>CM074718.1:107172852-107772852 GCA_037306005.1 Rhinophrynus dorsalis
CATTATTTAGTTTAATAAAATAATATGCATGCTACCTGACACACCAAACATCATTTACAAGCACTTCCCTGCACAATAGCGGTGTCACTTGCCTATGAAAAGAAAGCCACTTTACTCCTTCACAGAGCACCACTCCAGATGTCATAAACAGCTCTGCAAAATATTGTGTTTCAATGCCTTCATCCTCATGCTTCTTGAATTGGATTCCAGAGGTTGTGAGCAGCTCAATGGAGTCCTGTGCATACATGTCTTCCCTACAACGGGAACACAGAAAAACAATGTCACGTACGTAGATAGGAATACAAGTATAGTAAAAACACAGATAGCAGAAAAATGTTCTCCTACTCGCACCAAAACTGGTCCTCGTGCAGGAACTCTAGAACTATTGATAAATAAAGGGCTCAGTTGGTTAATGCACAGTCTGTTAAAACATTAGGCTCACAGGTTCTAGTCTGAGCAAGGACAATGCAGCCTTTCACCCTTCAGAGCTAGAAAAAAATGAGTACCAGGACAGACTTGAAAACGAGACAATCTCAATGAATTGATCATTTCATAGTATAGAAGAAAAAAAAAAAAAAAAAAAAAAAAAATTTACCAAAACAACCCCCCCAAAAAAAACAAACAACAAAAAAACACCCTAAAAAAAACCCTTCACAAGCATCCTATATTTATTTTATTTATAAAATGTTTACCAGGAAGAATAAATTGAGATTTCTCTCATTTTCAAGTATGTCCTAGATAGTTTTCAGTAAAGGGTTACATATTTACACAAACTGAGAAACATGATATATATTGCTATTTTTTCCACCATTACAGCGACACACATGCCTCCATGTATGCCAGCTTGATGCACTCAGTAATCCACCTGGCGGTTGAGGCTTCTGAAGCTGCATCGCCTTTGAGTCTACCCTGAAAGAATATAAATAAGGATTCTGATGGTCTGAATTCTCCTGTCTTATTTAGATATATGGAAAGGGCTCTGACCAAGTCCAGATTATTAAATTGTTTTTCTTTGGCTGTTGTAAGATTAGGACAAAAGGAAGGCAGAAGAAATTCTTGGTTAAGGTGGAACTCGGAGATGATCTTACCCCTGAAAGATGGTTTTGGTTTTAAGACCACCTCGTCTTGATGAAACACCAGAAAAGGACTCTTGCAGGACAAGGTTTATAATTCATTTACCCTGCGTGCTGAAGTGATGGCTGTAAGGAAGACTACTTTTAAGGTTAGGTTTTTCAAGAGAATGCTTTCCAGGGGTTCAAAGGATTGAGCCCTGGATAACGGATTCAGTACCAGATTCAAATCCTATGGGGGAATAATACTCTGAATAGTGCCCTTATCTTGGATATTGACCTAAAATATCTTTTAATAAGGTCAATATCTGTCAATTGAATTGCAAGTATGGCCGATAAGGCTGAGACTTGTATTCTAAGAGATGCAGAGTTCAGACCTGCTTGAAATCTATCCTGTAAAAATTTTAGGATCCTAGGAACAGAAATTGAAGTCTTGAGGAAATTTGGATGTGAACCAGGAGGAAAAGGTTGGCCATATTCGGGAAAACACTTTTGAAGTTGAATTCTTTCTGCCAGCAATAATAGTGCTGGCGACTGCATCAGATTGTCCTTTGTTTGTTTGTTTTTTTTGTTTTTTTAACATGAGCCGTTCAGCCTCCAACTGTAGTAGGCGGGGATCGGGGGTGGCACACTGGTCCCTGGGTCAGAAGCTTGGGTATTATGGGAAGTTGCGAGGGAGGAGCTACTGACATGGCCACTAGGAAAGAGTACAAGGGTCTCCTGGGCCAATCTGGAGCAATCAGGATAACGTTTGCATGATCCTTCCCGATGTTCCTGCCAACGTCCATAATTATCTGGTATGGTGGGAATATGTGCCAGACTGTATATCCAAGGCACCCTCAGGGCATCGTTTCCTGTGGACTCCTGATCTCTCCATCTGGACAGGTATAGTTGACACCGCATTGCCCTTTGAGGCCATCAGATCCATCTTTCTCTGGCCCCATTGTTGGCCGATCTGACTATCAGAGGGTCCAGGGACAGTTCCCCTGGATCTATGAAGCTCCTGCTGAGGTAATCTGCTACAGTATTGTTCTTGCCCGATATATGGGATGCGGAGATCCCTTTTAGATTTATTTCTGCCCACAGAAGAATTTTCCTGGCTTCTCTGTACAGCTTGTGACTCCTTGGTTTCTTAGGTAAATGACTATAGGGAAATTTTCTGAATGGATCAGAACTCACTTTCCCTCTAGACTTTCTTTTTGATGCAAGATGCAGTTCCACGCTGCTCTAATTTGTAAGGCGTTGATGTGAAGAGTTGTCTCCAAAGTTTTCCACTGTCCTTGGATGAAGACTGACTTTCATGTCCCTCCCCAGCCCTTTAGGCTGACACCCGTAGTTAGAATCTCCCAGATGTGTTCTTTCAGAAGTTTCCCCTTCCTGAGATTCTGTCTTTGCAGCCATCAATTTAATTTTATATTTGATGACTGGAGGAGAGGTATTCTCTGGAGTGAATTGCCAGAATTTTTGTTACAAAATTTTAAGAAATTGAGTGGGTTGGGGAGCATGTGCAGCCTTGACTGGGGTACCACTTGAGTTGTTGACGAAAGGTTGCCAAGAAGTTTCAGAATATCCTGTGTGGATGGGTCAGACATCTCTTGAACTGGCATATTTTTCTGGTAATCCTGTTGACTCTGTCCTCCGCCACCCGGACTGTTATGCTTTGAGAATTCAGATTTTGTCCCAGGAAGGTTATTGATCTGGAAGGCGATTTTTTCTTCCTTTATTATTCATCCTAAATGACAATGATTTTCCAAGGGGTGTCGGACTAGCTCAGAATGAGAATCTGCCAATATCATTACGTCGTCAAGGTATGATATAATGCATATCCCCTGTTTTCTTAACAGTTGAAGGGCTGATGCTAGGGGATATGGATAGACTGAAGGGAAGTGAAGTGAACAGGAAGTGTTCATCTATTACCGCAAATCTCAGAAACCGCCTGTGAGACGATCTGACTGGAACGTGATGGTATGCATCTCTGAGATCTATCATAGATATGAAAGCTCCTGGAAAGACCGTCTTCATTATGGATGACGTGGATTCCATCTTGAAATGAGACACTTTGAGCAGCTGGTTCAAGGCTTTCAAGTCTAGAATGGTCCAAAATCTCCCCAAATTCTTTGGAACTATAAACAGCACCAAACGGATGCCAGAACCCTGCTGATGAAAAGATACCAGCTCTATTACTCTGTTTGATAGAAGACTCTTGATTGAGGCTAGGAATGCCATAGCTTTTGCTAAATTGGGAGGGATCTTGTACTGCACAAATAGATGGTAACTCTGGGCATTGTGAAACTCTAGCGGGTACCCTAGCTCCAGGACTTGCTGTACCCAATGATCTGGTTTCGTCAGGTTTCCCCAGGCTGCAAGATAAAGACCCAGTCTGCCCTGACTGGATCCGGGGCTAGGGCCCGCTTGTCTTCATTGGAACTACTTTTTGGTTTGGGGCATCCTGGAGAATTCTTTCATCTAGCCACGCTGGTATTATGGGTAAATCCTTGCTTTCTTTGGTAGGAAGGTCTTCCTTGAAACTTGGTTTGCTCATGAAAGGAAGGGTTAATTATGTCTTCAAGGTGTTCTCCAAACAATGAGGTCCCAGTGAATGGTAAGGCCACAAGTTATCTCTTGGAGGGTGTGTCTGCATTCCAAGACGTCAGCCACAAAGCTCATCTGGTGGCAAAAGAGGGCAGATGATCTGGCCATGAGCCGAATGATGTCTAAAGATGGGTCACAGGAGAAATTATTGGCTTCTTTCATGACTGCAATTTCCTTCAATAATTTTGATATGGAAACATTAGAGTCAAATTTTTCTTTCAGGCCTGTTAGCCAGATTCTTATGGTGCAAGTCTAGCAGGCCACTGCTGTAGCAGGTTTGAGTTCTGCCCCAATACAGCGAGCTGTCGTTTAAGATTCCAATCCCATCCAGCTTCTGCTCCATGGGATCATAAAGCAAAGTCCCATCTTCTAGGGGAAAACTAGTTCATCTGGCTAGCTGAGCAACAGAGGCATCAATCTTGGGAGGAGTGAGACAGGTCTTGATCTCATGTTCCTTAACCCTGTAACGACCACTGATGTGCCAGGACCGTCATGGCGGTCCGGCACTTAAGGACCAGTGACGGTCCTGGCACGTCATGGAGTTCACAGCTTCCGGTGCGGCTCCACACCGCTACGGAAGCCCTGAGCCGGAAAAAAAAACCAAAACAAAACCCCGTGGTCCTCAAGTGCCGGTCGCACGTGCGCTCAACAGTCCTTAAGGGGTTAGAGGGGTACATCATTAAAAAAAGCATTTTAGTCTTACCTCTTAAATCCTTTTCTCTTAGTCCATACAGCTTACAGGTAACTCCAGGAAGGCAATTGCCCCTTTAAGTAGGCAGGAAAAAGTCTTGGAAAGAATGCAGGGTGGAGCCTTCCTTCACTCCATACCTTATCTCCAGCCAATCCCCTCCAGTTAGATTTGAGACACTAACCTATCTGGCTAGATAGCAAGAAGGAAAAGAAAAGACTCCTGTGAGCATGAACCCGAAAGGACCCTCACGTCCAGCCACAGGAGAACCAAGCATGGTCCCTTGACAAGGTGGGATATCTGTAAGCTATATGGACTAAGAGAAAAGGATTTAAAGGGTTAGTAATGTCCAAAAAAAGTTTTTTGCATTTAGAAGAGCTTAACAAGCGGTGCTAAATGCAAAAACATGTATCTCTCAAACCGCTATGGTTTGAGAGATACAGCCATGTAAAGCTGTCAACAGGAGATCTGTGTCAGTCAACACGGAGGCTCTGCAGAAGAGCCGCAATCTCGTTAGTTACAACAAATCCCTTCATTGGAATGGTCTAAAACATGTGCTTGCAAACCAGGCACGCGTTTTAGACCATTCCAATGAAGGGATTTGTTGTAACTAACGAGATTGCGGCTCTGCTGCAGAGCCTCCGTGGTCGACAGACACGGGTCTCCTTTACAGCTGTCAGTAGGAGACAATCGAGCTTTAAATGCCTGTATCTCTCAAACCATAGCAGTTTGAGAGATACTTTTTTGCATTCAGCTCAGCTTTTTAAGCTCTTCTAAATAAAAAAAAAAATAAAAATAAAGAGTTTTTTGCAACATTACTAACCCTTTAACAGGTAAGGCTAAAATCCTATTTTCTCTGTCATCCAAAATAGCTTACAGGAAATGCTGGGATGTACCATCATCGAGTTTCCCAGTGGTGGGAAATAAGGCAAGGACTAGCGCCAGTCCCCAAGACAGAGCTTATATAGACTAATCAGAACACGGAATAGCCCCAACAAACTAAGTGTCAACGGACATGGAACTGGAACACTGCACACCAGTAACACAGCACACATAACAAGAGCCAACAAGGCTCGACAGTGAAAGATCACTATGACACAGGAAACAAAGTCCTAAGCAGGCAGAACTGCCACCAGGACTTTCCTGCCAAAGTTGGCTTCAGCCGAAGCCAGAACATCAACACGGTAGTGTTGGCAAAGGTGTTCACGGACGACCAAGTGGCTGTCTTGCACAGCTGACCAGCAGAGGCCTGATTCTTATAGGCCCAGGAGGCCCCAACGGACCCCTGGGAACGAGCCAGGACACGAAAAGGAGCAGGTTTCTTCCTAAGTTCATAAGTCCTGCTGATGGTAGACATGATCCAAGACGACAGTTACCTTGGAGGCAGCCTCACCAGCCCTGGAACCCTCAGGGATGACAAAAAAAGTGCATAAATCTGGCAAACAGACTCAGTGCGGCGCACATAGAACTTAAGGTAGCACACCACATCCAACAAGCGGAGATCCCTCTCTTGTCAGATTAGGGTCAGGACAAAAGGAAGGCACATCAATCACCTAGTTGATGTGGAACCAGAGACTCCCCTAAGAAGAAATCCCAGGAAGGTATGAAGAACCGTCTTATCCTTATGAAACACCAGGAAAAGTGGCTTGCAGGACAAGAGGTCAGCAACTCTGAGAACAGAAATGACTGCCAAAAGAAAGGTCACCTTCCAAGTCAGGAGACGAAGACCATGTGGAGAAAAGAAACCCTGCCTCAATAGCACTCAAGATTAAAACCGCAAAAGCTCTTGTGAATCAAAGAACACCAAATAGGGAAAATAAAACTTAACTTTTAATAAATATATAATAATATAAAAGAAAAAAAGTGAAATATGAGATATGAATTCGACTGCAAAGCCAGTATGGCACTTAATTCTAAGGAATGCACGTATATAAAATAACCCACATCTGTGTGTAATCTCTAAATCAGTGTCCTAAAGGATAATCCTAACTTCACATTGTTAAAACAATGAAGACAAAAGGACATAGATAAACGTACTCCCTTATTCACCAATAAACCCAAATACGCAATAATGATAATAGGGATCGTGCGTAATGTACAAAGCTTAGTGATACTAAAGTATCATATAAATAAATGCAAGAAGCAAATACACCAGACCAAATGCCTGTGAAGTGCAAGGTCCAATACAGGCTGATAAGGTCAGTGCAATACTCAGTAATGTTAATACGCAACGTGCAAATCAAAATATTAACCCTTCTGTTACCAGTCCTAATAAGGACTCTTAAATGCAGGGGCACTAAACCGGCTTGCCAATCATTACTCTTGTAAAATACTGGGGCACTAAACCGGCTTGCCAATCATTAATGAAAATTACCGCCCTATTACCAGCCCTAAGAAGGACCTTAATTACCGTGCTAGTATTACCAGCCCTTAAAAGGCCTTTAAATTAACTGAACGAAACAAACCTTAGAATTACCACCCCTAATAAGGGCCTTTGTTATTCTAAAACTGTGCTGCAATACGAATCTGCCAGCTGCAGTGTAGGGAAAAAACTACATTTGTTCAGAAAAAAATATACAGAGTAGCATTACGACTAATAAAGATCAAGTGATCAGTAGTCTATGGTTGGATCGAAAGACACCGATATTAACCCTAGTCTTGCCACATACTGTATTGCGGCTACAAAAAAAACCCACTGCAGGCCAAATATCAAAAAGGCGGCTGCACGATGGAAGACTACCAGCCACCACAAATGCACATACCGAATTATTACCAGCCCTGAAAAGGACCTTTAATACCTTAAGGATTACCATCTCTAAGAAGGGCCTTTGGGAATCGTTCTTTAGTGAAAGGCAAAGGTTTGTGTTGCAAATACAATTTGTCAGCCACAGTGTGCTGTCTGAAGATAGCACTTTCAAGGTAGGTAAGTTATCGGACAACTGGATAGGAACGGCAACGTATCTAAAGAGACATAAGTCTCTAGTATATGGAGACGCCTGACGCGCGTTTTGCCATAATGCTTCTTCAAGAGGCTAAATGCTATAGTATTAAGAAAGTACCGGGTATTTAAACCAGATATAAGCCCTCCCATCCGTAAATTGACAATTACATTCAGCCAATAGACAGCGATTCTTGAGACCGGTAATGTCAGTAGTTACAATATAACAACTTAAAATACTGAAACAAAAAGGGAAACATTAGTCTCCCAATAGTCAAATAACCAAAAAAACACGTAACCATACTAATAGATGACACGTCTCAATTAATTGAACAAAATGAAATAATGAAAGGGAAAAAAAAAAGAACTACAGCATATTTTGATGATAATAATGCTGCTATACCTCAAAGGAGAGACAAATTAAAAACAAAACAAAACAAAAAAAAAAAAAAAAAGAAAAAAGATAAGAGAAGCTATAAATGAACATATAATCTTGAGTGCTATTGAGGCAGGGTTTCTTTTCTCCACATGCACTTTGTATATCCTCCTCTGCCGCACCAGATATTTTCGCAATGCTCTTGTTGAAATCAGTGTAGAATCAGTATATGACGAGAAAGAAAAAATTCCAGTGCACTCTTTTTTTTGCAGGAGATGAAGAGGAATGGTGGCCATCAAGCTGATCCAGGAAAGTCCTCGCCTCTGGACGATGAAGTGAAACACCTACAGGTGAAGCTCCCTTCTCTGTTGTACACAGAGCGTTGATTTAGGAAGTCGGCTAAGATGTTATCAACACCTGGAATAAGTACTGCGGAGATGGCAAGAACATGTTCTTCAGCTCAGGTCAAAATAGCCTTGAACTCTAACAAAGCTGTGAGACGTCTGGTGCCGCCTTGTTTGGTTATGCAAGCCACAGCCATGGCGGAGTCTCACTGGACACGAAGTGGGCAGCCCTCTAGATGAGACGACCAGTACCTCAGAGCGTAAAATATCGCCTGGAGTTCTGAAACAGTTGGGTAGGAGATATTCCTCCACTGACCGTCGACTCTGGACATTCAGGTGACCTGGGACCACTCCCTCAACCAGATAGGCTGCCATCCGTTAATCACCTTGGTCCAAAATGGAAGCACAAACGGTATTCCTGACTGCAGGTAGGAGAAACCACAGGTAGATCCTTTGTGAGAGCCATCGCAAATGGCACCACCTCCATGGCAAAAACCAATTCCCCAGCAAGGAGGACAACAACCTGGCTTGAATGGACTCCGTAGTCAAGACTGAGGATAGCATGATGGTAAACTGGTGTGCCACGTCCTCCGACAGAAAAACCACACCCTACAAGAGACCCAGAAAGACCAATCTATGCAATGGAATTGGGTCCAACTTGATAGAGTACAACCGGGAAGGGTGAGCGAGAGAAATCAGTCCTGAACAAGCTGGGGAAAAGGGCCCTGGAAGGGCCCTCAACAGCAAGACGTCCAAGGACGCAGGGACCCGAATCCCTTATGTGCATGACAGAATCAATGCACACAAGAATTGAGTAAACACCAGCGGAGTTGTGGTCAGACCAAGAAGAAGGTGAAAAAACTGGAAGTGCCTCATGTCGCAAGCAAATCTGAGGTGTAGCTGGCTCACCAGATAAATAGAAGTGTGCAGGTAGGCATCCTGCTACACCAAGGAGGCCAAGAAGCCCCCTGGGCACAGCAGAACTGACTGACCATAAAAACTCCAGGTGGAAAGGAGTCATGACCCCGAAGGAATTGAGATCCCTGAGGTCCAGAATAGAACAGTAGCAGCCATCCATCTAGGGAACCACAAATAGGTTTGAACCTGAGACTAAACCAATTTCTGGTTCAGGAACCAGTCCCAAATCCTCCTTGTCCAAAAGATCCTGAATGGACCATGGAAAAGACAAGATAGTTCTGGTCCCAGAGGGGAGCGAGAAGAGAAGAACTGGAAGGGAGGAAGAGAAAGGACTTCAAAACGCTTCAGGAATCACCAGCAAAAACCACAGGTCCGCCACTATGTCAGCGCAACACTGAAAATATAAAGCCCAGCAGACAAACACCCATAAGTGCATGCGGACCAAGGTTCAGCTAGTCCTGCCAAAAGGAGGTTAGGCTCAGAGAGGGAGCTGCTGGGCTTCCAATGCTGTGGAGGCATAGGGATGGAACACAGAACCTGAGACAGCAAAGGGGTAGACCCCTGTATACCATCTGAACAAGGACAAAAGGGTGTATTGCGTTTAGGTGCCAAGGAAAACCAAGCACACTGGCCCCCAGTAACCTCGCTAATGATGTCCCTCAGTTCAGGGTCAAAGAGGAATGTACCCTGGAAGGGAAGAGAAACCAAAGACTGCCTAAGGGTCTGGAAAACAGACCAGAGCATAGTGAGCGTCCAGCAGCCACAAAGAAGGCAGAAGCCTTGGCTTCAAGTCTAACAGCATCAGTAGCATAGTTCTAAGCCACAGAGATATCACCTAAGAGCGTCAAAATGTCAGCTCTGGGGGCACCCATACGGACAGCGTCAGACAGCTGATCAATCCAAACAGCCATGACTCTATAAACCCATGCAGAAGCCAGGGTAGATTGCAAGGACGCACCTATGGCAGCAAATGCAGCTTGTAAAACATCATCAAGCTCCCTATCAGCCGAGAGATGAGGTATTGTTACAATTAGAAGTCTGGAATTTCAGAATAAAAATAAGGACAAACACACTGCAGTGAAAAACTATAAAACTACAGTTTATTAAAAATGCAACAAGTAAAAAAGGTACAAGAAACCAGAACTATTGCCAGAGCTTACATTAGTAAAACAGACTCTGCAATACGCAAGACAGGAAAGATACGAAGTGATAAAAAGTACAAGAACTATTGCCAGAGCTTAAACACGGACCCTGCAATACGCAAGACAGGACAGATAAGAAATAATAATAAAAGATACTTATCAACGGGAGAGCCTGGTTTCAAGAAAACCCCGAAATAAGACACAGGTGCACGGACAGAGGTGCAAATCAGGCACACTCTTTCATCCCAAGTATGGCTCTAATATTATTGTGTTGATTACAGGTTAAAATACAGGCTACGCCCTGAGATGTCTACAACTGCGCATGTGTATGTGCTTGGTTATATAAAACTGCATATAGGAGATATCACTAACTGTCTCTCATAAACATTACGTAGCCTCACAGTGCCTGCCCCTCTGCTGTTGCTAACCATATCTGCAGAGCATTAACCCCCAACTGACTGTGAGGAGATCATCAAAAACCATCCCTTACAGGTATCCACTTCAGGTAAAGCAGAGGAAGGAGGACTGGCGATACAGGCATCAACCTTAGGAGGTGTAGCCCACTGAGCCAAGGCCGCATCAGAAAATGGATACAGTTTAGCTAGTCTCTTATACAGAGTTAAGCACTTAACAGTGGTCTTCCACTCAGCAAGTATGGTCTGGTCAAGAGTGGGATGACGCGGAAAAAAAAAACAAAAAACATGCAAGAATTCTTGTGCTTTTGAAAGACACCAGAAGTAGACTGAGAACCCACAAAGGGGGTAGGAATGTGCAGGGTGTTTTAAACCGCCTTAAGGAACCCCTCAGTAGAGGGTTCAGGAGCCTCAAAAGGGTCATCATAATATTGGTGAGAAGCCCCCAGTGAACACACACTATCCTCGAAGTCTTCCAGCGATTCCCCTTCAGAGGAAACAGACAAGACAGGGATTCAAGAAGCCATAGGGGTCACATGCCTGCATACAGTGGGGGGCTTCCAAGACTGAAGAACCCCTTGAAGAGAAAGGGGAAACTGCGCCATAGAGGACCTTAAGTCCCTGACCCATTGTGGCTCTTGGCTGGAAGGCCCTAGCGTAGACGCAGGGGGCCACAGTACATGAAGAGCATAAGTGTCCTAAATACCTCATTTGGAATGAGGAACAATAATCAGTGGGGGTCAAAGATGCCCCAGAAACAACAGCCCTAGATCCAGTCCCAATTCCCAATGGTTCTGACATCCTGACAGGAGATAAAATGTCTGACAGTATAAGGAATAACCCAATACTGTGTCCCAGATCAAATAATTCACATCAGAAAGAGCTAAAATACACTTATCTGGCAAGCAAAGGGTTAATCTGCTGAGGAGAGAGGAAGGATTCAAGCCCTGCATAGGATACTCATGAGAGGAAAGAAAGAAAATGGCAACCGAACTGTCAGCCAATCAGGAAACAGCCCACAAAACGAGCATTCATGGGAAATGTAGTTTCCCCTCAAAGTACCCAAAAACAGTGCCCACATCCCCCAGAGCCCCCCAAGACACTTAGAACGTGCAGCGGAGTGTATGACAAGGGCAGACAAGAAGATTGAGCCATCTATGAACTCGTTACGTGGAGCGGTTGCAGAGATATGTCCCAAGTGACACTATCCCATAGAGATCAATGGAGCATTGCGGCCATGCAGTAAAGCGTGCCTTAAAGGGACAGTAATGTCCCATAAAAAATGTTTAGAGTTTTGTAGAGATTAAAAAATAAGCTAAATGCCACAAAACCGCTATGGTTTGAGAGATATCCTCCTCTAAACCTCCTCTTCTCCTGATGTCAGCTATAAAGCTAACAGAAGGAGATCTGTGTCGGCGGACACGAGGAGGCTCTTCAGCAGAGCTCCAATAGCGAGATTTAAAAAGCATTACTTCTTTGGAACAGTCTAAAAAGTGTGCTTGCAAACCAGGCACACTTTGTAGACCTTTCCAAAGAAGTATTTCTTTTTAAATTGCGCTATTGCAGCTCTGCTGAAGAGCCGCTTGTCAGTCACCGGACCAGGAACTCCTGCTGTCAGCTAATGTCAGGAGAAGGGGAGGAAGAGGGGAACTTTAATGGAGGATCTCTCTCAAACCATAGCGGTTACAGAGATAGGATTTGTGGCATTTAGTTCTTACTTTACAGAGCCGAGGATTCTGTAGGTGTTCTATAAAAAATTATGACTATTCAAGAGTTAAAATAATAGACACCAGAGCAAATAACTTATTAAGTTATAGCTTTGTGTGTGTGTGTGGGGGGGGGGGGGGGGGTTTGGCACTTACGTTAAATTAAATTTAAAATTAAATTGCCATGTGGATGTTCCCGGTGGGTATTCTCCTTGTTCATTCATAAAAGTCAGACCCAGTTGTATTATCTTTAATAGGTCCACGTTACAGCGGAGAATCTGATATTGATAGTCCGCATTGCTTCGAAACTCCCCTATTGGTCTTGCAACAACGCCAGGAAACTCTGTGTCCTGCAAAACAAGGGACAAGGCAAAAGTAAGTGAAAAGAGCCAAGGCCTTATAGCGGATAGCACATAATACAGTACATGGTTGCAGATTTCAGTAATTCTTGAAACCATTTACAAAGAATGTAATGAAAAATAATATAATATATTATATAAATTGTGGAAATCTGTTGACAGGTAAATCATACCTGCATCCACATACAGGAAAAGTTTACCGTATCAACGATTACTTGGACTGTGATAGCCGGCTTGTTGTCTATATTATCACCTGCCCATGCAGACTTTTTTTATGTGGGAAAGACAACTACCAGGTTAAAGGAAAGAATTAATAACCATAAATGTTCCATACGTAAAGCATTAGACAGTACCTTGGAATCAAAAGAGAGCTCCAGACAACCAGTGGCAAGACATTTTGGCAAAGCTAAACATGCCATTTCAGACTTTAAATTTATGCCTATCATTCAAGTCCATACACCTAAGCGGGGAGGCAACTGCCATCAACTTCTGTTACAAATGGAAGCAAAGATGATGTACAAGCTGAACACGTTACATCCTAGAGGTCTTAATTTTGAACTTCAACTACATTCGTTTTTATGAGATTTTGGGACTGGTGTATATAGATGGTGAAGCAGTTATGTGGATTCCACGAGGCTTTACACCCAACCAACCCTTAAAATGTGATTGATGGAAGTTCTGGACATTGAATTTTAATGACCTCAATTATGGATACTACAGGACTGATATACATTGTAGGTGGACCCACTGTGATTAGTTCACGTGGTTCTACACCCAGCCTGTCCTTACTCAAAGTTTGTGGAATTAACTTTATAGACTGGTTGGTTAACCTTGGATTTGAACTTGTGTTCTCTTCTGGCCTTAATGACATGATTTTTTTGGGCATCTTATTAGTTACCATTTCTTTGATACACACCATAATTAGGCAGATATGTGTCTCTATTCAGTTTTTTTGTATACATATCTAATTTTATTTTGTTAGTATCATGTTTGTATCTAGTTCACTATTTATCCCTCTGGACTTCATATCTCGTCAATGTTGCTATTGAGATTCGTTAGCAACATTGTATCTACCTTTGGTCCCATTATATGCTATTGTGGGAATTGTGTTTCACTTTTTCCCACATTTGTAGTATCGTTATGTGTTTAGGATTTATGGGATGGATCTCTGAGAGTATGCTCCCTGTGATGCATTGCGATGAGCGGGAGTACCGTTATCGTGCTGTCTCCCATGGTGCCCAGCAGGTATTCTTTTTTGTTTGGTTAAGGTAATCTCATTTTTGCGTATCTGTTGTATATTTTTTATTGTTTTTGCATGGTATTGCTGAAATGTGATGGTCCTTGCCGGCCAGCGGCGTTATGCTGTTAGACGCCAGGGATCTGGCGCTTTGGGCATTGATGCTGCACGTTGGCCTGCACCCGCATCTGTAATGGCTTTATTCTCTGTATATTACTATTAGTTTTACTTTGAAAATACTTTGTTTCCTAGTGGTAGTGGTTTCTTGCAAGTGCTCCACGGGCAGTGTTGCGATGTGCAGGAGTCCCGACATCGCGCTGCGCCTTGTTGTGCACATCGAGTAAACTTCTCGGCTTTGATACAGTTATTTTCAACCTGCTCATTTGTGTTTTTTTTTTTTTTCTTTTATTGTTTTTGCATGTCATTTCTGAAGTGTGTTGGTCCTTGCCGGCGGGAGGCGTTATGCTAGTATGCACTAGTGTTCTGGCACTAATGCTGCCCGCCGACCTGTACCAGCGTCTGCATTAGATTTATTTTTTTGTTTATCATTGGTTTTACAGTGGGGATTATTCGGTCTCTTTACAGTCTATCTTCCATTTTATTATTATTACTTTTTTCTCTATATTTGTTCTTTTTCATGTTTGCACTATGACCTCTCCCAGGGTGTGACGTTAGTGTCCGGTTCCCAGTGCAGACGTGACACAAGGCTGGGATTAGTGTCTATTGTGGTTTTGATTGGTAGTCATCATTTGTACACAAGTATTTCTTTTTTCAATTTTCCATGACTATGTTACCCTGATGAAGGTCCTTTCATGGACCAAAAAGGTTTGGTGACTTACAGGCATCTATGGAATAAAACTTTATCATCGTTTCTATACTTGAGTGCTGTCTCGTCTGCTCCAGTTCACGAGGAGTACTTTTGTATATACTATTTATGGGACGTGCACAGTATTATTTAAGTGGTTATTTATGTCTAATTTTTGAGTGCCACTGCCAGCTCTTTATGCTTATATAAATTTAGGATAGCGTTAGTCCAGTAGTGCAGATGCCAAATCAATGAGTATCACAGTATGTAATAATACAATTTTTAAGGTTGCAAATGATGCATGACATTGCCCGTTCAATTGGGCTCTCCATGGACCCTCTCGACTGTTGCAGCAGTAAGTCTCACTGCTGTGATTAAGAGGAATGGGATGGGAAGGCAAGGTGAAGCCACTGATTCACTTCCTGCGGCCAATCTCTGCCCCCCCTGCCAACCCATGACAAGGCAGGCAGTGAACCAGAAACAGTTAGAATGTTGTGTCTGTGTGTGTGTGTTTATGTTATGAAGTTATAGTTGAACAATTCTTGGGAAAACAAAGAATTCCCATTGATGTAAAAGATGCTTTTAACCCCATGAATGCTAAAGAGGTCCCCAACTCATGGGGGGGGCTAAATGTAACATTTAATTAAGAGGGGTTTCTATGTTATCCCCTTGGAAGTGGTGGGCAATGTGAGGCTCAGGAGCCGCTACCAGACTACACCTCCCATGCTGGCAGGGAATGATGGGAATCATAGTCTGGCAGCTGCTGGAGGGCCTCATGTAGCCCTTCATTGCTCTGTGGTGCAGTTTTGTGCTACACAATTGCTCCTCTTTTCTTTAACATATGGCTCTATACATTATTTGTCACTTTAACAGAAAACTTCTGGATTTTTATAGTAAAAAGACACAATGACTCCTATATTAACAGGTCATGCTCAATAAGCTGTACGCAGGAAGCTAAAGAGGGGCATTTCTAAGGCAAATCAACTGTACCAGATAGGACAAATACACCTTTCCATTGAATAGGCATAATGTTTAACCCCGTGAATGTCAGAGAGCTCTCCAAAGCATTGTCAAGTAGCACAGAAATCTCTAGGAATTAAGGGCTTATTTAAAGAAATGGTATTTTTTTGCTTTCTGTGGTAAAGTTGATTTACCCCAGAATTGCTCCACTTGCCTCTTTGTGCATATGACTCTTAGTTCATAGGCGCCAAAGAATAAACACAGGACATGTAGCAATTTCTTTCTCAGAGGTATGTGTCTGAAGATAACCTGTCACGTAGAATAAATGGCACATAATTACAAAGAGTATTACATTGTACATATACTTGTGTTGTTCATTTCTCCTCAGAAGAGGGCAGAATAAGTCTTCTGTTAATGATCCAGCCCTTCACTTCAAGGTTACAGCTAAGGCATAGCATTCAACCCTTTGAATGCCAGAGTGGCGTGTCACTCATTGCAAAACAGTGCATTGCACACCCTAATGGCATTCAAAGGGTTAAATGTTCCTAGCCGAGTCACTACAGTAGTTTACAGGAATAGTAACCCTTAATTTTGAATTTACAATTTGTACTTGCAGAATATGCATATATCAACCATCAACACAGGATGTGATACAATGTTATATTCTCGCTATTCTCACACTCACACGTTACTAAATCCTGTGCATGTCCTCTATAGTACGGATATATGTACTCTACCTGGGCCTCCAGAACAAGACAGCGCCAATGATGAACTGTGCATTTTATTCCATCAAGTCTTCATAGTTCTCAGACTAGACTCATGTCTACACCAGGCATTCTGGAACTCATTTACTGCATTAATCCCTACCACTTCCATTGGGAATATGTTTAACAAATCTTTCAACCTTTCTGTATAAGGGTGAAATTTACCTTTCGATATTTCCTTTTCTTCTTTGTCCCTCCATGACACGTAAACGTGGGTTTGTCCCTCCTACCAGTTGGTGTAGGACCAATCTCCAAACACTTAAAAAGATCCTCCCTGCCCCTGACTGGCAGTCAACTTTTGTCAGAGCTAGGAAAAAACACAAAGAGGCTAAAGGGCAGGGTGTGCCGTGGAGGGACACAGAAGAAAAGAAAATATCGAAATTTTACCCTTCCTTCTGTGTCCCAAACCACGGCACGTAAATGTGGGGCATAACAGAGCAGTACCACTTAGGGTGGGAGTCTAATAATTATCCCCAAAAACCTTGTTTTAAGAAGGAAAACATCCATGATGCAGAAAAACCATGAAACCCCATAGAGAAAAAATAAGGAATGGTCTTACCACCTAGGCATAAATCCTGCCTGAAGGACCTAGTCTCAGCCTAAGCCTGGTTCATCGACATGGTAAAGAGTGAGGACCATGTTGCTGCTTTTTATGTATCCTCAGCTGATGCAGCTGCATTTGAGGCCCAAGATGTAGAGACTGCTCTTGTAGAATGAGCCTTCACGTTCTTCTCTTTTTTTTTTTTCTTTTTTTTTTTTTTTTTTGGGGGGGGGGGGGGAGAAATCAATACCAGCTAATCCATCTAGCAATGGACACTTTGGATGCAGCGGTCCTTCTGAATTTTCTTTGAAAATGGACAAAGACTTCAGATTTTCTGAAATGCTTGGTTCTGTTTAAATAAATGGACCAAGTCTAAATTATGCAACAATTCCTCCTTCACAGTTTTAGGATTAGGACAGAAGGAGGGGAGAAAATCCTGATTAAGATGAAATGAAGATACCACCTTTGATCTGAAATCTGGCTTGGTTCTAAGGACTACCTTGTCCTGCTGAGTAATCAAATAAGGAGAGTTGGGAGATAGAGCTGGCAGAAATAACAGCTGATAAAAAAAAAAACTACTTTTAATATAAGATTCTTAACTGGCACTTCTTTCAAAGGCTCAAATCTTGGAGAACAAGATAACTGATTAAGAACTATATTTACATCCCAAGGAGCCACACTCTTTAATTCTAGGTTTTGCCTTGGAAATGGCTTTTAGATATCTTTTTACCAGATCCTGCTGAGCAAATTGTTCTGCTAGTATGGCTGAAAGCTGGACCTTTATGGATGCTGGAAGCAAACTCAGCTGAAATCCTTTATAAAGAAAATTCAGAATATGGGACGCATTAAAAGAAACCCTAGATAATCCATCTTCCCAACACCAGTTGCAGAGTATGTTCCAAATTCTGCAGTAAACATTTGAACTGGATGATTTCCTGCCATCAATAATGGTGTCTATTACTGGATCCAATAATCTTCTGAGTCTTAAGGATGTCCTCTCAGCATCCATGCCATTAGTTTCCAGAACCCTGGCTTCGGATGTTCTATGGGCCCCTACAGAAGCAAATCCTTCCTTACTGGAAGAGGCCAATGCTGATCCACTGGGAGGTTCACTAGATCTGAGAACCAGGTCCTCGTGGGCCAATAAGAAGCCATCATGATGACATTTGCCCTGTCCAGTTTTATTTTCTTCAGACCTTCTGGGATCATGGGAAACAGAGGAAACACATAAGCCATCTTGAAATCCCAAAGAAATCTCATGGCATCCTGGCCCAGGGCAAGGGGATGTTGATGTTGTTGTTTGGAAAAAGACTTCTGGCATTTCTTGTTGAGATTTGATGCCATCAGGTCCACTGTTGGATACCCCGATCTGCTTGAAGATTTAGTTGTTTAGAGGCCATTCCCCCTGATCCAGATGATTTCTGCTCAGAAAATCTGCCTGGGAGTTCTGCTTTCCTGGTACATTCAAAACCTTGATTGTACTTAGATTCTTTTTGGCCCATTTTAGCAGTTTTTCTGCCTCTATGTTCAGCAGCTTCCTCGTGGATTTCTGAGGTACATGACCTCCATTTTACTGTCTGACCAGATGTGCACCAGCTTCCCTTTCAGGCAAGTCCTGAGACTTCTTAGGCAGTACAAATCTGCTCTTAGTTCCAGGACATTTATGTGAAGTTTTTTTTTTCTTTCAGGGGTCCATGTACCCTGCTTGAACATGCCATTCAAGCAGGCCCCCTACCCTTTCAGGCTGGCGTCTGGCTCGGCTATTTCCCAGTTCATCTCTTCCAGAGGAGACCCCTTCTTCAAATTGCTTGGCGTTATCCACCACAGTAACTATCTTCTGATCTTCTGTGGAAGAGGAATCCTCTGGAATCTGTTGTGAGAATCCTTGTTCCAATTTTTCAGGAAGAAGTTTTGAACAGGCCGCATGTGTAACTAACTTCGGCCAAGAAGCTACTTGACTGAAAGAGGCCAAGACTCCCAATAGCCGTATAAAATCCTGAGTTGTGTGAACTCTCATCTTTCTGTAAGAGGACACCTGTCTCATTAGATTCTTTATCCGGGTGGAGGATAAGCAAGCTGTGACGGAACTGTGGCGACCATGGGAGATATTGGTGTGTTAGAGATATGGGATCTCATGTCTTCAGACTATTTCTATCCAAAAGACAAACAACCATAACTGAGCTGAGCCATAGTTGCCTTCAATACATTGCTGGAATGCAGAGATGGTGGGGGCTGGGCTTTGCTTCCACTCTACTCAAGGTCTGTGCTAAGGAATGTTAATTGATTCCTGCTGTGCTTCCTTGACCAATCAGAGGTGGTTACTGATGAGCCAGTTAAGAATGTATGATTTCAAGTCTTAATCTGCATTCTTATCCTGATAAGGATGCTGGTGACTGATTGGTCAAGCATAGCAACACTGTCCAAAGTATTCGTTTGCATGCTGATCTAGATAAGAGTCTCTGTAGTGTATATAAGCTGTATGTTTGAGTCAATAAAAGAGAGTTCTTCCCTTCATCAAGTCTCGGCTGATGTTTGGGAACAGGAGGGTCAGTTTACTATTGGATTGTTATTCTGAGGGAGAAAGGAACTATAAAAGAAGTATCCAGCTTATGATACAAGGCGTCACGTTACACAAGCTACTGCCTTTCTTGTGTTGAGAGATATCCCCAAGAATGTCAGTTCTTGGGCAGGTATTGACTGTCTCGTCTGCCTGCTCACTAACCATCCCAGATCTTCTAGACGATTGACTACCCTTGTTGTAATTCGCTCTGCCTGGAAGAAGGAATGTGCTACTATGAGAATATCATCGAGGTAAGGGATCAACACAATCCCCTCCTCCCCGAGCTTCTCCAATGCCACTGCCAGTGTTTTTTTTAAATATCCATGGAGCAGAGGATAACCCAAAAGGGAGAGCCCTGAATTGAAGATACTGATCCTCGAAGGAAAACCTGAGGAATTTTCTGTGACACGGTCTCACTGAGATATGATGGTAAGCATCCTGCAGAGCCACCGTTGTGAGGAAGGTCCCAGCCTGGACAATACTCAAGACCAAGGCTACTGTCTTCATCTTGAACCCTCTGTAACGGATAAAAGAATTGACAAATTTCAGTTCCAGAATGATCCTGACTTCTAATGAATATTTTGTGACTTGAAAAATGAATGAGTAGACTCTGGTTCTTTTCTGGCTTTCTGGTACAGTCTCCACTACTTTGTTATGAATGAGAGACCTTATGGCTTGTGTCATTTGTAGTTTCTTGTTGAGCATGATTGAGATCTTGAGGACCTGAACACATCCTTTCCTGGAAGAACCGGTAAGTCCAGAGGATACCCTGTCTCAATGTTCTGTAGCACCAGTCTGTCTGGATTTGTTTTTGCATGTCAAAAGTGGATGAAATGCTCCAGACGACCTCGCACTATGCTTGGGGACGGGGCCCGCTGCCCTTCAGAATTCCTTCTTAAACTGGACTCTTCTGGCCCCTCTCTTCTAATCCTCCTCTGGATGACTGAGAATAGGTCTGCTTTCGCTGATCATATTGTCTGGACTGATAGTGCTTGCTGTCCTGAAAGGACTGCCTGACCCCTGAAGGTTGATCTTGGTCTTTTATCCTGAGGCAAAAAGGAGCTTTTTCATCCAGTTATCTTCTTGATGATGTCCTCAAGCTTTTCGCCAAAAAGCACAGATCAGGAAAGTGGCAAGGAAACTAGCTGCTTTTGGAAGAAACGTCCACCCCCCCAAGGAGGCTCTGGCTGCATCTAATGATGAGTTGCAGGAAAAACCAACTGCCCCTTTTATGATGGCTACTTCTCTCATAAGCAGGGAACTGGATAGAGCAGCGGTTCTCAACCTGTGGGTCGTGATTCCGTCGGGGGTCGAATGACAATTTGCCAGGGGTCGCCGAAAGGGTACACCTTAGTAAAGCGCAAACATGTAAGTGACTGGTGGTCTCACTCTCAAATGATGTGACAGTGACTGAGGCAGGCAGCCGGCAGGCAGCCACTGTGAGCCACCGGCAGCAGCGCAGGAGACCTGGAGAGACGGAGTCCACTCACTGACTCACACTGAATTAGCCATGACGACATCAGGCGCGTGCACACACGCACCCTATCTGCGCACCGCAGCCAGAAGATGCAGAGAGAGCAGCGTGAGTGGGAGCAGAGACAGTGTCGCAAGTGAATGAGTGAGTCTGGCAATGATGCTGAGAATCAGGATGGGTTGTTGTTTATGCTGTACTGTACTGGACAGGCAATGTGGAGATGTTGGGGCAAGTTGGAGCTGATGGGGGGCAAGTTGGAGCTGATGGAGGGCAATGTGGAGATGAAGGGTCAATATGGAGATGAAGGGGCAAGTTGGAGCTGATGGGGGCAAGTTGGAGCTGATGGGGGCAAGCTGGAGCAGATCAGGGCAAGTTGGAGCTGAGGAGGGGCAATGTGGAGATGAGGGGGCAAGTTGAAGCTGATGGGGCAATATGGAGTTGATGGGGACAAGTTGAAGCAGATCAGGGCAAGTTGGAGCTGATGGGGTACAATGTAGAGATGAGGGGGCAAGTTGGAGCTGATGGGGCAATATGGAGCTGATGGGGGCAAGTTGGAGCTGATGGGGGCAAGATGGAGCAGATCGGGGCAAGCTGGAGCTGATGGGGGCAAGATGGAGCAGATCAGGGCAATGTGAGGACAATATGGAGATGATGGGGGCAATATGGAGCAGATCAGGGCAAGTTGGAGCTGATGGGGGCAATCTGGTGATGAGGGGGCAATCTGGAGCTGATGGGGAAATATGGAGCTGATGGGGGCAAGATGGAGCTGATCAGGGGCAATGTGTAGATGAGGGGGCGAAGTTGAAGCTGATGGGGAGAAGTTGGAGCTGATCAGGGGCAATGTGGAGATGAGGGGGCAAGTTGGAGCTGATGGGGCAATATGGAGCTGATGGGGCAAGTTGGAGCTGATGGGGCAAGTTGGAGCTGATGGGGGGCGATGATGGGGGCAACATGGAGCTGATGGGGGCAACATGGAGCTGATGGGGGCAATGTGAGGACAATATGGAGCTGATGGGGGCAATGTGGAGGTGATGAGGGCAAGTTGGAGATGATGGGGGGAAATGTGAGGGCAATGTGGAGATGATAGGGGGACAATGTGAGTGCATGCATGCAACAGTAATAGAGACAAAGACACATGAAACAGACATACACACAGACACAGAAACTCCCACACACATGCACTGACATACATAGAGTGAGATAGACACACTCATACATGCAATGATACAAACACACACATGTATAGAGAGAGCCATACATGTTTATTTTGGGCGGGGGGAAATCTTGGGTGAGTTTCCACTTCTTTTCCCAGGACTTGACCCCTGCCTAAAACCATTAGAAATTGTTTTTTTGCAACATAACAGTAGCAAAATTACAGCGATGAAGGAGCAACGAAAATAATTTTACTGTTAGGGGTCCCCGCGACTTGGGAAATTTTATTAAAGGGTTGCGGCGCTAGAAAGGTTGAGAACCACTGGGATAGAGGATTCGATTTTTTCTTCTAACTCTCTTAACCATATAGGTATGGCCCTTGATACAAAAGTCATGGCGGTGGCAACCTACATGTTCTGCCTTAAGACAAAGAACTGTTTCTTTAATGCATTTTCCATCTACCTATCCATTTAGTCTTTTAAAGAAGAGCCATCTTCCATGGGTGTCATGGTCTGGATATCTGTGACACAGCTGCATAAACCTTGGGGGATTAGACCAGGTTGCTGTATCTGCCTCATAAAAAGGGTATATTTTCTGGAACTTTTTTGAGATAGAAACCCTCTTATCGAATTTGGCCCATACAGATTTTACCGAATCAGAGACTGAATGATGGACTGGAAATAGCGGTATGGATTTCTTACTACCTAGGAAAGCAGTGTTCATAACATCCAAATCCTCTTGCACTTCTGTAAGCCTTGGAGGCTAACATGTTTTAAAAAGACCTCCCATTCACTGCTTGGCAATACACTGGACAGGTCTAGCAACCAAGAGATTAAACCTACATCCTGGGAATCAATCAATTTACTTTGTTCTATATTACCTATTGAGGGAAGTACCACACATAACTGATGCTATAGCCAATGTCTGCAAAATAAATTTTCATAGGATTTTAGAAGGGTGATGTTCATATAGATGGATGCTAGGAATGCTCCTGGAATTAATTTCTTGATTTCAGAAATTGTAATTTGAAAACTTGATGCACAGTTATTAGTTAATTTTTTTCAAGTCTTACATTTTTTTTTTTAGGATATGTTAGGCTAGCATAAACACATGAAGTGAGCACACACACACACACACACACACACACACTCTTTCTTGCATGCACTGTCTTGCTCTCTTGCATGTACTCACGCTTTCCTGTGTATGTGCTCTCTTCTGAGCATTCTCACTATGTTTCTGCCTCTTTTTCTCTTTGTCTGTCTGTTTTTTTTCCATCTCTTTCTGTATATAGTATGAGGATGGTCGGAAGTTTAATACAACAAACAAATGTGACAAGCACATATCGAGCACGAACAAGCTCAAGTATCTTGTGCTAAAACATGATGGGATGTCAATGGTGCTACAAATCATGATTTCCACACCCATGTGCCATTGCAGAGTGGAAATTTCCATATCAGACTGGTCCTGTCCATAGACAGGGCAGCTCCGAGATGTCAGGCAAATCCTCTATGTATGAGAGAGACAGCAAAACCCCCAGAAGTACGTTTCAGCCTATGTTGGCCTCATTGGCATGGTGCAACTGACTCCCTCTAGGCAGATGGAAGCAAATGTCCATGCCTGGTATACCTTTCTACTTAGGGAGACCTACAACAAACAAATGTGACTGAAATGAAATACAACAGCTGGATAGCCACATATTAACATCTCCTGTTTTTGTCTATTTAGAGTTGCAGGTGTTTTACTCACTGGTTGAGACATCTGTGACACTGAAAAAGGGTAGCATTATATTTTAGACATAAATTTAAGTCTCAGAATATTTATTAATTGGGATGTGAAGTTTTTTTTTTTCTTCACTGCAGAAAATAAACATCCTAGTAAATTAAGTCTACAAATCCCAGAATGTATTTACTCCAACTCTGTCCTACGGCTGCCCCTGGATGTGTCTGGCTGGGCAGCAGGAACACTGCATGTGATTTTCCCTTTTAAATTTAGGAGATTCAGTAATAATTCCTTTAATTTAAATATGGGAAGGACAAACTGAGGTTCCAGAAAGTGGTATATTAGAATAATCAAAAAGAAACAAACTATTCTTGTGAACGTCTCTCTATCTTTTGTTCAGTGTTTTTGTCAGTGTTCTGAAATGAATCAAGTCTCAAATGAAGTAACTCTTCTAAGATATACACAAATTAACCCCTTAAGGACCAGCCAAGTGCACACGCGGCCGGCTCTTAAGGACCACAGACCACTTTTTTCTTTGAGATCCTGGCTCAGGGCAACCCTGAACGGTGTGCAGCCTCGCGGGGAGCCCTAAAATCCTGGCACATCATGGGTTGGCGAGCCATAAGGACCCATGATGTGCCAGGACCGTCAAGGGTCCTTAAGTGGTTAATACATCTGAGAATTTCATGCAGTATAAAATGTCATTATTGCAGAAATGTAATTAACTTAATTTAGTTCAAACAAAATCACTAAAACATACCATGGCAACATAATTATACTTGCGTATAACTTGACGGATTCTTTTCATCTGTTCATCCAGGTTGCAAGCCCAGACTTCGCAAATCCGCTGGCTGTGGTCCACAGTTGCGGCTGGCATAGCGGGTCTGGGGGCGGGGCTCAGAGGCAGGCATCAAAATGTTGCAACTGGCTATTGAAGGGTTTCATAGGTGGTAGGCCTCGGCCGCACTCTGCAAATCAAAAAATTAGCACATTATCCTTTATTTTTTTAAATAGGGATCAGAGAAGATAAGTTTTACTTTTAACCCTTATAGTATACCAGAAGAGTGTACAGATTGTAGACCAATGTGTTGCATTCCCTTTTGGCACAAACATAGTTAAACAGTGTCAGGAATTTGCTAAACTGAAATGGTTTGAACCATACATATTGTATTCTAGAGGGTCATATATGCAATCTACAATAGTCTTGTTATACAAATAGCATCTTGCTGTTCATCAATACTTGATAAAATTGCTTACTAATTATATTAAAAATATTAACTCTTTAAGTGCCCCATAATGTAGCTTTCAGATGATATATCCCTACTTGCCCTAATGGGAGGTGTCCTTATTGAACCTCAAAGAACCCTTAAGAAGCTGTAACTTAAGAGTTTTCCCTACCTGTACATAGTAAGGAGAAGCAGGGTGTATCCCTCTGTCTTTCTGATACAAATGGCAGCAATTTAGGGACTAAATAAGCAGCTGTTTGGTGCAGATGAGATAGTAATTAACCCTGGAACCTCTGACCCTGAGAATTTGTCCCTTCACCCTAAGATTTGTGTCAAAGCCCTGAGAGTTCCCAAGTAAGCATATTAATAAAATAGCAAATACAAAAGGAACCGGTGCACACCACTCTAAGGGGGAATGGTATATCTGAAGGTATCGGCGCTCATGAGGTAAAATGTAAGAGTAATAAAGAGAATGAAAGAAACATTACATAGTAAGCACTCAGAATAGCCTTCAACTTCACCTCCCGCTTAGTGAGTGAACAAAGACATGTGGAGGACAAATAAAACATAACCTTTAGTCTGTTTAAAAATATAGTAATAAAATACCTACACTGGTAATTAAACATAAGCCAATATAGATACCAAATGCTCACTTTCATTTTTATGTTCTGCTGTCAGTTAGATAAATAAAAACATTTCAAGTACCCATTGTTTGTCAACATTTTAACCCCCGTAAATGAGAGGTCTCCAAGATACCTTTATAGCAGTGGTTCTCTGCTCGTACCATCAGGGCTCACTAACGGGTCGGGGTTTTTAGGATTCTCTTGCTACACCACAGGTGACTTAACCCCTTATGGACCAGTGGTCCTGGGGGGGGATCTATTTAAGGATCAGGTGGAGACAATCGGTGCACAGGAACTCGTCATTGATCACATGTGCAGGTGCGCAGAATTGGGTTCTGATAGTGACCCTTCCAGTCTTGGAGTGGTCAATCTCAGAGCCCGCTACTACTCTCTGTGAGTAAAAATATGTGACGTTCCAGAACTGCAGTGATGGTCCTGACACAACACTAGTCTTTAAGGGGTTAATCAAAATGACAGCGCCCCTGACTAACTTACCTGTGCACTGAAAAGGAAATCCTCAAATTCTGGCCAGTTAGTAGGCCCTAAGAGCTCTGCTGTAGAACCACAGCTCTACAGCATTTGAAGAGCTGAAAGTACCATTTATGGAATTTGTATTTGTCTCTATGGAGCAGTCAATTTGACCAGAATTGCTCCAACACCTCTTAGTACAACAGCCTCACTGTATTTTCTGCTGGCTGCTAAATTCTGTGTATATCAATACCATGATATACATGCGATCATCTGCACCAGGGATGGAATAATCCAAGTAGCCAGGACTCCTAAAATTTCACTGCTGGCTCATATATTTTGGATCATTTTATTATACACCTGTTAAAACTCCCAGATGGCTAGTAGGTTCTTTATTCACCCCTGACGTAAATGGAAGGCACGGTGCATACTTTAACAGATAACATGTAACTCCATGATTCTTTTGAACTTTGGCTTCCAGTGATATTTCTATTGAATGGTTTTGTTATAACTGTGTTATCATTTGTCCAATTAGCCATTTGTCAGAAAATTCTCTTGCCTGTAAGACAAAATGTTTGATGGGCAAGTCACAAGTCTGCAAGTTATCCAGGTATATCATGAGAGTCCCACATTACCCCCTTAAACACCAGAAGTGTGTGTATGTTGCACACCCATCTGATCCTTAACCCTTTGAGTGCCAGTAGGGTATGCAACACAATGCGTTGCATAACCCTCTGGCACTCAAAGGGTTAAGCATTAACCCCCTCCGGTGCATAGGGGGTTAAACATATGGTATCATGGAGACTTGAGGCCACATAATGTTCGAAAATACTTACACATTACAGGATAGAGGTGACCCCCTTCTGAGCCTTACAGATATTAGAGAGGTCTTAGAATGTATCAACCAACTCTCTAACATACAAGCAATGTTTTAGTTCCCATAAGAAGGGAAACGGGGGGTTCAAAGATTTAAAAATCTCCATTTAAATAAATGGCAATGTTGCTTTGTTCCCTGTGGTGTAGTTCCTTTGTCCAACAATTGCTCTGCTTTGTTATATCCCGAACACACATTTTGATGTAAAAACACAGGTGACTGCACATCAGAAGCAGAGATCACCCCTTATACAGGATGAAGGAATACTACTTTCTAGACCTCTAACCTGTTTTGTTTACATTTGTTGGTTATGTACAGTCCTAACAGTCCTTACAGTCCTTAACTTCTTCTCATCCACTGACGTGCCAGGACTGTCACGAAGGTCCGGCACTTAAGGACCAATGATGGTCCTGGCATGTAATGGAGTTCAGGGCTCCCGGCACGGCTGCACGCTGACCCGGGATCCAGAAGCCCTGTGGTCATCAAGTGCCAGCCGCTCGCCGGTCCTTAAGAAAAATCTGGGGTGGATTACACTTAAGGAGCAGAGTAATATTGACCTTTTTGACTATGTCTTTGTTCAACAGTAGGCAAATATAGTTTTTGATACATTTTATTGGCTAACTAAGCAGATTTAAATGCAAGCTTTCAAGACCTTAGGTCTCTTCCTCAGGCATGTTATACAGATAACATGGAGGAGTTTTTCAGATTTACCTGTATAACATGCCTGAGGAAGAGACCTAAGGTCTTGAAAGCTTGCATTTAAATCTGCTTAGTTAGCCAATAAAAGGTATCAAAAACTATATTTGCCTCCTGTATTTATACGGCTAACACGGTACCAACTCTCATTTGTTCAACAGTGTTTTCCCTCAACGTCTTTTATTTCAGTCACACAAATTATATACCATTTTTCCAGCACACAATTAGGGCTTTCTTTTGATACCACAAGTATATGAATAACCCCCCTTTATGTAAAAAAAACTAAAGTTTTATTTTTTCTCTTGTTACCACTTGGGCGCAATGGTTTACATTTTTATGGAGACTGCAAGAAAGGTGTAACCGATCATTCATACCTACAAAATGGGCAGTTTAGTGGGCACTGTCCCCCCGGGGGGAAAATCCCCATGTCCCTCTTTCCTACCCTATTTTCCCACTTTTTTACTGCTAAGACTTGGTGGTGTGTATACGTGTATTGAATTACTCCACAACAATAAAACTCCCATTATTTACTGTTTAAATTTAGCAAATTTGTTTTCTAAATAGTATGTTTAAATAAAATATTTTCTTTGATTTACATTTTAAAAAAAAAAAATTGCTCTTAGCAGGTCAGAAGTGGATTCACCTGCATTCAGCCTGCCTCCAGCACTGTAGGGGTTAATAACCCCAACTATTCCATTATTTTACTTGATGTTATGTCTGCTCTCTGCTTCTCTCTTGCTTACTCTCATAGAAAGGAAGAGAGAGGCAGAAAGGAGTCACAAAGGCAATCGCTGGAGTGATCATGTGTACCGGCAGAAGAGAGAAGCACTGAAACGAAGAGAGAAGCACTGAAACTAAGTGCTCTGGTCCCGGAGTGCACAGTTTTAGCTTGTACACCATGACAGCAGTGTGCACTGCAGAGCACTGCTATCATTTAACCCATGAAGTGCCAGGACAGTCATGGGTCCTTATGGGAAGTTTACCCATGACAGCCCTGGCATGTCATGGGTCATTAAGGTGTTAACTGCCTTATTTTTGAGTTAAGCCTTTGAGTGCCAGAGAGGTATCCAGCTCATTGCCCCACAATGGGGGTTATGCATTAAGTAGTAATAAAGAGGTGATAAAGTGGAGAGGACTTATCTAGTTCATATGTTGTTCTATAGAGCCTATGTACTAAGGACTTTAGAGCTGGAGAAATCACTATGTCTGTAGAAAACCATAGGAACTGAAGAAGTGAAATCACTGGAGTCATCATCTCCACTTTATCACACCTTTATGCATCTGCTGGCAAACATAGGGGTTCAAGCCATCTTGATCTGATAAGCAACATGTGCTAACTTGCAAATGGATCTTTGTTTTGTTAACCCAGAAAGTTAGACAGGACAATATGTACTGCTCCCACTATAATTCAAGATATGATTAAAGAAGCAGGAAAAAAAACAAACAAAAAAAAAAACACATTATATAGTGCTTTTCCTGTTGCATAGAACTCCCACTGCTGGCAGATGTTTTATTTAAAAGTTACTACTGCTCAAAAGGATTTATTTTCATTCACACTTAGCAACAGTTCCAACAACGGAATATTCTTATATTGCACTCCATGGAACAGCTTGGGTCAGAAAATACAACTCTGCAAAGAAAACAATGGCAACAGAATCAACTTGTGAACACAATAAAAATTGCAGCTTAATGTTTATTTTAAAACGTTCTAATCCCTTCTGAATGACAGTTCTCCCCGCTGTGGGTTTACCCTTTTTGTACTCAGCAGGAAATGTCCTAGAACGCGTTTATTTTAACCCTTTGAGTGCCAGAGGGGCACGCAACACATGGAAAAGCAATGTGTTGCATACCCCCATGGCACTCAAAGGGTTAAAAGAAAGAAATCATTTACTGCTCCTTTATAAATTGTGGAAAGTAAACCTGTAAGGGAAAGGAAAATGAGCAACACGCAGACCGCTCTTTCCACACATGACTGGATCAGCTCTACATAATGAGGTCTGCTCATGACCAAGAGTATTATCCCTTTGAGTGCCAGAGGGTTACACAATGATTGCCTACCCCTCTGACACTGAAAGGGTTAAAGGAACAATAAACCAGAAACACCTAGAGATTGGCCGTGTGTGCCTGATTATATCCAGCAATGATCTAGCAGTTCAGGGGTTAACACAGATGAAGTGGCTTATCACACATACTTCCCTTACGTCTAAGGATCTCGACTTACTTTCCCTGATCGGCAACTGGTGTTATGGGATCTGGGACTGACATCTCAAACCCCCACAGAGCCCGTGAGCTTGCACACAGCTTAAATGTATGTGAAACGGGAATCCTTTTCCCATTATGGTTGTTGGTTTGTTTTTAAGCCCTTAAAGGGATAGTAATACTTCATTTTAACTTTATTTTATTTTGTAGGCATTAAAAAAACATGAAGAATGATATAAGTCTTATCTCTGAAACCTTTATGGTTTAAGAGATATTCACAAACAAAGTATCCCCCCCCTGTTCAACCATATCAGAAGGGAGATGCCCAGGTAGACTGCAGAGAGGGACAATCTTCAATTAAGATAATGGAAAAAGCTGATAAACTTGTCAAGGGGGGAAGGGCTTTCATTGTTTTCATACAAAGAAAATTGTCCCCTTCTGTTATCTGTACTGTCATACAACCAGACTCACATCTGAGAAGAGATGGCTTACACTAGGTAAAAGGGGCGGGGAGGGGAACTTTGCTTGTGAATATCTCATAAACCATAAAGGTTTGAGAGATAAGACTTATATCATTCTTCATGTTTTTTTAATGCCTACAAAATAAAATAAAGTTAAAACGAAGTGTTACTATCCCTTTAAGGATCAGAGCGGAGAGCAGCTTTGTATAAGAAGAATCATGGCTGCACTTTGCTTCCCAATAACGGTCACCCTCAGCTCTATTGTGGTGGGAGCTGCTGTGGTTCTACAGAAAACTGCCCACTTCAGGTGGAACAATACTCAGAAGTATGCAGCTCTCAGCTGCGAATCTAGTAGGCTGAAGGAGCAGTTTCCATAGACGCTGGGCCAGGCTTTCAAGCACAAAGTAGAGACTATACAAGGACAGCATCACTTGAGAACTGTGAGACTTCAGTCTTGTAGTTCGCTCTCTTCTTGCAAATCCAACAAAGATGTCTTCTCAAAGAATCAGAGAAGGATTCATTCTGGGGCAAACCAACTACACCACAGGAGAGAAATTAAAAAATTTAAGTGGCTCCATGAGAGCTAAAGAAGCCACCAACATATTGCTTCTCAATGCGTGGGAGACTACTCTAGTATTCATGGGGGTTAATGGCACCAATTAAATAAATAGAAATCAGCATTTGCCCCAGAATTACTCCACTATTCTTTGAATATAAAGTCCACAGACTCATAACTGTCCCAGCACCAGATTGAGAGGGTGCAGAGAAGCACTCATACATACCATCAACTACTGCAGCAGTGAGCAACCTGAGGCTCTCCAGTTGTTGATGGGGTACATTCACAGTCTAGGGATGATAGGAATTGTAGTCCAACAATCACTGGAGGGCCTCACGTTGCCCACCCCAGGAGTATTGTCCTTCAAAGCAAACACATAAGGTAGGAATTACTTGTCTAAAAAGATGGTAATAAAAAACACAAACAGAAATCATCAATGAAAGCTAATCTATACTATAAAAGAGAATTTGGTCATGTGACCATGAATTCTCTGGAAATGTCACACACCCCGGGGTGGCCGCAAGGAGGAGATATGCATATCTCCTCCATTCACTCTCAGCACACCATACAGCAGAGAGTGATTTTGACAGGAGTGGCCTCTGCAAGGACTGCTCCCCTCCTTATCATCACCTCAAAAAATAAACAGCACTAAAAGATGAATGCCTATTCATCACTCTTTTCCATCACTCCTTTGTTTTGTACCACCGTGCCCAACCAAAACACATTTAGTCCCCGAAGAAATTACAAGGAGCATGGAGTAATACAAAATAATAAAATCAACACCCATTTCACAAGCACTCAAAAGTTAAGCACAGGTGCCATTCTGACAAGCCATACATCGTTGCCCCACCCATTTATGCAGATTCACTCCTTTAAACTATGTTCACACAGACTGTAAGCCCGATCACCACTCTCCAGGGGAATGGAGGCAATCTGCACGTGTTGAGATCTGCCCCAACTTTAACCCTTTAAGAAGCAGAGGTGTACGCAACGCATTACCCTGCACTCAAAGGGTTAACCCACTCTCTGGCACTCAAAGGGTTAACCCACTTGCCAGGTTGACGCCCATTGCTCCCCGGTACTAGAGTTCCTATCCAATTGCTGCCTTGCCCGAACACACTACGCAGAAGAACATTAATACCACCCTAAGAGCAAAACATTAGCCCTGAAGAAAACTAGTAGCATACCATCAAAAGTAGAAAAGGATTATACCACTGTGCCAAAACTTGAAGAGCATTAGCCCCATCCCGTGTGAAGCCAACAGAGCATTAACCTCCCACCACTCACAGATCCTACAGAGCATTTACCCTATCACTGCCAAAGCGGTATCCAATGCATTGCCACTGTCCCTTTCCCGGCAGTGTGCCTCCAAGCAGGCCGCCGTCCCTTTCCCGGCAGAGTGCCTCCAAGCAGGCCACCGTCCCTTTCCCGGCAGTGTGCCTCCAAGCAGGCCACCGTCCCTTTCCCGGCAGTGTGCCTCCAAGCAGGCCACCGTCCCTTTCCCGGCAGTGTGCCTCCAAGCAGGCCACCATCTCATTCCTGGCTGTTTGCAGTAACAAATTGCCAGAGACAGCCCTGACGCGTGTGCGGGGACACACTGCCAGAGACAGCCCTGTCGCGTGTGCGGGGACACACTGCCAGAGACAGCCCTGTCGCGTGTGCGGGGACACACTGCCAGAGACAGCCCTGTCGCGTGTGCGGGGACACACTGCCAGAGACAGCCCTGTCGCGTGTGCGGGGACACACTGCCAGAGACAGCTCTGACGCGTGTGCGGGGACACACTGCCAGAGACAGCCCTGTCGCGTGTGCGGGGACACACTGCCAGAGACAGCCCTGTCGCGTGTGCGGGGACACACTGCCAGAGACAGCCCTGTCGCGTGTGCGGGGACACCCTGCCAGAGACAGCCCTGTCGCGTGTGCGGGGACACCCTGCCAGAGACAGCCCTGTCGCGTGTGCGGGGACACCCTGCCAGAGACAGCCCTGTCATGTGTGAAGGAACACATTGCCCCAGAGACAGGCCTGAAATGTGTGAAGGAACACAATGGCCCAGAGACAGCCCTGAAATGTGTGAAGGAACACAATGGCCCAGAGACAGCCATGAAATGTGTGAAGGAACACACTGGCCCAGAGACAGCCCTGAAATGTGTGAAGGAACACACTGGCCCAGAGACAGCCCTGTCATGTGTGAAGGAACACACTGGCCCAGAGACAGCCCTGTCATGTGTGAAGGAACACACTGCCCCAGAGACAGCCCTGTCATGTGTGAAGGAACACACTGCCCCAGAGACAGCCCTGTCATGTGTGAAGGAACACACTGGCCCAGAGACAGCCCTGTCATGTGTGAAGGAACACACTGGCCCAGAGACAGCCCTGTCATGTGTGAAGGAACACACTGGCCCAGAGACAGCCCTGTCATGTGTGAAGGAACACACTGGCCCAGAGACAGCCCTGTCATGTGTGAAGGAACACACTGGCCCAGAGACAGCCCTGTCATGTGTGAAGGAACACACTGGCCCAGAGACAGCCCTGTCATGTGTGAAGGAACACACTGCCCCAGAGACAGCCCTGTCATGTGTGAAGGAACACACTGGCCCAGAGACAGCCCTGTCATGTGTGAAGGAACACACTGGCCCAGAGACAGCCCTGTCATGTGTGAAGGAACACACTGCCCCAGAGACAGCCCTGTCATGTGTGAAGGAACACACTGCCCCAGAGACAGCCCTGTCATGTGTGAAGGAACACACTGCCCCAGAGACAGCCCTGTCATGTGTGAAGGAACACACTGCCCCAGAGACAGCCCTGTCATGTGTGAAGGAACACACTGCCCCAGAGACAGCCCTGTCATGTGTGAAGGAAAACACTGGCCCAGAGACAGCCCTGTCATGTGTGAAGGAAAACACTGGCCCAGAGACAGCCCTGTCATGTGTGAAGGAAAACACTGGCCCAGAGACAGCCCTGTCATGTGTGAAGGAACACACTGGCCCAGAGACAGCCCTGAAATGTGTGAAGGAACACACTGGCCCAGAGACAGCCCTGTCATGTGTGAAGGAACACAATGGCCCAGAGACAGCCCTGAAATGTGTGAAGGAACACACTAGCCCAGAGACAGCCCAACCATGTGTGAAGGAACACATTGCTCCAGAGACAGGCCTGATGGGAACACACTGCCAGAGACAGCCCTGTCATGTGGGAAGGAACACACTGCCCCAGAGACAGCCCTGTCATGTGTGAAGGAACACACTGCCCCAGAGACAGCCCTGTCATGTGTGAAGGAACACACTGCCCCAGAGACAGCCCTGTCATGTGTGAAGGAACACACTGCCCCAGAGACAGCCCTGTCATGTGTGAAGGAACACACTGCCCCAGAGACAGCCCTGTCATGTGTGAAGGAACACACTGCCCCAGAGACAGCCCTGTCATGTGTGAAGGAACACACTGCCCCAGAGACAGCCCTGTCATGTGTGAAGGAACACAGACAGCCCTGTCATGTGTGAAGGAAAACACTGCCCCAGAGACAGCCCTGTCATGTGTGAAGGAACACACTGCCCCAGAGACAGCCCTGTCATGTGTGAAGGAACACACTGCCCCAGAGACAGCCCTGTCATGTGTGAAGGAACACACTGCCCCAGAGACAGCCCTGTCATGTGTGAAGGAACACACTGCCCCAGAGACAGCCCTGTCATGTGTGAAGGAACACACTGCCCCAGAGACAGCCCTGTCATGTGTGAAGGAACACACTGCCCCAGAGACAGCCCTGCCATGTGTGAAGGAACACACTGCCCCAGAGACAGCCCTGCCATGTGTGAAGGAACACACTGCCCCAGAGACAGCCCTGTCATGTGTGAAGGAACACACTGCCCCAGAGACAGCCCTGTCATGTGTGAAGGAACACACTGCCCCAGAGACAGCCCTGTCATGTGTGAAGGAACACACTGCCCCAGAGACAGCCCTGCCATGTGTGAAGGAACACATTGCCCTAGAGACAGGCCTGAAATGTGTAAGGGAACACACTGCCAGAGACAGCCCTGTCATGTGGGAAGGAACACACTGCCAGAAACAGCCCTGTCATGTGTGAAGGAACACACTGCCCTAGAGAGAGGCCTGCAATGTGTACGAGAACACACTGACAGGGACAGCACGTTCATTTGCGTTAGAGCACACTGAGTCTTGGCAGAGATAGCAGACATCTTTGTATAAGCACACTCCCATTCATCTATATATACCGAAACAAACAATATTCAACTTTGCCTCTAATTGTGCCGCTGTCGTCTTCTCTGTTCTTACCTCTTATTTCTCTGAGTGTAAATCGGTTTCAGTGGCTTGCAATTTAACGTCAGAGCGCCGCTCTATGAGGTAACTGCCAATTCCCTATGCTTCCTAACGTCATTAAAGCGACACTCCAACCCCTCCGCTGCCCTCCTCGCAGCAAGTAACCTCCTCTAGGGCGCAGGATAATGACGTCACTGATGTGTTTGGAGGCGTGGACGTCAAGGTCCTGGAGATCCCACCCCTTTCTCAATCGGTCGGACTGAGTTCCGTCCCATACCGTTATGACGACAGAGTTTCATCATACGGTGCGACCCTAGAGTGGAAAGAACGTTAAGCAAATGGTAGGTATGTATCTGCACAGTGTAATATATGTGTTGCGCACACGCATGCCATAGGTATGCTAAAGACGAGCAGCCTGTGGGTCGCCAGCTGCTTTTTGATTAAATCCCCATATTATACTCCGCCAGCAGCAGCTGCAGAGCCACTTGTTGTGTTGGCTTATTGTCTAGCAATACAGGAGTGTCATGATCGGTGGGGTCCTCATCTGTGTTGGGGTCTTATATGTGTAAAAAATAATAGGTATGTTTGGAATATATGGTAGAGTGATTTCTCCTTTCCATGTTGCCGGCTCACTATTGTCTTTTACAGCTTCTTTCTGCGGCACTGGGTATCCAGCTTATTCATGGAAAGGTACAAGTGAATACTTACACCCCGTGAACGATAGGAGAACTCTTCTGACTGCTTACCAGAAACAGCTAATCTCTTCCCAGCCCACCTCCTCCTCTTCTCACAACTCTCAAAACAACAATAACATCGTCATCATCCTCTTGCTCTGAGACATTGAGATTGGATTACAAGTAGAATGAGCTGGCTCTTCTCCTCGTCTAAGAGCCCAAGACATCTGCCACCCCTTACCAGTCTACAGCAACAGAAGCAGAGACAGATTGAATCCCTCCGGGCTTGTCACAGCAGGTAAGAGTTTTGTTCACTACCAGACGTTCTTTAGTAGCCAAGAGGATATACCAGGGGTTGGAAATCAAAGATAAATTATAATTATTGTTAAGAAATAGTTGTAAAGATACACACACATCCATTTTGGCTTGTTGGATTCATAGAGTATGTATAATGCAGACACCTGATAATTCTTTTATAGCCACCATAATGCACTAACGTCTATAACATCTTGAATATTCTGCACAACTAAAAATTCAGAGCTTTAGTAACTGAATCTAGCATGGGAGGAAGAGCACGTGTGAATGTGTTTTGCATGTATTGCATTTTGTTTGTTTTGCGTATAGCATTGCGTGTATCACTTTTTGCATACAGAGTATTGTGTATAGCTCTGTGAGTTTGCCGTATAGCAGTTAGTGTATTGTTTGGCATATTGTGTTTTGCATATTGCGTTTGGCGTTTTGCATTTAACTTTCCTGAGTTTGGCTATGGTGCTCGAAGTATAGCTTTTGCATATAGCATATTGTGCATAGCATTGTTTATGGCGTATATAACGTTTGGATAATGTTGGCAAATTCAGTATTGTGTTTGGTGTATAATGTTTTGAGTATATCGTTTGGTGTATAGCATTTTGCGGGTTGGTTTTAGTGTTGCTCCTTTTGTGTATATACTGTTTGGCAGGTTGTTTTGCATATTGCATTTGGTGTATAATGTTTTGCGTCGGGCGTTAATTGTGTTTTGGTGTATAGCATTGTGCTTCTGGCATCTATAAGGATTGGCAAATTGTTTGGTGTTTTGCTTAGAGCTTTTGTCGTATATAATTTGGCATATTGCGTTTTGTATAGTGTATTGTTTGGCTTGTAGGGTTTTGCATTGTAATCTTCTTGTGTAGTGTTTCACATTGTGTGTTTTCCATATAATGTCTTATCATGGTGCGTATAGGGTTTTAAATTTTTTTTTTTTTTTATTTATTTTTTTTTATAGAGTGTTGTGCGTCTTGTGAAGTGTGTTTAATTGTAGCCCCTATATCTCCTTGCTGAGATTTTTTTACAGGAGTGCCCTCCCCCGGCCACTCCTTTTAAAAACTCCCTATGCTTACACCAGTGAGACAGGCATTGTAGAGGACATTTGCACATCTGCTCCTTACTCCCCCCCCCCTTCCCAGCTGTGTTTGTCCTCAGGGAGACATAAATTGTCCCATGATACTTGCTCTTTTATTTAATCTTTTTATAGATTTTTACATATTAAGTGTTACTGTCCCTCCAATTAAACTATAGTTCAACAACTGCTGGAAAGCCACTGCTTATCCACCACTTTGTTACTTTACTATTAATAATATTTTATTTGACTGGTCACATCCTTTACCTATAGCCAAACTTTAGTGTTAACTTATCAACACTTAAAGGGATAGTAATGTTTCATAATAAAAGCAGTTCTAATTAATCATCATAGTATTTGGACTTTGGAGAGTGTTATTTCAATTCTGTCAGAGTTGTAGTTCAAGAGTAATTCAATGACAAAGTGTCCCCCTCCCGCCCCTTTTACTGATGTCACACTGTTCAGCCACAGCAGTAGGGAGGTGCCCAGGTAGACTGCAGAGAGGGACAATCTTCAATTAAGATAAGGGAAAAACCTGAAAAGCTTGTCAAGGGGGTCAGGGATTTCATTGTTTTCATAGGAATAAGAGTGTCCCCTTCTGTTATCTGTCTGGTCTATAGACTGCATTCCACATCTGAGAAGAGATGGCTTACACTAGGTAAAAGGGACGGGAGGGGGAAACTTTGCTTGTGAATATCTCATAAACCATAAAGGTTTGAGAGATAAGACTTATATCATTCGTCATGTTTTTTTAATGCCTACAAAATAAAATAAAGTTAAAACGAAGTATTACTATCCCTTTAAAATTAGCTTTCAGACCTTCTACCATTTAACCAATGGGGACATTTCCTGAATTAAGAGTTTATAATGTTTGAACTATACAAAGAGTCACCTTCCTGATTAGTGTAGATTTTGGGTAGTAGATGCTCCAAAGCTGACAAAGTATTTTAACCATAAACTTTAAGCTTATAGTTGACACCTATAAAACAGGAGTGGACAAAATATCACAAACTTTGGAGAGAGTTTCTAAAAGCCAGTTTACATATTTAGGAGTCAGTTGAGGGACAACTAATAATAATAACTAGTATTTATTTTTCTGGTATTCAAAGGGTTCATTATCATAAAATAAAAAAGGGGGGGCAGCACCAGCTTACCAAAATAGTAGAAAAGTAACTATAGCGAAAAATATATGTTGGAAAAAAAAAATAGCACCAGGAGCCAGTAAGGGTGGCTGTACCTACCCTCAACAAAAATTAATCTTATAAAACAAAAAATAAAGATGACTCTGTGTCCTTTTTAAATGAAGTAAAATTATCTAAGGGTGACAGGTCCAATTTAATGTATACAGATTTCTTACAGCTCTGACTGAGTTTCCTGAAAACTATATACGCATCCCACTTTTCCTTAACATAGTATTCCTCATGTGTACAGTGGCTTCCCTAATCTTGTTAAACATAATTTAATGGAGCTATAGTTAAATTAAAGCAAGGGTGGGGGTAACTTTTTTTTCTATGAAAACCTATATGTTACAGGGCTTTTCCTATTGAGTATAACAGGGGTACTCTTTTAATCAAAAGCTGTAATCATTCAGACTGTCAGGACATGATGAATCTGTTAGTATAACATTCTATGGAGAACTGTTGTGACTCCCATAATTTAACTTTCTGGCCATTAGAGGACACTGTTAACCCTTTGAGTACTATGGGAGTATGCTACTCATTGCCTTACAATGTGTTGTGTACCTCTCTGGCACTCAAAGGGTTAATGCAACCTTCAACATTTCCCATGCTGTGCCACTGGTAGTTACATAAATGCACATATACTGTATGACACAACATCCTTGCTTCATTGTCCCACTGGTAACAAAAGAACCACAAATACTGTCTACTGTAGAAATACTGTTCTATTGTCCCACTGGAAGTCATCAAATCACGCTGTCTGACACACAAGCCTTGTTCCACTGGTGGAGTGTGCCATGACCTCACTGTCCTCAGATTTATTCTTCAGCAGGGAGCAGTTCCACATGGTCCACACTATACCAGATGTGTCTGGGTCGCCCTGAATTATTTTGTAGACAGCAGAGCTTGTAGAATGGTTCCATGTTCTTCACTCTTGGCACACACCCAAAAACAATCCCTAAAGATCACTCCCTGTCTATTATGTGAATCAACCACAAATTGTACTATACACCTTGCCTATACCATTGACACCATTAATGAAGAGCGTAGAAATTCTAATAATCATTAATTGTTGTTTTCTATCAGTTATTAGAATTTTAGAGGCTGGATCTACTAAGAGGATTGGATTGGGAGGTTGATTATACTTTTTGATTGGATCATAATGACTCATTTCCAGCCATGCTTTTTGTGATAACCTCATTAGGTGTGTCGGGACAGAGATGGTGACGAGGTGAGGTCATGTGATTTCTGAACTGTGGTGGTGTTTTGATCTTGAGGGTTTCTGCTTTGATGTTTTAAAGGGATAGTATCAGATACTATATAAAAAAAACTAGCAATGTGGGATGGTGCTGCCCGTCAGGATATTTAGGGAATGAATGCACACACACACGGATGCAAGACAAACACACATAGAGACACAAACGCAAATGCATACGCATGCACTGAGATGCATAAAGAGCAACACAGTCATACATGCAATGCACAACATGCAGACACATAGAGTGTGATACAGACATGCAACACACAGTGAGAAACACAGATGCACACACAGAGACACACACACACACACACACACACAGAAGTGAGTCATAAGGGGTGAGTGAGTGAGTGTGTGTGTGAGTGGCATTCATTCATGTAGTTGAAATGCATGTGGCAATTGCACATACTATGGTAGAAGGTGGATCGTGCTGGCTTCCAGGGTGTGAGTGAGTGTGAGCGAGACTATGGTGGAAGGTGGATCATGCTGGCTCCCGGGGAGTGAATGAGTGATTGCGTGTGAGTGTGTGTGATTGAGTGTGTGAGTGAGAGAGTGTGAGTGTGTGAATTATTGTGAGTGTGTATGATTGAGTGTGTGTGTTTTTTGTCTGTGTCTGTGGTGTAGGAGCGAGTGGCAGCCATTTTGTTTTTTCAGTTACTTGGATAGTGGTGGGTGGGCTGGATAGTGGGGGCAAGCCAACTCCCTGAATGATTTAAATCACTCCCCCCATTGAATCACCCAATGGGAGCAGTAACTCCTCCTTACTTTACCTTTGAGTGCCAGAAGGGTACACAACGCTTTGCTTTGCAATGCGTTGGGTACCCCTCTGGCACTCAAAGGGTTAAGTTGAGGTAACATAGCAATGTAACACGCGATGGCTCTTCAGTTGAGGCAGCGTAGCAATATGCTGAGGGAACAAATAGAAAGTGGTGTTTGAGGCTTGACCTCTGTAACATACAACAAAGCAGCTCTCTCCCTTTAAGGAGAAAGGGAGGGAATCAGGAAGTGGAGGAGTGAGTGTTGAAAACAGACAGTTAGTGAGGTTGACTGAAGAGATGAAAAGAGTTAAATAAAAGATTTGCTATTAAGTTTATCCCTGAGTGTTTGTATTTTATGGAAACATTACACCATCATACTGACTCAGAGTGTATGGAGGTTACAGTTATCTGTGGGAGGTGAAACAGTGTGTTTGTGGGGTCATGATCCTGAGTGAGAGTGTGTGTGGAACAGAAGAAGTTATTGATATCCCCTACTTCAGGAGCGAGTGGCAGATATATATATATATATATAATTTTTTTTTTTTTTTTTTTCTCTCCTGTGTCCCTCCACGGCGTAAAAACACATATGGGTTTAGTCTCCACCTCCCAGCTGATCGTAGGACCAATCGCTAAGTTTAAAAAGACCCCTGGGTAAATCTCCCGTCAGTCTTTTTGGTCCTACGAGCTGGGAGTAGGAGACTGGAAGGTCTTACCAGCCATGATTCCTAGGCGAATTACCTTAAAAAAAAAAAAAAAAAAAAAAAAAAAAAGACGCCCGTTAGGCAGACATTCCCTGGCCGCATTCATTGCGCTCCGGGTTCTGGGACTCTTCTTTGACTCTGGCACTGCTGTATCAGTGGCCAGATGAAGAAAGCGCTGCATTCAGAATCTTCCCTGACGCCGGAGGAAGCGGATGTCACGTGGCTTCCTGAATGGGGTTAACTGAGGCCGCAGCATCGGAAGCAAGTGCTGATTTAAAGAGACAGCCGAATTAAGCAGCCGGTGGCAGCGTTTAAGGTCCAGCCTAACAGGATCAAGGAAGAAATGAAGACAAGGTAGGATCTGTTTATTTATCATGTGGAGCATGATTTTGGCGGGCCTCTGCGTTCCAGCTTGGAACACAAGCCAATTAGTGCTTTCATATATATATATGTAGGCCTTCTGAAGGTTTTCAGAGTATGTTGCCTTGCTTGTGGAAGGATAATTCCTTTTTTCTTTTTTAATATAAATTAATGAAAGTTAAGTTTTATTTATAATCATGTCTGCACCAAACAAGTCTACCTCTAAGGAAAAGACTTCCCTGGATAGCAAGGAGGAAAAAGGTTCCCAAAAGACTAGAACCTGTGCAGGATGTGAGATGACCATTCCTGCTTCTGATACTGGTAAATTATGCCCAGAATGTCTAAAAAAGATAGCGGGTCCAGAGGTTCCAAATCAGTTCCAGGATTTCCTATCCTGGATGAAATCCTCAATGCAAGAAACCTTTGCCTCTCTTCAAGGCCCAAGAAAGCGACAGCGATTGGATGATCCAGAAGAGGGTACATCTTCTAGAATGGATCAGATGGAGTCAGACAGTTTGCAAGACATCTTATCAGAATATTCCGAAGAAGAAGGAGAGATAGTTGAAGAAGAAGAAGGAACCTTCAACATTGAAAAAATTGATCCTTTTCTCAGAAGTATGAGAAAGACATTAGGACTAACGGAAGAAGTAAAGGAGCAGGGTATTCTAGATAATGCCTTTGTTGGTAACAAAAATGAACTACCAACTTTCCCAGTACATCAGTCGGTTTCGGATCTAATTAAGTCTGAATGGAGTAAAGGGGACAAAAGAATATCCATGTCGCGAAGATTTCAGAAAATGTACCCATTCAAGGAGGAGGATACGGGTAATTGGAGTTCTCCACCAAAAATTGATGCATCCATTGCTCAACTAGCAAAGAGAACCACGATTCCCATGGAAGACGGATCTTCTTTAAAGGATCCTATGGATCGAAAAATGGAAGCTGCATTGAAAAAGCAATATGCGCTATTGGGTCAAAATATGAAAACCGCCACGGCCCTAGCGTGTATTTCAAGAACTATCCGAATATGGTTGACAGAGTTTGAACAGAAGATAGAATCCTCGGTCTCAAGATCCAGATTGATTAAGGAAGTAGCTACAATCAAGGAAGCGGTAGCTTATTCTTGTGACGCATCAATGGACGCTATCAGACTTACAGCTAGATCTTCAGCTTTATCCGTCACTTCCAGGAGAGCCCTCTGGCTTAGATCATGGGGGGCAGACCCTTCTTCAAAATCCAAACTAGTCACATTACCATATGAAGGCAACCATCTGTTTGGACAAAAATTGGAGGACATAATAAAGAAGGTTACAGGGGGAAAGAGTTCTTTCCTTCCACAGGACAGAAAATCTAGATCTTCGCCAATAAGGTCCTCCTTTAAAGGTAGACGCCAGTCCTTTCGAGATTCAAGACACTTTCAGTCTTCCAGAGGATTTGATCAGAGGAAACAATCCTCTTCTCAATTCTCAAGGGGCTCATTCAGGAAGGAAGGACCCCGAAAAAATCAGTTTAAGAAGGAGTTCCAGTGAAGGTCAGCGGACCCTGCTTCCTGCTCCAGTGGGGGGTCGCCTGGAGCAGTTTGTTCATCATTGGTCATCACAGAACATACAAGACAAGTGGGTTATTCGGACAATTCAAGCAGGGTGCCCGCTAGAATTCAAACAAAGACCCCGCCAGAATTTATTCAAAACTTCAAGAACTCCAAAAGACAACACAAACGCAAGGGCACTGAGAGACTCCATTCAAGATTTGAATCTAAACAGAGTAATTCAGCCGGTTCCTCAGGAATTCAAGAGAAGGGGATGGTACTCAGTGATATTTGTTGTGAAAAAATCCACAGGAGGTTTCAGGACCATCCTAGATCTGAAGCAGTTGAATCCTTATCTGAATCAAAGGACATTCAAGATGGAGACAGTCTCATCTATAATTCAGGCGCTAAGACCATCGTCAGTTCTAACAACAATAGATCTTCGGGAGGCATATTATCATATTCCCATCCTAAAGAGTCACAGGAAATTTCTCAGGTTTTTCTTCGAGGGACAGCAATTCAGGGCGCTGCCATTTGGGCTAACCTCAGCCCCAAGGATCTTTTCAAAAATTCTGGCAGCGGCACTGGAACCATTGAGACAACTTGGAATCACAATTCTACCTTATCTCGACGATATCCTGATAATATCGGAGTCCTATCATCAAGCCCAGGAACAGACTTCCAGAACTCTAGAACATCTTCAGGCTTTAGGTTGGATTGTGAACAGGGAAAAAAGTCAGTTACAACCCACACGCAAACTGATATTTCTGGGGATGCTCTTGAACATGGAGAAAAACAGAATATCTCTATCCTTACCCAGGATAGAATCCATAATCGGGAAAATAAGATTATTCCAAAGATCCTCAGTGCACACAGCATACATGGAGCTCCTGGGAACTATGACCTCATCAGTTCAAATAGTTCCTTGGGCCAGATTCCATATGAGACCTCTCCAAAACTGGTTCCTAAGCCAATGGAATCGGGATCCCAACAACAGGTCCCAGAGAATTCATCTTCCTCTCAAGATTCGGAAGGAATTATCTTGGTGGACAGAGAGAAAAAATTTACAGAAGGGAGTACCACTACAAGATATAGAGTGGGAAAGAATTCAGACAGATGCCAGCCTGACCGGATGGGGAGGTTTTTGGAAAAACAAGACAATACAGGGAAGATGGTCAGCCAGGGAGTCCAAGTTTCACATAAACCGTCTGGAACTAAGAGCAATAGCCCTCTGCCTAAGGAATTTAAAGACGGAATTAAAGAACAAGTCAGTAAAGATAATATCAGACAGCATGGTTGCAGTCCTGTACATAAAAAATCAGGGGGGAACAAGAAGCGCATCCCTGAGTCACGAAACAGGAAAGATTCTAAGTTGGGCGGAAAAGAACTTGACACGGCTGACAGCCATTCACATTCCAGGCAAAGTCAATCTACAAGCAGATTATCTCAGCCGCAACAAATTAGATCCAGGAGAGTGGTCCCTGAATCCAGAGGTCTTCAGGCTAATCACAGAAAGGTGGGGACTTCCAGTGGTAGACCTGATGGCATCCAGCACAAACAGGAAAGTCCAGACTTTCTTCTCCAGAAACCCTCATCCTCAGGCATTGGGCACAGATGCACTAAGTCACAAGTGGAACTTCAGCCTAGCATACCTGTTCCCTCCACTTCCTATGATTCCGTTAGTTCTCAGGAAAATCAGGAAGGATCAAGCAGAAGTCATTCTGATTGCCCCAAATTGGCCCAGAAGGGTCTGGTTCTCAGAACTGATAAAACTTTCATCAGATCTTCCATTTCCTCTGCCACCCATGGAGGACCTCCTGCATCAGGGTCCAATTCTTCATCCAAACCCGTTTTTTTTTAAGTTAACGGCTTGGAGGTTGAGAGGACTTCCTTAAGATTAAGAGGACTTACAGATTCAGTTATTAACACTATCCTAGCAGGAAGGAAGGCCTCTACCTCCAAGGTATACTACAGAATCTGGAAGTCCTTTGCTAACTGGTGTGGCAGCAGAAGCCTAGAGAGAGATTCAATAACTTCTTCCCACGTCCTTAGTTTCCTACAGAAAGGTTTTGAATTGGGACTTCGTCCGGCTTCTCTTAAGGTACAGCTGTCAGCCATTTCAGCCTGTATGGCCAGACAGTTTGCAGAAGAAGACCTGGTTAAGAGATACCTAAGAGCAATTGATAAATCAAGACCAAGGATTAAAAGTGTGGTTCCTCCTTGGGATCTCAATATTGTTTTAGATCAATTAACCCTGTCAAAGTTGTTTGAACCCCTGAATCAGGTACATATTAAACATTTAACCTTGAAAATAGTTTTTCTAACGGCTATCACAACGGCCAAGAGAGTAAGCGAGCTCCAGGCCTTATCGGCAAAAAACCCTTATATTATTTTTCATCAAGATAAGGTAGTTCTTCGAACAAAACCTGAATTTAGATCTAAGGTAGTGTCATCGTTTCATTTGAACCAGAATATTGTATTACCATCATTTTTCCCAAACCCAAAGGATCAAGAGGAAAAGAGGCTACATACTCTGGATCTAGTCAGAGGAATGTCAATTTACTTAGAAAGATCTAAACCATTTAGGAAGTCAGATTCCTTATTCATCCACTTCCAAGGGAAATTCAAAGGTATGCCTGCTTCCAAAGCTTCCATCGCCAGGTGGATAACAGAATGTATTAAGTTAACTTATTTAGAAGCAGGAAAAGATCCACCTAAAATCCTAAGAGCTCATTCTACCAGATCTATGGCAACCTCATGGGCCGCTAAAGCTTCAGTATCAACAGAAGAATTATGCAGGGCAGCAACTTGGTCATCCATCTCAACATTTATTAAGCATTATCAGGTTGACCTTCAAGCAGCTGCAGAAGCGGATTTTGGGAGAAAAGTACTAGGGGCAGCAGCCTCTTCTGGCCGGTAAGACCTCTCCTTTTCATATCTGTTATGATTGAATTGATTTATATACGATTCTTTCCCAACCCCTGAATATTGCTTTGTTACATCCCATATGTGTTTTTACGCCGTGGAGGGAAACAGGAGAAATGGAGAAATTTATCTTACCGACATTTCCTTTTCTCCTGTGTCCCTCCACGGCGCTCCCATCCCATTAATGAGTTTCTTTTTATATTTTTTAGCTCTGACAAAAGTTGACTGACGGGAGATTTACCCAGGGGTCTTTTTAAACTTAGCGATTGGTCCTACGATCAGCTGGGAGGTGGAGACTAAACCCATATGTGTTTTTACGCCGTGGAGGGACACAGGAGAAAAGGAAATGTCGGTAAGATAAATTTCTCCATTTTTTTTTTGCCAGTTGAATAATGGTGGGTGGGCTGGAGGGGGCAGGCCAACTCCCTGTATGATAAACATGCCCCCATTGAATCACCCAATGGGAGCAGTAAAGTCCCCATTGAATCACCTAATAGGAGTTGTGTCTCCTAATGAGACATAAGTTATGTAATGAGGCATTCTATTCAATGTGTTTGTTATCTGAGGAGACATAAATTATGTTCTGTGTGTGAGGTACTACAAATTAAGGCAGTGAGGCTTATTCTTTGATATAGATATAGATATATATAAAGATATCTATTGTATGGTTTATTCTCCTGAGTAAAACAAGGGTACTCCTACTGCTGAGAAGTGTTTTATGCAATATTTATTGCAGCTCAAACCTGTGGGTGGTTTTTTCTTTTTTTTTCTATTTTTTGGCAATATCTCAATTGTCTGAAATTTTAGAGTGGCACTGTTACTATACCACCCTGTGGAGTTTTATGGTCAATTAACCAGAGCTGTCCATAGGCTGGTGTAACAACATCACCACTATACAGTTTCAGGACAATGATATACTGCTCCTAAAGAGGGTGATATCTTTCATTTCTGGAGAGTAAGAGCTGAGAAACTCTCCTGTTTTCATTGGGAGCTCTGACTTACTGGGGGGAGGGGGCATAAGAGGGTGGCATTTCTTCTCTGAGGGGGTAGTTGGGGCATCTATCTTGTCTGGGTGCAGTGAAATGGATATCTTGTTTAGATTAGATATGCGTATATCCGTCTTATATAAGGTTTTTACAGGGGAACATCTCTAATTGTACGTTCCATGATTGTGCTGAATACTTCTCTGGCACTCAAAGGGTTGAAAGGCAATTTGCTGGTATATGCTATTTAACCTTTTGAATATGTTGGACACAGTGTCGCACTAAAAAGCTTACATGCTACTTGGCCTGGCAGGTGAAAGCTGGCTTCTTTTACACTATACATCAGTGTTTCTCAAATTGTTCACCCCTAACATGCATTCTGGAATGTTTAGGCTACCCGTATCAATTTATAGGTATTTTTCAAGTTTCTAATGAGGAGTACAAATGCATAATGTCTCCTAATCAGAATAACAAGTTGAAACATACTAAGTAAAGCAGTTTTTATTAATACACATTTGATAATCAAGTTTCAGATTTTTGTAATGGAAGATACAATGTGTTGCTGCCCTTAGGTCACAAGGAGCTGACGTGAGAAATGAAACAAGTTTCTTGCTTCAGACTTGTTATCAGTCGTTGCATGTGACCTTTTCCTGATCATCTGGTATTAAAGTGTGAAGCCCTGATGTCTTGGAGCAGACATGGAGCGGTAATTACAGCTTCCTGCTTCACTGTACAGAAAGCTGCGGAGGCTCTTGCCTTCAGTGAGTCTGATGTTCCAATACAAGTGGAACAATTCTGGAGGATTCCAACTGCACCTTAGAAAGCAAATGAAAATTCAGATCTCTTTAACCCTTTGCGTTAGATACCTCTCTGGCACACAGAGTAAAAAAAAATGTGGAGTTTAACCCTTTGCATTTTATATATGTCTCCCATGCAGAGGGTTAAATGCTCCATTTAAAGCAATCTGAAAGTTTGGAAATGGTTATTTGTTCCTTATGGTGCAGCTGGTGTGCTCCAGAATGAAGATAGTGTTGGTACTATGAAAACTTTTGAAGGGTTTTTAAACTGCCATTTGGTCTATTTTATGCTAGTTTGTGAATAAATGTACTTTTCCCAGTTTGGTTTGTCTGTGATTTAGTCCTAAACCCCCCCCCCCCCCCCAAAAAAAAAAAAAAATCTTCCTACTTCCCACCCATTTCAGGGCAAACTGTCTTTCTACCACCCAATCCCATCCACCTGACTTAAGCTCCGCCCATGCTGTGATGTGAACCACTTCATATGAACATTTCCACTCACATCTCTCCTTAATACTCCGGGGTCTTGGAATTGCTGGTTCCCATGTATGCTTGTTCAAGTGTAATTTCTAATCTACCACCAGCGGCTGATTTTATGAAGTACAATTTAGCACTATAGTGTCACAGTGAGGGTGATATACTGAGGAGAACTGGTGCAGTTCTGTAACAAAACTGCTGTTTCAAAGGGCCGTGTAAAATTTCCATTGATTTAAATGAGGCTTTTAACCCCTATAATGTTAGAGGTTTCCAATGTTTTGCTTAAAGTGGAACGAACACCGCTAACAAACATTGTCTGTAATAATTTCCAATCTGGTGACTAGCTGCTTAGTAGCGCTAGTCGCCAGAATTATTACCTCTTCATGGAGAAATTTGAAGTGATCCTCTGCTGACAGGCAGGACAAGTGCAGACATCTTGCCCTAGTGACGTCCGCGCGCCTGCGCTGTCAGTCCCAGAAGGCTGTAGGAGGCGTTGCTAGGAGCCATTCGGCTCCAGAAGGGACTGACAGCGCAGGCGCGCGGACTTCACTAGGGCAAGATGTCCGCGCTCCGTCCTGCCTGTCAGCCGAGGATCACTTCAAATTTCTCCATGAAGAGGTAATAATTCTGGCGACTAGCGCTACTAAGCAGCTAGTCACCAGATCGGAAATTATTACAGACAACGTTTGTTAGCGGTGTTCGTTCCGCTTTAACACTATCTAATATTAATCACTGGGAATACATTAACTTATGTAATCATGTGACTTGTTTTCTTCTTCCTTGAGAGAGAGAGAGAGCCTCATTGTCCATCAGTGGTTCTCCATGGTGAAGTTACTGATCATTCACAAAAAAGCTACCTCACACGCTTGTTGGCTCTGTGTTTTCTGTGAGGTGCTCTGATTTACTATATAGTAAACTATAGGAGCAAATAATCAGGCACACTCATCTTCTTCAATAAAACATAACTTTTAATGTCCACACATAGTCATGTGTATCCAACGTCTCAGTCTGTTGTTAAGACTTTCATCAGGGACATATCACTTTCAGTACGGATATCACAATTTCGTTCTTAAATAGTTTCCCTCGCACCTGTGTTGAATCCCATGCTTACCTGGTTACCGTAGTGACCTGCAGCGTCAGATCCACACCAAGGAGCAAGACAGAGTATTAGCGGAACTATCTTAACCCTATAGGTACCTGGTACGGCTCCACAACACACCCCAAAGGAAGCGCTGCCTGCCTGTCCGTGTTCAAAAGGGTCAAGTCATCACCATATTAAAATTTGTGTTTAAAAAAACGTATTTAACCAGTTGCTGTACCGAAAAAACTCTTCATCCCATTTGTTCTGTCACCTCTCAATATCTCAATATTACAAATAATTCACCAAACTGAACCCCCCCCCCCCCGAGGATCAGTCTTGATCTATTCTATAGGGCAACATTGTAACTCTCTCAACTTGTGTCTGCGTTGAATAAAATGTCGGGCAACAGGAGTCATCTTTAATTCCTTATCACTGAGTGTCCCATTTAGACCCCTGACTATAGAGGATCCGTGCTCCCGGATCCTCCCTTTAAAGGGCCTACTGGTCTTGCCCACATAATACTTCTTGCACGGACAGCATAACAAATATATTGAAAATGCTGTTGAGCACGTTAAGTGACCTTTAATGTGGATTGTATAATTCTTGGGTGTTACATCTATAATAGACCCAGTAATCATGTGGCTGCACGTTACACAACCACTACATTTAGTAATAACCTGTTTCAATAACCCCTGTGTAGTGGAATAATTCTCTACGGGGTCAGACCTAATCAACTCGTCTCTAATGTTTCTAACCCATTTTATATCCAAACCTAGGAGTTTCTTGAAACAAATGACCAATCTCCAGATCGGAAGTTAATATATGCCAATTTTTACAAACAGTATCCCTAAAATGGGGAGTTACATCTGAGTAGGTGATCATAATCATCATACTGTTCCCATCCTGTCTCATCTTATCTGCTGTTCCCTGGAGAAGAGATTGCCTATCCAAATTTCCTACTTTTCTGATGTCTTCCTTAAAGGGATAGTAATGTTTCATAATAAAAGCAGCTCTAATTAATCATCATAGTATTTGGACTTTGGAGAGTGTTATTTCAATACTGCCAGAGTTATAGTTCAAGAGTAATTCAATGACAAAGTACCCCCCCTCCCCTTTTACTAATGTAACACTGTTCAGTGAGATCAGAAGGGAGGTGCCCAGGTAGACTGCAGAGAGGGACAATCTTCAATTAAGATAAGGGAAAAACCTGAAAAACTTGTCAAGGGGGCAGTAATTTCATTGTTCTTACCATAAGAAGATTGTCCCCTTCTGTTATCTGTTGGTCTTACAACCATATTCCACATCTGAGAAGAGATGGCTTACACTAGGTAAAAGGGGAGGGAGGGGAAACTTTGCTTGTGAATATCTCTCAAACCATAAAGGTTTGAGAGATAAGACTTATATCATTCTTCATGTTTTTTGAATGCCTACAAAATAAAATAAAGATAAAAAGAAGTATTACTATCCCTTTAATAGAATCTGACCTGTAACCCCTATCAATAAATTTGTTACCCATTGTGCATAATGATTCCGCTACCAAGTCCGGTTGTGATAAAATCTTTTAACCCTCATGAATTGTGATATAGGTAGTCCCTTTTTCAGCGAGGTAGGATGCTGGCTCCTGGAGTGCAGTAATGTATTTCTATCTGTTGTCTTAGTGTATAACGAAGTTTGTAAACCATTACCATCCTTGCTGATCGTTACATCCAAATAGTTGATTTGCGTATTGCTAAAACACATTGTAACTTTAATCGGGGTATCCAATTGATTTAGCTTACCATAGAACTCCTACAAGGTTCCTTGATCACCCGTCCACACACAGAACAGGTCATCAATAAACCTGGTGTAAAAGCTGATAAATTGCCAATATGCCGACTGTAGAATGTGTCCGCTCATATTCCCACATATACGCATTAGTGTAAGCAGGTGCCATGGGTGAACCCATAGCTGTGCCAGCTTCTAGGATGTACATTGACTCTTCAAACTTAAAATAGTTTCTATTTAACACTAAATCAACCAGACCCACAATGTAGTCCTTTTCCTCCATTGATAAAACACCACTATTGGACAGTAGATTCCACACTGCATCCTTACCTCCCTCAAGTGTACAAACTAGTGATATCCATTGTAACAAATATGCATTGAGATGTGTTCACAGTAACAGTTGCTAGTTTATCTTAAAAAATCAGTTGTATCTTTAATGAACGCAGGTAATTTTTGTATGGCAGGCTGCAATAAAGAATCAATGTATTGAGCAACCGCATATGTCAAAGACCCCGTAGCGGTCACAATGGGTCTTCCCTTTGGGTCCACCAATGTCTTGTGTACCTTGGGAAGACAATATAGAACCGGGATTACAGGATGATATGATTTTAAGAACTCTCCTACAGTCCTTTCAACAATGCCATCATCTGCTCCCTGTTGAATATATGCATTAAATTCTGTTACAAATAGTTTGGGATTGTGCAACAATTGTTTTTAACTCGAGCAGTCAGATAGTTGTCTCCTCACCTCTGTTCTATATTTTTCATAGTCCTGCATGACCATTCCTCCTCCCTTATCGGCCAGATGAATAATGATTTACCTGTTGTTCCTTAAGTCCTTTAATGCTTTTCTCTCTGCTTGAGTGATATTGCAGTACTTTGGCTTGGTGTTTTCCAACCTGTTTAGGCTGTCCTGCCGAACAGTCCTCCCAAACGTCTTAATTGACGGATTCTGCATTACCTGATCAAACATACTGGTGACCTTAAAGGGATTTTTGACGTATTGTGATACGTTGGTGGAATCCTTGAAATAATCCCTCAGCCTTAACTTGCACTGCAATCTGTATAGTTCAATCTCTGTCCTAAATTTATCTGGTCTTTGTGTGAGGACAAAACTTAAACCTTTAGTCAATGCTGAAACTTCATCAGTTGTTAGACTATGACTGGATAAGTTGAAGATCACTTCTCTGGTCCCACTGAGGGCTTTGTGTCTTTGTTTTTTTTTCTCTGCCCCCTCCTGATGTGCTTTTTCCATACCAGGTACCTATAGGGTTACTATACTTCTGTAAATACTCTGTCTTGCTCCTTGGGGTAGATCTGACGCTGTAGGTCACTATGGTGAACAGGTAAGCATGGGATTCAAAATAGGTGCGAGGAGACTATTTAAAGGGATAGTAACACTTCGTTTTAACTTTATTTTATTTTGTAGACATTAAAAAAACATGAAGAATGATATAAGTCTTATCTCTCAAACCTTTATGGTTTATGAGATATTCACAAGCAAAGTTCCCCTCCCCGCCCCTTTTACCTAGTGTAAGCCATCTCTTCTCAGATGTGAGTCTGGTTGTATGACAGTACAGATAACAGAAGGGGACAATTTTCTTTGTATGAAAACAATGAAAGCCCTTCCCCCCTTGACAAGTTTTTCAGCTTTTTCCATTATCTTAATTGAAGATTGTCCCTCTCTGCAGTCTATCTGGGCATCTCCCTTCTTATCTGGCTGAACAGGGGGGGGATACTTTGTTTGTGAATATCTCTTAAACCATAAAGGTTTCAGAGATAAGACTTATATCATTCTTCATGTTTTTTTAATGCCTACAAAATAAAATAAAGTTAAAATGAAGTATTACTATCCCTTTAAGAACGAAATTGTGATATCCGTATTGAAAGTGATATGTCCCTGATGAAAGTCTTAACAGACTGAAACGTTGGATACACATAACTGTGTGGACATTAAAAGTTATGTTTTATTGAAGAAGATGAGTGTGCCTGATTATTTGCTCCTGAAGTTATTGATCAGCCTTGTTACAGAACCAGGAATTCTGTTTACAGTAAAGAAATAAGATATCTGCAGTAGTTAAAAGAAATCTGAAAATTGGCACAATTGGTAAACCAAGAACTACACTGAACTATTAAACTCTCTGCGTGCCAGAGAGGGTTGCAATATATTACACCCCTCACTGTCACTTAAAGGAACAATAATCCATATTTATAAAAACAAACCGGAGTTATTTTGAAGTAAAACATCTGCACCACAGGGGACAAATACAAATTCATTTAGTATTCAAGGGGTTAAAATCTTAATTTAATTTTAGAGAGGTCTCAAGTGCATTCACACAGTGAAGCGATTGTATTTAAAGCCCCTTTCAGTCAATGAGATTTTTTTTTTTTATTATTCCATACCGTGCAGTTGTATTGTTCCATATGACTGTGTCTATGGCCCACTGAAAGCAAAACCAATCATTTTTCAGGTATTTCCTCTCTGAGAATTATTTTCATTAAAGGACAGTAAATTCTTATTTTGACTTCGTTACATAATCGGCAAATGTATAATATGTAAAGTAAAATCACTTCATCTTCTTTCTTTTTAATCTTCACCTCTCTTTTTGCACTTTTATCTCCCTGACGGTGAACTCGTTGAATTTCTGAATCTAGCGAGTTTTTTGTCTGTGACAGTGGAAATACGGATATTTATACAATGTTGCAAGTCTCCCTGTAGTACTGATTGATCTGTATGTAGTAGGCTTTTCTATATTGTTTCACTGGCTTTTTCCTACATCGCATCTTTTTTACATTGTTGCAGTTTGTCTGATTTCACAGCCCCAAACTGAATACTTTCTGATGGGGAAATGTCAGGGACATAAAAAGTTTAACATAAATAAGTAAATGTACAGACAATTGGACTTTACTTATTATGCACATGTAAAATAAGGTTTACTGTACCTTTAAACTCACACTACAGCAAGTGTAGGATTATATGGTGATTATGGTTTTAGGTCCTATCCTTAGGACATTATGTACAAGACGAACAAACTGTACCATACGAGACAAATACACACTGTGCAAATCTCCCACTGACATATGCACGGCTTTTAACCCTTTAGATGCTAGAGTTTGTAGAACATTTCTGTATGCTAAGCTCTCCGAGTGAGGTTTTATATACTAATTTATGCTAATAAACCATTTTGGTACAGTTGCATATGCTAAGCTCTGTACTACACTGAGAGGCTTTGTCTTGTTTGAGAGTTGTATTTATGAGAGAAAAAACAATCTCTCCTAATCTACACATCTACTGGACTTGTGGCTGACATGACATAGGCAGTTTTGAATTTGGTTTTCAAATATGCAAGCTGAAATTGGAGTTGACAGGTTTGCTTTATGGGTCCTGTATGTGGAAAGGTTTTCTGCACTTAGTACCAGCTAAATTCCTTTTCTCCCCCCCACCCTTGCTCCAGATAGGCATAAATGGGTGTGATAATAGCCCACACACTGAGACTGGTATGATAAGAAAAGTGACCCAAATGTAGGACAAATCAATACACCATACAGTACAAATTTAGTATTCCAGTTCATTTAAATGTTTTAAACCCCGTGAATGGATTCAAGGGGTTAAAAAATAAACATTTTAACCCTTTGAATGCCAAAGAGTTATCCCCCTCCCTGACGTCAGCGCTCTAGCTGACTGCAAGGGAATCCGGTCCCTGAACAAGCGGTGGCTCTGCAGCAGAGCCAAGATCGCGTTATTGCAAAAGAAATCTTTCACTGAAAAGGTTTTCTATGTGTGCTTGCAAACCAATGTGAAGGATTCCTTTTCCACGATCTCGGCTCTGAAGAGCCTCCGGCTGCCCCTGGGCCGGATTCCCCTACAGTCAGCTAGAGCGCTGATGTCATTTTTATAAAGCATTCTAGTTTTTAGACTCATTAATGTTGTTCTTCCAGATTTCACAGTGAAGTGATCATTAAACATGCTTGTGTTTTATTAAACAGTATCACTGAGATCCAGAAGGATGTGGAATACCGGCTTCCAATTACCATTAAAAACTTGACCATCACCATAAACATGTAAGTAAAACTAGCACTGCAAGTTTTATGCACAAATTAAAAGTAACTATTTGCACTACAGGGGATAAATAAAAAGGTTCCAAATTCCAGCTGTACTATATAATATAACACAATAACACACACACACACACACACATACATATATATCTCTCTCTCTCCCTCTCCCTCCCCCTCTCTCTCTCTCTCTCTCTCTCTCTCTCTCTCTCTCTCTCTCTCTCTCTCTCTCTCTCTCTCTCTCTCTCTCTCTCTCTCCGAAAAATTTGCTAGGATGTTGATCAGAAGCCGTCATGCACAGTGGAGACTGACCGAACGCACGGAATGCTGGGAGTTCTGTGCTGGGAGCATTCTGTGCTTTCAGGCAGTCTCTACAGTGCATGACTGCGTCGGCGGCAGGACACAGAGCAGAACTTCTTAACCCTTTGAGTGCTAGAGGGGTACGCAACGCATTGCAAAGCAATGCGTTGTTTAACCCTCTGGCACTCAAATGGGTTAGCATGATCCGGAGCAGGCTCCTGGCTTTGTAAGAGACAGCACTTGTGAAGCAGATGTGGAATGGATGCAATAAATTAGCTTTTTTTTTTTTGCCACATCTTCTTCATAAGTGCTGTCTCTTACGAAGCCAGGAGCATCCCAGGCTGAGTATATCTGAGTATCTCTTTTGCATATTTTTCTATGGGATGTGCACCTATTGCTTGCATTATTTTGCTTTCAGGAATTAATACTGGTGAACAGGTTGTTTTCCCCATAGAATCAGGTCAACTAGTGGGTGTTGTTCATTAAAACAATGTAAAGTTGTATTTTTATGGGATTATGGCTACATATTTAGCAGAGGTTGCACTGTGCAGCCTAAAACCTGAGTCAGTCCCTCGCTGCTCACCATACAGCCCACAGCGTGATGTACATGAAACTGGTGGGAGGGGAATCCTTTAGTGTTGAACTACCGATGAAAATATTGAAACACAGCGTTACATGGCCTACATTGTAGGAGGATCGATCAGAGCTGTATTTTTAAGGTATTACTACCCCATTAAGGCAATAGCCATACTTGTTACCATATGCTAATGCATGTTAATTGCGGTGCCAGTGATGTTTCATATGCTAATGGTGTTTTCAGTTACGTTTCATATTATAATGAAGTTTTTCTGTGACGTGTCATATGCCAATGAAGCCTTTTTCTCTGTCTTCCAATATGACATACAGGTACCATGGGGAGGCGACAGCTACTTCCTGTTGGCTGGAACAGTTCTTGAAGAAGTTGTGGGTGAAGCCTCCCCTTCCTCCTTATCAGGCTATCCCACTAGCCCTGTCCCAGATAGACTTATTCCAGTAACCTGTACAGAGGCTGAGAACTTTTCTGCATGGTTTTTAGATTTATTTTCTTTTAGATTCTGTTAGGTGGATTACCATTCCTGGCTTCCCCTGGAGGATTGTCCAGCTATCAGGTACTGTTGTGGACCCTTGCAGCCCTGTGGAGAGAATCATGCGACCCATGTTTCTCTCTCCTGACTGGGTCTCTCTGAGGCTCTTTCTTTTAATGGTAATCTGAAGAAAACAGTCAAATGAAAAGGTGAGCAACCATTTGAGTGCCACAGTCCACTTGTCCCTCTGATCCCCTCCATACAGGGGTCTCATAGGAGTATTAAAAGCCTTCTCTCATGTTGGACATCTTATTGGTTTGATCCCTGGGTCTTTGGAGCTTGGATGGCTGCATTTTTAGTATTTAACCTCTTCCCTGCTGGTATATCTGGGTTATGGGGCTTATTTTGGCTTATCCTTACTGATTCATAAGTTTTTTATTAATACCTACATGTTCACTTGGTTATTTGGGTACTTTTGGAAACTTTTTTGAGTTCCACACCTTTAAGGAGTGCTTTACTGTTTTTGGGACATATCTCTGCAGCTGTTTGACTTACAGAGTTTAGCTCATTCTTCTGGTCTCCTCATGCCCTATCATCCAGTTCACATCCTTAGTGTCTTGGGGGCCCCTAGGTCCTCACGCATTTGGGCTCAAGCATTGCTAGGTAACAGCAAATAGACAAAACCACAAATCACAGGGTTTCTTCTGATTGGATGTGATTTCGGATGCAATTTTCCTTCTCTATATGATGGAGTATCCAATGCAGAGGATTGTTTCTCCTTACTCTCCTTCTCAGGTTAACCATTTGCCTGCCAGATGAGTACTTTCTTGGGCATTCTGAGGTGATTTTTTTAAATGTGGGTCACAATATTTGGGTTCATTATACTGTTTAGACACTTCTGTTAGGATGTTGGATTCAAAGGGACATGGGGCTAGTCTCTGATCCCCCTTGCTTACTGCTTCTCATGCCAAACAGGGCTCCATTCTTGGAAACCCCCCACTTCTTTCAGGTTTGTGGCCCCTGGCATTCCTGATCTCACTGAAACCTCTGAGGAGGATTCCTTTGAGCAGAGCTCAAAATTTCCACTCGCCACTATCCAATGGCGAGTGAAAATTTAGCCCTGGCAAGTAGAAATTCAGCCCTGGTGGGTATGTTTTGGCTTGCAGTGGCGAGTAACTTTTCAGGTCTGTCTAGTAGCAAAGGACTTAAAATTATAAGCCCTGCTTTGAGGAATGTGAGGAAGGGGCTTCTTCATATGCTTATGGTGACCCCTTTGAGGCTGACCCTGCTCCCTCTGCAGAGGACCTCATTAAGGCAGTTTTAACAACCTTACAGGTCACTTTTACCACTCCTTAGGGCCAAGTTTATTCTGACATCTTTAAAAGGCGTAAGAAATTCCTCATGGTTCTTCCGCCAATCCCACTCTGGATGAGTGGAAAACGTCTAACAGGTGTCTGTCTCTATCAAAGAGGTTTTCCAAGCTGTTCCCCTTCTCTGAGGCAGCTTTGATTCAGTGGGCTACACCTCCTTAGGTAGGTCAACTGTTCTACCCTTTGCGGACGCCACAGCATTGAAGGATGTGACTGATAGGAAGCTATCCTGAAGTCTAACTTTGCTGCCATAGTTGCTGCCTTGAGGCCCACCTTGGCTTCTGTTTTGGTTAACTAGAGCTCTTGCCATCTGGGGTGAACAACTTACTGAAGCTATCAGTAAAGGTGTCCTTAAGGAGGACCTTTTAGCCCTCTTGGCCAACATGTCTGAGGCTCAGACATATGTTGCTGACACTCTTTTTGATGCTGTCAAACTAAGACTTCTGCCTTCTCTGTTTCTGCTAGACACACATTGTGGCTTAAGATTTGGTCTGTGGATTTCATCTAAGTTGCTGCTTTCTTCCTCTTTTCAGGGAAACTCTCTTTTTGGGCCTGAACTGAAGCAGATCATCAGTGAGGCCACTGGAGGCAAGAGTACACTATTGCCTTAAGTTTTCAAGCACCCCAACTTGGCAAGGAAACAGCATCTTTTTTTATCCCTGCCAAAACGTGCATGTCTCAGGCCTGCCAAGCCCAGGCAGCCATGCCACTCAAGGCATGCCACCACCAAGCCCAAGTCAGGCAAGTCTGCCTCCTCATGACTCGCAAAATCCTGGTCCGCAGCTCCCAGTGGGTGGGTGCCTGTACCATTTTTCAAGCACCTGGGCAGTCACTGTTGTGTATCAGTGGGTCTTACAGATGGTTTCAGAAGGGTACAGGATTCCATTCAATCCCTTCCTCCCTACAGATTTTCCAGTCCAGAACTCTTTTGGGACAAGAAAAAGCTGTGTCTTTTCAGCGAGGCGGTTTAGGCTTTCTTAGACAAGGGAGTCCTGACTCCGGTTCCTCCTCAAGAGGTTTAGGTTTCTATTCAAACCTATTCATGGTGGCCAAGAGGGATGGTGGCAGTCGTCCTATCTTGGACCTCAAAGACCTCAGTTCCTATGTTTAGACTGCATTCTTCAAGATGGAATCCTTGAGCTCTGTCATAGTTGCTATGTGTTCAGGAGAGTTCCAGGCCTTTCTGGATCTGCAGGATGCTTATGTGCATGTCCTGATTCATCCAGATAGCCAGAAGCGCTTCCGGTTCACTTGCAACTTGGGACACTTCCAGTTCATGGCTCTGCCCTTTGGGATTACCTCCACTCCTCAGGTGTTTGCCAGATTCTTGGGGGCATTGATTGACTTTTTGCACACCCAGGGGGTTCAGGTGACTCCATATATGGACAACCTCCTGCTGAAGGCACCGTTCAGGGAACTACTGAACCAGCACATCCAGGACTGTGCTCAGGTTCTCCTCCACCATGGGTGAATTTTGAATATGGGGAAATCTGCTCCAGCCCCCTCTAAGGTCCTGGTTTTCCTTGGCCTCAGGTTTGATACTTGCCAAGGGAAGTTGTTCCTGACCGAGGATTCTATCCAGCAGGTTATGCATCTGATGTCCAGAGCTCTGGAGTGGCCATTGTCGTGTCCGGTCCGCAAATTCTTGACTAATGGGCCGCATGTTGTCCACCATGGAACAGTTCCATATTCCATGGCTCACACCAGGGAGCACCAGCTGTTCACTATTCATGCTTGGCATGGGAACCCGGATCTCTTGAACTGCAATGTCTCTCTTCCTCTGGAGGTGAGGCAGGACCTGCTTTGATGGCTTGACAGGAGAAGGGGAAACCCTTTGTCATTCAGGACTAGACCCTGGTGGCAACAGACACCAGCCTCAGGGGCTGGGGAGCTGTCCTGGGGCTTCAGGGCAGATGGACTGCGGAGGAGACTCTTCAGTCCATCAATGGTCTGGAGCTCCGAGCGATTCATCATGCTCTAGTGTACTGATCCTCTCCACTGAGGGGTTGTCCAGTCAGCCACGGCCGTGACATAAATCAACAAGCAAAGAAGCGCAAGAAGTGCTTCCGCTTGGTCAGAGATCATATCTGTCTTGGCTTGGGCAGAAGATCACGTTCCAGCTATTTCCTCCTTGCACATTCCAGGGGTAGACAATATCATGGCGGACTTCCTCAACCATCGAAGGGTGGACCCAAGAGAGTGGGAGCTTCAGGAAGGTTCAAATGTTTTGTTCCTGTTGGAGGGATCCTCTGGCCTTCGCCATGGATGCTCTGTCTTTTTCATGGCGTTTTCATCTGGCCTCTACATATTCCCTCCACTTCTTCTCATTCCCAGGGTGCTGAGGAAGGTTTGGATGGACTGTCCGGTGGTGATCTTGATCATTCCTTACTAGCCCAGGAAGCCCTGGTTCCCAGAGCTTGTGCTCTCTCCATTCGGGATCCGTTTCCATTGCCACTCAGACCGGATCTCCTCCTTCAGGGTTATCTATGGAAGGACACAGAAACAAACATCAAGGAGAGCTTATCCTGTCTCTTTAAAACAGTATATGGATCAAATGTAAGTGAGAATCAATTCAGATAATGTTTGACCGGCTGCAGTACCACACAACTGGTTAAAGGCCAGCAGGGATTTTGGATGCTAGTTCTCCCTGCAACAGAACTGTACAAGCTCGCATTAATATATCCAGATCGATCAGTGTATATTGTCTCAGCTTGTGAATCTCCAAAGGAACAGCAGACCAGATGAATAAAGTATAAAATTTATTTAAAAGATACTAAAAATCCTCAACATGTTTCGTGGCAAACCTGCCACTTCTTCAGGAGGAATATGCTATTATGAATGTCAAAATACAAACTGGTGTGCCCCTAAATCAGTCTGAGTTTTTATCCTAGAAGCTCAATTGGGAAACTTACAATTTGAGTTTTCATTGACCAATCTCTTTCCTAAATGTCAAGGTTCCCAACTGAGTTAACCCATTCAGTCCAAAAAAATACAATTCCATACATGTTTAATCCAAAAATCATACATATAATCCATAGACACTGCATGAAGATTACTCACTCTATGTAACATTCCAACTACCTACTGCAGGTTGCCACTCTGGCTGTTCACAGAATAACAAGTGTGCAGTTCAGCAGTAAAAGAGTGAAGGTTAATCCCATGTTTGCCACTCTGGCTATTCACAGAATAACAAATGTAAGTTCAGCAGTATAAGAGTGATAGTTAACCCCATGCTTGCCAGTCTGGCTATTCACAGAATAATAAGTGTGCAGTTCAGCAGTATAAGAGTGATATTTAACCCCATGTTTGTCGTACATGGGTTACCCATACAAAATATCTGCTGCAAAGACTAATATCAGAGTACCAGTGTGAGTGTATAGCACAAGGAAAGTAATCCTGTGCCTACCATTCACAAGTGGCCAGTGATGGTTGTATATATCACTGTGCCCAGTGGGGTGTAATGTGGTGCACACAAGGTGATCTCAAGTGAAGAGAAAAAAAAATTACATATAAACGGACGCAGTTCATGTGCATCTCCATTGTGCCCGATCTCAAACCTATACTGAAAGTGAGAACCAGAGATGGGAAAGGACCAAATGGTCAATGAGAGGGATCCTCTGGCCTTCGCCATGGATGCTCTGGCTTTCCCATGCAGTTTTCATCTGGCCTCTACATCTTCCCTCCACTTCTTCTCATTCCCAGAGTGCTGAGGAAGATTTGGATGGACTGTCCGGCGGTCACCTTGATCATCCCTTACTAGCCCAGGAAGCCCTGGTTCCCAGAGCTTGTGGCTCTCTCTGTTAGGGATCCGTTTCCATTGCCACACAGCTCGGATCTCCTCCTTCAGGGTTATCTGTGGAAGGAGGACCTGGAGCTAATGGCTTTGACGGCATGGAAAGGCTTCTCTTCTGAGGTGGTCTCCACTGTTATCCAGGCTAGGAAACCAGTTTCTTCCAAAGCCTACCATAGGGTTTGGACCATTTTTTCAGGTTTGGTGTGTTGACAGAGAACTGTCATCTCAGGAGTTTGATCTCCCAGTGATCCTGTCTTTTTACATGATGGTGTGAACAAAGAGCTCAGTCTTAGCTCCTTGAAGGTTCAAACTTCAGCTCTCTCTGTGTTTTCCAGAGACGCATCGCCATCTTGCCAGAGATCAGAGTTTTCTTTCAGGGCGTCACCCTTCTGGATGTGGTCTCTGTCCTCAGAGTTGCTGAATTGCAGGCCTTGTCCTGCAAACCGCCTTTCGTGGTGTTTCACAAGGATAAGGCTGTTCTCCGTGCCTCCCAGGAATTTCTTCCTAAGGTGGTCTCTGAGTTCCACATCAATCAGGAGATTGTTGTGCCTTCCTTTTGTCCTGACCCCAAATCTGACAAGGAGAAAAATCTCCACTTGTTAGATGTAGTACGCTGCCTTAAGTTCCTTGTGCACCGTACTGAGTCTTTCCGTAAGATTGATGCCTTATTTGTCATCCCTGAGGGTCCTAGGGCAGGTATGGCTGCATCCAATAGATCACTATTGTGACTTGGATTAAGTCTACCATTAGCAAGACTTATGAGCTCAGAATGAAATCTGTTCCTTTCCGCATTACTGCGCACTCCACCAGGTCTGTTAGGAGCCTCCTGGGCCTACAAGAATCAGGCCTCTGCTGAACAGCTGGGCAAGGTGGCTCCTTTGTTCCTTGTGCACACCTTTGCCAGGCACTATCGTTTTGATGTCCTGGCTTCAGCTGAAGCCAGCTTTGGCTGGGAGGTCCTGGAGGCAGTTCTGCCTGTTTAGGATCTCCTCTTTCCTGTGCCTTACTGTTCTTTAAGTGTTTGAGCCTGGTTGGCTTTTGTTTTTGTGTGCTGTGATAGTTATTCAGTGTCCTTTAACACTTAGTTTAGTTTGGACTATTCTGTGTTCTGGATAGTCCATGGGAACTCTGGTATCATGGGACTGGTGCTCGGTCCTTTCTTTTTTCCCACACTGGGAGCTTAATGTTGGTACATCCCCATGGTACCTGTATGTCATATTGGACAACAGAGAAATTAGGATTTTTGTCTTACCTATTAAATCCTTTTATCTTAGTCTGTATGACATACAGGTCTCCCACCCAGTGAAAGGGACCATGCTTGGTCTCCAAGTACTGGACATGGGAGTTCTCTTTGGTCTGCTGCTCACAGGAGTTTTCTTTTTCTTATTTCTTGCTGTCCTACTTAGTAGGCTTGTCTCAAGTCTACCTGGGGCAGGGCTAGTGGGATAGCATGACAAGAAGGAAGGGGAGGCTCCACCCAGAACTTCTTCTCAAATTGTTACAGCCTACAGGGAAGAGTTGTCGCCTCTCCATGGTACCTGTTTGTCATATGGACTAAGAGAAAAGGATTTAACAGGTAAGACTAAAATCCTCTTTTAGTGGTGTGTCATATGCTGATGAAGGTTTAGGTGACATTTCATATGCTAATGGAGCTCTATATTGTACCAGGACATTTTTACTTTCACTTCCCCAAAAATAAAAATGTGAATACCTCCTAAACTAGACATCTGCTGGAATTTTAGTTAACATGACACATAGGCAGTATTGAATGAAGTTTTCAAATATGTAAAGAGAAGTCAAGGTGCTAATTTCTCTTTTAATGTTTTGCTGTGACTGAATACTTCATTTCAAATTAAAGAAGTAACACCTTCCAATAATAACCCCCCACTTACCTTACTGTGAACAGAAAATCCAAATAGTGTGCATTTGTGCATGTGTGTGTGTGACAGAGGGGTAGCAATGCATCGCTTATTGCGTTCCCCTCTGGCACTCAAAGGGTTAAGAATTTATCTGGCTAAACGAAAAGGAAACCGTGTAATGATTTGATTTACTATTGAGGTGAAGGGACAATAGACGTGTTTAGAGTTCTGGGGCAGGGCAACTTAACCCCTTAAACATCAGAGAGGTATGCAACACATTGCATACATTTCTGGCACTCAGGGGGTTAAAAATTATTGTGCTCTGGCACTTTATTTTATGTGTGTGTATAAAATATATAATATATGTGTGTGTGTGTGTGTGTGTGTGTGTGTATGATTATATATATATATATATATATACAGGGCTTATAATTTTAAGTCCGTTGCTACTAGCCAGACCTGAAAAGTTACTCGCCACTGCAAGCCAAAACATACCCACCAGGGCTGAATTTCTACTCGCCAGGGCTAAATTTTCACTCGCCATTGGCTAGTGGCGAGTGGAAATTTTGAGCCCTGTATATATATATGTATATAGATATATAGATATATAGATATATAGATATATATAGATATATATATACACACATACAATCTTCAAAATGGCCTGAAAATCTAATGGACCTTATGCCTTTTGCTCTTGTGCCTTCTGACAACTGTTAGGTTGCCTCTATGGACATGACATCCAGGCAAGGGAGTTGATGACATATCTTGAACCAAGGCACACTGGCAAAATGTGTAGGCGCTATTAAGATTTTCTGAAAAGAATAAGGTAAATGGGGGAGGGGTATTCATGATTTCTTGGGCTTCAGTGTTTGGAGGTGAACGGAGAGCACCAGCCTTTTGTTAATCATACTTTTTATGTTCTTCTTTTTCAGATTGCTTCCTCCACAGTTTCCTCAAGAAAAACCTCATATCAGTGTTTACCCTCCAATTAGGCATCATTTAGTGGACAAGCAAGGCATTAATGTGACATGTCCCTTGGTGAACAATGTATGTAATTTATCACAGACTTAAAAAAAAAAAATGTTTTTGTATTTTTACATTTGTAAATAATTTTGTTCTTGGAAATCCAAGCAGCCACTTTACCACTAGTCCCTTCCAAAACTTGCAGTTAAAAAAAGAAAATCAGTGTTTTTCACATTTATATTCAGTGTTGATGTGGATTTCGAGCACAGGATATTTGGAGATTTTGTAAAATACATTGATTAGTGTTCAGCTACATATTGTGAGTATGGCATTGCCCCATATGCATAGGCCTGTCAGGTTTTGGGGGAGCTACTGGGTCAATTTTTGGAACGTGCTCATTTCCATTTTCAGACATAGAATTTGCTTCCCGCTATATTTTTCACTCAGATCTAAGGAGAAATAGGTTTTAAAATAAATAAGTAAATAAAGGGGCGGAAGGAGATATTTCAGGGGAAGCTTGTTCTTTGAACAAGTGTTCATGGAGTTGTGCTGATGTTCAGCAAATTGGAGAAACTATTTTACCTGTTATTTCTATTTGGCATCCATCTCTAGAATGTTACAGCCTGTGGTTGTTACATTTATAACTTTTTTACATCTGCCACTAACAAAGCAGGAAGGAAGTAAACATGTTTATAAAACAAATAAAGACGTGTTGTCCTAACTGTCACAAACTAGCATTGTTTGGTCTCAGACAAAGCAGGAAGAAAGAAATACAAGTAATACAAGTAGAATTGTTCTCCAACTTGATGAATAGTGGTACAATTCCAGATCTAGTATCTTAAAGGGATAGTAATACTTCATTTTAACTTTATTTTATTTTGTAGGCATTAAAAAAACATGAAGAATGATATAAGTCTTATCTCTCAAATCTTTATGGTTTAAGAGATATTCACAAACAAAATATCTCCCCCCTGTTCAACCAGATCAGAAGGGAGATGCCCAGGTAGACTGCAGAGAGGGACAATCTTCAATTAAGATAAGGGAAAAAGCTGAAAAACTTGTCAAGGGGGGCAGGGCTTTCATTCTTTTCATACAAAGAAGATTGTCCCCTGCTGTTATCTGTCTGGTCTTACAACCAGATTCACATCTGAGAAGAGATGGCTTACACTAGGTAAAAGGGGCGGGAGGGGAAACTTTGCTTGTGAATATCTCATAAACCATAAAGGTTTGAGAGATAAGACTTATATCATTCTTCGTGTTTTTTTAATGCCTACAAAATAAAATACAGTTAAAACGAAGTATTACTATCCCTTTAAAGTGACTGTAATGACTAAACACAACTATATCGCCGAGTCTTCTTTAGATTATAAAAAACATATTACGCTGATTAAAAACATTTACTTTTACGTAGTTCTAAAGTTATGAAATGGAGAAGAATCCTCCTCCCGCCCCTTCTACCTATATCACTCAGCAGCTGTCTCTGGTCTGGACGGATGCAGTGAGGGACAAACTTCAGTAAGCAAAGGGAAATCCTGCCCACCTTCGTCAAGGGGGGCAGGATTTTCCTTATACTTACTGAAGTTTGTCCCGTCAGGTCGCATGGCACGGCCTGCAATTCAGTGGGAGACGCCCCCAGAAGGGTCAGGCGGGGGGAATCCTTCTCTACTTCATAACTTTAGAACGACACAAAAAGTAAGTGTTTTTAAACAGCGCAATGTATTTCTTATAATCTAAAGAGGACTCTGTGATATAGTTGTGTTTAGACATTACAATCGCTTTAAATCTTTAAGGACTAGAGGGATGTGCAACACATTTACATGTCCTTAACCCTTTGAGTGCCAGAGGGGTACGGAATGCATTGCAAAGCAATGCATTCCGTACCCCTCTGGCACTCAAAGGGTTAAATTCTGTCAAGGTATACTGTCTAACATTTTACTTCTATATCTCCATGGTAAATGAACACATATTACAAGTACAAATGCTGCAGCTGTTTGAACTAGACCTTCACAAACACTTTTACACAATACAGATTGCATGTTGCATAGCAATACAGATGTTTGTTGCTGAAACAAAGCTTGTTGCCCCCTCTGGAAGGGCCCCCCCCAAATCCCCAGTTTTGGAATCACAGTTGTAGTCCTTTTTTATTTTGTAAATATTAAAGCAGTGGTACTAAACCAGGGTGCTGTGGCACTTTGGTGTACCACGGACATCCACTTAGGGTACTCGGTTGTATCTATGAAGACTTTGACAAAAATGTGATTGTTGAGTTACAACTAAATATTTAGGCGAATTGTTATGAACAGCATGTTTATTTTAGCCTTTGTGATTGAGAAAACTAAATTTAACTATATATTTATGTATTTGTAACCTTAATTACACCTTTGACAAATGACAAAAATGTTTGGTGTGCCCCGAAAATTCCAGATTGCATTTCAGGGGTGTCTTGAGCAAAAAAAAAAAAAAAAGCCTGAGCCCCACTGTATTAACCCTTTTAGTGTCAGAGGGGTACGCAACAAAATGCGTTGCTTTCTGCTCTGGCACTCAAAGGGTTAAGGCTTTTGCGTACTCCTCTGGCTCTCAAAGTTTTAAGGCTTGGGAGGGAGAGGTTTATTTTCCAAAATAACCAATGCATCTTTTAAAAATGTTTGTTTGTTTTTTTTTGTTTTTTTTTTTTTGTTTGTTTGTTTCTCTCCTTCTCCCACCCTTCAGTTTACAATGCACTCTGACCTTGGGAAGATAGTACAGAGTCTACTGGAAGAGTTCTGGAAGAATCCGCCTATTGTGGCCCCTAGCTCCGGCTCATTCCCTTAGTAAGTCATTATCGTGGCGAGAAAATACTTCATTGTTTTTGCAGCCAATAACTCATTCATCAATATCAAGCAAGTCCCATCAGGAGCCAGGAAGGATCCATCTGAGGTTTAAGAATAATTTAATTTGGTATATAAATGCTTAGGGACAAATGTAAGAAAATACAGGAGAAATCTGAAGCTAACCAGCTGCACCAAAAAGGGGGTGAGAAAATCACCATTCATTTAAATAGAGATTTTAGCCCCTTGAATACTAGAAAGGTCACCAATTCACTGTATTGACATAATAGGGATTTTAGTAGTCTGTATAGTAATCTAAATTTGTCCTCTAGGGTACAGTCTGAGGTATTGTTAAATTTCCTCCCCAATACAGCCTGAGACCTGCTTTTGGCCCACGAATACATTACTACAGTAGGTAGGCCTCATTGCACCACACAATCACTTGCAACTCTCGCGGGCAACACTGTGCTTCTGTTGCTTTATATATTTTTCACTAAGAATGCTTTTAATTTATTACTTAAAAGAACCGTAAACCCCATTACAAAAAAATATAGGGTAGGGCAGGGGTCTCCAGAAGGTAATGTGTGAACTACTAGTAGCTCTTCAGCTACCAGTGAGTATCTCTTTCCAGTGCAATCAGGTGTCAAGCTATCTGGCATGTCAGAAACAGGTCCAGTGGTTGAAATCTGTTCCCCAATTGGTTGCAGCCAGTCTGGGCACAGCTTTAATCTTCGGTACCCACCATTAGCCAATCAGAGAGCAGACAGTAATGCAGAACTAGTTCCCCACAACACTTCCATGGTTTTTTTGCCCCACTGCCATTATAGCTGCTTACAAATGATTTCACATGCTTTGTAAAGATGACCTATAGTTTGTGTTGTGGGAAATGTATGGTGTCAAAGTGGCGTAGATCCATAGTGTAACTCCATATTCATTCAAAGGTTTCCAGCTTACTGTTATATTCATTAAATGTTTTAATAACCCACTCTAAGGATGCATAGCAATATGGAATAGTGTTATGGATGGGAAGGCACTATTAATCAGAAAATCTGTAGCTCACTGAAGAGTGGCAGGTTTTGTCTTCTATAGTGAATATGGATTTCTTCTGCTAAAAAAATTATACATTTTGTAACAGGATTTTATCACCTAGAGATTGAGTTTTCTGTGCAGCACTCTGTTATTGGAAGGTGTGGGAAGGAATGAAGATTAGGTAAGAACAGCTTTGGAGATGACTGAATAGGCACTGTTATATATTTATAGTATATGTTTTAGAGTAGCTCAGTATGTTTTGTTTATTAAAACTAACTCCTATAAAAGAAAAGGTTGGAGACCACTGTTGTAGGGACTTTTCTGCCATTTAAACCTTTAAATGCCATAGAAGTATCAGATGAAAAAAGAAAGGCCCGCACTTCAACGTAGTTTAAAAACCAAATTCTGCTTTATTCCAGAATGACAAGATTTAGACGTTACACATACTACGATATTCTCATGCGTTTCCCACCTGGGTGCTTAATCATAGACTGAAAAAGCTCCCATCTCTCTTATTTCTTAAAGTGAGAGGCAACACCTCCCAGTCTAAACAACCAATCCAGTAAGCATGAGGTTCACAGCACAGTCCCATACATGAGAAGGGCAGCTAACTCCGTTAACCCACTGCAGGTACCTGACTGGATGTATGCCTCATGTCCCACAGGGAGAGAAACAAAGTGATCCCGTAAACATTAACATTACATATTCAATACTAACAAATCTACATCACTCTATAGTTAAGGAAAAAAAAAAAAAAAAAAAAAAAGAGAGAAGAAAATATCACTGGTCAAGACAGATGCATATATAAATGTCCTTCTCAAGTTATATCAACACATATGGAATAAACATCCAAACAAATAAAGGACATTAACCACTTTTCGATCATTCAGTTTATCAAAACTTATAATAATAAATCAACTACACGTTTTGCAAATACAATGTTCTTGTATTAACCCATTATCATTTTTATAATGATTTAAGCTGATTTAAATAAACAATGTTGTATCAAAACCCTTGCTGAGTCCAAGCGGCATTCTTGTGGAAAGTGTAAAAATCCAGAACAACAACAAATTGTGGTGATTGTAAGACTGCAGTGGCTCAACATTTGTATATGAGCCATGGTTCTAGTCTTGAACACTTCTCTCTGGTAGGCATAGAAAGGGTAGTATCCCCTGTTAGGGGTGGAGATAAAGAGAGAGATTGCTGTCCCAGGAAGAGGTGTTCTGGATTTTTACACTTTCCACAAGAATGCCGCTTGGACTCAACAAGGTTTTTGATATAACATTGTTTGTTTAAATCAGCTTAAATAGTTATAAAATTGATAATGGGTTAATACAAGAACATTGTATTTGCAAAACTTGTAGTTGATTTATTATTATAAGTTTTGATAATCTGAATGTTTAAAAAGTGATTAATGTCCTTTCATTTGTTTGGATGTTTATTCCATACGTGTTGATATAACTTGAGAAAAACATTTATATATGCATCTGTCTTAACATGTGGGCCATGAGGCATACATCCAGTCAGGTACCTGCAGTGGGTTAATGGAGTTAGCTGCCCTTCTCATGTATGGGACTGTGCTGTGAACCTCCTGCTTACTGGATTGGTTGTTTAGACTGGGATGTGTTGCCTCTGACTTTAAGAGATAGGAGAGATGGGAGCTTTTTTGAGTCTATGATTAAGCACCCAGGTACGAAACACGTGAGACTCGTAATATGTGTAGCGTCTAAATCTTGTTATTGTGGAATAAAGCAGAATTTGGTTATTAAACTACCATGGAGTGCGGGCCTTTCTTTTTCATCTGACGTTTCTTCAGGGTTTGGTACTCCCGAGACCTGCACCGAGATCAACAAACCAGTATAGGCGGTGAGTGAATGGTGACTTGATACTGTGTCTTACTTGGAATCTAGCCTTGAGCGGTGCCATTGTTTTGTTTGCAGCAATGCCATAGAAATAGCCAACACATTGCAGTGAAATATGTAGACTACCTCTCTGGCATACAGAGGGTTAAAAGAAGGGTATGCTCACTGCTGGATGATGCTTTACTCTTTAAATAAAAGGAACCCTGAAGACCTATTTAACCCCTTAAGGACCATTGACATACCCGGACCGTCACGCTGGTCCGGTACTTAAGCACCAGTGACGGTCCTGGTACATCACATACTTTTACTCGCCGCGCTCCTGCAGGAGTGCGGTGAGTAATACTGGGGACTGAAGTTGATCGATCCAAGACCGGAGTGATCTCTTTCAGTCCCTCATTCGGTGTGTCGTCACACATGATCAGTCACGTGGGGCGGCACACCGAACTTCCCTATCTGGTCCTTAAAGGACCACACACCCTGGGACCTCTGGTCCTTAAGGGGTTAAGCTCTCAAGCTAAATAAAAAGTATCTATAAATCTGTGTATTTGTAGAGTAAGCTTATTTGTTGGACCATAGTAAAAGCTTTTTCAAGGTCCATGTAAACTGCATGACATGGATCTAAAGTCTTAGAACGCACGTAATATTGTTTGACATTATTTATCCCTCATGACGTCTGGACCAGATGCTTTAATCATCTAAAGTGTCTGTCCCTACACTGCTTTAGTAATCCTTATATAATAATTTGCTAGGATGTTTGTCATGATGCAGTCTCTACTGCGCATGATTGCATTGCGTGAAAGAGGCGATGCAAGACTGCATCGCATGGAGCAGTGAGGTAGTGGCCTCTTAAAGGGATAGTAATACTTCGTTTTATCTTTATTTTATTTTGTAGGCATTAAAAAAACATGAAGAACGATATAAGTCTTATCTCTCAAACCTTTATGGTTTAAGAGATATTCACAAGCAAAGTTTCCCCTCCCTCCCCTTTTTCCTAGTGTAAGCCATCTCTTCTCAGATGTGAATCTGGTTGTAAGACCAGACAGATAACAGCAGGGGACAATCTTCTTTGTGTGAAAACAATGAAAGCCCTTCCCCCCTTGACAAGTTTTTCAGCTTTTTCCCTTATCTTAATTGAAGATTGTCCCTCTCTGCAGTCTACCTGGGCACCTCCCTTCTGATCTGGCTGAACGGGGGGGGGGATACTTTGCTTGTGAATATCTCTTAAACCATAAAGGTTTGAGAGATAAGGCTTATATCATTCTAAATGTTTTTTTTAATGCCTACAAAATAAAATAAAGATAAAACAAAGTATTACTATCCCTTTAACCCTTTGAATGAATGCATTGCGTACCCCTCTGGCACTCAAAGGGTTAATATTACCCAGACCTTGGCCGTGTACATGGGCTTTTACACTAATAGCACAATATAAGTATCTCCGATTTATTACATACCATTTTTGGAACATTTTGCACTATATATAAGTATTCTTTTTTTCTGTAGTTCAACTACTATCTTAGCTGAAAAGATCCATCTCCCATTGATTGTGGAATCCAGTCATGTGACCGGACGGACACAGAGAGGGACAAACCAGTCGTTAAGTCTAAGGAAAACCCTTCCCCCCCTTGATGCAGGAGGGCAGGATTTTCCTTTCGCTTAATTAAGTTTGTCCCTCACTGCGCTCCATCTGAACCTGCAAGAGCAGATCAGTGATGAGGCCAAAAGGGGCAGGAGGGGAATCTTTTCAGCTAAGATAGTGGTTGAACTGCAGAAAAAAAACTAACTATATACAGTGCAAAATGTTCCAAAAATGGTATGTAATAATCAGAGATCAACTTTTATTGTGCTATTGCTATCCCTTTAAATGTATCTCTTTCAACTGCCAATACCTTTTGCTTTTTGTTTTTAAGTAAGTGTGATTGTTTTAGAGATGTGTGAGTTGGTACTGTAGGGAATCTGGAACGCTAGTAGAGCTGAACTCTCTGACCCGTGTGGCAAAGACTACATCATTTCTCACCTGTGCTGAAATGACCTGCCCCTCCTCACATCTCCTCCTCAGGCTGCCAGAACCTATCCTCTTACACTAAAGGGGTGCAGTAAATTAATGGGGAGGAATTATCTTGCAGGTTCTGTCAAGATGGATCAGATTTTAGGGATCTAACCTCTGAACCAAACCTCTCCCAGTGTGGATGTTGTGCCCTTTTTAGCCCTCTCCCAATGTGGATGTTCCCAGCAGTGGAATCCCTACAATCTATATTTTCCCCCCCTCCAGAATAAGCTTTTAGTGTATAGTAGACCTCTATCACTGAAAGGATTCAAATGTATAATGCAGGTATGGATGTGTGTGCAGCGGAACACCAAAGGGCATCTATATTAAAGCGTATTTTTCTTGTGGGAAATCTCATTTAGGCACTGGTAAAGGGATAGTAATACTTAATATGCAAAAAAATATATATTGTAGTATTTGTCCCCTGAGTAAAAAGAAAAGGGTACTCTCACTGCTGAAAGTGTTTTATTCAAAAGGTATTACAGCTGAAATTTGAATTTTTTTAGGTGCAATATCACAGTGGCCTGAAATTGTACAGTGGCGCTATTGTTACACCATCCTATGGACCGCTCTGGTCCGCAGACCATAAAACTCCATAGGATGGTGTAACAGTAGTGCCACTGTACAGTTTCAGGCCAGTGTGATATTGCACCTAAAAATTCAAATTTGAGCTTTTAAACAAAACACCTTTCAGCAGTGGGAGTACCCTTGTTTTACTCAGGGGTATAAACCCAACATTTTTTTTTTTTCTTAATTATACATTTTAAGTAAATCCCTTTTAACCTTTTCTGAATGCCAGATGGAAACCATGCATGGCGTGCCCCTCTGGCACTCGGGTTAAAGGGGACCTGTTACCCTAATATAGTTAGCTCATGTTGAAGAGAATCAGAAAACTGCCCACATGTTGAGCTAGTAATTTGTTTAGAATGTAAATAGTGATAAATTAACATTTTTTTGCTGGTGACAGTCCAACACTTTATGCTAATTAGCTCATATGCTGGGCCTACCCACTGGAGTTTTTCTCACCTGCATAACAAGCAATATGCTTTGTTGTGCTCATAACTAGTTAGCATATTGTGATGGCAATTAACATAAAGCGCTACCATCATTATAAAGGTCAGTTTCCCCAAAACGGTTTTACAGATAGTTGCTAGTACAACATATAAGTAGATTGTAATTTTCTGTAAAACAAACAAAACTTGTGCTGAGGTGACAGGTTCACTTTAAAGGAACAGTATCCTTTTATTTAAACTTTACATGTTATACAAGGTGCATAATATGTAAAATCAAATTGCCCATACTTTATTTTTCTTTTATTTGTTTTCATCTATTTTTTTCACACATTCATGTCCCTGACAGGGAGCTATCTGATTTTGATTTTTCAAAACGCATTCTGTGTGGACAGCAATGTAAAAATACAAAGAAAACAAACTGTGGAACGATGTAGAAAAACCTGCCACTGCAACATACTGATTAATCAGTACCACAGAAAAACATGCAGCAGAGGGACAAAAAAGTGTAACAAATATAGTTGGAGGTGGAAAAAATAATAAAATCTAGTTGTCTTTACATATTACTTGCAGAGAATGTAAAGTCAAAATAAAAGGTCATCTTTCCTTTAACAAGAAGGCAAATACATCAGTAAACGCTGCAGTGTGTGCAATATCTCTGGTGAGAATGACCCTAGGTAACCTTAAGATGAACTGCTGTGGTCATTCAGGTGCATTGTGAAATCACATGAGGCTATTTTTACCCTGTTCTTTTTTCTAGCTAGCCTCACTAGGAATGGAAGATTGATGTTAATCCCCATGGCCCCTGCAGTGTAGGAAGCCAGATTTCATCCTTACTTAGCCTGTCAATAACATTATCTGCAGTTTAATGCCTTCTGTAATCTGATAGGATTTTAGGGTTAACTCTGTGTCAGACATGTTCAGATTTCCACAGGAGAAATTAAAATCCCCACTGATTTTAAATGAAAAGTTTTAACTCCTTGAATTCTAGAAAGGCCTCCAAGTAATTTTGAAGCACTGCTTTTATGACCCATCTAGCATTCAAGTGGTTAAAAGTCCATTGCAAATCAGCAGGAACTTAGGACATTTTTCTCGTGATGCAGTTGGTTTGCCCCAGAATTGCTTTTCTTTCTTTTTTTTTTTTATTGATTCCCTCCCCCCCTCTATGTGGCCCTAAATGTGATCATGGCTTTCTTATCCTTTTCAGAGCAATATTTTAACTTAGGTTTATGGGATTAATGTCCACCATGTTGTTGTGAAGTAAAGCTTTGGACAGCTCTCCAATTCTCAGAGTTAAAGACTGCAAGTACCCATATAAACCCAGGAAAACCAATAGACATCGGCCTTTCCAAGTCGGCTCAGTAGTTTGTACTCTGTAGTCAGACACACATGAAGTGAGGAGGGCAAAGGAAAGTCCCCCTCGTGCCCCCAAGGTCTGCTGAAATGGCACATATCTTAAAGTGAGCCTGTCACCTTAACATGCAGTAAAGATGCCATACACATGGTGATTTGGTTGTTAAAAATTATCCAGTCTGGTTTAAAACTGCTAGTCTGGACATTTTATCTCTGGGTCTGGGCACAAACAAGTATTGTCTAGGGCTGTGAGATCATGACATTCCAACCGAAATCACCTAATGTATAGGAACCTTAAGGTTTTTAGCTGATTTTTAAAGAAAGTTAAAAACTGCCTATATGTTGTGCTAGCTATTTGTTTGCAATACAGTTTTTGGGAAATAACCCATTGTTTTTGTGGCACTGTATTCTAATTAATGTATGTGCTATGAATGAATCTAGGCAATGCCCACATACTGGGGACACTTAGAGCACATTGAATGATAAATTTGGCCTCAAACAGAACTAATTATCAGGGAATTGGCATAAAGTGCCACAATGTGCCCTAAAAACGTGAAGGTTGATTTCTCAAAAGCTATTTTATGGAAAAATTGTTAGTACAGCATATTAATATTATAGTTTTCTGTAACAAAAAAAACCTCTATAGCTGTATTAGTTTGTCAGGTCCATTTTAAGTTCCATCAGACACCCATTTCATTTTTAATGTAACAGAAATCACTATGAACTATGTCCTCTTCTTCAAACCAATGAGGTGATGAGTACATACTGTAGATATTGTAAGATAACTTGCTGGTACATCCATGTGAATGTTTGTTTCGTTTTCATGATTCAATGATCAGTTTATAATGCCAGTAGATCCTCAAAAGGTACAAGTTCTTCATAGATTGCACAAAATGTCACACAAGCCTAAATATGGCGATCTAAGTCTGTTCTTCTTCAACTTACAACTCATTTGACTAGATCTGTTTATATATTATGGGTTATCGAACATCGGATGCCAGCAGGTCACATCTGCAGAGCAGGCAATTGTTCTCTTCGTGTTATGAGGTATTATTTGGTCTTTAGTGGCTACTATTTGGATACAAGTTCTTGCATGCAGCAGATGTTCAATTCAATTTAATTCTTTGTCTCATACATTATGTTTTTGGGAACTTTTGGGACATTCTGTGGTCCCTGTGTTCCCCACTGAATCCAAGTGAAAAGATGAAGTTGATATTTACCAATAAATCCTTTTTTACTTAGTCCAGTGGGGTACAGGGTATCTGCTAGAGGACAACTCCTTGTCTGTGAAGGTCCATTGTGTGTTTGCCTTTCTAATTGACTTCCTATAGTTTTCTGCATGAAAACTGGCCAGTGGCAGAGCCTAGGAGGTAAAGTAGAGTGAGGGGAACTTCTTTCTTTGAATCATTAACTCTTTAAGTGCCTACCTTCTGGAGGAAAGAAGCTTACACACCATCCCTGTGTCCCCCACTGGACTAATCAGGAAGTGTTAGAGGTAGAGAAGCCTCTAATGCATTTCTTGGAAAACATATCTAGAGTTCAAGAAGTTAAACTTATGTTATATCCTTCAACTAGTAATCAATTGTTGAGCCATTGGTCTGCACAAGACACACACTCAAATGGAAAAAAATGTGTATATTAATGACAACAAATGCCTACACCGATAGGAGAATAAAAACCTCCTCTCCTTACTTTAATATGACCAGACAATTTTAACGGCCCCTGTGGAGAAGTTCACCCTGGCAGTGGAGCAGCTCCACATGAAACACATCCACATTGTGCTATAGTTAATTAAAATAAGTCTGCTTAATGAGATCGGAATGTGGCCAAATTCTAGGCCAGTCTGCAGTACAGCCCAAGAGTGTATCTGAAAAGAGCTAGTACAGGGGCTCTTCTTATAGGCATTCTCCATCTTTGTATTGCCCAGGGCAAACCTACACCACCACAGGTGGAAATAAACATTTCCAAAATTCTCAGTTTAAATGGACCATTTAAAGAGACAGTAATATCCCATAAAAAATGCTTATAGTTTTGTAGTGGTTAAAAAATGAAACTATATGCCACAAATCCTCTCTCTCAAGCCGCTATGGTTTGAGAGATATTCGCATTCAAAGTTCCCTTCCCTCCTCTTCTCCTGATGTTAGCTGTAAAGCAGGAGATCCTTGTCGGCCGACACGAGGGGGCTCTTCAGCAGAGCTGAAATCGTGTTATTTAAAACAAACTACCTCATTGGAACGGTCTTCAAAGTGTGCTTTCAAACCAGGCAAACGTAGACCTTTCCAATAAAGTAATTCTTTTAACGCGATTTTGGCTCTGCTGCAGAACCGCCAGCTGGTCCTTGGACCAGGATCTCCTGCTGTCAGCACAGCGTGGACGTTAGGAAAAGGGGGGGGGGGACCTTTGATTGTGAATATCTCAGAAACCATAGTGGTTTGAGAGAGAGGATTTTGTGGCATATAGTTTAATTTTTTAACCACTACAAAACTATAAGCATTTTTAATGGGACATTACTGTCCCTTTAATCCCTTGAGTGATAGAGAAGTCTTCAATGAATTTCGTTCCTGGCAGGTGAGAAAAGTCCAACAGCAGATGGAGGGTGTCAAATAGCTCATCACTGGACATGATGGTAACAATAGTCTCACGATTTTTCTTTCAGCTTATACAGCAATCCTGCTGGTTTACCTTCCTATGCACATCCTGGGTTCCCATTCCTTCCATCATACCCAACACAAGAATCCAATAGATCAGTCCCTGTTTCAGACGCTGTTCCTGGAACCTACAACTCTGCCAAAGCTGCTGCTCCTGCCTACGGCTTGATATCTGACCTGCCTCTTCCTGTTCCTACTTCTGAAGTAAGTTCAAGAGAAAATGGCTGTTAAATTAAAGGGAAACACTCCCTAAAATGTGATACAAAAAGTCGTACATGCATAAAATAGTTAATTGGAAAATCTTTACATTGAATAGTAGAGAGAGAACATATATTGTAGAGCATTCCTGCTGGCTAAAACAAGGATACTCCCACTTTCTCCAAAGTTATTATAGCTCAACCACATATATATATATATATATATATATATATATAATTTTTAAGAAATATTTTATTCAGCAAACAGTTGGTCAGCTTTTTGGTCCTGGATAAGACCTTTCTCTTGAGTGTACACAGGCCGTCATTCTGTGTATTCGGGCAGTCTCTACTGCGCATGACTGCATCGGACAAACATACATCTGGCCTTTTATATTATAGGATATATATATATATATATATATATATATATATATATATATATATATATATATATACATATAATAGATGGAAAATAACAAACAAAATTAATATCTTGTAATACCTTTTTTGTATTGGACTAACAGAATTATGGATTGAGAAGCTTTCGGGATAAACTCCCTTTCTCAAGTCTAAAGCATTTCTGAGCACACGGACACATAATTCACAGTTAAAGCAGTTAATACATTGAATTCAAAGCTGTGTTGTTTGCTGGGGTTAACACAGCGGGACTGCTGATAAGACAGGGACCAAGAGAAAATCCACACTCTTCTTGCAGACCTCTGTTATCTCCATGTTTAAATAAATAAATTTTCATTAATAAGTCCCACTGGTGCTGCCTCCTTTTGTTGGACTTCTACATATTATTATGAGGATTGTGCATCTGGGCAATTCAGCTGGTTGAGAGTGAGTGCTTCCACCCCCACCTATTTATATATATGTATTTAGCTGACAACAGGGAAAGGGGAGGGGGGGACTTAAAATGTGAATATCTCTCAAGCCATAGAGGTTTGAGAGATGGGATTTGCTGCAAATACATTTTTTTAATCTAATATACAAAATATCATTATTCTTGGACATTACTATGACTTTAACTGATATAAATAAACCAGCTAATAAGTATGTAAAATGCACACTCACATTTAATTATTGTTCAGAGACAGGCATATACCTGCAATCAACCAACAAAGCATGCAGGGGTATTGTACCCATCTCTGCTTGGGTGTCTTGTCCTTGCAGCCCTCTTGATTGTCTGTCCGTTCAAAGTATCTCCAGGGGGTTTGTATTGTATAACACAACTTGAGGTGGTATAAAATCAGTGAAAGCCATTCCTACATTATATATGTAATAGATTATGCTTTTTGCAGCTATATTTACCTCTTTATCAAATCAAAATTACATTTAGCCTGTAATACAAAGCAGTCTGAATTTTTAGAACTTTTGAATACAGCAGCTGTCGTCTGCGAGATTGCCCATGTTTTACTGTACAGGTAATGTCCTACATTAATGTGTGTATTTTTATTTTGGTTTAATAAGAAAATTAACTCCTCTTTCCAATCCAGTTGTAGCATGTCATTTTCATTTTGGAGTGTTAATAAAGCAGATCCTCACTTTTGAAAATTCACACTGTTAACAGCCTCTGTGGGGAACTCGTTACTAAATTAGCTGAGCAAAAAGAAGAGGACATCCATTAAGATCAGAGGAAAAAACACATCTCACTACAGCAAGGGCAGTAAATATGTGGAATTCTTTACTTCTTGAGCCAGTTTTGGTAGATAAGAACAGTACAGAGAATCATGACAATTGGTGTCCGTGCAGATAGGTGTTGATCCAAGAAGAAATCTGATATTATTTAGAGGCGCGGAGGAACGTGTTTTACCCTTTTTGGAAATTATTTTGGTAGGGATTTTGTTTGCCATGTCACATTTGTGGATCTAGAGGAAGGTAAAAGATGGGCTTGAGTATTTTTTCAGCTTCATCAACTCTGTAACTGAGGGGCTTTATGTATTAAAGGGATAGCAATACTTCATAATTACTATCCCCCATATTGTAGCCCTTAAAATTCTGAATTCAACGATAACAGCGGCATCTCTCAAACCTTTATGGTTTGAGAGATATCCGCTTTCAAAGTTCCCTCTTTTTGGCTTTTCCCCTGATGTCAGCATTCTAGAGCAAGGGAATCCGGTCCATGGGCAAACTGCGGCTCTGCAGGAGTCCTGAGATTGCGTTATAGAAACAGAAATCCTTCACTAAAATGGTCTTCTACGTGTGCTTCGTTTGCAAGCACACATAGAAGACCATTTTAGTGAAGGATTTCTGTTTCTATAACGAGATCTCAGCACTGCTGCAGAGCCGGTCCCGGGACCAGATTCCCCTGCTTTCGGATAGAATACTGACCTCAGGGGAGAGGGAACTTTGAAAGTGGATAACTCTCAAACCATTAAGGTTTGAGAGATGCCGCTTGTATCCTTGAATTCAGAATTTTAAAGGGGAACTTTCACCCCGCAATAAATAAATCTCCCCTTACTGCTCACCTGGCGACTAGCTGCTTAGTAGCGCTAGTCGCCAGAAATCTTACCCCGTTCTCAAGATTTCGGCGTTTTAAAAGAGCAGGAAGCACGGACGTCTCTTCACAGTGACGTCCGTGCGCCTGCGCTGTCAGTCCCTTGTGCACCGTACGGTGCACAAGGGACTGACAAGGGACTGACAGCGCAGGCGCACAGACGTCACTGTGAAGAGACGTCCGTGCTTCCTGCTCTTTTAAAACGCCGAAATCTTGAGAACGGGGTAAGATTTCTGGCGACTAGCGCTACTAAGCAGCTAGTCGCCAGGTGAGCAGTAAGGGGAGATTTAGTTATTGCGGGGTGAAAGTTCCCCTTTAAGTATTACTATCCCTTTAAACCAAACTGCAGTAATTATGGGGCAAATGATTTGCACCACAGAGGACAGAGAAACAGTCTCATTGATCTAAATGAGACCTCTTTAGCATTCAAGGGGGTTAAAATCTCCAATTTAAACCAACAGGAACATTGGGATGTTTAGTTCTCTGCTATGTTGCAGTTGGCTTGCTCCATAAGTGCTACAGTTTATTTTATGCATGAGGCCTTTTGGGTCTTATCCACAAAAAATGAGATGCAATTCTGGAACAAACCAGTTGTACCCTGGGAGAGAGAAAATGTTTCTTTGAGCTAAATGAGACTTTTAACTCCTTGAATGCTAGAGAGGTCTTCAAAGCATTGCTTTACAATACATTGGAAACACCTCAGATGGTTAAAATTCTCATATGTTGATATAGGGAATTTTTATTCAATATTTGTTTTTCCCGAAATTGTTTAGGTACAGTAAGTTCTCCCATATTCTGTCTTCATTAGCAGCTTTTATTTCATTAACCCCTTTGCTTCTAGAGACATCTCCTATCTAGTTTCCAAGATGTTAAACAACAAAATACTGACAATTATCTGGTGTTCAGTGAGGAACACACGGACCATGTGATAAAGTTCCTTCCAAAACGAGACCGGACACTCAGACTTAACTCTGAATTAATGTAGACTCCTCCCACTTCCCTGCCTTACATTACCCTGAGGCTCTATCCATTCCTCCATTTTTTTTTTTGTTTGTTTTTTTTTCCTTTTCAAAAATATCTAAAATGACAAACAGCCTGAATGTGTGCTTCAGCCAGGTAACCACAAAGGATAATGTTTTTTAATTGATTTTACAAGAACAATGTATAATATACATCCAACATGTTGTCATCTATCTCATGTTCAGGTGGGCATTAACGGCTTTACATACAAGATGCCTGATCTCCCTGACGCATTTCCAGAGCTTTCAGAACTAAGGTAAATATTTTGTGATACTAATGTAATTTGTGTAAAGAACAAGTTACTTACTTGTATGAAGAAACTAAATATTATAGGGCTTTTTCTGCTGGGAGATGCATCATTCTAAAATGATTACAGTTTAAATTATTTTGTGTCGGTTTTTACATTAACATTACCATCTGGTGTCTGGACAGTGCACCTACAATTCAGACAGCTACTCGTATTGAATAGTAAAGATGAATCACTTACTACAGTACTTCATACAGTGAGATAGGAACAGCTCCATCACTTTGACAGTTTGAATTATCTTATATAATAATTCTCTAAGATGTTTGTCAGAAGCCGTCATGCACAGTAGAGACTGCCCACACTGCAGTCATGCACAGTACAGACTGCCTGAATGCGCCGCGGCTGTTACTGAGCGGGGCGCTCCAAATTCGGACCAGAGTCCTCTCTGTGCACCTTCCTGGGACCACTTGGTGAGCAGAGAGGTTCTGGGCACCAGCTGAGGTTGCTGGGTGGTACTGTGGCCCATGTACACAGGCTCTTAAATTAGTTTTGGATAAAGCACCTCCCAACAGTGTGTGTATCCTTCTGTTACACAGCATAAATTCTCTCAAACATATGTTTTTTTATTTCTATAAAAAGTTTATATATTAGTTTTAAAACAATCATATATACTAATGGTTTACAAATTAAAGTAATACTAATTTCAAAAAATGAAATGGGATTATATTAATCAAGCCAGTTAACCTTTCATCACAATGTGAATTTTAAAACAACATTGTGCCAAATTTCAGTGGCTATAACCCTGGAAGTACAATGCTAACTGTGGTTAAGAAACCATGTCATTTGGACTGGTAGTGATTATGGGAACTTAAGTGACCAATTTGGGTTTACTTAGACATAGCAACAAAGACCAAATAAAGTGGATTACAGTCATGGAAATTTGGGGAATTGTCATTTGTCCCTGTGGTGTAATTGATACTCCAGAACTGTCTAATGGATAATATTAACTGTGCTTCTAGTAAGAATGGAGCAGAGTCTGAGTTAAAGGGGACTTGCCATCTTTTACCAAGTTTCGTTTGTTTTACAGATAACTGAAATCCACCCATACTTTGCAGTAGACTTTTTTTTTTTTTTTTTTTTTTTTTTTATGTAGTAATTTTATGTAAATGATTTTTTAGAAAATAGCCTTTATGTTCTGGTGGAACAGTGTGATACTTTATATTAATTCCCTGCATGCTATGATAATTAATTATATTTGAGGGCAAACATATATCTCTGTCTGTGCTGTTAGACATGCCACCAGTGTGTGTGTGTGTGCGCTGTCTATATTAATTCATAGCACAGTGTGTGGTAATATTGATCCAGCACATAAAGAATTAGTTTTAAGTGCCACACTGTGCCACCAACTAATAATAGCTAATTTCTCAAAAATAGTATGGCTTCAAAACAAATGGCTAGCACCACATGGCAGTTTTTAATTCTCCTCGAAATCAACTAAACTTGTCTTAAAGGGATAGTAATCGTTTTCTCTTTTATTTGGTAGACATTAAAAAAACATGAAGAACGATATAAGTCTTATGTCTCAAACCTTTATTGTTTTTAGAGAGATTCACAAGCAAAGTTTTCCCCTCACTGTCCAAAACGGTCAAGTCTGCCATCTAGCTGTCAGATTTGGAATCTGGTCCGCGGACCGGCAATGGCTCTACAGCAGATCCGAGATTGCGAGATATAAGAAGAACTACTTCATTCGAATAGTCTACAAAGTGTGCCTGGTTTGCAAGCACACTTTTTAGACCCTTCCGATGAAATAGTTATTTTTATATCTTGCCATCTCGGCTCTGCTGAAGAGCCATTGGTTGATCTGCGGACTAGATTTTAAATCTGATAGCAAAATGGCAGACTTGACCTTTTTGGTCACTGAGGGGAAACTTTGCTTGTGAATATCTCTCAAACCATAAATTTTTGAGAGATGAGACTTATATCGTTCTTCATGTTTTTTTTTTGTTTTTTTAATGCCTACAAAATAAAATAAAGATAAAATGAAGTATTACTATACCTTTAAGATGAGAAACCCACTTAATGACCAGCTAGGTTCCTGTAGGGATATTTTACGATTATATGGTAACGTTTAAAAAGCATTTCTTTGTCCTTTAGTGTGTCACAACTCACAGAAATGATGGAACAAGAGGATGTTCTCTTGGAACAGTTTGTCAGTCTTCCCCACCTAAAGCAGGTCATTGCTGATAAAGAAGATTTAGTGAGGAACATTGAGGAGATGGCAAGTAAGTGTATGTGTGTGGATCATCCGATATGTATTGATACCTCAGTGGTGGCCAAAGCATTAAATTAAGTTTGCCTGCATAATAAGTGTATGTTCTCTTGACAGGTTTCTCATGTTTTACTCTCAACAAATCTTTCAATGTGCACGAAAACTGTTTTTTTTTCTCACGTCCAATATGTAACATAGGAACCATGGGGTTGAGCTCCCTCCTTCAGGAGGGAGGGCAGGGCGCTTAAAACAAAGACAGACTCCCTCCTCTTCCTCCAGCTCAACCCCCTGCCTACTTTCCAGATTCTCATGTTCTGCATCCCAACATAGTAGTGAGCAGAGCAATTTTTCTTAGATTTTTTTCCTAGGTTTTTATTGTTTTTACTTGGATATGGGGATGTATAGTCAGTCCCCCACTAGGCAGGCTTCCATCACTGGAGTTGGATTGCCCAGTTTACAGGTGCATTGTGGACCTTTTTCTGTGTTGAGCTTGACTTTATGAGGTGTCTATTCCTCATGGCTGAGTCTCCTAGAGACAATGCCCATTTTAGATGGGAACTTGAAGACAGAATATTGGTGAGTAACTCCTCAAGTGTATTTCCCATTATGAGATTCTTCCACACTTTGTGTATTATGCACTCATGTACAGCTTTTATTCCCTGCATTAGTCTGGAGGTACAGATGGCTGCAATAGTTTGTGTGTATTAACCTTTCCTCTGCTGTCCTGTAATTTATTCAGTTATTTTTCTGGTTATACGAGTTATGGTATTTGGGGGGCTCCTTATCACTCCCATACCACTTAAATATTTATTTCTCTTACATCCAATATGGAACACAGGAACCATGGGATTGAGCTCATCCTCCAAGAGTCAGGGCCCATCAGAAAAGACAGGGTGGAGACTCCCTCCTCTTACTACAGCTCAACCCCCTTCCATATTCATGTACTCTGCTAAGATGAAAGGAAGTGCAGTGGCCATACTCTTAGTTGTTTTAGGATTTTATTATTTTGTCATTAAATATGGGACTGTATAGTTCCCCCATTACATGGGCTCCCATCATTGGCTTCCCTGCAGTTGGATTATCCAGGTCACAGGTGCCTTGTCATTTTGCCTTGTTTTGGTAGACTTTGACATGTATGATTCTCATGGCTGAATCTCCTTGAGATTCTGCCCTTTCTCTAAGATGGAATCCTGAAGACAGAAGATTTGTGAGTAACCCTTTGGGTGCCATGGTCCACTGTATGTGTATGCTGAGCTGTCTCACACTTTCTGTGTTTTTGCATTACTGTGCACTTATTTATAGCTCTAATTCTCTGCACTGAGTCCGGGACACAGATGGCTACGGGATCTGTTGGTAGCTTAACCCTTTCTTTGCAGTTCTGCAGTGTAGGCTCACTGTGGGAGTAATGCTGGTTTTGGGTGCTTTGATGGCTTATTTCCGCTCTCTCACTACTTTATTATTCTTTATTTCATCCCCAGGTGTACCCAGGGGGTTTGAGGACTTTTTACTTTTTATTTATTTTTGTCTAGTTTTAATGATGCGGCTCCTTTAAAGAGATAGTAATCATTTTTTTTAAACCCTTTGAGTGCCAGAGGGGTACGGAATGCATTGCAAAGCAATGCATTCCGTACCCATCTGGCACTCGAAGGGTTTAAAAAAAAAAAAAAAAAAAAAAAAAAGCAACTCCAATTACTCTTTATAGTATTTGGGCCATGGAGGGTGTTGCTTCAGTACTGTCAGTTGTAGTTCAAGAGTAACTGAATGATAAAGTATCCCCCTCCCACCCCTTTTACTGATGTAACACTGCTCACCTCAGAGCAGTAAGACTGTCCAGATGGATCACAGAGAGGGACAATCTTCAATTGGCATAAGGGAAAAACCTGTCAAGGGGGGCAGGGTTTTCCTTATGCTCACAGTAAGAAGATTTTCTCTTGCTGTGAGCTGTCTGGTCGCAATATAATTCAATTACTCTTGAACTACAGCTCTGACAGTATTGAAATAACACTCTCCATGGCCCAAATACTATGACGAGTAATTGGAGCTGCTGTTTTTGTGAAAACATTACTATCCCTTTAAGAACCAGAGCTGGCTCACAGCCATTTTTCTCTATTTACTTGAATTGGAGAAACTGCTTTGTGACATATCTCTGCAACCATTTGGACTAGAACCAGTCAGAGAAAGCACTTTCTTCTTGTCCATTCATTCTCTGTCTTTGGTCCTTATTCTTGTTCAGTTGTTTAGTGTGCAAGCTTGGTGTCCTTTAAAGGGACAGTAATGTCCCATAAAAAATGTTTATAGATTTGTAGAGGGTAAAAAAAAGAAACTCAATGCCACAAAGGCCATCTCTCAAACCCCAATGGTTTGAGAGACATTCTCCTTTAAAACTGACAGACGGAGATCCGTGTCGGTCGACATAAGGAGGCTCTTCAGCAGAGCCGAAATCACGTTATTGGAAAAGAACTACATAGTGGGAACGGTCTACAAAGTGTGCTTGCAAACCAGGCACACTTTGTAGACCTTTCCAATGAAGTAATTCTTTTCTAATAACGGGATTTCGGCTCTGCTGCAGAGCCGCCAACTAGTCCACTGGACTGGGGTCTCCTGCTGTCAGCTAGACGTTGACGTCAGGAGAAGGGGAGAGAGGGGGAACTTTGATTGCAAATATCTCTCAAAATATAGCGGTTTGAGAGATGGGATTTGTGGCATTGAGTGTTTTTTTTTACCCTCTACAATTCTATGAACATTTTTAATGGGACATTACTGTCCCTTTAATAGCTTCAGTTTATATCATGCCAGTTAGTCCTGTGGAATACTGGTCTACAAGAGGATTTTTCACTCTCAGGAAACTTGGTGGATGCTTTGGTATATATACCCAGGGTTCCTGTGTTCCATATTGGACGTAATAGAAAAGAAGATAATTAGTGCACTTACCGTTCCAACCTTTTCTCTTACTCCATGTGGAACTTAGTACTTTAACCAGGAGGAAAAAAAAAACAATGTGATTTAAATCCTTGTGAAGAGAGGTCCTCTTGGACTTTGTTCATTGGGTTTTTTGCTGCAGTCTGGGTTTGTTTACAAAAGGGTGATATAATTACCATTTATAAATATATTCAAGGTCAATACAGAGAAGTCTCCAAGGAACTATGTCCTCAAAGTGCTGAGCAAAAAAACAAGCAGGTCATCCATTATGACTAAAATAAAGGTAGAGATTTTTCACAGCAAGGGCAGTAAAACTGTGGAATTTTTGCCTCCGAATGCTCTGTAGATTTTATATTTTCTTTCTGAAATCATAGTGGATACCTGTTTAACTCAGAACAATATTGAGAATTATGACCGCTAATTTCACTGTACATAGGATCTGATCAAGGGAAATGTCCGACTGCGGTTAAGAGTCGGGAAGGATTTTTTTTTTTTTTTTTTAAACACCTACTTGGGGCTAAATTGGAAATGGCTTTAATAAGGTTTGTTTGTTTTTTTGTATTTCTTGGTTTTGCATGAGCTGAACTTGATGACACATTCTTTTCCCCAACCTCATCAACTGCTACTATGAATACTAGAGAGGCCTCCAATGCAATGATTTGCAATGCTTTTGGAGACCTCTTCAGTATTGTAGGGGTTAAAGGCCCATTTAAATGAATCAGAATGTGGAACATTTTTATTTGTCCTCTATGGTGTATTTGATTTGCTCCAGAATTGCACTTTTATGGGATCCTGAATAATGTCCGTTGTTTTGTTTTTTTACTTCATTGTTAGTTGCCCTTTAAATTTAAATCTAAAGTAGTTTTCCTTATGTTTTCTACTTAATACACAAAGTAATACAAAAGATAAACTGTTGTATGTCAAATTTTATGTTTTTTTTTGTTTTGTTTTTCCTTTTTTATAAACACAGAAAAGAATCTACAGATGGAGCCCATTCTGGAAGCCAAACGGCAGGCGATATTAGATAAAGTGAGTGATGAAATGGTGTGTTTTTTTCTCTTCAGGTTCCTATTTGAGTTCTCTATTCTCATGTGCATATTTGTTCTTTTAGTATGAGCTTCTCACCCAGATGAAGACAACATTTGAAAAGCGGTTACAAAGACAGCACGAGTTGAGTGAGGTGAAGTTCTCTTCTGACTTCCTATTACAGTGGCAGGTGTATAGATCATATGAAGAAGTCTTAACCCTTTAAAGACCAGATGGATTTGTTATGCATGGTAAAGCAGTGCATTGCATACCCCTCTGGTCCTTACTGGGTTAAGGTGCACAAACGCAAGCCAATTTCATTTGGAAACATGCATCAATCTGTGCACTCAGATTACTGACATTTCCTCCCCACACAGATACAAATGCAGACACTGTAAAGATTGATCAATCGCATTGCCTGTTTGTGTATGTCTGTGTGTGTGCCTTTGTCTGAAGACTGGATTAATACAACCCAGTCTCCCTGCCATATAAACAGATTGCTGTGGTTTGATCTTGTTTTTTACTCACGTATAGCAATCTGCTTGCCACCCAATCAAACCGTCAGTCAGCTCAGCCAGCCCATTTGGTTGTCACTTTCTGATCAAGCTAATCCATACTCTATGTAATAACCAACCAATTTGGTCATTTTCAACCATATTCAGTGATTGCTAAAGGCCAGATTATCCTGTGTCTGGGTCTCCGATCTGTCACTACAGGGATCACGTTTAGGGCCATATATACAAAATTAAGTCTGGCAGTTATGGGCCAAACCAAATGCACCACAGGGAACACAAATTCCTAAATGAGGCATTTAATAACTTGAATGTTTGTGAGGCTCCGACACATTGTAAAGGATTGCGATGGAGCCACAGTTAGCAATCAAGGAGTTAAATGCATGGAAATGTTTATTTGCTCCCTACTCTGCACTTTGGTTGCCTCAGAATTGCACCACTTTTCTTTGTGCATGTATGAGGTTTACTGAAGTTTGAGATGAGATATCTCCTTTGGTAATTTACATTTTCCTGTGCCATGTTAAGGCCCTTAGCATGGCATGCAAACTTTTAACCCTTTGAGTGCCAGAGAGGTACGCAACGCATTGCTCTGCAATGCATTAAGTACCCTTCTGGCACTCTAAAGGGTTAAATACATTAGAGCCTGTAAATTACCAAAGGAGATCTCTCCTCTAAAACTTCTGTAAGCCTCATAGATCTTAATTTCTACCTAGTAACATGTAGCAGTAGGAGATACTCTATGCACAAATACGTTTAATTTGTAGTTTTTTGGACACCTAGAGCTCAGGGTTGATTTTGATGACTGGAAATCCCAGACTAGTGGTTCTCAACCCAATCCTCAGGGGCATCTAACAGCCATGTGTTTAGGATTTCCCTGTTGCTTACAGGAGAGTTGATCAGAAGCTGTCATTTACTTATCTCACCTGTGCACAAGCAGGCAAAGCCTAAAGGCATGGTCTGTTAGGGGGTCTCGGAGTATAGGGATAGATCTGGGTTGGGCAACCTGAGGCCCTCTAGCTATTGTGGATTACAATCCCTGTCGTTCCTGGCCAGCCATTGTCAGGCTAGGGATGATATAAGTTGTAGTCCACAACAATGGGAATGCGTCATGTTGCACGTCCCTGATGGAGGTAGATTGGCAGTGAGGAGAGAAACCATGTGGCAGAGAGACATACACAGGCTAAAATTAGAGAGAAACCTATACAAGGGGAGAAGAGAGGGGGAATTGGGGTTCAGGTTATAAAATGGACATTGTGTTGCAATGCAATGGAGACATCTTAAAGCTGCTCCTCTGTAGGGCCTTCTAATAACTCTGCTTTAATATGTTGTTATGTGCTTGAATATATTAAAATATAAACACTTTAACCCCATGAGTGCCAGAGAGTTATATGTTGTATTGCAATGCTTTAGATACCTCACTGCCACTCAAAAAATTGTTCATATTTTTATTTTAGTACAAATAAAATCAGTGTAAAACTCAGTAGTTTACGTACAAGAGAAGCAGTGTGCAGTGGTGATAGGTATGAAGTAACTTCTTTCCTTCCGCCCCCAGAGTTGCAGTTTGAGTGCACTGCAGGCGAGATTAAAAGTTGCAGCTCACGAAGCAGAAGAAGAATCAGACAGTATTGCAGAAGATTTCCTCGAAGGCAAAATAGAAATAGATGATTTCCTCAACATATTCATGGAGAAGAGGACGGTATGTCATAGCTAAAAGCTCTGAGATATTAGAAACAAGGACAGTTGTGCCACAGAGATTCCACTGTCTTGAGCAGTTGACTCAAAATAGGGTGTGCTGAGTCATTCAAGATTGGAGGGGGGAGCGGTAGTAATGAAATTCTGCACAGTGGCCTGTAGAGGGAGCACAGGACACAATAAGTCTTATCTGATAATCTGATTTTATTTTTATTTTTTTTAATTATTTTTTTGGGGGAGGTGTTTAATGTATAAATGCACAGTGGAGAAATTCTGGTGCAAACTAACTTAACCATAGTGGACACATACAATGTAAAAAAGCTCAGTTGATTTAAAAAAGGCTTTTAACTATTCAACTTCTGGAGACGTCTCCAGTGCATTACACAGCAGTACTTTTGAGACCTCCTTAGTATTCATGGGGTTATAAACTCCATGTAAATTGAGAATGTGGGTATTTTTATTTGTCCCTGTGGTTGTTGGATCCAGTTCTGGAGCAAACTATCTCCTGTTTATGAATTAGACACAATGCCTCTGAGTTTGATATAGTTTATATAGTCTTAGGTGCTTTTCCCAAAGGTAACCGTTTAGTATCTGTTCTTCCAGGCAAATGCATGAAACATGGGTGGCAGGATAGGGTCAATATAGAAGGGCTAAGGGGCTTGTGCATGTCAGCTATACCTCTAGGTTCTTAAAAGAGGCACATTACCTATAGGAATTGGTCTATTTAAGAAGCAGTAAACTTTAGTTCTAAAAATATATATACTGTGTGTGTTTTCCTGTTGAGTAAAACAAAGGTATTACCACTGCTGAGAAATGCATATTTCCAGAGTTATTACAGTTTAAACTTGTGGGGATTTTTTTTTTTTTGGGGGGTCACACTAGCAGTGCTTTTCTAGTGCTCAGAGTCCAATTGGTTATTCTGTTACATTCTATTTGAGAGGAAAGTCTCAGACTAACAGCTTTCAATGTAATGTGATAGAAACAGCTGAGTTATGCAGTCAGTATGAAGTAAATGCACAGTAAATTCACTTCCTGATTATTTGAACTGTTGATTAAAATAACTGACAACAGTGGAAGTGACTTTGTTGTGCTATAGGTTATCATACAAACTTGTACTTCTTCAAGTCTTTTAACAGAAGAGCTTGTGTTGATACAGCATTCCAGTGTTTCACTTTTCACTCCATTGTTGGTCTGCAGGTGACCATGTAAGACCTTGATTTGGTAGTTTGTATTTAGTCCGTGTCTCCTCCCAAACCACTACAGACCCTCCACAGCACAGCATAAAACTCTTATTGCTTTATTGAATAATGCAAGTAAAGCATTTTACTGACAACTACAGCCCAGTAGACATCTGCAGCCACAGAGTACTGCAGACTTCCAATGTATAACAATAGATACTGACGTATAGCAGAATTCAGTATGAAGGACACCTATTTAGGTCATTTCTTGTTAACACTGCCATGTACAGTATGTATTTTTTTAAAAATATATATATATAAATATAATCATATGCAGAGAAATAAAGTAGAGCAGGTTTGGGGCAAACCAGCCACATCATAATCAATTTCTTTGTGCATATGGCCTTTTATTATTTGCTGTCTATCTCTAATTACGTTATGTGACTCACAGCTAGTTTGTATGGTTTCTGTTGTAGAGCTGTCACAGTAGAAGAGCCAAAGAAGAGAAGCTTCAGCAAGCAATATCACTGCACATCCAATATCATGCACCATTATAGGTATTACTGATGTTTTATTGTATTTACTGTGTTGGCTAAATGCTTGGATTCTAGAAACACCTTGTCTACTGCTGTGAAGAGATATCAAAACAGATCAGTCCTAATTGCACAGAGAATTTCCTAAAGAATGCCACCACTGGAGAGTCCCTATGTCCTATACATGGCTGTATGTTGAGGGCCTTTACTAGGGTAATGCAGTGAGTGCAGCTGCACTGGGAATGAGTAAGCAGGAAGTGCCTTTCATGGAAAGAGTTGTATTTAATAGTTGAAGGGGTCACAGCTTTCAAATCAGATATCTTGGCTTCCCTGCAGGAATTTGCTCAACAGACGTACATTTTAACCAATACTGGGCATGTGAGGGATTGTGCAGGGAGAGCTGAGATATCTGCTCTGGAAGCAGCAACCCCCCTCCGTCAAATCAATTTGATCACAGGCAGGGATGAGCAAAGGCAGCACTTGCACAGGACACTCCAAGGATCTTAGCTGCGACCAGCTAACCAGAGCTCCACGGGGGGGGGGTGCTAGGTTTATGGGAAACCTAAGCGAAAAATACACATGGGGCCTCCCTCTGGCCCTCACATCAGTATTTCTAATGAGACATTGCCATCTGATTTTGTTTATATTCAGTGGCGGTACTGTATAAGCTCTGCCGGGCCCTCTTACTAATTGAGGGCCCTAAGCAGCTGCTTATTCTGCTTATATTGTAGCACCTTCACTGGAGCTCTGTAATGGAGCCTCAGCCTGCCTCTCAATACTGCCTACCATAAAGAAGGTAGAAGGACCACTCTGGACTATTTTTGTACTACTGTGTGTTTTTTATTTTTAATTATTTTTTTGTTTTGTTTTGTTTTCTTCCTCTCTGAGCATATCAGATCCCAAGGGACACATGGAGGAAAAGGTGTTACACATTTTTCTACCCCATCACTTTATAAAGCAGGTTCTCCTGGAAGAGTGGAAGATACCAGATAAGAGACTCCTTAACAAACATCTCTATTCCTTTTTTGTATGAGGCCTTGTCGCAGTGGGCTTCTCCACTTGGGGTTGATTCCCCCAATATCTCGCCTTGCCAAAAACACCACCCTGCCTTTGGCAGATGCTGTGGCCCTTAAGCATTAGGTAGATAGACACTTAAATTCCTTACCTAAAGCTGAATTTTGTGGCACTGGAGTTGATCTGTGACTCATTTTGCTACTTCTTGGGTCATTAGAGCCATGGATATCTGCTGTAAGCAACTGTCAGATGCTATCAGTGGGGATGTTCCAAAAGAGGAGCTATTGGTTTGCTGGCCAATATTATGGAGACCAATGCATATTTTACTGGCTCAAGATTTGGTCAGCTGATCTATATTCCAAAAAGGTTTTTGTGTCCCTTCCCTTTGTGGGGAACCCTCATTTTGGGCCTGACCATGGTAAGGTCATTAGTTATGCTATTGAACAAAAAAAGCATAGTCTTGACTCAGATTATACACCTAAGCTTACCTCCCCCCCCCCCCAAAGAAAACACATGGTTTCATTACCCCTGCCATTATGGAGAATCTAGGGTTCAACCTCCTCAAGCCTTTCAGGCCCGCCCTGCCCCACCCAAAAGTACAAATGGGCTTAGCAGAACATGAAGTCTGCTCAGAATCCTAAGGCTGACAATCCCAACTCTGCATGAGTCATGAGGGTCCTAGCCCATCTGCCCATAGAGAGTCCTTTGGCTTCTCTGGTTTAGGTGACAGCCTTCATGTCCTTTATTTCTGATCTTTGCTGTATTTTAAAGCAGAGCATGTCTGGTGGGTAGGGAGGGAGTCTCCTCTTCCAGAAAGCTCTTTTTGTTTTTTGTTTTAAAAAAAAAAAAAAAAAAAGTGATGCAGTTCTTGAGCCATGATGATTTAACCCTTTGAGTGCCAGAGGGATACACAACACATTGCTTTGCAATGCATTGTGTACCCCTCTGAATTGTGTCTTTTAACTCCTTGAATGCATTACAGACCTCTCTAGCATTTAGTAGGTTTAAGTCCCTATGTAACTGAATGGGAATTTTTAGTTGTTCCCTGTGTTGCTGATGTTTTTCTCCAGAATTTCTTTACTTTGTTTCTGCATGTAACAGATAGCCAGTAATAAGGGGAGTAAATGTATAAAGTGACATTACTAAAGCAATAGATCTATGATTCTCTGTGCAAAACATTATTGTACTGTACCAGAGTAGGTAGAATATATGGTACTTGTGAGACTTTCTTGTATCCAGACCCCCTTTGTTAAATAGCAGGAGACATGACAGATTACAATACTGTGACCTCAGATTGTGGTTTTTCATATTGGGAACAGAAGAATCTTTGCTCAGTCTCCCATTGCAAATGCATTTTGGGTCCTGTCTCGGGCTTCTTACCTCAGGTTTGCAGCCAGTGCAGAAGGGCTCCTGGATACATGAGACTTGCGCAGATACCACGGGACTTAAGCACGATAGAAAACCGGAGCAGTTTTGGTGCAAAGCAACCGCATCATATGCACAAATAAAAACGCTCATTGACCTAAATCTGTTAACCTTTTGCATGCTGGAGAGGTCGTAATTGCATTGATTTCTTCCCTGTGGTGCAGTTAGTTTGAGGCAGAATTATTCTCTTTTAAATTTAAGTCTCCAAATATCCTAATTATATTGGCACTGTCTTACTGGTAGCAACAGAACCACACAGTAAAGATTTAGCATTCTGGACATTGGCGTATTCACTAGAGGAGATTGGTGTAAGCGCAAAGGTAGACAAAACATGAGAAAATAAGATCCAATTTAATTGTAGTATGTTCATCACAATAAAATAAATAAAAGAAACCACAATCATCGCACTCACATTTTGCCTATCTTGGGCTGCATGCATGTAAGAGATCCCTTTCACCAGTAGCCAAGAACTGTGCCCCTGAAATACCCTTCTTTTCTTAATCCAGTAGATGTACTCCAGATTGCTGGCGGTGTTGGTCCTGATGAAGATGTTACTGAGGAGACATCAGTATTATAATGCTGCATTTTGGTCAGGGGGTACAAAAATCCCACTTGGCAATTTTCACAAACAGCAGCACGGCAGAGCGTTCTGTCTCCCCTTGGCGTAGGCCAATACTAGAATATGCGGGTGGCAAGGACAGCTATGGGGAGGGGGCTGAAACTTCACAGGTGCAACCTTGCATCCCTGAAGAAGTGGAGCTGTACCCCATGATACGCATTGGGTTTCCCTATTCATTTCCACTCTAGCAATTGGACCCCCTCCCATATGAGGTTCCCTCCTCATAGCCAGTCTCGCCCACCACAGATTCTAGCGTTGGCCTAAGCCATGAGAAGACAGAGCGCTATCCTGTTGGTGCTGTTTGTGAGTTTTGTCAAGCGTAATGTTTGTTAATTGGTGTCATCAGACTCAATGACCATATTGCAGCATCATCACATGGCGGCATTATAATATGGACATCTCCATCAGGACCAACACTGCAGGAAATTTGGAGTACATCTACCGGACTAAGAAAGAGAGTGTATTTCAGGGACACAGTTCGTTGACTACTAGAGGAAGGGACCTCTTACATTCATGCAGCCCAAGATGGGCAAAATGTGATTCAAACGATAGTGGTTTATTTTATTTATTTATTGTAATAAACACACTACACTTAGACTGGATCTTATATTCTCTTATGTTTTGTCTAGCTTTGTGCTTACACCAATTTTAGACTATTCTGACCCCGAGGTGGACAAGGCCACAAAAAACGTTTTAAGCAGCATCTGACAATATGACAAGGAATTTTAGATCTGAATTCCTGCTTTCCTTACTTCATCTTCATTTCGTCAGTTATCATTTTCATCCTCTCAACTATTTGAACATTCATTTGCATATTCCTTGACCTTCAAATATTGTTTATTTATTCATAACATTTGGATTATTTATTATATATGAACTGTTGTATTTATATATGCTAACTACATACATTTTGATTTTTTTGACTACAACCAAGTATGTTGCCTTTTCACAATGCTGCAGTAGTGTCACCCGTGTGAAAGGGTGTTATACTAAAATTGACTAGTATGTTATAATAGTTAGCCTATTAACTATTTATGTTTCTTTTTTCCAGATAACTTACAGTATGGTTCAAGAGAAGAGACTGTAGAATAAGAAAGCACATTTTGTATTTATGATTGAAAGTGATAAAAAAAAAAATCATACTTTATTGAATTATGTTTCATTGATGGACTATTTGGTAGGATCTGTTTTTGTACGACAAACTTTTATTTGTTAATGTTTATTTCAAAGCCTTTGTCTTCAAACAAAGAAACTACATACACTGTAATTACTTATAATATATATTTTTATTTTCTGTTATTCATACTTGCAATGACTTATTAAATACCTATTTAACGTGCGCTCTGTTTTTATGTTTTATTTTGTAAAAATAATTGATAGTGTTATTTCGTTAATAGAAATGGATTCCCTTTCTTTAATGTTGCTGAAAGGTTTAATTTTTCTATCTTCCAGTAAAAGCGAATGGTAGCTATTTGAAAATATCGCTCTTTGTTAGCTTAACCCTTTGACTGCCAGAGGGGTATCCAAAACATTGGATACCCCTCTGGCACTCAAAGGGTTAAAAGAGTAGTTTTGTTTTGTTTTTATTGCAGGCCTGTGTTAGAACTTTTTCCTGCGTTTCTTCATCTGCTGGGAGATGACTTTTCAATGTTTGTACAGTTTAAAGGGATAGTAATACTTCATTTTATCTTTATTTTATTTTGTAGGCATTAAAAAAACATGAAGAACGATATAAATCTTATCTCTCAAACCTTTATGGTTTGAGAGATATTCACAAACAAAATTTCCCCTCCTGCCCCTTTTACCTAGTGTAAGCCATCTCTTCTCAGATGTGGAATCCAGTCCATAGACCAGACGGATAACAGCAGGGGACAATCTTCTTCCTATGAGAACTATGGAACCCTGCCCCCCCCTTGACAAGTTTTTCAGGTTTTTCCCTTATCTTAATTGAAGATTGTCCCTCTCTGCAGTCTAGCTGGGCACCTACTTTCTGATCTGGCTGAGCAGTGTTACATCAGTAAAAGGGGAGGGAGGGGGATAATTTGTCATTGAATTGCTCTTGAACTACAACTCTGACAGAACTGAAATAACACTCTCCAAAGTCCAAATACTATGATGATTAATTAGAGCTGCTTTTATTATGAAACATTACTGTCCCTTTAAACTGTTATTTTGTTATATTGGCAGTGCACTCTAGTTGCCAGATTTCAGATAGTTATTCTGTTAGAAAGGCTGAGTCACTGACAACAGTCCTCTGAAGAAAGCAATATAAACTTTCAGTTTGAACTTTCAGGGAGCAAAGACTCTTACTTACTGAAACTCTGACCTGTTCTAAGTTTACTTCTCCTTTAATACAATGACAGATAAAAAAGCCTCACATTCTGGTTAAAAATTCTAGATAGGGGTTGAGAAAAGTAAATTAAACCCTTTTATGCTAGAGATGGCTTCAATGCATTGCTTCTCAATGCACTTAAAGGAATAGTAATGTGTAAAATAAAGTAGATCTCCAAGTCTTCACTATGGCAAGCATAACAATTTTCTCTATGTTTAATAAGTTACTTTTCTGTAGTTTTAATCCCTTAACGACACATGACGTACATGTACGTTGTGAGGTTGGGGTCCCTAAAGGACCAAGGACGTATATGTATGTAATGGAATTCAGGGCTGCCCGCACGGCGTTCAGGGAGTCCAGAATCGAATGGTTAAAAAAAAAAAAAATACTCCGTGGTCCTTAAGTGACCGCACCGTGCGTGCGCGGCCGGTCCTTAAGGGGTTAAAGATATTCAATGTATTCTCACATATTTCTAAACCCAAAAATAGAAGTGGCTTAGGCCCAAATTTATCAAATATTACCGATCTACGCAATTACTGAACCTTACACATCTTTCACCATACATCTGAAAAAAGATGGGTTCCATTGATTAGACATGAGTGATACTCCTAGAATATCCTCACTAATGTGGGACTCATCCTTATCGAAACGCGCTTTTTATAAACTTCCATTTCTTTTAAGATCATTTTTATATACTTGGGAGAAACTTAAAATATCACCCTCATTTGCATTTTCTTCCTCTCCGTTGCAATCAATTCTTGATATGCCAACTCGTTGTCTCGACTTTGACTATTCTCATCTTGATTCATGGAAACAAAATGGTGACTGACTTTTTTGCCACTTGTCAAAAGATAACAGACCTATCCCTTTTCACATACTGCAGGATCAAATGGGATTACATTCTAATGATGAGATCATATATGACAAAATTATTATTTTATTATATGTACTTTTGAAATATATTTGTATACACTAGGACAGAGATTATTCTGTGAATTCGATCTGGATATTATTTAACTCTTACAAACTATTCAAATTGCTATTGTTTTGTATTACCTTGTATTCTATTACTTTCATTCTTTACCTGATGTTTGGCTTAAAACTCTATAAAAATGTATTCTTTAAAGATATTCAGTGTAAAAGTATCCCCCTCCCACCCCTTCTGGCCGCCTCCCCTTGGAGCTGCAATCCGGCCGTGGGACCGGACAGATGCAGAAAAGGACAAACTTAAGTCAGTAAGTATAAGGAAGACCCTGCCCACCTTGGTGGAGGACAGGATTTTCCTTTGCTTACTGAAGTTTGTCCATTGGTGCTCTCCATGTAGACCACACTTAGATAAGCATGACGTGGCCAGAAGGGTGATCTTTTTCATTGAATATCTTTATAACGACAGCAAAAGTAAGTTATTAAACAGAGCAAATTGTTATGCTTGCCACAGTGAAGACTCTGATATCTACTTATATTAGACATCGCTATCCCTTTAAGACCTCTAGCACCCAAAGGAAGGGTTAAGGTGGAACAGAGGGGGGGTGTAATGGTAGGTATTCACCAAGGCAAAATTAAGACAGGATTCTTCTTTTTGGTGTGAAAATATGGTGTACAGGGACATTAACTCCTTTTTCCACTGTACCAGAGTACACACGGGGGGAGGGGCTGTAAATAAAGCCTTCAAGGCTCGCATATGGCCCCAGAGCCACCTTTTACCCACCACCAGTTTAACAGAAAGTCTTACTTAGGAAGTTATGCTTACAGCAGTGTGATGTATTGGTTTGTATATGTTGTGCATATCCACTTCAGTTCCCTTTACTTCTTGACCATTTCTACTCTGGATTTAGCTGACACCTACTAACAGTAGCTGATAGGTGGCAACTATCTCTAGAATGCATATGATTTTTGCATATGAATGTTTTCCTATTAGCATTCCCAGATAGTGACATACCACTCTCCACCTATAAATTACAATGAAGAAGAAAAAAAAACACAGTTCATTTTATTGAGATTTGTACACACCCATTTGCATTTGACACCTATCAAGCTTGCATATGCTAATGGGGCCAGGGGCCCCTGATCCAAGCAAGAAAGAATGTCTCCACAGTGCACATTTTGGGCACCACCACCGTGTTTAGTGTAAAAACAAGAGCCGCGTGAGAAGCACACACTGAGACTGAATAACAATTATTTCTTTGTTATTTGGGGTTGTCTTTTAGGAGCTTCTCGGCCACATTTTTTACCATTACAGTAAAGAAATTTCCATGTCTGTGTCCGATTGGTCACTCCCACGCACCAAAGTGTGTGTGTGTCTCCAACAACCAAGCAGCAGTAGTAGCAGTGGTAGTAGTAGTAGTGGTGGTGGTGATGACCTGCTGATGTGAGGTGGCAAGAATTATGCAGGTACCCATGGCTGCCAACTGCTGGGCAGTGTTTTGTCTATGGTTAGCAAACCTTAGCAACCCAGCACTGAAAGAGTGTACAAGGACTGTTTATGCAGGGTTGCACTGTAATAAACATGCAGCCCAGTGCTGCAGTGCTGGCTGCTCACATTAGAGGGAAAATTGCTGTTGGGTGTTATTGAGTATGCATGGGCCAAAATTCCTGTGCAACAGTTCTGACATTTTGGGGGTTATGCACAAAGGTGTGATAAAGCAGAGATGACTTAACCAGTGATATCACTTCTCCAGTCCCTACATTATTCTGTGGAGCCTATGCCCAAAGATCTCTCAAGTTGGAGAAACCCTAGTGCATTGGCTTCATAGTATTAAACCGGAACTGGAGAAGTAATCTCCATTTTATCACCTCTTTGTCACGGCTTGGTGTATAAGTCCCTTTAAGGAATATGCACCAAGTTGTGATAGGAAGGTGATGAAGGGAGATGACTTGTCCAGTGATATCACTTCTCCAGTTCCTATGTTATTTTCTGTCAATGCATTAAGATTTCTGCATCTTTGGAGATCTTAGTGCATAGACTCTTCAGAATAACATTGAGATAGTAACTGAAGAAGTCATCTTCACTTTATCATCATTCATTAGTGCATAACCCTGCTTGAGGAGTCCATGATTCTGTGCCTGCAGGCTTTTAAAACAGGACACTCTCTCATATAAAAGTACCCCCCGATTAATTTTTACTATAGCATTAAACATATAAATCCTTTTGTAATCCTAAGTCTGGCATTATTTAGAAATCTAAGTTCTTTGGAGACTCAGTCACGGCATACAACAGAGCAGACATCTTACTCAAGAGGCATTGGTGCTCCTACGCTGTTCTTCCCTCTCTCTTTAGTGATTGGCTAGGGGAAGTTGCATTGTACCTTAAGGAAAAGACATTGCAGGTGCCTCTTTGGCAAGGTGGGGAGTCTCCTAAGAACTTAGCTTTCTAAACAATGCTGGACTTAAGGATTATAAATTAATTTATATTCTTAACGCTATAGTCAAATTTAATTGGGGGGCACTGTTATATGAGTGACAGTTCTACATTAAGTCAACGTACCTTACAAACTGCCCACTCTGTATATGAATAATTGACTTGTTGCACTCACAGCAGGACAATGCAAGTAGAGGATCAGACCAATAAATGGAAGTCTGTGCCTATATGCAGATTCACACTTCCACTCCAAAGAAAGAGCCATATCTATACCAGCATGGTGTATGAAGGACTCTGGCCCAGGCCAGTGCTTCTGCTAGTTTAAGAGCAGCTTTTTCCTTTAGGTGAGCTTTCTATTTCTTTAACTTTTTCAACCCTTTAAGAACCACAGGGCATTAGTCTTAAAGACAAATATATAAACATATAATATAGTTAAACCTTTACAGACCATAGGTGTGTGCAACAGATTGCTTTGCAATGTCTTGCACAGTCTTCTGTTGCTTAAAGGGATAGTAATACTTTGTTTTAACTTTATTTTATTTTGTAGGCATTAAAAAAACATGAAGAATGATATAAGTCTTATCTCTCAAACCTTTATGGTTTAAGAGATATTCACAAACAAAGTATCCCCCCCCTGTTCAACCACATCAGAAGGGAGGTGCCCAGGTAGACTGCAGAGAGGGACAATCTTCAATTAAGATAATGGAAAAAGCTGATAAACTTGTCAAGGGGGGAAGGGCTTTCATTGTTTTCATACAAAGAAAATTGTCCCCTTCTGTTATCTGTACTGTCATACAACCAGACTCACATCTGAGAAGAGATGGCTTACACTAGGTAAAAGGGGCGGGAGGGGAACTTTGCTTGTGAATATCTCATAAACCATAAAGGTTTGAGAGATAAGACTTATATCATTCTTCATGTTTTTTTAATGCCTACAAAATAAAATAAAGTTAAAACGAAGTATTACTATCCCTTTAAAGTGTTAACTTAGATGTTGCTAGCACAATAAGGTGCTTAAAGGGTTAACTTGGTTGTTACTAGCAAAAACAGCCATATGCCATGTTAAAATTCATTCAAGAATACAAGAGTGAAGCAATTCTGTGGAAAACAATGGCATATATATAGATTTTAATTAACCTTTTGGGTTCTAGAAGCAACTCCCAACACATTGCTCCTCAGTGTGCTGGAGACCTCACTAGTATCCAAATGGTTAAAAGTCCCATTTGAATCCATACAAATTCTGGTTTGAACACATGGTGCAGTTGTTTGGTGGAGAATTGTCCCGCTTTAATCTTTATACATATATTACATGGACAAAAGTATGTGGACACCTGCTCATCAAACATCTAATTCCAAAATCATGGCATTAAAGGGATAGTAATACTTAAAATGTAAAAAAATATATATGTTGTATGGTTTATCCCCCTGAGTAAAACAAGAGTACTCCCACTGCTGAAAGGTGTTTCATTCAAAAGTTATTAATTTTCAAAGTTTAATTTTTTAGGTGCAATATCACAGTGGCCTGAAATTGTACAGTGGCGCTGTTGCTACATGATCCTATGGACAGCTCTGGTCCCGGGACCATAAATCTCCATAGGATGGTGTAGCAACAGCGCCACTGTACAATTTCAGGCCACTGTGATATTGCACCTAAAAAATTCAACTTTGAAAATTAATAACTTTTGAATGAAACACCTTTCAGCAGTGGGAGTACTCTTGTTTTACTCAGGGGGATAAACCCTACAACATATTTGTTTTTACATTTTAATTATTACTATCCCTTTAATATGGAGTTGGTAACCCCTCTGCTGTTGTAACAGCCTCCACTATTGCGGGAAGGATGTTGGAACATTGTTTCCATTCATTCACAAGAGCATTATTTAGGGCAGACACTGTTGTTGGATGATTAGGTCTGGCTTGCAGTCGGTGTTTCAATTCATCACAAACATGTTTGATGGGGTTAAGGTCTGAGCTCTGTGCAGGCCAATCAAGTTATTCTGCAAAGACCCACCAGGGGCATCACCCAGTCATGTTTAGCTCATTCCCATGTGTCTCACCCTTCAGTCACACGTCCAGAACTCTTCCACTGGGGAGGGGGAGGAAAGGACCATTGGAGATGTATTTGCACCAGACCCTTGGTCAGAGCCAAGTTGCTGTGTGAATCCAGTAAGAAGATACGGCCTGTTTAGATACTCCTGAGGAGATGGTTGGGAGCAGCTGCTCTAACACATTGCCAATGTCTCCAACAATGCCTATAAATTATTCCTGTCTGCACAGAAGACCTACAAAACTTCTGAAGCATCCCAGTCCAGTTACATGGATTAGATTTGTTCTTGAACAAAGTTTGAGACCATTGAACGATGATGAGCTGCTGCAGTTGAAAAAAATCATAGAACACAGTGCCCACAAAGTTACCTTCCAACACTTTGGATCAACAGAGATAGCAGGTGAATGAATATAGGGTCACATTCTGAGCCCATGTTCATTTACCCACTGTGAAACCACCTTCATCACAAATAACATCTATCCCATAATGGTATGACACACAACTGTTTTCATACAAATATTCATGCTCAAGGAGATCAGAAAGAATATGGGCTTAGATAAAATGTCAGTGCTATCACTGGGCAGAAAAACTCTTTGACTTTGCTCCTTCCTTTCTGTCATGCTCTTGGGTTAGCCAGAAATAAAAGCTTCCCCGTGATTGGTTGCAAGCTATAACATCAGAATTAAACTGCTGCACCAACCCTTGTCCAAACAGAAAGCTTGAATAGCTCTGTTTAAATAAAATGTACATTGTAATTACACCACTGCAAGCTACTTATTGGTAGACTGGTTGAAGACCCATGTGATACAGTCTGTCAGCAGGACTTACTGAAGGGCTTCTGTGTATATTCTAAGATTGGTATCTCTCTGGATTTTAGCAACATTAGATAATCTAAAAGTGGAACTAGAACTTTGTAACAAGTCATTTTAATCTAAGTTCTGGTAGCCATCTTTACATAAAAAATAGTTTATTTAGCTTTGTGTGTTTACTGCCAATTAGCCATTATTGACTGACATCTTGAACAGATACTAGCTCACTACTCCACTTCCTACCCTACCCTTAATCCTAAATAGTTGATATTCTTTTTTTCCCCTCACTTTTGGGCCTTCTTGCCATGTCTGACCAAAAAGGATACATGGGGAAGACTAAGACCATCAAAACTAGGGAGATTTGTTCAGTGGCTTTCGGTTTCACGTCGGCTGGTCTCCACAGGTATCATACTGGCACATTATGACTCTATTGTTCTGTGGCCCACCCACAGCCAAATCCAGGCCCCCTTACTTCAGAACACGGACTTGCATGGGGTAAAGCCCTTATTTGCACCATGGCTAATATTCCTACATATTACTACATCTATCCGAGGTGTTCTTCAGTCTTGGAACCAGGGTCACCCTGCCCTGCCCCCTGAAAGAAGGGTTTATCCCTTTGGGGAAAGGAATTTTCCCCATATGAAGTTGGGTTCTTCGCTATTAGAGGGGAAAATGTGGAGGAAGATATTGATGGCAGGGAGAAGTACCATTTTCTGTTGGATTCTTAAAGTGTTAGTAATGTCCCAAAAAAAATCTTTATCGTTTTGTAGTGTTTAAAAGAGTTCATCTATATACAACCAATCCTATATAGCGGTTTGAGAGATAGTCGCATTGAAAGTTTGCCATTTCTCTGTCAGCTGTAAAGCTGACAGCAGGAGATCCGTGTCAGCTGACACAAGGAGGCTCTTCAGCAGAGGCGCAATCACGTTATTTAAAACAAATTACTTAATTGGAATGGTCTACAAAGTGTGCTTGCAAACAGGCACACTTTGTAGACCTTTGCAATTAAAGGGATAGTAATACCTAAAATGTAAAAAAAATATGTTGTAGGGTTTATCCCCCTGAGTAAAACAAGAGTACTCCCACTGCTGAAAGATGTTTCATTCAAAAGTTATTAATTTTCACAGTTGAATTTTTTAGGTGCAATATCACAGTGGCCTGAAATTGTACAGTGGCGCTGTTGCTACACGATCCTATGGACAGCTCTGGTCTCAGGACCATAAATCTCCATAGGATGGTGTAGCAACAGCGCCACTGTAAAATTTCAGGCCACTGTGATATTGCACCTAAAAAATTCAACTTTGAAAATTAATAACTTTTGAATGAAACATCTTTCAGCAGTGGGAGTACTCTTGTTTTACTCAGGGGGATAAACCCTACAACATATTTTTTTTTACATTTTAGGTATTACTATCCCTTTAAGTCATTTGTTTTAAATAACGTGATTTTTGGCTCTGCTGCAGAGCTGCCAGTTGGTCCCTGGACAGGATTCCCCCGCAGTCAGCACAGCGCTGATATCAGGGAAAGGGGAGGGAGGGGGGGAACTTTAATGCCAAATATCTCTCAAACCATAGCGGTTTGAGAGATTGTATTTGTTGCATATACTTTTTAAGAACTACAAAACAATAAAGATTTTTCTGGGACATTACTGTCCCTTTAAGGGAGCTCTTCATCATGAGCTGTTTCAGGATAAGGTGCTGTTTATAAGGGCTTGGGGATTTTCTTTTTAATATGCCATCAGTATTTAGTATTGTTTGGAGCTCTTTTGAGATTTTACACAGTACTTCAGGCTGTGGGTTGTAGGTGACTACTAATGGCAGTATACATAGTAACATAGTTGATGAGGCTGAAAAAAGACATGCATCCATCAAGTCCAGCCCATGCCAAAAACACCCCTGTTGATCCATAGGAAGGCAAAAAAAAAAGCCCTCTGGAGCCATTTCCAATCTAGCCCCAAGAGGAAAAAAAAACATAACAATTTTTCTTTCCTGACTCCAAATGGCAGTCAGATAGTTCCCCGATCAACATCCTATCTGCTTTCAAGCCATCTGTCATAATTTTCATTATTGTTCTGTGCAAGATGATGCAACTGCTTTCAAAAAGCAATAGATGCCTATCTGCAAGCACAACATCCCGAGGCAAAGAATTCCATAGCTTTACCGCCCTTACTGTAAAGAATCCCTGCCTTTGGTTTAGTTGAAAGACCTTTCCTCTAGTCTTAGTGGATATACTCTTTTTCTTAGCTTAGCTCTTTGCGTAAATAATTCATTGGATAGTTCATTGTATTGACCTTGAATATATTTGTAAATGGTAATCATATCACCCCTTAGACGTCTCTTCTCTAATGTAAACAAACCCAGTTTGGCTAGTCTCTCTTTATAACTCAGATCCTCCAATCCCTTTATCAGTTTTGTTGCACGTCTCTGCACCTTTTCCAGTTCAAAAATGTATTTTTTAAGACCTGGCACCCAAAATTGTACTCCATATTCTAGATGAGGCCTAATCAAGGATTTATACAGGTAGGATATTAGCATTCCTTGCTTCTACACCTCTTTTTATGCAGGCTAGTACCTATTTGCTTTTGCAGCAGCTGAGTGACTCTGCAGACTGCTGTGAAGTCTATCATCTATCAGCACTCCTAAATCTTTCTCTAATGAGGAATCCCCAAGTTGTTTCCCATTTAGAGTATATGTAGCAAGTTTGTTTCTACAGCTACATTCTCTTCCTGTGGTTGTTTGTATTACAGGAGATTTCTTCTGGGTATACCGGTAGCTCTCTGAATTTGGGTGTCTGTGATCTTGGCATTATATCCATGACTGATAAAATCTCTCTTGAGATTTTTAAGATGTTGATCTCAGTCAGAAGTCTCTGAGCATATGCAGTTATACCTTAGGGCCGGGCTTTAAACAATAAAGTTTTTTTTGTGTGTGTGTGGTATGGAAACTGTCATTTCTGTGATAATTAGGCCTGTCTGTCCAGATGGAGTAGTTACTAATACTGATTGTAGTATCCAGAGAATTAATTTGTGTGGGTGAATGGCTGAGTTTGAGGTTAATGGTAGAATGGAAGGTATAATTTTTGTGAAATGCCAAAAGTTCATCTTCTCTGGCAGTCAAAACGATTAGGATATCATCTATGTAGCGGAGGTAGACCAGAGGCTTTATTTGGTATGTGGACAAGAACTCATCCTCCAGTTTTGCCAGGTTGGTGTATTGTGGTGTCATTCACTTTTACGTGGCAGTTCCAGTCTTTTGTATGTATAGTTCTTACCCAAATGTGAAATAATTGTTGTTAAAGATAAAAAATATTGGCTGGGTCACAGGTTCTGAGGGTAAGGTCACTTGCTCTAGGAATGCTTTGCAGGCTGCAATGCCCTCTTCTTGTGGAATGTTGGTGTAGACTGATTCCACATTCATAGAGGTTACAATAGTTTCCATTCAAATGGAGCCAAGGTTAGAAGTTTAAGAGGTTGGTTGTGTCCTGTATGTAGCTGGGTGCTTTTTTTTTTTTTTTTTTTTTTTTTTTTAAACCAATAGTTTGAGAATCTTCTCCACCCAGACAGAGATATTTCCTGTGAGTGTGCCCGTTCCAGATATTATTGGCCTTCCACCCCTGGGTCTTCCAGAATGAGGGTCTCCAGGTGGTCTCTAGTATTAGAAGGGAGTCCTGTTACAATTTTTTATGCTTGTTTGTATAGATAGATGTGGGATCTTCTTGTAGTCTACTGTAGTATCTTTCATCCATAATTTGCCTATGTGCCTCTTCTATATATTCAGTTGTGTTCATAATCACTACCGTGCCACCATTAAACCAGCAACGTCTTTGTTATCCTTTAATGTTTGTATTGCTTTTTGTTCTTTGGTAGTTAGGTTGTGTGTCAGTTTGTATTGTTTATCAAGTATAGTTGATGTGACTATATCTGAAGCCCTCTCTATACCTGTCCAGTGTGGGGTTGCTTCCTGGAGGAAGCAATGTTCACTTGGAGTTTTTTGTAGGTAAGTTGTGTAGTGGTGATATAGTTTTACAAAAGAAATGTGGGACCTATGCATACACATGTATCACAGATAAGGGTGTAAGGGTATAGGTGAGACAGGGAAAACAATATGAAAATGGATGAATTCTCTGAAAAACAAAAGGGACACCCCAGTGGGTCAACATTTTTGCAAAATGATCTCAGTATTAAAGATCTCAAAGTGACTGTACTTATGGGAAATATTAGGACACAGAGACAAACATCTGGGAGTATAAACGGATAACCAAGTTTAACACTCTGAACCATGACCAGGAATTTGTGTCACATTATCCCACAAAATAAACATATTTTTGGTCCCTTTGTGTGCCTGAGGGTTGCACAGCTCATTGCTGACAATAGGTTGTGCACCTCGCTGGTGCTTAGAGGGTTAACACATACATTCCCTAGACTAAAATTCACTGGAGCATCAAAAAAAAGTCATAAATCTTGTTTGTATTTTCTACTCTTCAAAGTTAATTTACTGGAGCCTAAGAAAGGCATTATGGGCCATACTGATAAGAATATATACTGCCAGTAGTATTTAAATAACAAAATTATGTGCATGTTTAAAGGGATAGTAATGTATTTTATAAATTTGTGCTCCGAGTCTTCTACAATGGTTTTAGAACATGCAGCTCTAAGTTTACTAACGTACTGTTCACTAGTTCAAAAGATATTGAAGCTTAAATGATCCCCTTCCCGCCCCTTCTGGCCAGGTCAAGCTGCCCATGAGCATGGTCCTGATGGAGAGCGGCAAGGGACAAACTTGAGTATGCAAAAGGAGAATCTTGCCCTCCTTCGTCAAGGGGGCAGGGGTTTCCTTATACTTACTGAAGTTTGCCCCTCGCTGCATCCACCTTGTCCCACGACCGGATTGCAGATTCAGTGGGAGGCGGACAGAAGGGGCGGGAGGGGGATCTTTTGATCTACTGAACAGTAAGTTATTAAACTTAGAGCTGCATATTATAAAACCATTGTAGAAGACTTAGAGCGCAAATTTATTTTAGACATTAATATCACTAAGGGCCGTATGTTCAAAGGGATAATGACAAAAAATTGTCATATAAAAAAAGACAAAAAGAAGTCATTGAATGCATGAACTACATATTTTCTATAGAGTATACGACAAAAAACTATGTATGACACAACTCCAGAACTGACAGGCAAAGGGGCGTGGCTAAACTATTCTCCAGTGCCGTTTTTGTAGTATGTCGACAAAAAATGTCTTTCAAAAGACAAAATTTGTACGTTAAGAGAAAAGTGGAGGGAATGTGTTCTGAATGTGAGAATTTTCTCTAGTTAAGACATTTTTGTCGTTAAGACATTTTTAAAGACATTTTTGTTGTTAAAGGGATAGTAATACTTCGTTTTAACTTTATTTTATTTTGTAGGCATTAAAAAAACATGAAGAATGATATGTCTTCTCTCTCAAACCTTTATGGTTTATGAGATATTCACAAGCAAAGTTTCCCTTCCCGCCCCTTTTACCTAGTGTAAGCCATCTCTTCTCAAATGTGGAATGCAGTCCATAGACCAGACAGATAACAGCAGGGGACACTCTTATTCGTATGAAAACAATGAAATCCCTGCCCCCCTTGACAAGCTTTTCAGGTTTTTCCCTTATCTTAATTGAAGATTGTCCCTCTCTGCAGTCTACCTGGGCACCTCCCTTCTGATCTGGCTGAACAGTGTGACATCAGTAAAAGGGGCGGGAGGGGGACACTTTGTCATTGAATTACTCTGGAACTACAACTTTGACAGTATTGATATAACACTTTCCAAAGTCCAAATACTATGATGATTAATTAGAGCTGCTTTTATTAGGAAACATTACTAGCCCTTTAAGACATTTTTTAAAACATTTTTGTCTTTAGTTAAGACCTTTTTTGTCGTTCCATACGACAATTTCAGTCAGGACAAACGACATATTTCCAATCACAACCGACACGCTCTGAAAATAGTAATGATCCCAACGACACTGTACTTTGAAAAGTCGTTACAAATGACAAAAGCTATTTCGCTACTTCTTTGAACATATGGCCCTAAGTCATGTATTATGTATTCATTCTTATTATGCCTGAAGAAGAGACCTAGCTGTCTTGAACGCTAGGTATCATTTTACTCTGCTAGGCTCCTGGTATTCTGAAACTAGACAATATGGTGGCAGATTTTCTCAGTCGTCAGCAGCTGGAACACAAGGATTGGGAACTAAATGGACACTCTCAATACAGCTTTCCTTCTTGATATTGTGTCTGTTTCACACATGGCCTTATTACAGACTATCTTGCAGACCTCTCTTTCTGATTTTTCATTCAGATAGGGTGGTTCTGTGTGCTCTTTTTGTATTTGTTCCCATTCTAACATTCATATTATTCAGTAACTTGTTCTTCCTTTGCTTCGGCCAGCTCTGTCTAACACATGGGAGCAAGAGATTCACTGCTTGGAAGTAGTTAGGTGTCTGAGATATAGTTCATCACACAGAACCTTTCCGCAAATAATACTCTCTTTTTATTATTCCTGAAGACCTACTTGAGGGCCAAGTGGTGTCTAAGGAGATGGTGGTTTCTTAGATCAAGGTGACCACTTGCTGGGCCTATGTGCTTTGAAACTATGCCTGTGCACTTTAAAGTCACTGCGTATTCCACCAAAACTGTGGTTGTATCAAGGGCTACAAGAACCAGGCTTCTATGAAGCAGATGTGCAAGGCAGCGGCATAGTTATCACTTCACGTTTGCTAAACTATATAGAGCAGTGGTTCTCAACCCGTGCTATCAGTTGCCATTAACAGACCAGGATTTGAGGATTTCCTTGTGAAAGCATAGGTGAGTTTATCAATGTGAATGAGCCTCTGATCAACACACTTGTGCTCTAGCAGGGAAATTCCTAAGTCCTGGCCTGTTAGTGGCCACTGAGGGCACGGGTTGAGAACATCTGATATAGAGACAATGTCCTGGCATTGGCAGAAGTCCGTTTTGGAAGGGAGATCCTACAGGCCATAGTGCCTGTGTAGGAGCTTTTCTTTCCTTTATTTCTAGGAACTTTTTTGCTGTTATTTGGTTTTGATGATGTTTCTATTGACACCTGAGGTTCAGAATTGTTTCAGGTTTGTCTCTGTTGAGGTTAGTTTGCATTTTGAAGGGTTTTTTCCTCTTCTCTGAAATACTGGTGGAATAGCATTGGTATATAAATATGGTTCCTGTGTTCCACAATGGATGAAAGAAAAAAGGGGATTTTTGTGTATTTAACGATAAACCATTTTTTCTTAGTCCTTACGGAACACAGGATATCCCTCCTGGAGAAAAAAAACAGGTTGTTTAAGTGCCAGGCAGGGATGTCCTCTGGGTTCTCTGGTATGGTGATTACCTTCCGTCTTTGCAATATATTGAAAGTAAGGCTGCTAAGCAGGGGTAAAATCTCTTTGATGCAAGTGCCCTGTCTCTTAGAGGAAGCTCATTTATCCATGCTTCCTGTTTTCTGAACTATGGTTCCTGTGTTCCACAAGGACTAAGAGAAAAAGATTTATCTGTAAGTACACGAAAATCCTCTTTTTCTCTTGTTATGGACAGGGCAGATAATCTGTACAAACTGTATATTTTATTCCTCAGTCTCCACTAGTTTTTTTTACTGGATTTAATTAAAAATAGGATTTTAGTCTTACCTGTTAAATCCTTTTCTCTTAGTCCATACAGGTTACTGGTAACTTTGGGGAGGCGCTCTGCCCCTTTAAGTAGGCAGGAACAATTCTGAGAAGTAAGTGCAGGGGTGGAGCCTACCCTCTAACCTTAGCTGCAGCTTCCTGTCTTAACTTCAGTAAGTTTTAGAGCAAACTACTACAAGTAGTAAGAGAGGAAACAGAGGACTCCTGTGAGCATGAAACCAAAAGTGGTCCCCCATGTTCTGTCGCAGGAGTACCAAGCATGGTCCTTTGACAGGGTGGGAGACCAGTAACCTGTATGGACTAAGAGAAAAGGATTTAACAGGTAAGACTAAAGTCCTCTTTTCTCTGTCATCCAATACAGGTTACTGGTAAATTTGGGATGTCCAACCATTAAGTTCCCCAGGGCAGGAAGAAAGGCAAGGACCAGGCGCAGGCCCCCAAAGTCACCAGAGCACCAATGAACCTACAGGTCATAAACAGTGCAGCCCAAACAACTGAGTGTCAACAGACACTGAACAGGGGTAAAACAGACCCAAGGAACGGATACACAGGACACTGAACTAGAGCCAACTGGGCTCAAAAGTGAAAGAGTATGGAAAGAATAAAGGAGATCCTAGACAGGTAAGGCTGCCTCCAGGACCTTCCTCCAAAAACTGGCATCAGCCGATGCCAGCACATCAACACGGCAGTGTTTGGAAAAGGTGTGCACAGACGACCAAGTGGCCGCCTTGCACGGTTGATCAAGGCCTGATTCTTGTGGGCCCAAGATGCCCCAGTGGAGCGAATGGAATGAGCTGTGACCATGAAGGGCACAGGCTTCTTCCTCAGTTCGTAAGCCTTACGAATAGCAGACTTAATCCAAGAAGCAATGATCACCTTAGACGCAGGCTTCCCTGCCCTGGGGCCTTCTGGATGCAGCTCCCACTGTCCACTATGTGTCGACTGAGGAAGTCTGCCATGACGTTGTCTATGCCAGGAATGTGCACTGCGGATATGGCAGGAACATGATCTTCTGCCCAGGACAAAATAGCCTTGACCTCTAACCAAGCGGCGAGACTTCTTGTTCCACCCTGCTGGTTGAGGTAAGCCACGGCCGTGGCGTTGTCAGACTCTACCCGGACTGGACACTCTTCCAGCTGAGATGTCCAATGACGAAGGGCATGAAATATTGCCCGAAGCTCCAATATGTTGATGGGAAGGAGAGAATCCTCCGGATACCACTGACCATGAGCACTCAGGCGACCCAGGACTGCTCCCCAGCCGGAGAGGCTGGCATCCGTCATCACTGTGGTCCAGAAGGGTACCAGCAGATGAGAGAGGTCAAGCCACCACGACAAACTCAGTTCCACATGAAGAAGGAGGGACACTGACTTCTTCAGAAGGTCCGGCTGACCCCTGCACACCTGGATCACAAACCGCTGGAGTTCTCTGGTGTGCTCCATGCAAACTGTACAGCTTCTATGGTGGAAATGAATTTCCCCACTAGAGATGACAGCTTCTTGGCTGGAACTGGATCTTGAGCCAGGATCTCAGAAACCCTGTGGGCGATCTGGTGAGCTACCTCGTCCGTGAGAAACACCATGTTCTTCTGGGTATCAAAGAGGAGACCCAGGAAGACCAGACGCTGGGATGGGACAATATCTGATTTGTCCAGATTGATGATCCACCCGTGATGGGTGGGAGCATGAATGCATTGCTGAACCTGCTGATGAAGAAGTTCTGCAGAAGGGGCTTTCAGAAGCAGGTCGTCCATGTATGAAGTAACTCTGATGCCGCCTCAGTGGAAGACGGACACTAAGGCTCCCAGGACACAGTTGAAGACGTGAGAAGCTGTCGTCAGACCAAATGGAAGAGCTGAAAACTGAAAATGTCCCCTGTCCCAGGAAAATCGGAGGTACTGCCAGCTCCCCGGATGAATGGCAATGTGTAAGTATGTGTCCTGAAGATCCAGAGATGCAAGGAATTCCCCCAGGGACATGGCAGTAATCACCATTCGTAGAGACTCCTGTTGATGAGTCCGGATCACAAAGGAACTGAGATCTTTTAAATCCAAAATGGGACGAAAACCAACGTCCTTCTTGGAGACCACAAAGAGGTTTGAGTAAAAACCCATACCTCTGTCCTGAACTGGAACCGGCTCTAGAACGTCTTTGTCCAGAAGAGCCAGAACAGTGCTGAACAGACAACGTTTCTCTGAGCCCTGAGGCGTATGAGAAGGAAAGAAGCGAAAGGGAGGAAGAGAGATGAAAGGGATCCTGTACCCTTCAGTCACCACCTGTAAACCCCATGGGTCCGTCACTGAATTCCCCCAAATGTTGTGATAGTGACGCAGATGACCACCAACAGCAGAGTGTGGACCCGGGTTCTGTGAGTCATGCCAAAGAAGGCTTGGAAGCCTTGGGCTTGGAGGAGACCTTGGGCTTCCATTGCTGTTTGGGCTTGGAGGAGGTACGAGGAGCTGAGGGAACCATCTGGTTCGCCGGATGTGTCTCATTCTGAAAGGAACGAAAAATAGGATTTTAGTCTTACCTGTTAAATCCTTTTCACTTAGTCCATACAGGTCACTGGTACTCTGGGAGGCGTAAGTCCCCTTTAATAGGCAGGAACAATTATGCAAATAATTTGCAAGGGGCGGAGCCTCCCCTCTTACTTAAGCCACCTTCTGGCCAGAGCCACTCATATTGATTTGAGACCCCAAGAACTGACCTCAGGTAAGCAAAAAGAAAGACTCCTGTGAGCATGCCCGAACGGTCTCCCACTGAATGCCACAGGAGAGCCAAGACTGGTCCCTTGACAGGGTGGGAGACCAGTGACCTGTATGGACTAAGTGAAAAGGATTTAACAGGTAAGACTAAAATCCTATTTTCACTGTCGTCCAATACAGGTCACTGGTACTCTGGGATGTACAAACATTGAGCTGATCCAGAGGCGGGAAGTAAGGCAAGGACCAGGCGCAAGGCCCAAGTCACTAGAACTGTTATGACCAGTTGATAACATAGCCCAAACTGTAAGTGTCAACGGACACCAACCAAGGGAACAATCCCTGAACTAACACAGCACACGGAACTAGAGCCAACCGGGCTCAACAGTAAAGAAGCACTAAGGATCACAGAGTGGAAGACCTACACAGGCAAGACTGCCTCCAGGACCTTCCTTCCAAAACTGGCATCAGCCGAAGCCAGTACATCAACTCGATAGTGCTTAGAAAAGGTGTGCACAGAGGACCAAGTGGCCGCTCTGCACAGTTGATCAGCAGAAGCTTGATTCTTGTAGGCCCAAGAGGCCCCAATAGATCTGGTGGAATGGGCAGTCACCCGGAAGGGAACATGCTTATTCCTCAACTTATAGGCTTCACGGATGGTAGCCTTAATCCAAGAGGCAATGGTAACTTTGGAAGCCGGTCTTCCTGCCCTAGGCCCCTCAGGAATGACGAATAGAGCGTCAGACTTCCTGATAGACTCGGTGCGATGAACATAAAACTTGAGGCAACGCACCACATCCAACAGATGGAGATCTCTTTCCTTGTCAGATGAAGGATTAGGGCAGAAAGAGGGAACCACAATCTCCTGATTGATGTGAAACTCAGACACAACCTTGGGTAAGAATTCCTTGGTAGTGCGAAGCACAGCCTTATCCTTGTGGAACACCAGGTAAGGAGGTTTACAAGACAAGGCCTGTAACTCTGCTACCCGGCGCACTGACACAACAGCCAAGAGGAAGGCCATCTTCCAAGACACAAGACGTAATGGAATGGAAGCCAAGGATTCAAACGGTGGTCGCTGTAGAACTCCCAGCACCAAATTGAGATCCCACTGGGGAGCAGGACTCTTAAAGGCAGGTCGAACATGAGTCACACCCTGGAAAAAGACTTTCACATCAGGAAGGACAGCAATCCGTTCCTGGAAAAACACAGACAAGGCAGAGGTCTGAACTTTGAGGGAACTCAGACTGAGCCCCTTATCCACACCGTCCTGCAAGAAGGCCAGGACAGTGGGAAGATGGAAGTCAAGAGACAACTTTTTGTCAGAGCACCATGTCACGAAGGTTGACCATATGCGATGATAGATCTTGGAAGACACAGGCTTACGAGCACTGAGCATCGTCGATACCACAGAAGGAGAAAAGCCTTTCTTAGCTAGAATCGAGGATTCAACCGCCATGCCATCAAATGGAGAGAGTGAACATCCTCTTTCCACAGATACCCCTGAAGAAGCAGGTCCGGACGGGCTGGAAGTGGAATTGGATCCTTCACTGACATGGCCATCAATTCCGGAAACCAGGACTGGCGAGGCCAGTTTGGAGCAATCAGGATGACAGGACAACGTTCCCTCTTCAACTTCTGGATAACTCTGACCAACAGAGGAAGAGGAGGGAAGATATAAGCCAGGGAGAAGTCCCAAGGGATCGACAAGGCATCCACTGCTAGAGCAAGGGAGTCCCTCAACCGGGAGCAAAACACCGGAACCTTCCTGTTGTGTCTGGTAGCCATCAGATCCACCACAGGCATCCCCCACCGTTGAGTGAGCATGTGAAACACCTCTGGGTGCAGAGCCCATTCTCCGCTGTCGACGGTATGATGACTGAGGAAGTCTGCCATGACGTTGTCCACGCCTGGAATATGAACCGCAGAGATGACAGGCACGTGATCTTCTGCCCAAGACAAAATATCCTTGACCTCCCACCAGGCGGAACCGCTTCTTGTGCCGCCTTGCCTGTTGATGTAAGCCACCGCCGTGGCGTTGTCGGACTCCACTCTGACTGGAAGACCGGTCAATTGAGACTCCCAGTGCCTCAGGGCCAGCCGGACAGCTCGAAGTTCCAGAACATTGATGGAGAGCATGGATTCCTCCAGACCCCATTTCCCCTGAGCACTGAAGCGACCCCAGACTGCACCCCAGCCCCGAAGGCTGGCATCCGTAGTGACTGTGGTCCAAGGAGGAACTAGAAAGGATTTCCCTTTCAGGAGATGAGAGAGATCTAACCACCAGTGCAGACTCGACTCGACATGAGGAGGAAGAGAAACAGACAGATGTTGATGATCTGGATGATTCTTGCACGTCTGGATCACGAATCTCTGAAGATCCCTGGAGTGGGCCATGGCAAATGGTACTGCTTCGATTGTGGAAATGAACTTCCCCACTAAGGACGACAACTTCGGAACTGGAATCACGTCCAGGTCCAGAATTCCAGCCACTCTGACAGCTATCTGGTGAGCCACGTCCTCTGGAAGAAACACCATGCATTGGCGAGTGTCGAACAGGAGACCCAGGAACAGAAGCCTCTGAGATGGAATCAAGTCCGACTTGTCCAGATTCAGGATCCAGCCATGACGGTTCAGGGTGTGCATGCACATCTGTAATTGCTGGTGGAGAAGCTCCGCTGAGGAGGCCTTCAGTAGGAGATCGTCCATGTAGGGGGTCACTCTGATCCCATCCTGATGGAGCACCGCTATCAAGGAGCCCAACACCCTCTGGAAGACCTGAGGGGCTGAAGTCAGCCCAAAGGGGAGCGCTGCAAACTGAAAGTGTCCCCTGTGGCAGGCAATCCTGAGATACCGCCTGCTCTCTGGATGAATAGGGATGTGAAGATAAGCATCCTGAAGGTCCAGGGAGGCAAGAAACTCCCCTGGAGACATTGCTGCAATCACAGAGCGCAGGGACTCCTGGCGGAAGTGGGAAGTCACCACATATGCATTGAGATCTTTGAGATCCAAGATGGGACGGGCTCCTCCGTCCTTTTTGGCTACCACAAACAGGTTGGAATAAAATCCTGAACCTGTGTCCCCCTGAGGAACCGCCTCCAGGACCTCTTTGTCCAAGAGATCCTGAATAGCGTCGTTGAACAGACGCCTTTTTGTGGGTTCCTGAGAAGGACGAGTAAAATGGAACCGAAAAGGAGGAAGGGAAGAGAAAGGGATCCTGTATCCCTCTGACACCACCTGAAGAACCCATGGGTCCGCCACTGACTCCTCCCAAGTCCGGCGAAAGATGCGGAGACGGCCGCCTACAGCCGGATGCGGACCCGGGTTCGGCGAGTCATGCCGAAGCAGTCTTGGAGGTCTTGGCCTTGGAGGCAACTTTGGGCCTCCAGGACTGTTTGGGCTTGGAGGAGGAGCGCGTAGTGGGAGGACCCGTTTGGGCCGAGGAGCGTGTCTCAGTCTGAAAGGAACGAAAGGACCGATTGCGTTTGGCTGGAAACTTTTTCTTAAAGACTGAGGGTAGAAGAGTACTTTTACCGCCAGTAGCCTCACTGATCATTTCTTTGAGTTCAGACCCAAAAAGCAAATTCCCCTGAAAGGGCAAGGAAAGCAAAGCCTTCTTAGAGGCTGTATCAGCAGACCAAATTTTCAGCCAAAGAGCGCGTCTAGCCACCACAGAAGAAGTGGAGGCCCTCGCCATCATGCGCACAGCATCAAAAGCAGCATCAGCAACATAGTTCTGAGCTTCAGTGATATTAGCAAGAAGCTGCAACTGTTCAGATACAGGCGCATCCTGGCGAACCGCTTCAGTCAGTCGTTCAGTCCAGGCCGCAATAGCTCTATTAACCCATGCCACAGCAAAAGTGGGGCGCATGGCTGTGCCAATGGAGGCAAAAATAGACTTAAGAGAGAGCTCTAGTTTCTTATCCGTCCAGTCCTGCAAGGCAGAGGCATCTGAGACAGCCAAAGCAGTAGATTTGGATAGTCTAGACACAGGAGCATCCACTTTGGGAGGATGAACCCATTTTGCCAGCTCCGCCTCAGGAAAAGGGTAAAGTTTGGCAAACTTTTTGGAGACAGAGGAAGATCTATCAGGATTCTTCCATGCCTCAGAGACCAGACGGGCAAGAGTAGGGTTAGTTGGAAAACAAACAACAGGCTTAGATGGCTTTTTCTGAAAAACATCAGTAGGATCATAAGTGGATTCCTGAGTCAGAGGAAGGTTGAGCGTATTCAGAACCGCTCTGATCAGACCCTCAGCCGAAACTTCAGGGTCACACTCATAGGGGTCCCCAATGGACCTGTTAGATTCAATAACAGTACGTTCCTCAGCATCAGAATCCTGTAAAAGTTCTTCTTCAGAAGAATCAGTGATATCAGGAGCTCCCTGTGGCTTAGGCAGGGAGGTCCTGATAGTAGAGGGGGTCTGCCAGACCTGGAGAGCCCCCTGTACCTGAGAGGGAAAGAGTTGAAGCGTGGATCTGAGATCCCTAGTGGCAGCTTTAAACTCCCTCACCCAAGATGGCTCAATAGCGTGGCTGGGAAGCCCAGGGTTGCTATCTTGACCAGTACAATTAGGGCATAGATCCCCCACATTATCGCCATCCAGCCCAATGTGGCAAGAGGAGCAAAACGCCATGGGGGTAGCGGACCCCCCATCCTCCTTAGACTTGGGTCTAGCCCCTAGCTCCAGTGAAGTAGACATGCTCACAGCGTCAATATACCCCACTAATAACACTATCACCCAGAAAAAGTGTTAAGATTAAAGTTTCACCCCAGAAATGTTCTAAAAACGGACTTATCTGGCCAGCGAAGGGTTAATCTGTTGAGGAGAGAGAAGGCTCGGTCCCTGCGTAGTGTACTCGCCTAGGAAAAGTACCACAAAATGGCGGCCGTCGTGACAGCCAATCAGAAACGAGCGCGAACCAAGCGCTCATGGGAAATGTAGTTTTTCCCCACAAGTACCCCAAACAGTGCCCGAAGCCCCCCTGAACACCCCACATAAATAAAACACATTCCGGATGATAGAGCAGGAGCCTAGAATTAAAATGAGCCCTCTCTGAAGTTGCTGTGACAAGCGGTTCCAGAGATATGTCCCATACTGTGAATTCCCATAGAGAGTAAAGGAGCCCTTGCGTCTGAGCGGGAAAAAGCCGCGCTTAAAGGCGCGGAACACCATTTTTAATAAAGTTTAGTAAAACATTAAAAAGTGCCCAAACAAGCATGAAACACATGAGAAACATAAATAAATGAATACCCAATGCTCCAAAACTCAGAGAATAACACAGAAATTGCATAAACAGTAATAATGCAATAAAAACACCCTATGAGTGCTGGAGTGTATTAAAACTCCCAAATACAAGCCCATCAAAGGGACACTGTGGGGACAAGTGGACCTTCAGCACTCAATGGGTGACTCACCTTCCTTGCTGACTTCTGTCTTCAGGTGACCATGATAGGGAGGGAAAGAACCAGAGGTAAATTCCCCAACAGGGGAGCTGCTTAACACAAGCTGTCCCCTCATCAGGGTATAGGTCCACAGAAAATCCCTGGAAGCTGCACCAGCCACTTTAAAGAGGGCAATTCACAGCCATGGTCACCCTCCTAATGGTGGTATTCCATATTTGAATAAAAAATAATAAAATACTAAGATGCATAGATGTTCTCTACCTGGTGTGGAAGCACACCAGGAACAAATCAATATGGGTGGCTCTGGCCAGAAGGTGGCTTAAGTAAGAGGGGAGGCTCCGCCCCTTGCAAATTATTTGCATAATTGTTCCTGCCTATTAAAGGGGACTTACGCCTCCCAGAGTACCAGTGACCTGTATTGGACGACAGTGAAATACCGGTTACGCTTAAGTGGTGTTTTCTTCCTAGGAACCAAGGGTAGAAGTGTACTTTTACACCCTGTGGCCTCACTGATCAGATCCTTAAGATCTGGCCCAAACAAAGAAGTGCCTTGAAAAGGTAAGGAGAGCAATGCTTTCTTAGAAGAAGTGTCAGCAGACCAGATATTGAGCCAAAGAGCCCATCTGGCAACCATAGACATGGTGGAAACCCTAGCCACCAAATGGATGGCATCAAATAAGGCAGCAGAAGCATAGTGCTGTGCCTCAGAAATGTTGGCAAGAAGGCTCAACATATCCAAAGTAGGAGCACCCTGACAGACAGCCAGGGTGAGCTATTCAGTCCAGACCGCAATGGCCCGGTCCACCCATGCTGCTGCGAATGCTGGATTCATGGCAGAACCAGCAGTGGCAAAGATGGACTTGAGGGAGACCTCAAGTTTTTTGTCAGTCCAGTCCTTTAGACTCTAGAACAGATGCCTCAGACACTGGCAAGGCAGTAGACTTGGATAGCCTGGAGATAGGAGCATCCACTTTGGGAGGATGAACCCACTGAGCAAGCGCAGCCTCAGAAAAGGTATAAAGCTTGGCAAATTTCTTGGAGACAGAAGGTTTCCTGTCCGGAGACTTCCACTCTTTCGACACAAGGCGGTCAAGAGTGGGGTTAGGTGGAAAGCAAGTAAAGGGCTTTTTAGGCTCCTGAAATACATCAGAAGGGTCAGAAGGAACCTCCTGCACTAAGGGAATGTTTTGGTATTTAAAACAGCCCTGATCAGGTCCTCAGCCGAGGGATCAGGATCAGCCTCAAAAGGGTCCCCAAAAAAACTGAGTGGAGCCACCACAGAACATTCCATGATATCTGAATCCACCAGCAGTTCCTCCTCAGAGGAATCTGACACATCAGGTACAGCCTGAGGCTTTGGCAGGGAAGACCTGACGGAGGAGGGGGTCTTCCAAGAATGAAAGACCCCCCTGTAACTGGGATGGATAGAGTTGCAATGTGGGCCTAAGGTCCCTAGTAGAAGCCTTGAACACTTACACCCAAACTGGTTCTAATGCATGGCTGGGGGCCCCTGGAATACTCTCAGGGTCATCAGAACATGCTGGGCATAAAGGACCTGAGAATTCTCTAGGTAACCCTGAATGACAGTTAGAGCAATGCACAATAGGGGATACAGAGACCCCAGCATCCTTAGTCTTAGGTCTGGCCCCAAGCTCCAAAGGTATAGACAGACATTCTCACAGTGTCAAATAACCTTACTGTATAAGAAATCACCCAATTACAGTGTGTAGGATTAAAGTTTCACCTCAGAAATCGCTACAATAAATTTATCTGGCAGGAGAATGGTTAATCAGCAGAGGAGAAAAGAAGAGTCCAAGCCCTGCGTAGGATACTCGTTCTGGAAATAGCACAAACTGGCTGCCATGGCAGGAGCCAATCAGAAACGAGCTCGCGAAGAAAGCATTCATGGGAAATGTAGTTTTCACAGAAAAGTACCCCAAACAGTGCCCGAAGCCTTCTGAGCCCCCCAACACACGAGAAACATGAACCGGATGATTGAGCAAGGGCAGACAAGTAAAATGAACCATCTCTGAAGTTGCTACGTTAAACGGTTGCAGAGATATGTCCCAAACTGTACAGTCCCATAGGAGTGAATGGAGCAATGGCGCCTATGCGGTAAAGAGCGCCTTTAACTCAAATTTTACAAAATTGAAAGTGTAAAACCAAAAGACATGAACCATCACTAGAACACGTTAGGATACCCAAAAAACACTGAACCAGTAGGAAAAGTGTTACAAAATCCCCAAATTAATGCAAAACCAGCAGCTAAACGGTTAAGTACCACATAAACCTGCTCCAAACACCCAACAGACATACAGATAGACCCAGCGAGTGCACAAGTATGCAACAGGAACTCCAAATGAAAACCTCTGTGCGGAGGGGCACTGTGGGACATGTGGACCTGCAGCACTCAAAGGGTTGCTCACCTTTCCTGTAGATCTTCTGTCTTCAGATTACCATTTTAAACAAGAAGCCTCGGTGGGCAACTCCTGAGGAAAGGACTTGTAGTCAAGATTTTCCCCTCAGGGCTTAAGGTCCACAAAAAGCACCTAGTCACTGAGCTATCCACATCTAAGGGCATTGTCAGTTATGGTAATCCGCCTAATGGTGGTATTCAATTTCTAACAGAAAAATAAACTTCTAAAGCTATAGCAGAACTGCTCTCTTGCCTGTGATATCTTCACCAAGGAACAAATCTTTCTGGAGCTGGTTGGCTAGCTGCAGCTAAGGAGGGAAGGTAGGCTCCACTCCCTGCATATAATTCTATAACTGTTCCTGCCTACAATTAAAGGGGCGGATCGCCTACCCAGAGTTACCAGTAACCTGTACTGGACGACAGAGAAAGGTTAGTTTACCACAGAAACTTGTTCCAAACACCCAGACAGACATACAGATAGACCCAATGAGTGCTAGAGTATGCAATAAGAACTCAGTAATAAAGACCCCTGTGCGGAGGGGTTCCATGGGACATGTGGACCTCAGCACTCAAAGGGTTGCTCACCTTTTTTGCAGGACTAATTTCTTCAGATTACAGTGGGCAACTCCTTAGAAAAGAAGCTGCAGCCAAGATCCCCCCCCGGGCTTAGGTCCACAAATAAGCACCTGGTAAACTGAGCTATCCACATTTGGGTGATGGGAATTGTCAGTGATGGTAATCCGCCTAATGGTGGTATTCCATGTCTAGCAGAAAATAATACAAATCTAAAACTAAACAGAACTGTTCTCTTGCCTTCTTGCTTGCAGAAAGGAACAAAACTTACTGAAGTTAAAGGGATAGTAAAGTCCCAAAAGAAGTATGTTCTAAATCATAGCTGCACTAAAAAAACATTTAATGTTTGAGAGAAATAAGAAAATAAATTCCTCCATTCTCTCCCCTTTTTGGCAGAATCCGGTTGCCCGACTGTAGGTGGCTCTTCAGGAGCACTGTCATCTAGATATCTAAGTATAATTACTTCATCGGTATGGTGTACAATGTGTGCCTGACTTGCAAGCACATGTTGTGGACCATTCCGATGAAGTAATTATACTTAGATATCTAGATGACAGCTCTCCTGAAGAGCCGCTGTCTGGTCCAGGAAGCAGTATTTCATGACATCCGCTGTACAGCGGACGCATGAGAAGGGTGAGGGAGCAGAGGTCTCTATTTTATTACATCTCTCAAACCATAACGGTTTGAGAGAAAGGATTAAGCACATTAAATGTTTTTTAGTGCAGCTACAATTTAGAACATACTTTTTTGGGGACTTTACTATCCCTTTAAGACAGGAAGCTGCAGCTAAGGTTAGAGGGTAGGCTCCACCCCTGCACTCACTTCTCAGAATTGTTCCTGCCTACTTAAAGGGGCAGAGTGCCTACCCAAAGTTACCAGTAACCTGTATTAGACGACAGAGAAATTAAGTTTATTTAAACTCCTTTGCACAATGGATCAGGAGCAAAGAAAGACAGGAAAAATTCCAGAACAGACCACCTGCATTATTATAAAGAACAAATAAACATTCCCCAAATTCCCACTGATTAAAATGGGGCTTTTAACCACTTGCAGACCTCTAGTATTCATGGGGCTAAAACATCATTTTAAATCAATGGAAATTTGAATTTGTTCAGTATAGAGCTGGGGTAGGAAACTATTGGAGACTACAACTCCCATCACCACAGGTTACCTACAGTTGTGCTAGAGAAGCAGACTGGGAAAGAAGAATAACTGTACTACACATCCATTAATATGTGCTATGGTAGGGTTTCCAGTTCCTGGGTTACAGCTCAGTATGGTGCCTAGAAATTATGTCCTTGCACCCATTGTTTCTGAACTGCAGATCCTTGCTGGAAACAACAAGAAATGGTTCAGAAACAAAGAGCTCCAGGATGTAATTTGTAGGCACTATGGTGACCTGGACCCCAGAAATTAATTGGGCCCTTTTATATAAATTTGCAATATTTGGGTATATGCTCATTTGTTAAGTGAGACCATATAATGTGACTTTTACGTTACCTCAGGGATGAGAGGAGCCGAGGGGAGATTCTCCACATACTTACACAAGTACATGTACTTTCGGGATTTGAATGCCCTTATCTTTATAATTATAGTAGATCTCACACTACACAAGTTACATTGAGATAGTTATAACTTCTTTAATTTATATTGCTCAATATATGTTTTATAATTTTAAGAAACATAAATATATACAGTTCACATCAATAGCTGGACATTGCATACTTTATACAAATAACTTAAAAAACCAAACACAAATGTACAAAAAAAAAAAAATATAATAATAATAAAAAAAAAATCGCAAACACAGGCCAATCTATTAAAAAAACACAAATGTAAAACAGCAGGCAAGTATGTTCACATTAGCTTGGGCTTTCGTCCAACGTTGTCTGACGTTAACATAATTTAATTGAACTTTATATGGCATCACGGTGGCTACTGATGACAGTCCTCAATGACCCCTAAATATGTCCATACACAGAGATGCACTAAAGATGACTGTTAAAAGACCATCCTTTAGGCACCCCAAAAGGTTGCTCCACAATGACCGTCCTCATGGCCCTAGAAATGTGGCTCTCCAAATAACATTATCATGGTCCCCCAAAGGAAGCTCTCCATTGGCCATTTTAAGCATTCCCCAGTGGAATCTTTCCAATGGCCATTCACAGCATTCCCCAAAGGAAGCTTTCCAGCGGCCATTCTCATCATTCCCCAAAGGAAGATCTCCAATATCCATTCTCAGGATTCCCAAAAGGAAGCTTTCCATTGGCCATTCTCAGGATTTTCCAAAAATATCCAATGATCATCCTCAGGTGCCTATAAAGATGTCTTCTCCAGGGACCATCATATAGATATATAAATTGTGTCTCTCAATACCAAAGTGACATCCAGTGCCTAGCCTCAAACACCCTAAATGAAACTTCCAAGATAATATTGAAGCATTATTTAAGGTGGCTTCCAATGACAGGCACCCTAAAAGTAGCTCCCATTGATAGTTCACAGAGACCACTAAAAGTAGCTACCAATGACAGTATCCAGGGACCATGTGACCAGATTACCATGTCAATGAGGGACACTAATGAAAAACACACACTGCAGGGTTGCAGCCAGATTAACACTCCACGGGGCCCTAGGCAAGGTATCAATTTGCCCCCCCCCATACCTCTATAACTTTGGTTACCTACACATTGTTTAGTTTACACTACAATTTTGTGGGCACAGGCACTCAAAGGGTTATGCTACAGTTTTATGGGCACTGACACTCAAAGGATTATCCAATGATTGGAAAACCCTTTGAGTGTCTGTGCCCACAAAACTGTAGTGTAAACTAAACACTGTGTAGGTAGTCAGGGTTAGGGAGGAAACCCAGGATACATTACTTAATTTATTTTTGTCCTCTCTCTACCCCCTGGGCCAGTCTGCCCCTGTCTGGAGATGCCTCTAAAACATAAAACTGTCAGTAACTGCCTAAAATGAAAATTAACTCTTTGAATGCCACTGAGAGGTACACAATATAATATAAGATAAAGTGATTTTGGTTTTATTCTAGTGTAATTAAAAGGTTAAGTATTAGTCTGACTGCCCATTTGACAGATAAGAGATTACAATGCTAGCCTTATTAGCAACTTTGAATGTTCTATTACAATCCGTATATTGCTTAACTGTTGGTTTACTGTATTTTTTGTAGTAGGCTTGCTGCTTGCACTAAACATACATACTGTTTATGTACCCACAACTTTAACTATAAGTTGTGGGTACATAAACAGTATGTATGTTTAGTGCAAGCAGCAAGCCTACTACAAAAAATAGGGTAAATCAATGATTAAGCGACATATTGATTGTAATATAACATTCAAAGTTGCTAATAAGGCTAGCATTGTAATCTCTTATCTGTCAAATGGGCAGTCAGACTAATACTTAACCTATCCTTTTTATTAAACTAGAATAAAACCAAAATCACTTTTTATTTGATATTATATGAGATAAAGTGATTAAGTATTAGATTGACTGCCTATTTGACAGATAAGAGATTACAAATGCAATGCTAGCCTTAGTAACTGTAAATGTATTAATACAATCAGTATATCTCTTGTAGCAGCATCTATGTGTGTGTGACCATATTCATTATGGGCCAGCATGCCTGGCCCTTACCGTGTGCGCATGTGTGTGGCTGGCTGCCCCCAATCCCTAATGCCAGTGCGTACCACTCAGAAGTCGCCTACCAAAAAACTGAGTGAGCGGGAGCTCTATTTTATAGCCCCGCCACCGCATGACCAAGTTGCTTTTCCTAAATCTATGCGCATGTGCCAGGAGAACAGGAAGTCCTGACACATGCGCACACAGCACAATGATGGTGGCATTTAGAGCAGACTGAGCCACAGCCGCATATCTATTTAGATTAGGAGCAGGGGTCAAGTCCTGGGAAAAAAAGTGTGGGAACTCACCCAAGATCCCCCCCCAAAAAAATAAATATGTACGGCTCACGTCAAGTGTGTTTCTCTCTAAACATGTGTGTGTATCACTGCATGTATGGGTGTGTCTATCTCACTCTATGTATGTTAGTGCATGTATCTATATGTGTGTATGTTGTTGCATGTGTGTCTCTATCACTGTTGCATGCATGCGCACATATTGCCCCCCATCATCTCCACATTGTCTTCACATTACCCTCCATCATCTCCACATTGCCCCCCATCATCTCCACATTGTCCCATCATCACCACATTGCCCTCACATTGCCCCCATCATCTCCACACTGCCCCCCATCATCTTCACATTGTCCTCACATTGCCACCATCATCTCCACATTGCCCCCCATCATTTCCCCCATCAGCTCCAACTTGCCCCCTTCATCTCCACATTGCCCTCACATTTCCCCCCCATCAGCTCCACTTTTCCCCTACCAGGTCCAACTTTTCCCCACCAGCTCCACTTTGGCCCCCATCAGCACCAACTTGCCCTCTACCAGCTCCAACTTGCCCCCCATCAGCTCCAACCTGCCCCCCCCATCAGTTCCACTTTGCCCGATCAGCTCCAACTTGCCCCCACCAGCTCCACAGCACTCTGCATTACTAAAGAGCAGACGTCGACGAGGCAGAGCAGTAGCTACACAGACCTGACTGTGTTGCGGTGTTGGGTGGGGGAGTCCTGCTCTGGAAAATGTACAGGAATGCCATTCCCATGCGTTCCTGCAGGACTCCAGCCCTGAGGAGGACTCGTTGAGTGCAGCAGCAATGAGGTGGCAATGCGAAGCATGATTCATTGTAGCAAGCACTGCAGGAATGAGGATTCCTTTGGGCCCCCTCATTGGACCGGGCCCTAGGCAGGAGCCTTGTGCGCCTTGCCTGTAATCTGGCTCTGGTTGCACTGGCTCTTGCGCTGTCCCAAAAATGAAAATTTAACAAATATCCTGCAGTAAAATAACAATCTGGTCACCAACTGCAGTGGACCTGTCACCTAAAATACAAGTTTGCATATTTGAAAACTTTATTAAAAAGTGGACTGTTTTATGTCAGCCAAAAGACCAGCAGATAGACAGTTTAGGTCAGGGGTATCCAAGTTTTTCCCCACATGGCCCATAAGATCCATATGCGTAATGGCCTGGATTCATTCATTCTTTTTTTAATGATAATAATGGTAATTATAGCATGCCAGCTATTAAAAAAATATATATTTTTTTTAGACGTAAAACAAAAGCAGCAAAAAATGTGCACAGTTCTAGGCCTAGTGCTACTAATTGATCGAATTAATAAGAATATGGATATTTAGCAGGAAAGTATTCTAAACTGTTCATTAGTGGCCTTACTAGACTATTAGTGTATGTGTACTAGACAATTAGTTAAAAAGGGGGGTTTGTTAAAGGAGCAGTAATGGAAACCTATAGGTTAGAGATTTTCCTTCTGACTAAAACAAGGGCACTCACACTGCTGTCAGTTGTTGTATTCAAATGTAACAGTTCAAATAATCAGGTAATGAATTTACTGTGCAGGAAGTGACTTGGCAGTTTCTATCACATTCTATGGAGAGCTGTTTGTCACTGACTTGACTCTCCATTAGAATAAAACAGAATAACTGATTGGAATTTTAACCACTAGAGGGCACTGCTAATGTAAAAAAACAAGGGTTTAAACTGTAAGAACTCTGGAAAAATGCAAGAAGTACCCTTATTTTATTCAACAGGAAACACCCCACAATATATATGTTTCATAAAAAAAAAAGTTTACTGCCCCCTTTAAATATCTCAGGTGGGCTGCACCCCGAGTTCAGGCTGGCTGAATTTGGCCCATGGGATGCACTTTGAACACCCATTGTACTTTTATTTCTGAGAACATTAAAGTGAAAGTCTTTCAGTGAGGTACTACATGCTAATTGAGCTCTATACTGCTTCGATAGCTTAATTAGCAAAAATCCATATGGTGCTACACTCAAAAAGCTAACCATATAGAAATTATTTCCTAAACTCTGCATCTGCTGACCTTTCGGTTAATGAAAAACAGTACTTAGGCAGTTTAAAATTGTTTTGAAATATACAAACTTGAACTCAAGGTGATAGGTCCAGTTACAAATGACTCCTAATGACAATGTACAGGGATCACTAAAAGTAGTTCCCAGTGACAAACCTCAACTATCCTTAATGGTGACTCAGTAATTCGATAGATAGATCTCTCTGACAGACACATACCTGGGAACTTTCAAAATGAGCTGATCCTGTGATCTTTAAAATATTAACACTTAGTGAGCCCCATAAGGTAGGATATAGGTGATATGTACTTGCATGCCGAAACCCATAGGTTCTCCACATGCCATAACTTAGAGATATCCCTGATTGAATATACACAAGAAATGCAGGAATTCTCCCACTTACTTTCTGACACAAATATACAGACTAAAGAAACAGATAACTGGTGCAGATCATATAGTAGGTAACACTGGACTCCCTCACCCTGAGAATTTGGTCAATTTCCCAAGTATGTAGACAGACAGAGATAGACAGAACCTGTAAAGGGTATTGGGGATTCTCTGTTTTCTTACTGAAGCCTGTATATCTTGTCTCCATTTGATATTGGCCCAGTAACTATTGTGAAATCTGCAGATATCAAGCCACAATCTAAAATGGACGTATGTGCATGTTTGTTTTCTTAAAGGGATAGTAATACTTCGTTTTAACTTTATTTTATTTTGTAGGCATTAAAAAAACATGAAGAATGATATAAGTCTTATCTCTCAATCCTTTATGGTTTATGAGATATTCACATGCAAAGTTCCCCTCCCGCCCCTTTTACCTAGTGTAAGCCATCTCTTCTCAGATGTGGATCAGGTTGTAAGACTAGACAGGTAACAGAAGGGGACAATTTTCTTTGTATGAAAACAATGAAAGCCCTCCCCCCCCCCCTTGACAAGTCTTTCAGGTTTTTCCCTTATCTTAATTGAAGATTGTCCCTCTCTGCAGTCTACCTGGGCACCTCCCTTCTGATCTGGTTGAACGGGGGGGATACTTTGTTTGTGAATCTCTCTTAAACCATAAAGGTTTGAGAGATAAGACATATCATTCTTCATGTTTTTTTAATGCCTACAAAATAAAATAAAGTTAAAACGAAGTATTACTATCCCTTTAACTTTTTTTCATGAAAACCTACATGTTATATTGCTTTTCCTGTTGAGTATAACAAGGGTACCCCCATTATCGGCAGACATTTTATCCAAATGCTATAACAGTTCAAAACAGATCCAGTGGAACTAAGGCCAATATTATTCCAAATAACTGGAATTATTCTGGAGTAAACCAACTGAATCATAGGTGACAATAAAAATTCCTAAGTTCCCATGCACCTGAATAGAGCCTTTTTAACCTCTTGAATGCCAGAGAGGTCACTGATGACAAACCTAGCATTCAAGGGGTTAAAAGCCTAATTTAATTTATCAGAAATTTTTATTTGTTCCCTATAGTGCTGTTTTTTTACTCGAGAATAACTTGACTTTGCTTTTATAAATATGGGCCTTACTTACTGAAAGTTCAAGCTGACAGGAAGTGACTAAGCAATTACGATCACAGTCTAAGAAGAACTGTTGTCAGTGACTCACGTCTCCCATAGAATTCAACAGGATAACTATCAGAAAAACGGCTACTAGAGGGCAAAGTTAATGTAAAAAAATAAACAGTAGGAAATGTCTTCTTTTACGTAGCGGTCACAACAATATTTTCTGTAATACCCGTATAAAAATCAATTAAAATGCACTGCTCCATTTCAACAAAGTTTGACATCATGTCAACAGGGCATTGCATGTCAGGGAGTCTTATGCAAATAAAACAGAGTAATCTGGCATCCAACCAACTACACCATAAGAACAAATTAAAATAGGCCAATGCCAATTGATTAAATGGTTCTTTTAACCCCTTGAATAGTACAGAGGTCTCCAGTACAGGAGATTTGTCCCCAATGATGAAGCTGGTTTAACCCAGAATTATGCCATTTTTCATTGACATAAATCCTGATGCATTTATGAAAATAATTTAAATTGATGACATCATATAATAATTAGCAGCATATAAAAGAAAAGAATGATAGCAGCGTACGGAAACATTCCAAAACCTTTCAAATATTAACATTTGGACATTTAACTATACGTGGCAGGTGATAAAAGGGTTAACCAGCATTTTTGTTTTACAGGCAGCTAATTGACAAAGTGTTACCAGTATCAATACAAGCGTTACTATAACTAAATCATTGTGACTATGTATTATATCTGATTATTAAACATACTTGTTATAGTCTACATGTAATCTTAATAGATACACTAGGGTCAGTAATGCTGCTAACTTGCATATTAACCCTTTAAATGCCACCGGAATGAGCAACACATTGCTTTGTAATGTGTTTCACACCCTTCTGGCAGGGATTCCCAAACTGTGTTCCCTGTAACCCCACAGCTCCCAGAAGAAATGTAAGAGGTTCACTGGACCACATCCTAGTAGTGGAGGGCAGTGGAACAAGGCTGTGGTGATAGACAGATCACATGCATTTAGATTGCTCTTTTAGCTCTATGAATGCTAAAGAGGTCTGCAACACATCTTCAGAATGAGTTGAGACCTCTTTAGTATTCAAGGGTTAGGAGTCTCATTTAAATCAGTGGTCATTTGGATAGTTTCTATTTGTCCCCTAAGGTGCAATTGCTTTGCTCCAGAATTGCTCCAATTCCTCTTATTAGATTAGCCTCAGTGTATGGGTTGGTGTCTACCAATGGGCATGCGGAAGATTGAAACATTTCATTCAATGTAATTTTGTTTTCAGCTGCATTTCTCTTGTAATATGTAGTATAATCTAGGCCACGAAGAAAACAGCCTTTAAAGTGGAACTACCACCTCAAACAATTTAACTTCAATAACTCCCCATCTGGCGACTAGCAGTTTAGTAGCGCTAGTCCCCAGAATTATAGCCTTATTCAAAAGAAATATGCATTCGTACCGGGTTGACAGCAGCACAGAGAGCAGGCATCTTGCCATAGTGAGGTCAGCGCGCCTGCGCTATCAGTCCCTTTTTGAGCCGGCCGGCTCCCTCCAACTCCTCCTAGACCCGGCTGGGACTGACAGCGCCACTATGGCACGATGTCCGCGCTCCGTGCTGCTGTCAGCCCAGTAAGAATGCGTATTTCTTTTGAATAAGGTAATAATTCTGGAGACTAGCGCTACTAAGCTGCTAGTCGCCAGATGGGGAGTTATTGAAGTTAAATTGTTTAAGAGGTGGTAGTTCCACTTTAATGGTTACCTAATAAAATTCAACCAAATATTTTAAAACGGCAGTAAATCTTTTATGAAACAGATGTATATTGCAGAGCTTTTCCATATAAGTAAAACATGGGTACTCTCACTGCTGGGAGATGTTTTTCCAGATTACTCTTCAGTTTTTTTTATTTCATTCATTAACAGTGCCCTCTACTGGCCATATTTCACATAGTTTTGCAGTTGTATTCTAGAAGAGAGATGAATCACTAATGACAGTTCTCTATAGAACGTTATAGTAACAGGTTTATCACTTCCTGTCAGGGAGTAATGAAGCTGTTACTTAACTATTTATGAAACGTTATAACTTTTGACTAAAAAAATTGCCGGCAGTGGAAGTGTCCTAGTTTTACTCAGTAGGAAAAGCCCTATAACATGGGTTTTCATAAAAAAAAAATTGCTGCTCCTTTATTCATGTTATATCATTACAATATAGTACTCTCAACCACAATAAATATTGATGCTGTTTTAAAGCTTTTGATTGTTTGACTTCCACAGACATTTCAGTTCAAACAAAAGGGTTCCACCACAGCAACAACTTTGAGAACCATTGTTCTACAATATGTACCTGGAGAAAACTGGTTATGTAGGAAGCACAATAAAGTAATCTAGGGATTCCCAGCGCTCTACCTACACAGGCTGTGGTAGTATGAAAAAGAGGTGCAACTCTGGAGGCACACAGACTGCTCCTAGGGAACAAACGCAAATTCTCACTGAAATGATTGGGGCATTTAACTCCTTAAATGCAAAAGAAGTCTTCAAAGCATTTCTTCATAATGCGTTGGGAACTTCTCTAATTCAAAATTGTTGGAAATATTTGTTCCCAGTGCTGCAGTTGGTATCCTTGAGAGTTGCACCACCTTTTCTTAGTATATCAGCTTTAGTGACTGAAATATGCAGCTCCCAACTAGCCTGGGTAGAACATACTGTACCCCAATATGCAATATGTAAAGGATGCATGGTTCCCTCTAGGGCAAGATTTTATATAATCAAAAAATAAATTTGGATCATTTCATTTAAAATGTATTTCTGCTAAAATTATTGTTGAAAAGAGATGTAATACATTTAAAAATAGCAAGTACCAGAAGCCATTATATCAAATGTGCAAAATTTACCAGCAGCAAAATCTTAAAGTGAGTTAACAAGAATATAGCATATTTTCACAGAACTTAACCCTATGTGCTGCATACCCAGAGGGATGCGTAATGCAACTTCTTTATATCTTCCTGTCAGTGTGAACTTTGAGGAAGTAATGACGTGATTACTCGCTTTCTGAAAGTTTTAACTTTTATGACTTTTGAATAAAACAACTGCCGGTAGTGTTGTATTACACAGCATAAAAAGCACTAAAACAGATAGGCTTTTATAAAAAAACTAGTTGAACAGCCCGTTACACGGGCCACAGTGCCTCTGGCAGCCGGTCGCCGGGCAGTCACGCGCAGTAGAGACTGCCCGCGCCATGGCTGATACAGAGCTGGACGCTCCTTCGGAGCGCCCAGCTCTGTACCAGCCGCAGTGTGGGCAGTCTCTACTGCGCATGACTGCTGCACACGCAGCAGTGTCAACTGTGCATGTCGGACATTACACACAATTTAGCGAATTATTATATAGGATGTTTACTGCTCTTAAGTAGGTGTGGCAGTTTTTAGAAATAAGGGGATTGTCCTAGGGGAAGGCCCACTCGAGAAAGGACTGGGCCATCATTGTCATTCTAAATTCCTGCTCCTAAGGCATTGTAAGGACTTGGGGTCATTGCAGCCTGAGAGATGACAGACCATTTCTCTCCCTACTCAAGGAGATGCATATTGAAATCTCAACAGTGAGGCAGACAGAATATAAAAAAATTGGTGCAGTTCTGGAGCAAACAAGTAAAGACAACACATTTTCATTTCATAGGGATTTTAAACCCTTGAAAACCAGAGAGATTTGCAAAGCAATGCATTGGAAACATTGCCAGCATTTAAGTGGTTAAATCCCCATATAAAATCAATGGAATATATTTTATTTGCACCTTCTGGTGCAGTTGCTTTTGCCCCAGAATTGCACCATTTTCTTAGTATATCAGCCTCAGTGAAACAAGAAATCGATATATGCAAGAGTCTAGAATACATATGAATTTCCATAAATGCTAATGTTTGTGCAAACCAATAACAACCCTCAAGTGATCAATGTGTCCGCCACTGGAGGTCTGATTACAAACATCACACCAGCCTGTATCAGGCAGCAGAAGACTGAGACTATGTGCCAAAGTCAACCGATGGCAACAAAAATGATGTTTGGCCCCTAAAGGTCCCAGTGGCTTGTTGATATATAACTCCTCTCTCACAACAGCGTTAGTCAGATCTAGAACAAAGTTTAAACTTCATATGTATGAGCAAATGTTAGTGAGAATTTTCACAATAGATAAGTAGTTCAATTGCACTTCTGATTCTGGTTCCTGGTTTACAAATCTGTGACAAATCCAATGCAAATAACAAAACAGACTTATGTAAAATGATTAAAAATGTTAAGTTAGGGGTTTCTTTTTAATGTATACAGAATCTTGCCTCCAGAGTAAAATGCAACCTTTGGTTAGTCCAACTCTAAATCCTAATCTGTATCAGTGAGTATTTATCAGAACATTGGAAGCCTAAAGTATCACTATCTGCAATGTTGGGCAACCTAAAGCCTCCCCAGCTCTTGAGGACTATAATTCCATCATACCTGGCCAGTAAATGTAGTCATCAACAGCTAAAGTTCCTCTGGCTACCCATCTTAACTTATTCAGGAGGTAATGTTTTTTTCCAGAATTGCACCACAGAGAAAGAATAAAAATTCCCCATTACTACACAATGCATTAAATACCTCTTTTGAGTTATAAAGTGTTCCTCTCCCGCTCACTTTACCTATGTACCACTTCTCTCCTCTACTCATCTTCTGAGAGCATAAGGAAAAACCTGCCTTCCTTCATCAATGGGCAGGTTTTTCATTATGCTCACAGCCAGAAGATTGTCCTTCCCTGAGGCAGTATTACGTAGGTAAAAGGGGCGGGAGGGGGACACGTTAGAATTCAATTACTCTTGAACTACTCATCATATAGATTGGTAATAACGCTCTACATTGTCCACAAACTATAAAGAACAGTTGGAGCTACATTTATGCTGAAACATTACTATCCCTTGAAGTGGCTGTAAATGTGCAGATTTGCATGCCTCATAATCACTGCATTTTCACATTACAGAATAAATATAGTGGGAAAACAAAGGTAGTTGTCATCCTTGTTTATAAAAAATAAATTATGTGCAGCAAATCCTCTCTCTTAAAGCTTTACATCAGGACAGTTCTCTCTGTCCTGATGTCAACCGTAAAGCTGACAACAGAAGATCCGTGTCTGCTGACACGAGGAGGCTCTTCAGCAGAGGCACAATAGCATGATTTAAAAAGAAATACTTCTTTGGAACAGTCTAAAAAGTGTGCTTGCAAACCAAGCACACTTTTTAGACCGTTCCAATGAAGTATTTCTCTTAAAATTGCGCTATTGCGGCTCTGCTGAAGAGTCGCCTGTCAGTCCCCAGACCGGAAACTCAGGAGAAGGAGAGGGAGGGGGGAACTTTAGGACAGAACATCTCTCAAAACGTAAAGGATGAGAGATGGGATTTGCAGCACAGAATTAATTTTTAATCTACAAAACAAAAACATTTTTATGGGACATTATTGTCCCTTTAAGACTAACCTGTAAACCAATCAGATGAAGCAATCTGAGAACCAACTAACATCACTAATGTGCATCCACTCCTCTAATTTGTGGAATTCCTACTGTATATTAGGCCTTATTTATAAACAGAAGTGATTTTCTGAAAACAAAGGTATCAGGTCACCTCATTCTATATTGCAGGGTTAGTCAACTGTTTCACATACAGTTGTTGGGAACTAAAACTCCCATCACCCCCAACCAACAGCTGGTGGTCCAACAATGTACTACACCTGCTATAATGTATTGCTCTGCTGGTAGCATGTATTACCAGATAAAAATGGTACCAAGTCACTGACCTGCCCAAAAAACTGCTCTGTGTTTACACACAGAGGAGAAAACTGTACCACAGAGGACAAACACAAATTCCTCAAATCTGTACGGATTAAAATCAGTGAATGCTAGACAGGTCCCTCAAGTGTTTGAGACCAGCACTATGCAGCCCCAAAACAGCTATCAGAAATTCTGGGGGCTCAGAAAACTGACCCTCTCCTGCTGCGTCTGGCTATCAAGACCAAAACAGAGGGTCTATGGCAGTGTTTCTCAACTCCTGTCCTCAGGACCCACTAACAGGCCAGGATTTGAGGATTTCCTTGTTAGAGCACAGGTGAGTTAACCAGGAATGAGCCTCTGATCACCACACCTGTGATCTAGCAGAGAAACCCCTAAGTCCTGGCCTGTTAGTGGGTCCTGAGGACAGGAGTTGAGAAACACTGGTCTATGGGGACCTGCACAGAACAGGACAGGAAAATGTCTACACAATGCAGTCCAGTCAGCCCCCCGATAGTCTGCGAGGGTTCACAGAGCACATGTGCCAAGTGAAAATTGTCCTTTAAATCAAGGGAAATTATGTGTCCCCTGGGGTGCAGTTGATTTGCTGTAGAATGTCCTCACTTTGTGTTTATACATAAGGCCCACTTTTCCCAGAGAGCATTGCACATCTCCCTATAAAACAATTTATAAAGTATTAGATTTCCAAGACACGTCTTAAGCATTGAGGAACATTGCTTCATCAGAATCTGGATCCTTGCCACCGTCTTCACTTGGTAACGAATCAACACCACTAGGAGACCTGCAGCTCATGTCCTCTACCCCAGACTCTTGGTCACTGTTAACAGACAGATCCGGATCAGAGCTTTTCAAGTGGTCCTGAGTTAGGATGAGGGCAGAATCATCTTCACCCTGTGATGGGCTACGAGAAGGGAATGACTTTACATTGCGGCTATAATCCTGGGGTGTGATGACTGATGTGTATTTAGTGGTAATCATCTGCAATTCATCACTTCTGTGTTGTTCATCAAATGTATTTTTGTCATTTAAGTTCCGTTTCTCCAGTTCTTCTAATCTCTATAAGATAAATGAAGACCCACTTGAGAAAAAAAATCTCATGTTATTAGACCACCAAAATGAAGGGATTTATTTATAGGAAAAATATACTTTCTGAAAAAAAGGATTTTAGCAAACTTTTAAATCTTTTCTCTTAGTCCATGTGGAACAAAGGAACCATGGTAAAGTTCCCCTCCCAGAAGCAATTCTAACTTAACAGGCAGATGGAGATAAACCCAGTCTCCACTCGGGTGACACAATATTCATTGTTGTAAGTGGAACAAATCATGAATCGTGATGTCCAAATCTGCTTGATTTCTACTGCAAACAGCTTAATATATTATTTGGACATCACGCTTCAACAGTTGTCTAATTACAACAAAGGATATTGTGTCACCCGAGTGGAGACAGGGTTTTATCTCAATCTTCCTGTTAAATCAGAATTGCTTCTGACCATATCATATGAGAGTATTCAACGACTTTTTTGAATGTGATTCCTTCTGTACATACTTTCACCTTTGGGAGCCCTTTGTATTTTCTATTTCTGCATGTTCTGGACGTTCAGAGAGAGTGAGTTTTACAGCAGCAGCCCCTTGTGCTATCATTTACTACTTCTGGGACAATCATTTACTACTTCTGGAACAATTTGCTATATCGTTCACCATTGGGCGCCCATTGTGTTTTCTGTTTCTGCATCCCTAGACCTTTACCCTCCTCAGTTTCAATGTATAGCAAAGTAGTAAATAAAAAAAAAAAAAAAAAAAGAGAGAATAGAAGGAAATCCCCTCAACAGACACACAGCAAAGGACCCATCAGCCCAGGGACTTAAACCACTTTTTTTACTCTGGGTGGAAGTCCTGTGTTTCACAAGAGAAAAGTTTTTAACTGTAAGTTCATTAAAATCCTCTTATGCCCAACGTGGAACACAGAAACCCTGGGTATACCCCAAAGCATCTACCACAATTTTTGGGAGAGAAAAACGAAAAAACTTCCACTGTAAACCAGAATTCCACAGGACTAACTAGCACAATATAAACCTCAGGTGTCCATGTACACCAAATCCTATAATATAAAAGGCCAGAATGTTTGTCAGAACTCAATGAAAGGAAAGAGAAGAAAAGTAATTAAACTGGCACCACCACCTGAAGGACCTTCCGGCCGAAACTGGCCTCATACAAGGCCAAGGTATCGAGACACAGTAGTGTTTGGGGAATGTGTGCAGAGATGACCACATCACAGTCTTACATAGCTGCTCATTAGAGGACTGATTCTTGTATGCAGAAGAGGAGGTCACTGATCTGGCGTAGTCTACCATTTCTTGGAAAGGGACAAGTTTCTTTCTGAGCACAAACGCCTGTTGGATGGTTGCCTGGATCCAGGAAGCAATGGCAATATTGGACACAGGGTGGCCTGTGAGAGAGAATGACAAAAGGGACTCATTTTCTAAAAGGCTGTGTGCAGTGAACATAGTACTATAGACAGTTTGTCGCATCTAACTCATGGGGCTCCTGCTTACTACAAGAATTAGGGCAGAAGCAAAAACAATTTCCTGCTTAATGTGAAAATCTAAAATGATATTGGGCAGAAAACCTTTGGGAGTACAAAGAACCACCTTGTCCTTGTGAAAAACCAGGAAAGGGGGTTTACAAGAAAAAGCCTGTAGTTCGGCCACTCTGCAAACAGATATGATGGCCTGAAGTAAGGCCATCTTGAGCATCAGAAGATGCAAAGAAACAGCTGAAAGAGGTTCAAAAGGAGGCTCCTGAAGAATTTCTAACACCAGATTCAAATCCGATGGAAGAATGGGATCCCTCAAGGCAGAGTAAGCATAAGCCATCCCCCTGAACACAGGGCTTTATATCAGGGAGAAAGGCAACATGCTTTTGAAAAAGAATGGTGAGAGCGGAAATCTGAACCTTGATGGAACTCAGGCTAAGGCCCTGGTTGTCACCATCTTGAAAAAAACAAGAATCATAGGAAAACAAGGATGTGGGGAGGTGTCTTGATCAGCGGGCCACTGGTGGAATAGGGACCAAATCGTATGATAGGCCTTATCATTCCTAGCTTGGAGCACAGTAGAGATGACAGCATCCAAAAAGCCCTTCTTCCATAGCCATGCCATCAACGCCAGCCTTTCCACCTACGGATGACAATCCAGACCATGGGTCAGAAGATACGGTCTTGGGGGAAGGCAAAATGTCTCTGCAATGGACAGATTAAGAAGCTCCAAGAATCAGGGCCGATGGGACCAGAAAGGAGCAATCAGAATGACTTGCGCATGCTCCATCCCAATCTTCCTCAATACCCTGAGAATCAGGGAAAACAGAGGAAACACATATGCCAGATGAAAAGTCCATGGACTCAACATTGCATCCATAGTGAATGCTAAATGATCTTTTTGCTTGGTACAGAACAGAGGGACCTTCCGGTTCTTGTGGGAAGCCATGAGGTTCACTGATGGTCAAATAAGATCTGGATGAGTTTCCAATTCCCAGTGTCCAGATGCTGATGACTTAGAACTTCTGCAACTACGTTTTCCAAGCCTAAAATGTGAATTTGCAAAATGCCTGGTACAGCCCACTGAAGGAGCTCCTGAACATCATCCAAACTGACTCACTTCTAGTTCCTCCTTGGCAATTGATGTATGCAACCACTGTTGCATTGTCTGACTAGACCAAGTATTCCTGTCAGGACCTGGGACCAGTGGCAAAGTGTTAAGTGAATGGACTGTATTTCCAGAAGGTTGATTTATAGAAAACTCTCGTCCCCAGTCTAGAGACCTTGTATCCTCAGGGGACCTAGGGTCGCTCCCCAAGTGATGAGGTGGAAGGCACTTGAGATCTTCCTAAATGGTCCATAACTGAAGACTTCTACACAGATTTAATAGCATGGAGGCAATCCTCTATGGGCAGAGTCAGGTCAGGACCTGAGAATCGAGAATCATGCTGAGGTGAGCTTGTCAGCCTCAGGCTTCTGGGAAGACCTCTTGTCCTGTCAAACTTGTATTGGTTTTGGGACAGAGCGGGCCTGAAACTCTTAAAAGAGTTGAACCCTAGGTGCCCTAAACTGGCAGAGGGTAATGAAAACCACAGGTCTTCTTTGGGAAAAATGGCAAGCTCAGAAGCAATCTGAGGCTACCTCCAGTAGCATCACTAATGACCTTAACCAGCTCAGGCCCAAAAAGTTATATCCCCACAAACAGAAGGGGCAACAAAGAGTTTTTTTAAAGATTGGTCAGCTGACCACATCTTGAGCCACAAAGTGTGACGCTCGGCTACTGAAAAGGCTTAGGATTTTCCAGAAAACCTAGAGGCATCAAAAGCCACCTCAGAAAGATATGAATTGGACTCCAGAATATTTACCAGCATAACCAATAGTTCCTAGATGGGAAAATCCACACCAATGACATCTGAGAGTTGTTCATCCCAGACAGCCATGACTAAAATGACTCAAGCAGTATCAAAAATGAGTCGCAGAGTGGCCGCAACATTTGCTTTTAATAAGGAATCCAAGTGTTTATCTGTGAGAGGCTGAGCGGTGTTGGGGGTCAACCGCAGCCATAAGAAGGAAATGTGCTGGTTAAGGAAGAGCTTCTTATCAGGTGTCTTCCACTCTTCCAGGAGACGCTGGTCCAGAGAGTGATGGGGAGGAAAAATGGGTCTCTCTTTTTTTGAACCACTGGAATATGTCCAGTGGGGAAGATCCTTCATCAGAGCCCTCAAAAACTGAGGAGTCTTTAATACCGTTCTGATAAGCCCCTCAGCTGAAGTGCAAAGAACTTCTTCATAGGCATCCCCAAAGGACAAGGAGGAATCTATATCCTCCCCATCAGTATCAATTTCTTCTGCAGAGGAATCTCAGACTAACTGAGAATGGTCCCTAAAGACAGGATCAATTTGTCTGAAAGGGGTATGGGATGCCAAGAATGAAGGAATCATTGAATAGAATCAGGATAGATGCAACTGAAGAAATCAGAGTCTTAACCCAAACTGTCTTTTATTCTGCAGTGGAGGGTCCTAGGAGGAGTATTAGGGTCCACAGTATAAGAGGGATGGAAGGTGTCTGACTAATCCCTTGGTAGCCCAGTCTGGCCTGAGGATCAGGGTGCTAGAAAAATTAAAGAGACCCTGAATCCTTAGGGTTGAATTTCTCTATGTGTCCCGTGGGATCTGCAATGATCCGAGAAAACTCCCAAAATAGGAGACAAGTAATCCAAAGTAGTTGTAATGGGGGATTTTGGGGAATTTAGTTTCTGATTGCACAATCCCAGCAAATGGCGGCTATCTAGTCATTCAAAAACAGCTATTTTATGTGTTCTGAACATTGTCCCCAAGCTGACCATGCAATAGAGTAGGTCCAGTGATTTATTTTGAGCCCTCTCTGACCCTTGCAAGTGAAACAGGGGCAAATATGTAAATATTCTTTAAACATTTCTATGAAACAACACCTGTTCTTAAAGGGGCAACAGCAGAAACAAATTAAGTAATAAGAAAAAAAAGAAATAAGGTTGAAACATGAAAATATATATAGGGAAATGATAGAAAACATAATTGGAGTCTGCTCTAAAAGGAGAAGAAAACCCAGATATAACAGGGTAAAAAACAGCCCAAGTACAGAAAAGGTTAAAAACCCTTACTAAGTAAGCAGTTATCTGTAGAGAGGAATAGGATTGAGTCAGGACTGGCCCAAGACATTGTGCTGCCTGGGTCCAAGGATGAAATGTTGCCCCCCCAAACCACAACCCAACAAAATGCGCCCATATGGACCGTCTATGTACATTTAACCATTTAAGTCCCAGAGGGGTATGCAATGCATTGCTTTGCAGTGCATTGCATACCCCTCTGGCACACTAAGGGTTAAGCCCCAGGTATTTCAAAGCCAACCAACTCCCCTAGTTACATTCCCTGTGCCGTTGTATAATGTAAAGGCAAATGGAAGAACTGCACATTTTAGATGATATTTTAAAGGGATAGTAATACTTAAAATGTAAAAAAAATGTTGTAGGGTTTATCCCCCTGAGTAAAACAAGAGTACTCCCACTGCCGAAAGGTGTTTCATTCAAAAGTTATTGATTTTCAAAGTTGAATTTTTTAGGTGCAATATCACAGTGGCCTGAAATTGTACAGTGGCGCTGTTGCTACACCATCCTATGGAGATTTACTATCCATAGGATTGTGTAGCAACAGCGCCACTGTACAATTTCAGGCCAATGTGATATTGCACCTAAAGAATTCAACTTGAAAATTAATAACTTTTGAATGAAACACCTCTCAGCAGTGGGAGTACTCTTGTTTTACTCAGGGGGATAAACCCTACAACATATTTTTTTTACATTTTAAGTATTACTATCCCTTTAAAACTGTCCATTTTTACAATTGCAGCAGTGTTAAATAGCAAACATTCACACAGGACACCACTTTAACCCTTTCATATCCAGGGATGTCTGCTCCTGTACTCAAGGGGTTAGAATTTCCTGCTCCTGTACTCAAAGGGTTAGAAAATCTAGCCCTTTGAGTACAGGAGCAGACATCCCTGGTTATGAAATTGTGGTGTCCTATGTGAAAGATTGCTATCTAACTCTGCTGCAGATGTAAAAAATGGACAGTTATAAAATACCATCTAAAATTTCTAGATGATAATTTATAAATGTCAATTTTTTTACTTTTCAACAGTATTAGATAGAAATCTTTCACACAGGGCACCACTTTAACCCTTTGATAACCAGGTATGTCTGCTCCTGTACTCAGGGCTGGTGCAAGGATTTTTGCCACCCTAGGCAAAACCTTATTTTGCCGCCCCTTATGACCCGCCCCATTTGTGTCCCTCCCAGGGGAGTACCTAACATATCTGCCACCCCCCATGTCATCCATGTCTGTTTCCACCATGTCTCTCTCTCTCCCCGTGCCATCTATGTCTGTCTTGCTCTCCCTCCATGTCTGTCTCCCCCACGTCTCCTCCTCCATGCCACCCATGTCTGTCTCTCTCCCTCCATCACACCCATGTCTGTCTCTCTCTTCACCATATCATACATGTCTCTCTCCTCTCCCCATTTCTCTCTTTGCCATGTATATTCTCCTGTCTGTCTGTCGCTCTCCTCTTCCAACCTCTCTCTGTCTCTCTTCTCCCTCGATATGCCACAACCAGTTTGCCCATTAAATATGTCATAGTCAGCTTGCCCATTAAAATATGCAATGGTCAGTTTGCTCATTAAAATATGCCACTGCCAGATGCTCATTAAAACATGCCCCAGCACCCATATTGCAGACCCAGGACTTACCCCAGCACCCCAGGACATGCCCCATCGCCCACCGTTGTCCAGCTCCCTGGTGTCTAGTGGCAGGCAGCTTGATCCTCCCATGTTGCCTCTCGCGATCCCCGCGTGGTCTGACGTCTGAGCGCCAGCAGGTCACGTGACTCCCGGCGCTCAGTACAGCGCTGGGAGCGCGAGAGGCCCGCCCGCTTTTTTTTTTTTTTTTTTTGGAAGGGCGGCAGTAGCCAGGCAGCAGATCTGCGCCCTAGGCCGGCGTGTCTGTCACTGACGCAGCGCCGTTGAGCGAGCAACAGTCTCAGCCACAGTGCAGGACAGAACATGCTTGGGGCGGCAAATTGCCGCTCCTGTCAAAGTGCCGTCTGGGTCCCAGGGACCCACCGGGACCTATGTAAGGGACAGCTCTGGATTGAGTATATTTGAGTCAAGAACACCACATCCCAGTGGGTATGAAATAATAGCAGGGACATAAAAGATAGGGCCATAGCACTCATGTTATGTCTTCAGTCTTCCATTTTAAATAACAAACTTCAGAGATGATCAATGATGAGGTATAGATATGATAAAGTCAACCTCCATAGTGAAAGGTTCAGAAACACCGCTGTGAACTGTCAAATCAACTCCAGGTAAGCTAGTTATTGACAGCCCACCTAATGGAGGATTATACAGCCCCATATCCAAATTATAAAAATCAAAAAGAAATCTAGCTAAGAAAACGTCAACATGCCCTATCTTGAGGCTAGGTGAGTTGAAACTGAGGAGGCAGGGGTAAAGCTGGATGGAAGAGAGGAGTCTCTGCCCCAGAAGCCTTACCTGTTTTGAAGTGTCCTGCCTTTTAGAGGAGAGGAAGTTTACTCCATGGTTCCTGTGTTCCAAGTTGGATGTAAGAGGAAATAACTTTAAAGCATATCCTACATTTTGTATATATTAGGGTTAGAAAATGTTCATGGTATCAGCTGAAATACAGTAAATAGTAAACTTCTAAATCTCCCCATTTCTTTAAATTAAATATGGTAAACAGCCTTTTTAAATGAATAAAGGGGACTACATTGTGTAAGCCTGGCTGATCTGCTACAGAACCAATTCAAGGGCTCAGAATACTGACCACTTCTACTATATTCAGATGATCCTTTGATGGACTAGAACTCCAGGGGGGAATTATGCACTAAGGTGAGACAGATAATAAATAAACTACTAGTGTCAAACTGTCAAAGCCCTATGTTATCCTATGGAGCATATGCACTAACAGCTCTACAGCTTGAGAGATCTTTTGTATTTTAATTCTTTAGAAAATATTTTGCCAGGAAGAATACATTGAGATTTCTCTCATCTTCTAGTGTGTCTCAGAGATATCAGTGCATATTACAGAAGAGGAACTGGAAAGTTTATCTTACAGCAGATATAATCTTATCTGGTATTGTACCTTAGAGCAGAATACCCCAGAATTTAGAAGCCTGAGGGCCTTATGTATAAAGATCACCAATCCTGAGGTAAACCACCTGCACTATATGGGACAAATAAACATTCTTATTGATTTAAATTACGTTTTAACCAGTTAAATACTAGATAGGTCTTCAATGCATTTTGAGGCACTGCATTTGAGACTTTTCCAGCGTTGAGGAAATTAAAAGACCCATGTAATTCAATATATATATTGGAACATTTTATTTATTCCCTTATGGTGCAGTTGGTTTGCCCCACAATTGGTTCGAGTTTCTCAATTCTAGGCCTCTTTCTACCTTTCCCTAAATGTAATTTTTACTGCTTATTCTCAAAATACCATAGCCATACTCACAGTCAGGAAGCTAAAGAGGTGTGTGGAGAAGTTCAGCTTACCAGCAGAGCAACTTAACGTGGACTCATAGGAAAGATGCAGAAAACCACATCAGAACTGGGCTGATATTCACAAGCAGATATTCTTTATTCAGTAAAACTGCAGGAATGGGACATCAGAGCCCCAAGACCAATCTCACAACACAACCTGAAAAGCTATCTATCTGGTGCTTGTTCAGTTGCAGTCTTTATAGGTGCCTTCAGACTCAGGACTGGCCAGCAACCATGCATTCCTTCCTGCCATGTTTCATATCTGGAACATGTTGGGATTGAAACTGACCAATGAGATGATGCCTACAATCCCCCCATCTCTGACCAATCAAATGCTCCTGAGGGACCTACTGATTAATCGAAGCTGCTGCATGTGCCTCTAAAAGGCATGGTATCTGGGCAAGGAATCAGGATAGAGTCACTGGGTGCTGAAGACAGAGTTAGCAGATAAGTAGTGGTTTGGGCAAGGGACCAGGATGAGGGGCCCCCTTACTGTGCAGATGGTTAGTTCCAGAGTTGCACCTCTTCAGCTTCCTGAATATGAACCAAAATTTGTGTTCAAGGTATTTGTCTCTTACAGTTTCCGCCATCAATGCAATTTAAGCTTCATCTCAATGTTATTACATCTTCTTTTATCCTAAGTCTGCTTGATAAGAAATGTAGTAATATTGCATGGCTGAAATAATGCCACTGAATGTCTAGTTAATAAGAAAAATACATATAGTACATTAGAGTGTGTGTTTTACACCCAGTAACCTCTGAAAGATTCAGATCTAGGTCATTTGCCTTTATGTCTTATGAGTACTCTCTACATTGTACACTGTGTTTTGTATTTAATTTGCTTTATTGGAAAAATGACAGACTCTGACACACATAAAATTGCTTAGCACATGGACCAAAGAATAAATCAGCAGATACCTTTTCCATAGTCTCCAGTTCTTCTTCTAGCTGCTGGGTCTCTTCTTTCACTGCCTGAAGGAAATCAGTCACTGACTGACGTGGATGCATCCCCTTTTCAAAGCGGTTATAGAGGCCCCTCCAAAACCTGTAACAAATAGTGAAGGTCAGACAGGGTAATGATGGTCAAATTAACCTGAGCAGGACCATTGTTTGAAGTAGGAGTTATAATTCCTACATCAGTTCTACCCAGTGCAGATGATCCCACTGTGTGCGGTCCACAGAGGTCTCGCCTATTTGCCACTCCCTAGGGCAGAGGTGGGTAACAGTGGGTCTCCAACTACTGTTAAACTACAACTCTCATCATCCATTGGCTGGCTGAGGGTGATGGGAATACTTACTGAACAATCCTTCTCTAGGGTCATCTCCAGCAGACATTATCCTTAAAATACTGTAAAAGTGAAAGTTGCTAGTTCTCAATAACAAATGTTTTGAAACCTTTTAGAAGCTTTTGGTTTGACACACTTTTTTAGGATGATAATTTGAATGGCAGACTTTAGGTATGATGCTAACAGAAATTGTCTGTATTTAGTCTGAAGCAGTTCTTTCTCCATGGTGCATCAATTCACAGACATATTCCCATCATTTTTGCAGAAAGTGTGGTTTTCACTCTACTAGTCTCCTGCATCATTTTTTTTCACTCAATTCTCCACCAAAATAAAAAAGCAGTCTTAACCCTTTGAGTGCCAGAAGGGTACGCAAATAATTACAAAGCACTCAAGAGTTAAAAGCGAGCACTCAAAGGGATAAAGTGAGCGTTGCCTATTCTACCATTATAATGTATTGTCTAGCTGTCATTATTTTGTATTACGTCCAACATTTTTCCTCAAGAAAATACACATTTTCTGAATTTGGCAGTTTAACCAATGTACCCTGGTTCCCCAGAGCGCCCCACTCCCGGACTGTGTGGTTCTTAAGGGGTTAAAGAAGATATGGAGAAAAAAAAATAGTAATTTCTCAGCTATTTTAATTAATTAATTATAATATTTTCAAGTGACTGATTTACTAATTTTTTAAAAGTCCTTTGTTTCATTACGATGTCGGTTTGATTATTGCACCCTTAGTATGCACAAATGGAAAGTCTAAAGCCTAATAGGGCATCCTTATAAAACATTAATGGGGAGGGGTCAAACCTGCACTGCCTTACTCATCCTTTTAAAAGCGGAATAAAGTAAATGTAAATGTAACTGTGTTTTGCTTAGTCAAAAATAAATGTATTAAATGAACAGCAGAGTACATGACTTCCTATTGAATTTTTTTTTTTTTATCTTTCAAGGAAACCATCACCAGGACAAACCAGGGCTGTATTCACAGCAACACAGTCACTTCAGGAGCTAAAAATGAATTTCTACTGGATGACATTTAAATGTCATGGTTTGGGTTCCACTGTCTGCTTACATAGTCTAGTCCCCCAATAAAGCAAAGGTCAAGGTTCCAAAACAAGATATTTGCTGCCTCCTGTGAGTAGCAGTGCCATAAGTGAAGACTGTGAACACTAGTAACGTTCAGCACACCTGGCAACAATTCATTTTTTTACTCATTAAAGGTTGATAGAAGATGTTTTGGGGCTGCAAATGATTGCTTTTTACCCCGAGACGCTAGAGACCTCTCCAAAACATTGCTTCTCAACGAGCTGGAGATGCCTCTAGCATCCAAGGGATTATATAAAATGTACAAGGGCAGACTTGCCTACCAGAAAAAGATGAAGCCCTTGTATGCGTACCCCTCTGGCACTCAAAGGGTTAAAAGGCTTTGATGATGGGGGCTGTGACAGCCTAAACCAGTCAGAGTGACCCAATACTGCATTAAAGGAATGTTTGTTTTCCATTTCTGTGAGCAGAATGCTGGTTTGATCTGTGGTCTACAGAAAAGCCTGTTTTTAGAGGGAACAATTTATATCCCTGCATGAGTTTTGCCAAAATGAGAAACCATTTTACAAAAGCTTTTACCGTTTTTGCCCCACATTTCATTCTAACTTTCCTACAGTGGTTACAATTATTAGAAAGACACAAACAATTGTAGAGTTTCACCATAAGAGACAAATAAAATGGCCTCCAATTCCAACCAATTGAAATGGGTCTTTTCACACCTTGAATGCTGGCAAGCTCTCCAAAGCAATGCAATGGAGACCTCTCTAGAACTCAAGGGGTTAAACCTCCCATTTATATCAATGGGCATATTAATTGTTTTTCACTGGAATTGCTCCCCTTCCTCTTATTAACCTCTTGAGCACCAGAGGAGTGTGCAAGGACTAGCTTTGCACTGCGTTAAGCACTCCACTACTGCTCAAGAGGTTAGATAAGTCTCTTACAGGTCTATTATTCTGTTATGTATGTAAGTTATCATAACAAAATAACAGTCTTAGATTGTATACCCATAGTAACACTTTCAGTGCCAGAGGGGTACGCAACGCATTGCAAAGCAATGCGTTTCGTACCCCTCTGGAACTGAAAGGGTTAAAATAAACAAAAATGCATCAACAGAACAGATATCAAGGTCAGTATATTAACATACCTGAGTACTTTCAAGATAAGTTGACCCTGAGATCTTTGAAATATTAACCCTTAATCTTCCCATAATGTAGATTGTATGCAATATCTACCTGCTTTCTCTAAACCCAGAGGTGCTCCAGGAAGCTTTAACATGCGACAATTTAGAGATCTCACTGCCTAAACACAAACAAGACCAGAAGGAAATCTCCTTCATCTCTCTGGTACAAATGGCACCAATTTGGAGACTATAGATACATTTCATTGAGACAAATCAGTCGTAGGTAACACAGAACTCTCTCACCTTGAGAATTTGGTCCTTCACTCAGAGGTTTAGGTAAAAACCCTGAGTCCAAGGTCAAACCCTGAGAGTTTCTCAGGTATGTATATTAACCTTTAAAAAACTGGTTACCTCACCTTGAGCGACAAAAAAATGTATACTTGTTAACTACAAAGGATAACAAATTACTACCCCCAACCCCCTAAAATGGTGACTGGTTTACAGGAAAATAAATATCAGGATAGACTAAAGGATCTAAACATGGATAGCTTGGAAGAGAGACGAGAGAGGGGATATGACAGAAACATTCAAATACATGAAGGGACTCAACAAAGTGCAGGAGGGAAGTACATTTCAAAGGAGTAAAAATGTTAGGACAAGAGGCCATTGCCTAAAACTAGAGGGATACAGGTTTAGACATACTTCACTGAGAGGGTAGTAGATAAGTGGAATAGCTTACCAGCAGTAATGGTAGAGGTTAATACACAAAAGAAATGTAAGCATGCATGGGATAGGCATAAGGCTGTCCTGAAGATAAGAAAAGACCAAGGACCAAATAAGGTTTGAAGTTTTTACAGTAGGAAAATGGGCAGACTAAATGGGCCGAATGGTTCTTATCTGCAATCAAATTCTATGTTTCTATATTCTCTGGAAGAGATCCAGGGATCTTACTTCCTGAAAGTTCAAACTGACAGGAAGGGACTCTGCAGTTACTATCAAATTCTATGTAGAACTGTTCTTAGTCATGCATCTCTCCCAATGGAATGCAACAGGATAACTGAAATATGGCCACTAGATGACAATAATAATGTAAAAGAAAAACAAAAAAACAACACCACTAAGTTGTAGTAAATATGATTCTTCCAATAGCGGGTGTACCCTTGATCTATCCAGCAAGAAAACTCTTACAATAGATCCTTCCCCCCAGTTTAATCTGCCTCATTCACAAAAGATTCACAATTCTGAATCAAACCAATTTCATAGGTAATCAATAATACTAATTTCCAAAATTCCCACTTATTAAATTGGGTTTTAACCCATTCAATGCTAGAAAGGTGTCCAATGCATTGCTTCACATTACAATGAAGAGCTCTCTGGCATTCAGTTGGTTAAAGGCCCAATTTAAGTCAAAGGGACGTTTTATTTGTCCCTTATAGAGTAGTTTGATTGATCCACTATTGCTCCTCTTTCCTTTTGTGCATAAGACACCAACACCATTATGCAACCAACAATCTTATATTGAAGCGACTTCCTGTAAGCGAAATATAGTGACTGTGGAAATGGTTTTTAATGTTCCTGGTAATAAACAAAACTAAGAGAAGACACATACTTGAAATTGCATGGTGAGGTATTTGGCCGCAGGGTGCCCTGAGTCTGACTGTGGTCCTGTCTGTACAGGGGATTCATATAGTCCAGGCGCTGCTTCCACAAATAAGACCAAAGTGAGTAGGTTCTCTCCTGAATTCTAGCAAAAAATAAATAAATAATTAAATGGATAATTATCTATTTACAATCAGACAGTAGCAGTTGTTGAACACACTGAAAATAAATTAACTGAGGTAGAGCTGCATCCTGTCCCAGAGGTACACATATCTGTCAGAAAAGTTATCCCTTTGAGTGCCAGAAGTGTATGCAACGCATTGCCCAGCAATGTGTTGCATACCCCCCGCCACTCAAAGGGTTCAAAGAGAGATCTGAAAAGGATACAAATGATGTACAAAAACATCTCCTTATTCAGATGAGTCATTGGGCTTATGTATAAATGTAAAATGGAGTCATTCTGGGGCAATCCAGCTGTATCATATGTACAAATGAAATGACTTCCCTGTCCTACAATGGGTTAAAATCCTTTTTTAGCTCAATGGGAATACTGGGTGTTTTATTTCTCTGATATGATGCAGTTGGTTTCCCCAAAATTGCTCCACATTTCTTTGATACATAAGTCCCACTGTGTTCATCAGGCTGTGAACTGAAAGAGAACAGATATAAGCTACAAATTACTTCCAATGCAAGCAATGTATAGATAAATATCTATTATTACTGTTCCTTAGGTAAAGCAAAATGAATGGAAACTATTCCCTAGGAATGAGTGGATTTTAATTTAACCAATTAATTTACCTTGGTAAGTGTCCTTCATACAACAATCAGGTATAGCTCTACTTAACACAAACAATCAGGGCTTATAATTTTAAGTCCTTTGCTACTAGCCAGACCTGAAAAGTTACTCGCCACTGCAAGTCATAACATACCCACCAGGGCTGAATTTCTACTCGCCAGGGCTAAATTTTCACTTGCCATTGGCGAGTGGAAATTTTGAGCCCTGCAAACAATAACCATCAAAAGACCTGAACGATTCGTAAGGGTCAATTGTATTCATCAAACTGTAAACTGAGACAAGTAGTAGTAGACCTGCAACTTGAAGGACAGCTACCTAGGTATGTTTTCTGTTAAATTAAAAGACATCTACTCTAAGTGCAGTTCTCGTTTAAGAGATACATTCCTATAGAAATATTTCCCTTTAAAGTGATCGTATTGTTTCACAAAAAAAAGCAGCTCTAATTAATCTTCATAGTATTTGGGCCATGGATAGTGTTATTTCAATACTGTCAGAAATGTTAGTTCAAGAGTAATTGAATGATAAAGTATCCCCCTCCCTCCCCTTTTACTGATGCAACACTGCTCACCTCAGATCAGAAAGGTGGTGTCCAGATGGTTTGCAGAGAGGGACAATCTTCAATTAGCATAAGGGAAAAACCTGTAAAGGGGGGCAGGGTTTTCACTGTTGTCAAAGTAAGAAGAATGTCCCTTGCTGTGAGCTGTCTGGTCTTAAGACCAGATTCCACATCTCAGGGGAGTCTTTATCATTCAATTATTCTTGAACTACAACTCTGACAGTATTGAAATAACACTCTCCATGGCCCAAATCCTATGAAGATTAATTGGAGCTGTTTTAATTCTGAAACATTGCTATCCCTTTAAAGATAAAGATACACTGTCCAAAATCTTTAGCATTAGTTCACACAAACAATTCAGCTGCTCTCCGTTTTAGTGCATGCCAAGCCACAAGTGCCGATTTACCTCACTGTGACAAGGCAATCCCGCATAGGCATTGGCCATTTTTTATTGGCTGATTCCCTGCTGATTCCCATGCCTGTCAGTCAGTCAATGGAGGATGCAAATGACATTGCATCCTTTAGAATCACTCGATTGTATGTTCTGCTTAGCAGCTAAGTGCCTTTCCACATGTTGTAACCTGGATGTGCACAATGCATTGGTGCATCAAAGTTCCAGCAGACTAGACTTCAGTTCTTTCTAAGTGGAAGAAATCACCTGTGTAAACATTATCACAACAGTCAATCTGTTTTACATGGGTGCATTTAGCACAGTGCTGGATAAAGTCGCCCATGTAAACACAGCCTCAAAGGGATTGTAATGTTTCACAATAAAAGCAGCTCCAATTAATCATCACGATATTTGGGCCATGGAGACTGTTATTTCAATACTGTCAGAGTTGTAGTTCAAGAGTAATTGAATGATAAAGTATCCCCCTCCCACCCCTTTTACTGATGTAACACTGCTCACCTTAGAGCAGCAAAACTGTCCGGATGGATCGCAGAGAGGGACAATCTTCATTGAGCATTAGGAAAAACCTGAAAGACTTGTCAAGGTGGAAAGGGTTTTCCTTATGCTCACAGTAAGAAGACTGTCCCTTGCTGCGAGCTGTCAGGTCACGAGACCAGATTCCATATCTGAGGGGAGGTGACTTACACTAGGTAAAAGGGGCAGGAGGAGGATACTTTATCATTTAATTACTCTTGAACTACAACTCTGACCGTATTGAAATAACACTCTCCATGGCCCAAATACTATGAAGATTAAATGGAGCTACTCTTTTTGTGAAACATTACTATCCCTTTAATGATAATGTCATTACATTAACTCTCTCACAATCCAGTTTCTAAAAGTTTATGTAGGAACATAAAATTGCAGCTTAATTATGCAGAGAGTATCAACTGCATGATTGCCAAACTCACCTCATTTCTCTTCTCTCTTTCTGGCAGTTACACAGGAAGTTGCCATACTGGCAGGAGTATATATGATGATGAATATGAACCAGAAACCTTTCATTAAACTCAAATGCACAAGGAAACTGTTCCATGAGTTGCCAAACACACTCTATAAACTGGTCAATCACTGGTGATACTTCTTTTGGGTCTCCTTCCAAATTTCCATACCTGAAATTCAAGATTCTTAAATCAGAAACCCTAAATAGGTAGAATATTACAGTTTCAAAAGATTTACATGATCATATAAATTTATCACAAAGTACCTTTACAACACAAGATTTTCTTTAAATATGGAATATTTACAAAAGCTACTTTGTGGTACACTGTGACCTACTTGTCTGTGACACTTCCTGTTAGTGAACATTTAAGCACCAGAGATGCTTCACAATGAAATGCATACCTCTGTCCCTCAAAGTCCAATAGTATTAGAAAGCTTATCACTGAATTGAAATCTACAAAAATGAATAATGAATAAACTCTGATGAAGCAGAGGGAAGTGCAAAACATGTGGAAGAAATACGGCAATGAGCGGGATTAGCTTTCATGGCTGGAGTTGGTGCCCATGTTCTCACCATGTGTTACGTCTACAATAAGTTAATGATCTTACATGGATTTCCTGGTGGTTTCTCGCTTCTCTTTATCTAGTGCATCTACTAAACTTTTAAGCACGTTGACATTGCTTTGGACTGCCATAATTATGTTATTCCAGTCCTTATAGCAAGTTTTATCAGTTATACTGATCAAAAACATGATAGGAAACAGATGAGCTTGCCCAGCCCATGGTGGGATGCAATGCTATATCTGAAGTCTCTCACACCCATAATAACAGAATATACAGTGAAATACTTATTAGGCAGTTGGACCATGCAGCGATAAGTAATTGAAAAATTAACTGAAGTCTAGGGAAATACATACTCACATAATCAGTTCAAAAATGGGTATATTAGAAAGTTGTAAACATGAATGGGAATAGTGGCAAATCTATTACAGAAGCCTGACAGGGCTTCCATAGTTTAGACTGAACGAAAGGTCTGTGTTATGGTACCTTTTTTTGGCCATAACTTTTGAATGAAGCAGCAAAATTGGCTGAAATTGTGCATTTCAGATTTAATTAGTTCCTTCAAGTTTCATAAAAAAAAAAAAAAAAAAAGGTTGTGCAGTTTCTGAGTACTGCTTAATCCTCTGAGTGCCAGAGGGGTATGCAATGCATTGCGTACCCCCTCTGGCACTCAAAGGGTTAAAACATAATTTTTTCCATTACGTCACATCTACAGCTCAAACAATCCTATGAATTCCCACCAAGAAGGGCAAACAGCAAGGCAAGGCCCTGGTGACCACTGCGTGCTTTTGGTAAATCAGATCAGTAGAACTGGAGATATTCAAGATTAAAATACAAAAAAGGGGGTTGAATTTATTTTTACTTATGATAAATCATTTTCATGCAGTCCAATTAAGGGATGCAGGACCTTTTGGGTATTGGTACCTCCTCCAGGAGTTATGAAACTCATCCCACATTATGCTCTATACAGCCATCCCGAGAGAGAGAGAGAGAAAGAGAGAGAGAGAGAGAGAGAGAGAGAGAGAGAGAGAGAGAGAGAGAGAGAGAGAGAGAGAGAGAGAGAGAGAGAGAGAGAGAGAGAGAGAGAGAGAGAGAGAGACTAGAGAACTGCAGCCTGATAAACTCTGTAACAAAAACTGCATCCTGCGTATCAGGACCTGTTTCGCTGGAGTCAAGACCTATTCCATGAGTTCCTGCTCAGGTTAGCAGCGCCTCTTTTTTTTTGTGCTGGCCCTTTAAATTTTCCCCTCACATGTACTTTGGATGCATTTGTTGTGCTTCTTGCCCAGTGTAGTGTCCTGTTGTTCTCTGGTTGGATCCTTGGTTCCTGGCCTCATCTGATGTTCGCCTGTAAACAACCTTTGATTCCGTTCTGGACTCCGAATCTAAGCTGCCAGCCCTGACTTTGGTTCAGTTTATGGACTTCGACTTGGTTCCTGAAGCTGAATTCTCTTCTGCCTGCAGTCTGATGTGCTGTCCAGCCTGCAATCTGAGGTCGGCTCTGGGAGGGACTGCATTATTGTGCTCCTGTATCCCACTGATGATTCTTCATTTATCATTTGATAAATATCTGTTTCTTGCTTTTGTTGCCAGCTATACATTTGCACATTCGTGTATTTTGCATTGTATGTTTTTTTTTATTGAATATTCACCTTGCACTTTAGTATGGATGCTTAGATCCTACATGTCACATTTGTATTTTTGGTACTTCTCTATTATTCTACCCATCAGAGGGATGTAATATTATATTTGTATGAGGTACTATAACTTTATACTTTCCACCTATAGTGGTAAGCTTTATTATTTGTTTCTTTGGCTATATACAGGCTATACTTGCATCCCCCCTCAATATGGCTTTTAACTGATTTTCATTTTGTCATCTTAGTTATTTTGATACCAGTAAAGATTACTGTGATATCCTTTGGCTTGGTTAGGTTAAAAATGCCTCAATTTTAAGATCTTTACCAGTGCCCACCTTTACTATGCATGAATATGCCACATGCAATCTGTTGGCCTGGCCAGCCTGGCCGTGTGCATCTTGCTTCAGTGTTCTCCCTGAAAGCAAACATCTTTGAATGTTGCTCTTATTCTGTAAGAAGCTATTCCTAGATTTTCAGACAGGTTACTCCTTTCTTATCCTGCTCTGACATCCAGTGGACATTGCTGGTACAGCACCCAGCTTCTTTCGCTTGTTTCTTGGTGCATGTCTAATAGCTCTCAGTGGCAGCTATCCTGATCCAGTACCGACTCAACAGGCACTGGATATCTGGACTTGCATATGACACCTAAACTCGCGGCTTCAGCTGAAGCAAGGTTGCTACTAAGACTGTCAAAGATCTCAGGCAACACACTCTGGTAACACTCCCTAACCTCCATGTAGGGACTAGGACTCATGTCCCTTCCACTTCTGGGTTAGTAAAACAGAATAGTAACATTGAGATGCAAAAATGTTTACCTTATAGCTGATTTGCAGGCTATCACGGTGCCCGTGCTCCTTTACTGTTTTTCTGTGAATCTATCTTGTGCTTTGCTCCCATTGGCTACCGTGTGTTTGTCCCGCCCAGTATGACCTTTATATACTGGGCTATTGGCACCCCTCCGGTGCCCTTTCGTGGTGTTCCTGTGCCAGTGCTTGTTTCTGCTCAGTGATTCCCAGTGTACTGACTTGGAATGCCTGACTACTCTGCAAATTGTCTTCTGCTCCTGTGTACCAACCCGGATTGCCTGACTATTCTTCTGCGCCTGCTCCTGTGTACCGACCCGGCTTGGCTGACGTTCCTGCTCCTGTGTACCGACCCGGCTTGGCTGACGTTTCTGCTCCATGATCCGATCCGGTTTGGCTGACGTTCCTGCTCCGTGATCCGACCCAGCTTGGCTGACGTTCCTGCTCCGTGATCCGACCCAGCTTGGCTGACGTTCCTGCTCCGTGATTCGACCCGGCTTGGTTGGCGTTCCTGTGCTGTGTCGCCTAGGCGACATTCTGACTGTCTGGTAATTGTGTCACCATTTCCTCCTGCAGAGTACCAGTGGCTAGTTCCATTACTGCTACGGCAGTTTGCCTTGGGCCTAGTTTCCGTTACTGCCTCTGCAGAGTGCAAGTGTCTGCCTCCGTTACTGCTCCGGTAGTGAGCCACTGGTTTGCTTCCGTTACTGCCTCTGCAGAGTGCAAGTGTCCGCCTCCGTTACTGCTACGGCAGTTTACCTTGGGCCTAGTCTCCGTTACTGCCTCTTCTAAGTGCAAGTGTCTGCCTCTGTAACTGCTCCGACAGTAAGCCACCGGTTTGCCTCTGTTACTACTTCTGCAGAGTGCAAGAGTCTGCCTCCGTTACTGCTAGGGCAGTTTACCTTCGGCTTAGTCTCCATTACTGCCTCTGCAAAGTGCAAGTGTCTGCCTTTGTTACTGCTCCGGTAGTGAGCCACCGGTTTGCCTCCATATTGCTTCTGCAAAGTGCAAGTGTCTGGTCTCTGTTACTGCTACGGCAGTACCTTATGTGACTCTGTTCCCATTGTTGCCTAGGCAGCTCACGTTAGTTCTGCTTATCTGTTTCTGGGCGTTACGAATCCTTCAGCTGTCTATATGCAGAGAGCCCCATCACAGACCTCTCTGCACATGGGACTGTTTACACTCAAAGAAGACCATTAACCCATGCAGTACCTTGCTCCTGGGAATCCATTAAAATCTGCCTGACCTGTGGTAGTATAGAGTGTTGTGGACTTTATGTTTATGCTGGACCTGTGTAGGCATAACCTGTCGTGTGTCTGTATTATTCAGCTTATATACTACAGGACCTGTGAAAGTTATTTTATTACTGTGATTTCAATAAAACTGTGTTTTATCCTAAACCACTGTGTCTGTGTGTCAAACAAACCGTTACACAGACCTGATCTGTAGAAGCTTGATATTTTAAGACCCATGAGATTCTCCCTGAACGTGTAGAATGTACTGTGGTATGAAAAGGAGCTGAGCGAGATTTAATAAGAGACTTGTTTAATATTACATTTAAGCTATGTAGTGATCATTGTTTTCGAGGCACGTCTGACACTCCTGGCGCCTTCAGGGATAAAAAAAACAGGGTATGAATTTGTCTACAAGATTCAGTTGATTATAAATAGTATTTAAGATATCTAAGTACATCCAAATTGTGAAGGTGAGCCTTCTTGTGACGTTTAGGACATAAGGAGGAAAAAAAACTTTTTGTTGAGATTCAGGAACAGTTTGGAAAACCACTGCATGTTGATGGAAAACAGTGTGTTTGGATTTGAAAGGAAAAGATCAGTGGTTCAGAAACTCACCTAGTCGAAGAAATAGACATGACAGATGTTTAAAGGAGACAGAAGAAAGAGGTTCAAAATGACAGAAGAAGAATGTCCAAAACTAGCTTCAAATTCCAATGAGGAATAGGTGCTCTACAAGGAGGGATAACGTGAATGACACCCTGTAGAAACTTTTGAACTTCAGGAATCGCAACAATCTTTTGTAAAAAGAAAACAATTAAAATAATAGGATTTTAGTCTTACCTGTTAAATCCTTTTCACTTAGTCCATACAGGTCACTGGTACTCTGGGAGGCGTAAGTCCCCTTTAATAGGCAGGAACAATTATGCAAATAATTGCAGGGGGCGGAGCCTCCCCTCTTACTTAAGCCACCTTCTGGCCAGAGCCACTTAGATTGATTTGAGACCCTAAAACTGACCTCAGGTAAGCAAGAAGAAAGACTCCTGTGAGCATGCCCCAACGGTCTCCCACTGAATGCCACAGGAGAGCTAAGTCTGGTCCCTTGACAGGGTGGGAGACCAGTGACCTGTATGGACTAAGTGAAAAGGATTTAACAGGTAAGACTAAAATCCTATTTTCACTGACGTCCAATACAGGTCACTGGTACTCTGGGATGTACAAACATTGAGCTGACCCAGAGGTGGGAAGTAAGGCAAGGACCAGGCGCAAGGCCCAAGTCACTAGAACTGCTATGAACCAGTTAATTACATAGCCCAAACTGTAAGTGTCAATGGACACCAACCAAGGGAACAATCCCTGAACTAACACAGCACACGGAACTAGAGCCAACCGGGCTCAACAGCAAGGAAGCACTAAGGATCACAGAGCGGAAGACCTAAACAGGCAAAACTGCCTCCAGGACCTTCCTACCAAAACTGGCATCAGCCGAAGCCAGTACATCAACTCGATAGTGCTTTGAAAATGTGTGCACAGAGGACCAAGTGGCCGCTCTGCACAGCTGATCCGCAGATGCCTGATTCTTGTAGGCCCAGGAGGCCCCAATAGATCTGGTGGAATGGGCAGTCACCCGGAAGGGAACATGCTTATTCCTCAACTTATAGGCTTCACGGATGGTAGCTTTAATCCAAGATGCAATAGTAACTTTGGCAGCCGGTCTCCCTGCCCTAGGTCCCTCAGGAATGACGAATAGAGCGTCAGACTTCCTGATAGACTCGGTGCGATGAACATAAAACTTGAGGCAATGCACCACATCCAACAAATGGAGATCTCGTTCCTTGTCAGATGAAGGATTAGGGCAGAAAGAGGGAACCACAATCTCCTGATTGATGTGAAACTCGGACACAACCTTGGGTAAGAATTCCTTGGTAGTGCGAAGCACAGCCTTATCCTTGTGGAACACCAGGTAAGGAGGTTTACAAGACAGAGCTTGTAACTCTGCTACCCGGCGAACCGAAACAATAGCCAAGAGAAAGGCCATTTTCCAAGTCAAGAGAAGTAAGGGAATGGAAGCCAAGGATTCAAACGGTGGTCGCTGGAGTACTCCCAGCACCAAATTGAGGTCCCACTGGGGAGTAGGACTCTTGAAGGCAGGCCGAACATGAGTCACACCTTGGAAGAAAACCCTGACATCAGGAAGGATAGCAATCCTTTCCTGGAAAAACACAGACAAGGCAGAGGTCTGAACCTTGAGGGAACTCAGACTGAGCCCCTTATCAACACCGTCCTGCAAGAAGGCCAGAACAGTGGGAAGATGAAATTCAAGAGACAATTGCTTATCAGTGCACCATGCAACAAAGGTTGACCATATGCGATGATAGATCTTGGAGGACACAGGCTTACGAGCACTAAGCATAGTCGACACCACAGAAGGAGAAAATCCTCTCTTTGCTAAAATCGAGTATTCAACCGCCATGCCATCAAATGGAGAGAGTGAACATCCTCCTTCCACAGATAACCCTGGAGAAGTAGATCCGGACGGGCAGGGAGCGGGATCGGATCCGACACTGACATGGCCATCAACTCCGGATACCAGGACTGGCGGGGCCAGTTTGGAGCGATCAGGATGACAGGACAACGCTCCTGCTTCAACTTCTGGATAACTCTGATCAATAGAGGAAGAGGAGGGAAGATGTAAGCCAGGGAGAAATCCCAAGGGATCGACAAGGCATCCACTGCTAGAGCAAGGGAGTCCCTCCACCGGGAGCAAAACACCGGAACCTTCCTGTTGTGTCTGGTAGCCATCAGGTCCACCACAGGCATCCCCCACCGCTGGGCGAGCATGTGAAACACCTCTGGATGAAGAGCCCATTCTCCGCTGTCGACGGTGTGACGACTGAGGAAGTCTGCCATGACGTTGTCCACACCTGGAATATGAACTGCAGATATGACAGGCACGTGATCTTCTGCCCAAGACAAATATCCTTGACCTCCCACCAGGCGGAACCGCTTCTTGTGCCGCCTTGCCTGTTGATGTAAGCCACCGCCGTGGCGTTGTCGGACTCCACTCTGATCGGAAGACCGGTCAGTTGAGACTCCCAGTGCCTCAGGGCAAGCCGGACAGCTCGAAGTTCCAGAACATTGATGGAGAGAAGGGATTCCTCCAGACCCCATTTCCCCTGAGCACTGAAGCGACCCCAGACTGCACCCCAGCCCCGAAGGCTGGCATCCGTTGTGACTGTGGTCCAACGAGGAACTAGAAAGGATCTCCCTTTCAGGAGATGAGAAAGATCCAACCACCAGTGCAGACTCGACTCGACATGAGGAGGTAAAGAGACGCCAGATGTTGATGATCTGGATGATTCCTGCACGTCTGGATCACAAATCTCTGAAGTTCCCTGGAGTGGACCATGGCAAATGGTACTGCTTCGATCGTGGAAATGAACTTCCCCACTAAAGACGACAACTTCGGTACTGGAATTTCGTCCATGTCCAGAATCCCAGCTACTCGGACGGCTATCTGGTGAGCCACATCCTCTGGAAGAAACACCATGCATTGGCGAGTGTCGAACAGGAGACCCAGGAACAGAAGCCTCTGAGATGGAACCAAGTCCGACTTGTCCAGATTCAGGATCCAGCCATGACGGTTCAGTGTGTGCATACACTTCTGTAATTGCTGAAGGAGAAGCTCCGCTGAGGAGGCTTTCAGTAGGAGATCGTCCATGTAGGGGGTTTACTCTGATCCCATCCTGATGAAGCACCGCTATCAAGGAGCCTAACACCCTCTGGAAGACCTGAGGGGCTGAAGTCAGCCCAAAGGGGAGCGCTGTAAACTGAAAGTGTCCCCTGTGGCAGGCAATCCTGAGATACCGCCTGCTCTCTGGATGAATAGGGATGTGAAGATAAGCATCCTGAAGGTCCAGGGAGGCAAGGAACTCCCCTGGGGACATTGCTGCAATCACAGAGCGCAGGGACTCCTGGCGGAAGTGGGAAGTCACCACATAGGCATTGAGATCTTTGAGATCCAAAATGGGACGAGCCCCTCCGTCCTATTTGGTTACCACAAACAGGTTGGAATAGAATCCTGAACCTGTGTCCCCCTGAGGAACCGCCTCCAGGACCTCTTTGTCCAAGAGATCCTGAATAGCGTCGTCGAACAGATGCCTTTTTGTGGGTTCCTGAGAAGGACGAGTAAAATGGAACCGAAAAGGAGGAAGGGAAGAGAAAGGGATCCTGTATCCCTCTGACACCACCTGAAGAACCCATGGGTCCGCCACTGACTCCTCCCAAGTCCGGCGAAAGATGCGGAGACGACCACCTACAGCCGGATGCGGACCCGGGTTCGGCGAGTCATGCCGAAGCAGTCTTGGAGGTCTTGGCCTTGGGGGCAACTTTGGGCTTCCAGGACTGTTTGGGCTTGGAGGAGGAGCGCGTAGTGGGAGGACCCGTTTGGGCCGAGGAGCGTGTCTCAGTCTGAAAGGAACTAAAGGACCGATTGCGTTTGGCTGGAAACTACTTCTTAAAAACTGAGGGTAGAAGAGTACTTTTACCGCCAGTAGCCTCACTGATCATTTCTTTGATTTCAGACCCAAAAAGCAAATTCCCCTGAAAGGGCAAGGAAAGCAAGGCTTTCTTAGAGGCTGTATCAGCAGACCAAATTTTCAGCCAAAGGGCGCGTCTAGCCACCACAGAAGAAGTGGAGGCCCTCGCCATCATGCGCACAGCATCAAAGGCAGCGTCAGCAACATAATTCTGAGCTTCAGTGATATCAGCAAGAAGCTGCAACTGTTCAGATACTGGTGCATCCTGGCAAACTGCTTCGGTCAGTCGTTCAGTCCAGGCCGCAATGGCTCTATTAACCCATGCCGCAGCAAAGGTTGGACGCATGGCAGTGCCAATGGAGGCAAAAATAGATTTAAGAGAAAGCTCTAGCTTTTTATCCGTCCAATCCTGCAGGGCAGAGGCATCAGAGACAGCCAAAGCGGTAGACTTGGATAGTCTAGAAACAGGAGCATCCACCTTGGGAGGATGAACCCATTTTGCCAGCTCAGTCTCAGGAAAAGGGTACAGTTTAGCAAACTTTTTAGAGACAGAGGAGGATCTATCAGGATTCTTCCATGCCTCAGCGACTAGACGGGCAAGAGTAGGGTTAGTTGGAAAACAAACAACTGGCTTAGATTGCTTTTTCTGAAAAACATCAGTAGGATCATAAGTAGATTCCTGAGTCAGAGGAAGGTTGAGCGTATTCAGAACCGCTCTGATCAAACCCTCAGCCGAAACTTCAGGGTCACACTCATAGGGGTCCCCAATGGATCTGTTAGATTCAATAACAGTACGTTCCTCAGCATCAGAATCCTGCAAGAGTTCTTCTTCAGAAGAATCAGTTACATCAGGAGCCCCCTGTGGCTTAGGCAGGGAGGTCCTGATAGTAGAGGGGGTCTGCCAGACCTGGAGAGCCCCCTGTATCTGAGAGGGAAAGAGTTGAAGCGTGGATCTGAGATCCCTAGTGGCAGCTTTAAACTCCCTCACCCAAGATGGCTCAATAGCATGGCTGGGAAGCCCAGGGTTGCTATCTTGACCAGTACAATTAGGGCATAGATCCCCCACATTATCGCTAGCCAGCCCAATGTGGCAAGAGGAGCAAAACGCCATGGGGGTAGCAGACCCCCCATCCTCCTTAGACTTGGGTCTAGCCCCTAGCTCCAGTGAAGTAGACATGCTCACAGCGTCAATATACCCCACTAATAACACTATCACCCAGAAAAAGTGTAAATGATTAAAGTTTCACCCCAGAAATGTCTAAATTCGGACTTATCTGGCCAGCGAAGGGTTAATCTGTTGAGGAGAGAGAAGGCTCGGTCCCTGCGTAGTGTACTCGCTTAGGAAAAGTTCCACAAAATGGCGGCCGTCATGACAGCCAATCAGAAACGAGCGCGAACCAGGCGCTCATGGGAAATGTAGTTTTCCCTTCACAAGTACCCCAAACAGTGCCCGAAGCCCCCCTGAACACCCCACATAAATAAAACACATTCCGGATGATAGAGCAGGAGCCTAGCATTAAAATGAGCCCTCTCTGAAGTTGCTGTGACAAGCGGTTCCAGAGATATGTCCCACACTGTGAATTCTCATAGAGAGTAAAGGAGCCCTTGCGTCTGAGCGGGAAAAAGCCGCGCTTAAAGGCGTGGAACACCATTTTTAATAAAGTTTAAGAAAACATTAAAAAGTGCCCAAACAAGTATGAAACACATAAGAAACATAAGTAAACGAATACCCAAAGCTCCAAAACCCAGAGAATACCACAGAAATTGCATAAAACAGTAATGCAATAAAAACACCCTATGAGTGCTGGAGTGTATTGAAACTCCCAAATACAAGCCCATCAAAGGGACACTGTGGGGACAAGTGGACCTTCAGCACTCAATGGGTGACTCACCTTTCCTGCAGGACTTCTGTCTTCAGGTGACCATGATGAAGTGGGAAAGAACCAGAGGTAAATTCCCCAGTAGGGAAGCTGCTTAACACAAGCTGTCCCCTCTTCAGGGCATAAGGTCCACAGAAAATCCCTGGAAGCTGCACCAGCCACTTTAAAGAGGGCAATTCACAGCCATGGTCACCCTCCTAATGGTGGTATTCCATATTTGAATAAAAAATAATAAAACACTAAGATGCATAGATGTTCTCTACCTGGTGTGCAAAGCACTCCAGGAACAAATCAATCTAAGTGGCTCTGGCCAGAAGGTGGCTTAAGTAAGAGGGGAGGCTCCGCCCCCTGCAATTATTTGCATAATTGTTCCTGCCTATTAAAGGGGACTTACGCCTCCCAGAGTACCAGTGACCTGTATTGGACGTCAGTGAAAAGTAGGTTACACTTGTAAAGAGAATGTTCTCATATATTTATCAAGACCAGCTTGCAAAAAAGTCCAGAATACAGGAAAGTTTAAACTTTAAAATATCAATATTATTTAGAACACAAAATGCAAAACAGATTCTCCAGATTCTGTGGTAAATTGAGATGACACAGGCTTACAATTTTAGAAGCCATTCTCTTTCTGGAAGTCTGAGGAGGATCTACAAGACAATTGCTCAGAACTTTAACAAGGAGTTGTCAACAGAACCTGGAAGGGCTTTGGCCTATTCTGGCAAATTAGAAAATGCATGCCCAGAGGAAAGTACTGAAGAACTAGCAGATGTTGTAGCACAAGTATTATAAGAATAAGACTGAATCCTAAAAAGTTATTCATCACAAGAATTACAAGTTTAAACAGTAGTGAAACATAGAAACATAGAATTTGACGGCAGATAAGAACCATTTCGGCCCATCTAGTCTGCCCATTTTCCTATAGTAAAAACCTCAAACCTTTTTTGGTCCTTGGTCTTTTCTTAAAGGGATAGTAATGTTTCATAATAAAAGTGGCTCTAATTAATCATCATAGTATTTGGAGAGTGTTACATCAATACTGTCAGACTTGTAGTTCAAGAGTAATTCAATGACAAAGTATCCCCCTCCAGCCCCTTTTACTGATGTAACACTGTTCAGCCAGATCAGAAGGGAGGTGCCCAGGTAGACTGCAGAGAGGGACAATCTTCGATTAAGATAAGGGAAAAACCTGAAAAACTTGTCAAGGGTGTCAGGGCTTTCATTGTTCTGATAGAAAGAAGATTGTACCCTGCTGTTATCTGTCTGGTCTTACAACCAGATTCCACATCTGAGAAGAGATGGCTTACACTAGGTAAAAGGGGCGGGAGGTGGAAACTTTGCTTGTGAATATCTCTCAAACCATAAAGGTTTGAGAGATAAGACTTATATCGTTCTTTATGTTTTTTTAATGCCTACAAAATAAAATAAAGATAAAAAGAAGTATTATTATCCCTTTAAGTTAAGGACAGCCTTATGCCTATCCCATGCATGCTTAAATTCTGTCACTCTATTAACTTCTACCACTTATGCTGGTAGGCTATTCCACTTATCTACTACCCTCTCGATGAAGTAAAACTTTCTTACGTTACATCTAAACCTGTGTCCCTCTATTTTTAGACTATGGCCTCTTGTCCTAACAGTTTTTATCCTTTGAAATATATTTCCATCCTGCACTTTGTTGAATCCCTTCATGTATTTGAATGTTTCAATCATATCCCCTCTCTCTCTTCTCTCCTCCAAGCTATACATGTTCAGATCCTTTAGTCTATCCTGATATTTCTTTTCCTGTAAACCAGTCATCATTTTAGTAGCCCTTTTTTGAATTTTCTCTAGAGTATCTACAGTCTTTTGGAGATGGAGTCTCCAGTACTGTACACAATACTCTAGGTGAGGTCTAACTAGAGATCTGCAGAGTGGTATGACCACTTTCCTTTTTCTGCTACTAATGCCCCTGGCTATACAACCCAGTACCCTGCTTGCATTCCCCACCGCTTTATTACATTGCCTGCCTACCTTTAAGTCATTAGATATAATTACTTCCAAATCCCTTGCCTCTTGTCTCTGACAGTACAGTACCCTTAATAGTATTTTTTCCTTTGGATTTTTATGTCCCAAGTGCATTATTTTACATTTATCAACGTTAAACTGCATCTGCCACACTCTTGACCATTCTTCTAATTTACCTGAATCATTTGTCATTTGGCTTATTCACCCTGGAATGTCTACACTATTGCAGATCTTGGTATCATCTGCAAAAAGGCATACCTTTCCTTGAAGACCTTTTGCAATATCACTAATAAAAATATTAAAAAGAATGGGTCCCATTACAGATCCCTGAGGTACTCCACTAGTAACACTCCTTTCATCTGAATATTCTCCATTGACTACCACCCTCTGTCTCCTGTCACTCAGCCATTGCCTTATCCATTTAACTATTTTTGCATCCAGACCCAAACACTGCAGTTTATTTATGAGTCTTCTATGAGGGACAGTGTCAAATGCTTTACTGAAATCTAGATAAGCTATATCTATTGCTCCCCCTTGGTCTATTATTTTAGTTACCCAGAAAAAAAAATCTATGAGGTTAGTTTGACAAGATCTCCCTGCTGTAAACCCATGCTGTTTGATATCTTGCAAGCCATTTAAATTCAGATATTCAACTATTCTTTCCTTTAACATAGTCTCCATTAATTTTCCCACTACTGATGTAAGACTTACTGGTCTGTAGTTACCAGACTCTTCTGTGCTACCTTTTTTGAAGAGGTACTACATTTCAATCTTCTAGAACTATTCCTGTCGTTAGTGATTGATTGAATAATTCTGTTAAAGGTTTTGCCAGAACATACTTAAGTTCTTTTAATAACTTTGGGTGTATCCCATCTGGTCCCATTGATTTATCTGTTTTAACCTTACAAAGTTGAAGTAGAACTTCTTCCTCTGTAAACATGCATCTTTCCCATGTCTTGTCATTTTGTTTTTCTAACAAAGGTCCCTTCCCTACATCTTCCTCTGTAAAAACTGAACAGAAATATTCATTGAGACAGTCAGCTAGCCCTTTATTCTCAATTACATAGTTTCCATTTTTTTGTTTTCAGTCTAACTATTCCTTGTTTCATTTTACTCCTTTCACTTATATATCTAAAAAATGTTTTATCCCCCTTTTTTATTGACTGAGCAATTTTTTCCTCTGTCTGTGCTTTGGCATATCTAATAATGCATTTGGCCTACTTCAGCCTAGTCTTGTACCGATACCTATCTTCTTCCTTCTGCGTCTGCTTATATTTCTTAAATGCTTCTTTTTTCTCCTTTACTATATTTGCCAATTCTGCTGAGCACCACAGTGGTTTTCTTTTTATTTTACCCTTGCTGACATGTCTAATGCAATGCTCTGTTGCATTTAGTAAAACACATTTCAGATAATTCCATTTCTCCTGGACTCCATCTAAAGATCTCAAAGTTCTTAAAGACCAACATAAAAATGTTTCCATTTTAGAAAAATCAGCCTTTCTAAAGTCTAGAACCTTTCTTTTTGTGTGGTGCAACTCAGCGTCTGTCTTTATATTAAACCACACACATTGATGATCACTGGAGCCCAAACACTCTCCTATAGCTACATCTGATACCAAGTCTCCATTAGTAAATAATAAATCTAGTGTGGCTTCCTTCCTATTCGGCTCTTCTACTAATTTACTAGGAGCTAATCCTTGTAAAGAATTTAGGATATCTCTACTCCTGGCTGAACCTGCTGCTTGGTTTTTCCAGTCCACATCAGGAAGATTGAAGTCCCCCATAATAATAACCTCAGCTTTCACAGTCATCTTAGTTACTTCCTACGAGTGAACATCTTATTCCTGTATTCTAAAGTTATCCAAACAGTCTCTGTGTTCTCCTCTGTACCCTGTATAAGATTAACCTTTAAGCTGTTTTTGACATAAATGGCAACCCCTCCTCCTTTTCTGCCTTTCCTTTCTTTTCTAAATAGAGAGTACCCTGGTATTTCTACATCCCAGTAATTTTTTTCATTGTACCAGGTCTCGGTAATTCCCGCTAAGTCCACATCTTCACTAGTTATTATTGCAATGAGTTCAGGGATCTTACTCCCTAAACTGTGGGCATTTGTACAAATGGCTCGACGCCTTGCTGTCCCTGTCATCCCCCTCACTGGACTCAGATATGTTGAGGAGAGACAAAAAGAGATTTCAACCAAACAGAGAAATGAATAAGAATAGCTGCAAAGAAAGCATGCAAAACATAGGAAGCGTGGTGGCACTAAGCGTCTTTAACATGCATTAGTTGACTCACTGATCTCGTGGGACAGCCCACAGAGGAAGAAACTTGGCAGCTTTCATGGGATTTTCTATTGTTCGAGTGCCAAGTGCCTGTAGAAGCAGTGTCCTGGTTCTTCACATCCCAGTCAATCAGATTAAAGAACAGCCACTCGAATCTGATTGGAAGGGATGTGAAGAACATCCCAGCCAATGGCTGTGAAGGAAATGGAAGTGAGCCTGCCCATATATAAAGGCAGGCTCACTGCCAATGCCCTCAGTGTGTTACGGGCATCGGCCCGTCCAGGGCTGATGGGGGACTAATGTTGGGCAGCTGTGTCTCTGCTGCCGCCGCCCTCGCAGTGGCTCTAAGCGGCGGAGACATGAATAATTTAGCTAAGTGCTTTTACTTAGCAGTCATGCATAGCATTGATTTCTGTGTATATGGATACTATTTTTCTTGCCATGATTATACTTTTGGGTATTAAATAGAGGCTGTTAATTTGGCAATATTCATGGCGCAACATTATGTAGCTCTTTGAGTGCCAGTGAGGTACGCTACGCATTTAGGGTTAAACAATGTCTTCCTTCATGCTTGATATTTAATCTTATATTTTATTTTACAGACAGAAGAATCAGAAGAAAGAAGACTGAAGAGAAGGCGGAAGATAGAAGAAAGAAGAAGAAGGAAGAGAAGACTGAAGAGAAGGATAGAGGATAACAAGAAAGCCGAGGACTCCGCTGGACATCAGGATTAATGGTAAGTGTTAATGCGATATTGCTTTACTTGGGTTAACCCTATGAATGCCTGCAGGGTAATTATCCCTCACTGGCACTCATAGGGTTAATCATACTAACTCTGGACATGTTTTAGGCACATTGGATGTAGTGATGTGGGGTTTAGGGCCCCTTATCAATACATCCACTGAGGACTTTGGGTTTTTTTTGCCAGTTAATAGCTGCGTTAGCTGGCAAAAGATCCAATAAGGGACTTTACGGCAAACAAAACTGGGTCTTAAGTTTTATGAGGTGAGTCCCTTATCGGATGTTTTTCAGCTAACGCAGTACTTTAAATGGCAAATTGGAGCTTGCTTTTTTTTTTTTTTTTTTTTTAATGGGCCAAAACACAGTTTTGTGTAGCGGCCGTATTACTTGATGAACTGCCGTTAGCAGTTCATTACATGGCTCTTTGAATGGCTTACTACACGTTAAAAAACCCATTGGCATTTTTTTGCCTAACGCCTGCCTTTAAATCTAGCCCTTAGACAGTTATGAGTCATTTGAGTCATAAGACTCTGTGGTAATCAATGTGTACAGTAAAACCACTAGCGTGACGAAAGGAAGTTCCGATTTACTTTATATTATAAGAAATAAACAAACCACTTTTGGTTTTTTACAAAAAAATAAAAACTATATATAAGTTATATTAAAAATGGGACAAAATTGACATTTATATTAAAAAGACGGGATGGTCTGGGAATGTGAAAAAAATGGTACTGTCCCATTTAAAATGGTACGTATGGTCAGCCTAGATTTGTGTCTTGCCTCTTCATAGTACACTGTCACTGAAGGACAGTTCTGATCTTCATACCTTAAGACTTTTCAAAGGCTGAGTAATCATAAGGGTTTGGACAACAGGCTTGCCCTGGGAACCCTCTAACTATGCCAGCAGCATTGTTGTTATTATTATCATAGGAAGGGTTATTTTGTCATCTACTGACAGTTGATGGAATGGGCCTCTGGAGGTGTTTAAGGTCTCATCCCTCACTCATTACATTTACAACAAACACTTGGCTGTTTTCCCAGCTTCATTTCACTCCTCACTTGTAGCCACTGTCCCCAACATACACTGTCTCACTGCAAGATCTTTCTAGTATTCAATGTGTTAAAAGCTCCATTTAAAGTAACAGGAATGTTTATTTGACCCCTGTGGTACAGCTGGTTTGCTCCAGAACTGAACCACTTTAAGAAAAGTAGCGCAATACTGGAGCGAACTAACTAAACCAATCTGAACACTGGAAAAAAATAGGGAAATTCAAAGGGGAAAAAAACCTTTTATTAAAACAACAGGTAAGTTCTCACTCAAATGCACAAAAAGCCGAGAAACAGAGGTTACATTCGTCCAGTTTAACTCCCCAACCCCATGTACTTTGCTGATGACATCAAGCTTGACATCACAAATGACATTAATGTCACGGATGAGATAATTTGTGATGTTGCCAGTGATGTCACTGATGGTGTGATTTGTGAGGTTATATCTGATGTCATTAGCAAAGCATGTAGAGGCATGGCATTAGGTTGGAAGAACGTAACCTTTATTCCCCAGCTTTTGATGGTCTTGTTTAATTATCCTCATTTTTGCATGTCTCAAACCCAATTATTTTAAACACATTTGAATTGCAAGGATTCACTTCACCACTGCCCCCATTCACCATCTCACCCTCATGCCTAGCGACAAGCATGCAAGTACCTAACAGATCAACAGAGAACTGGTCATAGGGCAAAGGGTTGGGATCTTGTACACACGGTGTTTTTGCATGCTTGCCAAATGTACCTGTGATTAAATTTGTGACCAAATGAAATCCAGTCTTTTTCAATTAATACCTAGAAACAAGAATACATAAATTAGAAGCATGTATTAGAAATGTAAATATCTTGTGAGACAAAAGGAAATTAATGGTGAATGGCATTCCAATATATAATATAAAATATAACAAGTAAATGCAGACAAGTATAGTCTTATCTTTACAGTTAAAGGGGAAGGGGACAATGCCAAAATATGCCCTTCAGGCCAACCCATACCTTTATATGGTGGGAGGAAGTGCCCCATCTTGTATGTGTGAATGATTACTTCAGTACACTCTATTACCTCTCAAAACAGCTTTAGGGCATGAATGAAATGGAGGAATGCAGAAAAATAGTCAAATATGTTCCACTGCAACACTTCTGGGTAATCTGTGAGTGGACAATTTTCTTCCAGAAACCGAGAGCATTGGACTTAATGCAGAAACCAACATGAATAGTTCTGAACCAAACTAACTGCTCCATGAGAGAGGGAGTAAAATAAATGTCCTGTGGTAACTGAGGCTTTTAACCCCTTGAGTGCTAGAGAGGTCCTGAAATCATTGTAGTGGAGACGTTGCCAACATGCAAGGAGTTAAACGCCCCATTTAAATCAATGGACATTTATATGTCCCATATACTGAAGTTGGTAGGATCCAGAATTGCTCCTATTTTCCTTTCTGCATAACCACCATTGTGGCAGCTGGGTGGAGTATACATTTACTATGACATAACCTTCCTACTTTTAGGTTTTTAAGAGGATATCACAAAGGGAACAATCTAAGAATTGTTATCATACACTAAGAATATCTGTAGACTCTGTAGCTGGTATTATTTAATAAATGTAAAGCAAGGGTTAAAAACTAGGTAAAGCACTTTCTTAAAGTGGGATTGTCAATATATTGAAGGGTGATCTTGATAGAGCTTTCATCATGACATATTTATGTTAGCCATTGTTTATTTGAAACTACAGTTTACAACAGATTTAACTTTTTCTCTTGTATTCAATTGAAGACACGGGGACTATGGGGTAAAGTGTTCTCCAGTAGGAGGCAGGATAATATTTGCTACTTTTCTCATAGTATATATTCCCATTTTTGCATTTGTTTGGAGACTCAAGTCAGATGGACTCCTGTCCTGCTCCACCTACTGTGTATTTCCTGACTCTTTTTGGACTATCACAGGGTGCCTTATCTTATATAATAATTCACTAGAAAGTTTTTAAAGACGCAGTTGTGCGCAGTAGAGACTGCCCATGACAAGGTTGATGCAGAGCGGGGTGCTCCAAAGGAGCATCCAGCTCTGTATCAGCCGCTGCGTGGGCAGTTTCTACTGTGCATGACTGGCCCGAGACCGGCTGGCAGTGGTATTGTGGCCCGTGCAACGGGCTCTTCAACTAGTAGTAGTATAACTCATTATAAGGCCCTTCCTCAACTCAGTATGGTTTGGCATGGTCTAGTCCTCATGTCTTGGTCTCTCTATGCAGAGTCCTGTTTTTCTGGGTACTGAGTCACCAATGGGAGCAAGGGAGCAAAATCTAACCCTACTATTGTCACTTTTTTCACCTGTCAAGAATGCAAATTCAAAGTGCACCTCAACCAAGACACATATCTTAATCCAATGCATATCTTTTACAGTGTCTGTTCCCAGTATAGCAAGACCTATTGTTCCAACAGTCCAATCCTGCACAATTCACGTTCCAAGGGAAACTGACTGGACTAAAAACATATCTCAGACTATCAATACCTTACCACGCTCTACTGCAAAGGTTCTCAATAAACAGTTGGCTAACCAGCAGCAAATAGGATAGCCCCTTTTAGTTCAGAAAGGAACATAGCTATTTTCTGGGACAATAACCCTCCATAGACTTCTGTAATATTTCAGGCCATGGATGTACTGCACCCAAACATGTCTGAGATGCAATAGCTTTTGAATAACATCTCTCAGCAGTTTGAGTAACCTTGTTACAACTCAGCAGTGCAAAGAATAGTTTTTCCCACATTAAGCAATACTATCTGTTCAAATCTCATTAGACCAACTTACCATAAAACCCCTTATGGTTCTGTAGTACGGATCAAGTAGAAGACTGGCAACAGAGCAAACCTGGGCTGTCCGGTCCCATCCATCTGAACAATGAACAAGAACACTGGTTCCTTCTTCTGATACAGCCTGGAAGATTTATCCAAGATAAAGTCTCATCAATAGCACTATAGAAAATGGTTTTAGTTTACTAGTTCCCTGTCCTGGATACAGCTGATAAAGTTGGTGCTTGTCTTTTCTGATCGTCTCTCATGGACAAGGACCCATATATATATACCTGCAGACGATGTAAAGTCAAAGTAAAGGTGTACTGTTCCTTTAACAGTGATTTAACACTAGGCAATACTCATAGGAGAAGCGAGCAATGGAGAACTTTCTGGCATTCAAGGGGTTTAAAGCCCCATTTAAATTAGAATTTGGAGAATATTTATTTGCACCTAGTGCCCCACAATTATTGCACTTCTTTGTGCCAAAGGTGCATGCAACACAATGTGGATAAATGTGTTGCGTACCTCTCTGGCACTCAAAGAGTTAAAGGTCCATATAACAATCGATTTAAAAGGGTCATTTTAACACCTGGAAATGTTTGCAGAGCAAATTGTGTATCAAAGCAAACTGGGAAATTTCTGGGGTAAACAATTTTGAAGGTTTGATAACAAAGAAACAGATCTGATGTGATGTTCTGAATAGAGAACAAACATTTGGAAGTCTGTATGCCAACACTGCATATTTATAATGTTTTCAGTCCCCAACACACTGTAAAGCTATCCTCTGGACTGTAATAGTGACTCCAAAGCACAGAGTGTGTTTCACCTTTGCTATAGGGATTAGTAATACTTAAGTATTACTATCCCTTTAATCTCCTTGTAACCTTGGACAACTCACTTTAGGTCCCTGTGCCTCCAGCAGCAAAATCTAAGAATTTAATATCTACAGGCCAATGACTTACTAATGCCAGGAATACAGCCATGATTGCCTGCCTCAGTGTGAGTCTGTTTGCAGTCTTGTTAAGTCCTGCCTCAACCACCGTCTTTACTTCCTGCAGAGCTCATGCACAAAACCAGTGAGTAACACACAGTGATAGAAGACCAACTGTACTTACCCCAGCTCCATTATCACAGTACAGGTAGCACAGAGAGTGGACAAAACAGGACTTAAAAAGATAGTAAATGGACCTACTTGGAGGGGAGCAACCATAATCAGTACTACAAGTGCTTTCATTAATATGACAATGGCCCAGAGTGTGTCACTTATTTTGTTTGTTTGCTCCCGGTCCTCAGCAGTTTCGCAATCACCACAAGACACATTTGCAACTTGAGTGCAGTGCAAGGCTCAGCACAAATGCAAAACTTTTGCTGAAGAGGAGAAAACAAGGTGTACATAATGTGCTGGTCCCTCTCTCAGTCTCCCATACTGCCTCTGGACTCCTGGAGGGGAAGATGGGTGGATATATATTATCACATGTACGCTGAAATTGGAGCTGTAATCATGCAGTTGCTGACGAGTCATATGTTACTTGTCCCTATATAAAAGAGTGAGGGGAGCTGTGACACCAACGGTCCCCAGCATCTCTGGCTTCAGTTTTTCACAGTCACTTTTTGCTTTCACTCCAACAGCAGCAACGATTAACATGTTTTATGTTGTAAAAACACATTTTTTAAAATTCACAACATTTATTTTTATAAGCTACAAAAATGTACATTTTTTACTATTCTAAATAAACCATATTGTTGGGGCCCTCCTTAAAATATTAACAATCTGGTCCTCAGCTGTATTTGAGTTTGACATGCTTGATTTAGAGATTAGCACATTAACTTCATTATGTTCAATAAAATGGAACTTTATTAAAATGTAAGTAATAATCAGACTTAACAACATATACTCCAAAGCATATAATTGCAAATAAATACTCCAGTTCATAGTTAATTACCTTTGCAATGAAGATTCCAGCATCAATTATAGCTTTAATGTGCTTTAACCATCCAGAAGATTCTAGTCCCCAAAGAAAGTCACCCATAGAAGGGGAGCGTAGCTCACATACTGCAAGAGAGATTAGTTATTGCCAGGTTCAAAAAAGGTTCAAGTTATCATATTTATCTAAATAAGTGAAACGTTGTTGTACGTACCGAAAAATTTATATCAATATAAATCTGGCTAGAAATAATTATTTTACAAAGGCCTGGATTAACCTGCGGTTGATAAAGGTCACTGATTATTATCTACAAATTCAGTCATACACTTCAATAGGAATCGGAGGTAAAAGGGATAGTAATATTTCAAAATAAATGCAGCTCAGATTACTCTCTATAGTTTTTGGGCCATGTAGAGCATTATTATCATTCTCTACGATGTGTAGTTCCAGAGTAATTGGAGCTGCATTTATTTTAAAACATGACTATGCCTTTAAAATCAGTGATAACACTGATCACCTGCTATGTAATCAAGATAATTTTATTTGTGAAAAAAATGCAAAATCCTTAACAGCTTAAGGACCATTGCCGTGCCAGGACTGTCACGGCGGTCCGACACTTAAGGACCAGTGACGGTCCTGGTACGTCATGGAGTTCAGGGCTCCCTGCGCGGCTGCACGCTGCTCCGGAAGCCCTGAACCGGAAGTGAAAAGGAAAAAGCTCCGTGGGCCTCAAGTGCCGGTCGTGCGTCGGCGCGCCTGTCCTTAAGGGGTTAATAGAAAAAGAACACAAATTTCTAACAGGCATTAGTTGCACAGCCAAATTAATTGAGATGTCTGAAAGCACTCTAAATAGGGCCCTTACGTTCAAAAGAAAGGCGATGTAATACCGGGGCAAACCAACTGAACCATAAGAGACACATATTTCCATTGCTATAACCCTTTGAATGGCATTCAAAGGGTTAAATAGGGCTTTTAACCTCCAGGATTATAGAAGTCTCCAAGTCATTGCTGGAGACCTACCTAGAACTCAAAAGGTTAAACTTTCCATTAAAATCAATGGGAATTTGGGAAATCTGTATTTGGCCCTTACGGTGCAGTTGGACCAAGAGCTATAACTTGCAGAAGAGGCCTGAGATAATAACAATCAAACTGGAAACATTTCCTATAAATCTCCCTCAGTTTCCTAACTCATTATCCCATCTTCCACACAGTAAACTCCAGAAAGCTGCTATACTCATTTATTAACCTCTTTGCTGCTACATGTAATCCCCCCCAGTTCTGCATACTTTTTCAGGCTGTTGTAGCGGTTAATAGACAAACATCAATTTAAAGTGACATTTATGTGCAAAAGCCACAAAGGGGTAATACGTGGTACTTGGTCAGTCACGTTTAGAATCAAGAGATAATACAAAGTATGAAACATAGGTTTACATTCATGCAAATTCTTGGTTAATTTGAATTGCACTGGAGGTGAATCACTTATCACAGGTGTCTTTGTAAATCATTCCTATGACTCCAGTAGCGGTATCTCTTTGTAGCTGGCAAAGTGGTACAATATTTGTTTCCCTTTTGATGTGTGAATAGCTCCAGTAAATACAGTGTGCAGATTTGTGACTTGTGGCCAAAGATAGATAAGTATATGGAATGTACAGATTAGCTATCAAATTCCAAAAGGCAATTCAACACGTGCCCTTCTGACATGCAAAGGGTAAATGATGTTTATTGTGTGGAATAATGCAACAAAAAATCCTTGTCATGGCCACAGTTTAGAGTGTTAAACTAGGTCATCAATTTATACTCCCAGATCTTTGTCTCTCTGTGTCTGAAAGTTTCCCATCAGTACTGTCACCATGAGAACTTTGATGATGTGACCAGTTCTGCACAAATGTTGACCCACTTGGGTGTTTCTTTTCTTGTTTTCACTAGACCTGTGAGAATTAATCTGTTTTCTTAGAGTTTGCCCTGTGTTGGGACATTTCAAACACCTGATGAAGTAGAAAACATTAGATGATCTGCAGGAGCATTTGCCTTTGATGTTGTGGTTTTGGTGGGGATGTGTTTTCTGTTGCATTCTTGAAGCAGAACTTTCACTTAGTATAAAGTCACCCTCCAATAATTAAACATATGGCGACTAGCTTCATAATATTTCTATTACTTCTCAGAAGTGCCAGATTCTAAAGTAATCCTGAATCTTCGGAGCCCGTAAGCCAGGCATCAGTGCATCTATTATTATGAAACATTAATGTAAGAAAGTTTTACTTCACTGAGAGGGTGGTAGCTAAGTGGAATAGCCTGCCAGTAGAAGTGATAGAGGTTAATAAAGTGACAGAATTTAAAGGGATATAATGTTTCATAATAAAAGCAGCTCTAATTAATTTCAATACTGTCAGAGTTATAGTTCAAGAGTAATTCAATGACAAAGTGTCCCCCTCCCTCCCCTTTTACTGATATAACACTGCTCAGCCAGAGCAGAAGGGAGGTGTCCAGGTAGACTGCAGAGAGGGACAATCTTCAATTAAGATAAGGGAAAAACCTGAAAAGCTTGTCAAGGGGGGCAGGGGTTTCATTGTTCTCACAGGAAGAAGATTGTCCCCTGCTGTTATCTGTCTGGTCTATGGACTGCATTCCACATCTGAGAAGAGATGGCTTACACTACTAGGTAAAAGGGGCGGGAGGTGGAAACTTTGCTTGTGAATCTCTCTCAAACCATAAAGGTTTGAGAGATAAGACTTATATAGTTTTTCATGTTTTTAATGCCTACAAAATAAAATAAAGATAAAAGGAAGTATTATTATCCCTTTAAGCATGCATGGGATAGGCATAAGGCTATCCAGAACATAAGACAAGACCAAGGACCAAATAAGGTTTGAGGTTTTTGCAGTAAATGGTTCGAATGGTTCTTATCTACCATCAGATTCAATGTTTCTATGTAAGCTCTCAAGAGCAGGGACCTCTGTCCCTTTTGTATTGTACAAGAATGACTGTTTTGTTGTCTGTTGTACAATGCTATGGAATAAGTCCATGGTTTCAAATTAAAGGAAAATAATCTTAATAAAAAAGTTGTTGCTTTCACTGACTTATGTTTTGACCCAATAATCAGTCTAAAGAATACTCCTTTAGAAAAAAAAATGTCATGGAATACTGAGAGACAAGTGTTACATGGCCAGAGAGAAATCTATCTAAATATGGAATAAAAACAAATATATCCAACTGACAATTCCAAAAACACCCTCAGCCAGTTCATTCATGTTTATCCACAGTGGGGATTTGACTGTAAATAATTTATAAGGAAAGTGATCTCCTATGACCTATATATCTTACAAACCAAAGGTTATTGACGCATTGAGTCTAAATTTAGGTCCACACACTAGCATGCTCCTACTGTCATTTAAGATCATATTACCTGATGTTATCAGATACCTTCCTAAGATGAAAATAGGAATACAAATCAAGGAGCAGCGCATTATTTAAGAAATGATTTCACCAAGAAAGAATATTGAGATCTCTCTCTTATGTATGTCCTGCATACAAAATGTACTTACAAGCATATTAAAGGAACAGTACATTATATATTTTATATTACATTGGTAGTTGAATAAAGCAAGGGACTACCACTGTTTTGAGATACTTCATTCAAAAGTTACTTTATCGCAGGCATTTTTTTTAAAATCAATCCTGTTAGCAATAGCTCAAACTAGCATCCAAAAGGAATTTTTTTATAATGCACCCAATGGGAGAGATTGAATCACAGTGTATGACTCAGTGGAGTAAACTGGGACCACAGCTTCCTTTCTGCTGAACACTGGTTTCCCATAATGCAAAGAAGACTTCTCTATCACACATGGACTAAAAGATCACATAAAAGAGAGCCGCCTTAAAATAAAATATACAAAGTACCTCTCTTAGTGCTGTTTTAACATGAGTGGAAATGCTTTAAAGGATAGTAATACTTCGTTTTATCTTTATTTTATTTTGTAGGCATTAAAAAAACACGAAGAATGATATAAGTCTTATCTCTCAATCCTTTATGGTTTAAGAGATATTCACAAGCAAAGTTTCCACTCCCGCCCCTTTTTCCTAGTGTAAGCCATCTCTTCTCAGATGTGGAATGCAGTCCATAGACTGGACAGATAACAGCAGGGGACAATCTTCTTTCTATGAAAACAATGAAATCCCTACCCCCCTTGACAAGTTTTTCCCTTATCTTAATTGAAGATTGTCCCTCTCTGCAGTCTACCTGGACACCTCCCTTCTGCTCTGGCTGAGCAGTGTTACAGCAGTAAAAGGGGTGGGAGGGGGACACTGTCATTGAATTACTCTGGAACTGCAACTCTGACAGAATTGAAATAACAATCTCCAAAGTCCAAATACTATGATGATTAATTAGAGCTGCTTTTATTATGAAACATTACTATCCCTTTAAGTTAATAAGCGGCATGTCTCAATACATCCAGGTATGAATCGGGCATTACCTTCAAGCATCTTTTGCAGGCTGTTCCTCATGACATGGATGTTCTCAATGCCAATAAATTGAAACTTAATATCAGAGTAGTTGTCCTCGTTCTCATAGCCTTTCCCTGCTGCTCTATTTGCCATTGCATTCAGCTGAAAAATTAAACAAAATGTAAACAACAATGCACTTTTAAATAATAAAGAAAAAAGGCACATAAAATTAAATGTGAAGTCTTTATTTTTGCTATACACATTTGGAACAGTTAACAAGAGGTCTACTTTGTTCAATAGCTGCCAGCCATGCAATGCCACATGTTACTGCAGTTAAACTGGAACTATAGAAATTAGTTGCACTTAAAGAGGCACTTACCTTAGGGACTCATTTCATTTAAGAGTGATTTACCCAGGCAAATGTTCTTCACACAGCAGTCAGACACACACACAATTTTGTTTTGACCATTTGATCTCTCATATAGTAAATTACTAGTTGTTTCCATTTACAGTCTGATAAAGACTGATAGAAAGTTGTGTCACGATCCAAGAAAAAGGCAGCCCACGCAAGATAATACAAGAAAGCACATGCAAAAGAGAACCTAAGCTAGACAGGCACTCAGAAAAGAACACATTTAAGAGAACACACACGAAAGAGAGAACAGACACAGAAAAAGGGATTGTTGGATATGTACAGATAATTAATTTTCTCATTGTCCTTTGGGAATACAGGAACCAGGGGTAAAGTAGCTTCCTCTAGGAGACAGGGCACTTTTAACTAAAAAACTATGGAGGTGGAGACCCACGCCCACTTCACCCCCACCCAGCAGAAGCACCCTCAGTTTCAACATATAGCAAAGATGCAAGAAGAGAAGTAGGGCATGGAGGTGGTCACTACACCAGGGAACCAAAAGGACAAAAGCTCCTTTAAATATGTAACGCTGTCTCCCGTCAGCCGGTACAGATGAACGGCAACGAAGGACAATCTTCTGTCAGCATAAGGAAAAACCTATCCTTCTTCATCAAGGGGTACAGGGTTTTCCTTATACTGACAGCCAGAAGATTGGCCCTTGTTGCGATATGTCTGGTCCGATGACCGGATTCCAGATCTGAAGGGAGGCAGCGTTATGTAGTTAAAAGGTGCAGAAGGAGGCCACTTTATAACATCATTACACATAAACTAGACAGCTTACAGCATTGTAATAATGCTCTGCAGTGTTGAAAAACTATGAAGAATGATCAAAGCTTAATTTATCTTGAAAAATTACTCTCTCTTTAACAGTAAGTATACAAAAAATCCCCTTTTCTCTTTTGTCCACTGGGGAACACAGGAATCATGGGGCTATACCAAAACTATCCCATCCAGGATACAAGAAGGAAGAAAACTCCCAACAATAAAATCAGTCTCAACAGAGACAAACCGGGTACAACGATGAACCTCAGGTGTCAACGGACACCTCTACACAAAACACTGAGCAACAGTAGAAAGGTTACTACAAACCAGAGAAAAATAGGCACCTACAAAGGGACAACCTCCTGTAGGACCTTTGTCCCAAAATTTGCCTGAGACAAGGCCAGTACATTGATTCTCTTGTAGGCCCAAGAAGCACCTCCTCTCTGATGGAAGAAGTTGTTACACAAAAGGGAGTGGTCTTTTCCTAATGATATAGGCCTGGCAAATGGCCTCCTTGATTCGAGAGGCCACTGTCAACCTAGATGTCACTTGATCCGAAGTGAAGCTCCTGTTCTCTTCTACTACAGGGTTCAGGCCAAAGAGAAGGAAAAAACATTTCCTGATTAAGATGAAAATCAGACACCATCTTGGTTTAAAAAAAAAAAAAAAAAAAAAAAAAAAAAAAAAAAAAAAAAAAAGTCTAGCATGCAGTAACACCCTCTGGGAAATGAACAGGAAGGGACGTTTACAAGACAAAGCCTGTAGTTCCATCAACCAACACCTTCGCTAAATGGAAAGCAGTCTTCAGTATCAAAGGTACAAAAAAGTCAAAGATTCAAATGTCTCCCGCTACTTCACTTCACAGACCAGATTTAGGTTCCATTGAGGAGTGGGATGTAGAAAGAAGGGGCAGAGATGCACCACCTTTACAAAGGTCTGTACATCAGGTAGTTAAGCAATACAATTCTGAAACAGAACGGACAAGGCTGAAATATGGGCCTTGATAGAACTAAGACAAAGCCCCTTGAGAAGGCCATCCTGGAGAAAGGGAAAAGCTAAAGGAAGATGAAAAAGACATGGCCAAGAGCCCTGTTCTTCACACCAACAGAAGAACAAAGACCAGATCTTATGATATGCTTTAGAAGACACCGGCTTGTGGGCCTTAAGCGTGGTTGCAATGACTTATTCTGAGAAGCCTTTCTTGTTCATGATATCAGCTTCAGGAGCCATGCCATCAAGGCTATCCTCTGCATCCAGATGACAGACAATCCTGAGGTCTTGAAGAAGAGGGCGATGCCATGGTTCAACAATAAACAGGAGTTATCAGATCTGAGAACCATGCTTGTCAAGGCCAGTAAGGAAAAATCAGAATTGTCTTCACCCTCCTGACTTTACTGAACACCTTGAGAATCAGAGGGAGTGGAGGAAAGACATATAGTAGGGAGAAATACCACAGAATGCCCATCTCATCTATTGCTAAAGTCAGAGGATCCAGGGATCTGGAGCAAAACTGAGGAACCTTGTGGTTCTACCTGGATGCCATCAGGTTCACCGCCAGGAGACTGAATCTGAGAACAAAGGAGTCAGGACAAAGGAGTCAGTTCCCATTCTTAGGGATGCAGACGCTGGCAGCTGAAAAATTCTGCCACCTAACTGTCCACCCCTGGAAAGTGAAGAGCAAAGAGAGCTGAAACATAAGCTTCCTCCCAAGCACGAATTAGACAAACCTCAGACCATGCAGGTGCTCTTCTGGTCCTTCCATTATGGTTAACATACACCACGGCTATTTCACTGTCTGATTAAATCCTCTTCGCCAGGCCACACAGCAGAGCTGAAAAGCCCACAACTCCAACACATTAATAGAAAACTGATTCTCGTAGTCAGACCAGAGGCTCTGTGCCATCAGGAAATGGAATGTTGCTCCATCCCCAACAGGCTGGAGTCCATTATCATTATGAACCAGTACATTAAATATTCCAGACAGTGAGTCCAGGAGATGCCTATGCACCGAATATGGCCAGACAAAGCCACGCTAAGTTTTATGAAATGTCACTGAGCCCATACCAGTCAAGAAGGGTAGCGCCATAAACTGAAAGGTTAAATGAAGAAATTGCTGATCTCACACTTGAATAAGCATGCAAAGGTACTTGCTCCATAGGTCCAACGAGGAAGAAAATCCCCTAAAAAGCTTCAGGTCTTGCCACAGGTTGCAGACGGCCCACTGTGACCACTCCGTACCTTTCTCTTGCTGATCTTGAACCTATGACCTTGTGACTGTGGGGCCTGTAATTTCCGGCATGAGTCACTGGACACTCTTGAATCATCAGGATTCTGGTGCTAGTGTTGTTCCTGGTTCCAGCAGTTTGCATCTCAGCTCACCCAAGAACTCTCCCCTCTACTAACTCCAATCCTTACTCACTTATTCAACCTCTCATTGTCAACCGGCACCTTCCCATCCTCTTTCAAACATGCACTAATCACTCCCATCCTAAAAAAACCCTCCCTGGACCCAAACTCATTGTCAAATTACCGGCCAATTTCCCTACTCCCGTTTGCCTCCAAGCTTCTCGAGCGCCTTGCATATAACCGGCTCACTAAATTCCTCTGCTCCCATTCCCTGCTAGATCCCTTGCAATCCGGATTCCGCCCTCATCACTCCACTGAGACTGCCCTCACTAAAGTGGCCAATGACTTGCTCTCAGCCAAGTCTAAAGGCCACTACTCCCTACTCATTCTTTTGGACCTGTCAGCCGCATTTGACACAGTCGATCACCCACTCCTCCTCCAAGCCCTCCACTCCCTAGGCCTCTGCGACACTGCACTCTCCTGGTTTTCATCTTATCTCTGCAACCGCTCCTTCAGTGTTTCATACTCCGGCTCCACTTCCCCACCCCTCCCACTGTCTGTTGGTGTGCCCCAAGGATCAGTACTGGGACCCTTGCTCTTCTCAATCTACACTGCTTCCCTTGGAAAACTAATAAACTCCTTTGGGTTTCACCATCATCTCTATGCTGATGACACCCAAATATATCTTTCCTCCCCAGACCTCTCTCCTTCCCTCCTGTCCCGAGTGTCTGACTGTCTGTCTGCTGTGTCTTCCTGGATGTCCTCCCATCAACTCAAACTTAACCTTAGCAAAACTGAACTAATTCTCTTCCCTCCATCTACAACCAGCCTTATCCCAAACATTACCCTCACCGTTAACAACACTTCCATCACACCAACCCCTACAGCACGCTGCCTGGGGGTCACATTTGACTCTGCCCTATCCTTCATTCCTCACATCCAGTCAATCTCCAACTCATGCCGCCTCCACCTCCGCAACATCTCTAGAATCCGACCCTTTCTCACAGAAGACACTACCAAAATTCGAATCCAAACACTCATCATGTCCCGTCTTGACTACTGTAACTCTTTACTAATTGGCCTGCCTCTCACCCGACTAACCCCGCTACAGTCCATAATGAACTCTGCTGCAAGACTAATCTACCTCACTCATCGCTTCTCTAACACCACACCCCTCTGTCAGTCCCTACACTGGCTCCCGTTAGCATACAGAGTAAAATTCAAAACTCTGGTGCTAACTTATAGAGCCCTCACTAACACTGCACCCCCCTATATTTCATCTCTCATTTCCAAATATACTCCCGCCCGCCATCTTCGCTCTGCACATGACCTTCTGCTCTCCACAGCTCTTATCACATCCTCCCACTCCCGCCTACAGGACTTCTCCCGTGCTGCACCTGAGCTGTGGAATTCCCTCCCCCGCCCCATTAGACTCTCCCCCAGCCTTCAAATCTTCAGACGCTCCCTGAAGACTCACCTCTTCAGGGAGGCCTATCAACTGCCTCCATAAACATCATCACCAAGATTCACCCCTTGCACGGACTGCTGCACTCAATGGCACTTCTCACTCCCACCCACTGACTGGCTGTTCATGTGGCAGGAGGCACTTAAACACAATAGCACTTACTCCTTCTGTATCAAACCTACCTTCCTCTAGACTGTAAGCTCTCACGAGCAGGGCCCTCTGATCCTCCTGTTCTACACATCTGATTGTACTATTTAATACCTCTGTATGTCTATTCCCCAATTGTACAGCGCTGCGGAATTAGTTGGCGCTATATAAATAAAGAATAATAATAATAATAATCTACCTCCTAGAAGCTCTCTTGCCACTGAACTGGAGGATCAAGTCAGCTGTTTTTACTGGAGAGGTGTTTAGCCCAGCTCTTCTGAGCATTCAGTGCTTTTGTAGTCTTGACTTGTATCCTAACTCATGCTTGTTCCTGTATTATCTTGCACTGGCCTTCTCGTCACCAGCACCAGGCCCTTCAGGCCTTCTCGTCACCAGCACCAGGCCCTTCAGGCCTTCTCGTCACCAGCACCAGGCCCTTCAGGCCTTCTCGTCACCAGCACCAGGCCCTTCAGGCCTTCTCGTCTCCAGCACCAGGCCCTTCAGGCCTTCTCGTCTCCAGCACCAGGCCCTTCAGGCCTTCTCGTCTCCAGCACCAGGCAAATCCATGACCCATGCCTCCTTGTCTCCAGCACAGGCAGCCCAGGCCTTCTCGTCTCCAGCGCCAGGCAGCCCAGGCCTTCTCGTCTCCAGCGCCAGGCAGCCCAGGCCTTCTCGTCTCCAGCGCCAGGCAGCCCAGGCCTTCTCGTCTCCAGCGCCAGGCAGCCCAGGCCCCAGCGCCAGGCCTTCTCGTCTCCAGCGCCAGGCCTTCTCGTCTCCAGCGCCAGGCCTTCTCGTCTCCAGCGCCAGGCCTTCTCGTCTCCAGCGCCAGGCCTTCTCGTCTCCAGCGCCAGGCAGCCCAGGCCTTCTCGCCTCCAGCATCAGGCAAACCCATGACCCATGCCTCCTTGTCTCCAGCACCAGGCAGCCCAGGCCTCCTTGTCTCCAGCACCAGGCAGCCCAGGCCTCCTTGTCTCCAGCACCAGGCAGCCCAGGCCTCCTTGTCTCCAGCACCAGGCAGCCCAGGCCTCCTTGTCTCCAGCACCAGGCAGCCCAGGCCTCCTTGTCTCCAGCACCAGGCAGCCCAGGCCTCCTTGTCTCCAGCACCAGGCAGCCCAGGCCTTCTTGTCTCCAGCACCAGGCAGCCCAGGCCTTCTTGGTTTCCACCCAGGCATTTCTGTCACCAACACCTGTGGAGACAATCATGACAAGGGGATCTGTCCCAATATTTAGGTCCTCCTCAGGCAAGTTTCTGCACAGGTGTTTGACATCACGTATTAGAACTTTGAGCAAGTCTGGCTATCAGATACCATGACAGGTCCAGAACTGTATGACAGCTGCCTTCCTTCTTAATTACTATGAATAGACTGACACCCCATGAACCTTTCCTAAGAGGGGAATCAAGACCCACATTTTCGGCAGGGCCTGAACCAATACCACCAATGGGAAGACAATGTCAAGAACCTTCATATAGCAGAGAGTACTCATATAACGTGTGAAGGCTGATACATGTAATAGGAGTACATAAAGAGAAGGACAGAGGTAAGGTGCTGGTGCACCGGAGGGTGGGGCCCCGCTCCAACAACCATGCCACCACCCAGGGGAAGAATAAGCCAAGGGGAAAAGGGTGCATGGGACTCAAACCACCAGGGGCCACACCGAGTAAAACTGAGTGACTGGTCTGGTCGAGCAGGGCCGCCACACTCAGGATTCCCCGACGGCGCCCCTGGCATTTGGACGCACTGTGAGAGCACACCAGCTGGAGCCCACCACTCACTCCCCACGAGGGGTGATGGCACTTCAATACGCTCCCTGAGGCCGTCAGGTGGTAGAATAGCCCTAGTATTATATTCACACAAAATCCCGTCCAAGAGTCCAGATCTGATGGGACCCAAGAAGTTAGCCCCTGCCAGGAGAGGACAAAGTAAGATAAACAGGAAAAACACAACTTTCAAACCCCCAAAATCCCCCTTCCAAACCCCACTCCCCACCGCATCCCCCAACTGGCTGCCATACAGCCTAGTGTGTAATCCAGGTGTGAATTATATCCTATAACTGGAGATGTGTAAACCCTATGGAATAGTCTATATTGCAGTTCCTGGAAGTAGAAGGACTGAACTCTAGTCAGTGAAGGGGAGTATCTCTACCAGGAGCCAAGGCCACCAATGAATTGTGAGTAGTAATAGTGGCGAGGAGAAACCTATATAATGTGGAGATGGTCAGGGCCTGGGTAGAGGTGCATCTCACATAGAAATCAAAGGTGCTCATGCATGAAAAAGAAGATACAAATCTAGAAATTTTATGTGCACAAGACTTAGCCTGCAAATACAGAAAGATGTGGTGCTGTGGCAGGTTGCATTTTTCTCTGAGCGTCAGGAAAGGGTATACATGAATGGGACTTTTTAACCCCCTGAATGCAAGGGAGGTCTACAACGTATTGAGTACCAATGCACTGAGAACCTCTCTAGCACTCAAGGGGATAAAAGTCCCATTTAAATCATTGGGAGATTTGGGGAATTGGTTTTTCTCCAGTATGGTGAAGCTGGTTTTCTCTAGAAGTGTTCCTCTTGAGTGGAGGGTCCTAAATGTTACCCTGAATCATTGCAAATCAGTGTTGGAGTATTCAAGGGATTAAAGGAGCAGTAAACCTTAATTACTATGAGCCACAGGGGTATGCAATGCATTTCACACCCCTCTGGAACTGAAGGAGTTAAACTTGTATTATTAAAACAATATATATTATATATTTACATGTAATTCTTTTCCTGTAGAGTAAAACAAGTACTCTGAACACCAGAGGGTGCTGTTAATCAACACTTATACCTTTAGAACACATCTCCCGGTGCTGGTTTTGCATTATTTATATGGTGTCACAAGTATACACATCATGTTACAATTTTATTAGAAAGGTCTCTTTAGGAAATAATTATGTACAGTTTCGCACACTATGAGAGTTGAAGTACATGAAGTAATTAGCTATTTGCTCTAGGCAAGTACAATCACTACCCTATAGTTATCTGAATGTTCTAGTAGACCAAGACTGCTTCTTACTTTTGGCCGAGTATCAACAACATAAAGGAAGTCACTTCCAGGGTTTGCTTTTCTTATGGCCTGCAGCATCTGTTCATCCTCAAGGCATCGAGCACTAAAGCCAGACAAAGGCTGACTACTCCGACAAATGGAAGCCTGCAGGGAAATACACAATCAATACAAGAGAAATCCACAAGGATGTAAATTAAATGTTTTCAAATATACTGTATATGTTTGGCTTATATACTATTTTATAAATTCTAATAAATCATTATATTCATAAATACAACTGAAGACATATGTACCCATGAATCATCACAGGCAAATCAAATTAAGATATTTAAAAAAATATAAAACTTTTTTTATACCCCCGAATAAATCCTTTTCTATTAGTCCATTGGGGACTCAGGAACCATGGGGAAAGGCTCCTCCTCCAGGATGCAGGGTACTTAAACAGTTAACTAAAGGTAACAACTCCAACCCATAATAGTGTTGTCTCTCAGGACACGTTGTCTTGTGTCTCCTAATGGACTAAGAAAAATATATTTTAATATATGCAGCGCCTGATTGTTCCCTGTTAACTTTTCCCCCTAATATAGGTTGGTGTATGGGTTTGGAAAACTCTGATATGGTTTCTTTATGGACAAAGATAGTCACAGTATTTATAGGGTTTTTTTCTGCCCAGAAAGCCTTCCTCACCTAGAGATAATCCAGCCAGGATGCTACACTGAATACAGCAGCAGAAACCTGGCCAGGCACAGATTAGAAGATAATCATTTTTTCCAATTGTTTCATCAGTTCTCTATCTCTTTCTGAGAGTTTTTTTCTCCCTCTTTGTTTTTGAGACGATTTTGAGTCTTCTCCATGGTCCCTGTGGCACCCATTTGACACAAAAGAAAAGAGGACTTTTTTGTATTCGCCAACAGATACATTTTTATTTACATGTACCTGAATCCCACAATCCAATGCAGAAGGGGGTCAGCTCAAATACAATGAAATCAGAGACATCACCTCTCAAAATAGAGTTGTAGATCATGTGGCCTGGTCCCCAATCGTACCCTAATTAAGAAGTGGAATAATGGAATACTTGGTGGAGTTGTCCATCACTGGAGGAAAGAATCTTGTAGTATAGCACTGCTGATACAAATATGCCCATGATGTAATGGAAAAAGAAAATAAATTAAAAAAAACAAAACAAAAACTATTCCCCACAGGGAGTCCCATACTATTCTCCAAGAGGCCAGTCTTGTGCCTCCTGTGTGAGGACACTTTAAAGGGTTAGTAAAAGTAATATTTATGGTTTGAGAGATATAGGGTGATAAAGTCCCCCTCTCACTGATGTCAGCTGTATAGCTGACAGAAGGAGATTCGTGTCAGCCGACTCTTCAGCAGAGCCGAAATACCGCAATCTAAAATAAATACTTCATTGGAAAGGTCTACAAAGTGTGCCTGGTTTGCAAGCACACTTTGTAGACCATTCCAATTAAGTATTTCTTTTTAGTTTGAGGTATTTGGGCTCTGCTGAAGATCCACCTGCCGGTCCCAGGACCAGAATCTCCTGCTGTCAGCTAGAGGCTGACATCAGGTAAAGGGGAGGGAGGGGGGAAACTTTATCACCGTATTTCTCTCAAACTATAAAGGTTTGAGAGATCGGACTGGCAGCAATGGATTTATTTTTTTAATATCTACAATATTACTTTTTATTTATTCAAGACATTACTAACCCTTTAACTGATCAGTACAGGGAGTATGAGGTGTATATTAGTACAGAGGAGAGGGTAGAGTTGCTTTCTGTTTTTTGTTAACTGTTTAAGTGCCCTGCCTCCTGGTGGAGGAACCTTTACCCTATTGTCCCTATGTCTCCCATTAAAGGCCAAATAAAATAGGTATATATCACACTGAGTGAAAGCACGTTCATTTCCTTTAACCTTTTCAGATGACAAAGAGAGGTAATCAGCTCAATGTGACACCATGAGTTGGAACTCTCTCTCTAGTATTCATGGAGAGAACTGAAACACTATAAATCTGAGTTTATAAACTTTCATAAACGTATTTAAAATTGTCCATTTTTGTTTTAAGAACATGGACTAGTACTGGTTTTGTTTTAAACCAAGGGCAATTATTTTGACCTGAAGACCAGATTGATGTTCATGTTTTTGGAGGGATATAGTAGCACTGAATCCCCATCTCTCTGCATTGGAAGAATTGTATATTATATCAGTGTTGTGTGATGTGATAAAACGTATCACTCTTCATTTGCAGAGAAAGACAGACGCAATAGTTCATCCGTATAGCAGCTCTGCTGTATATGCAATCAAACAGATTCAAGAGTCACATTAAATCAGTAATTTGTCCATCTGTGTTCTAAACGAAGTATCATAATCAATACATATTTACGTTGTTATCTTGGCAATAATAAGAAAGAGTTGGAAAGCGTCCTCTGCTGCGGAATTTTGAGCTGCCTACGATGATTGGCACAGTTGCAGATTTTGGTACATAGAGCTCTGTTGGGTAGGAGTCACACACCTAAATAAAATAAAAAATATATATATAAAAACCCAACAACAACAAGTATTTTCATTTCAAGTGTTCTACTTATATATAATAGAACTACAGGTTCTATGAGGAAACAAACACAAATTGTATTTCCTATCATTGCAATTAAAGGGAGGCCACAAAGAACAAAATATACATTTGGTTCCTATTATGATAAAAATATTTTTGTCTATTGAAGAATGATGGAACTTTGCGAAAATTATCAGAGTGACACTGTCATATTTTACTCTACAGGAATAGCTTCACTAGCAGGCTATACCAGCTACCAATCATAATACTATAAAGATCTCCTGGACTTATTTATAAACAGGTGCAATTCTGGAGCAAAAAACTGCACCACAGGGGACAAACACAATGCCTGAAACTTACATTGATTTAAACAGATTTTAACCCACTGAGTACTAGAGAGGTCTCCAAGTTTTTGCAAGGTGTTGGAATCCCCTCTAGCATTCAAGCATTTAAAATCCCCATTAAACCTCTTCACTGCTGCATATATTTTCATATTAGCATTACAGTTTATAGTTCAATATTATATTCAGTGCAATTTTTCTGTAAAAGCTACACACAATTTTTTTTCCCAGAAGAACCTGCTCTACAGCGTCTCATAATGCCAAAATGGAAAAATGTACTTTTTTCAAGCTGTTTGGTTTATGGAAACTTCCAAATCATTTTTTAACTTGCAAGGTTTGAAGAGGCTGCCAATCAGACTATTACTACAAAATTGTAGCCAATCAAAACTTATGGTCAAAGTAAAAATGTCAAATAACATAGAACTGTTCAAAAACGTAACTATAGAAGGCCGTAATCGTAAGACAAAATGCCCTATAACAAAACAAGGAACTTAAATGTAAAAAAAGGAAACTGATAGATACACTTTCATCTCTGCTTTTTCCAAAAGTATCTAAAGATGCTCCAACTTTCTCTCATAAGAGCACTTAAATTACTATAGATTTCATAGTAAAACACAATATAACCCCAGATACACATTAGAGAGGATACAGACCTATTTTAAATTTCTTTTGCGGTGTTTTCTTTTAACGAATACTTCAAATAAATTATAGTTTACCAAGCATGTGAATTTCTCCCCAAATAATAAAAGGGATCCAGTCTCAGTGTGGGACAGGGGTATAACTCAGATTACAGAAGGGAAAGCTGTATTTCTTGTATTTTCTTACTGTATATTGTACTGTAACCTTGTAACCACCATTTGGGTTTGCCAATCATCCTGTTCTGATAAATACAAAGGCATGAGAATGCCCTAAGGTTGTACAATTACCTTTGACATAAGACACTCCTACACTAAAATGATTAGAAAAGCAAAAAAATATGAAGAGAGAAAATTGTTTAATTTATTTTCATTTACATTCATGTTGGGTAATACAGTAATCACTCAGCATTAAAGGGATAATAATATTTAGATATTAAGCCAAGGCTGATTCTTCACTATACTTTTTATAACAAAGTATACCTTTCTAACAGTCAATAACATTGTTGCATTCATTTTATTTTATTTTATTTTAAAGTGTCCCCCTCGCCCTATTCCATACATCACAATGCCTCCCCTAAGAGGAGTGACTCAGCCTGGATGGATTGCGTTGAGGAACAATCTTGTGTCAGCATAAGGAAAAACTTGCCCTCCTTCGACAATTTGGGGGCAATGTTTTCCTTATACTGTTAGACATAAGATTGTCCCTTGATGGATCCGTCCGGTCAAGTGACCAGATTTCAGATCTGAAGGGAGGCAGCATTAAGTATGTAAAAGGGGCGGGAAGGGGATACTTTAAAATAAAATGAAACAAAGACAAGAAAGTTATGGACTGTTAGAAAGGTACACTTTGCTATAAAAAAATTATAGTGAAGAATTGACCTTGCCTTAAACATTACCATCTCTTTAAACCTGTCCCTTTTATAACACTTGTGCAGGAAGGGGCAAGGTGGCTGAGATCTGACCTTTGAGGTGTCCTTCCCCTACTAACTCCTACCTGAACATCTCCTTAGTGATCTGGTGGATGTTGCAATCATGTAATGGTCACATGATGGCAACGGAAGCTCCAGCATGGGACCTTCAGAATCCCATTGTTGGAGTAATGTTAAATTATCTCTGCTCCCTTTCAAGCCCTCCCCTCTAATATGTATATATATTTGTTTAATTTGAGCGCATGCTGTCTTGGGTTATGTCAGCTGCACTCAGAGCCTAAAAACTGCACGGTCTTCCATGAAATCAATAGCAGCTGTTTTTCTCCAGTATTGCACCTCTGTAGCTCAATTTCTCAACGTTAGTTCTTGGAGCACTTCAACAGGTCATGTTTTACAGATCACAGGTGAGAAACCAGTGGATCAGTCATTGTGTTTGATCCACTTGTGATTAAGTAGAGCTATCTGCAAAACATGATCTGTTGGTGTGTCCTGAAGGCCGGAGCTGAGAATCAATGCCTGGTCTTATGGAGTACAGCTCTGAGTTTTAAAGATGATGATGTTTAGTATTTACCACTCCACCCCTTTTGGCAATGTCTCATCCTCTTAGTCTTTCACTGTATGCAAAGCAGCCTATTTACATACAATGCATGTAGAGCTGTAAACAAACATTACTATAAGTATTACAATAAAATATTAAAACTGTAAATTTATAACTTAAAAGTTACTTTGAATTTTGATTCTGATGTATGTTGTGCAAGTCATGTCTTAGTAAAAAAAAATTGTGTTTTAAGATATTTTGCTTTAATTATGGTATGACTTCCAGAACACACAATCACACACACATTAACTGGTTGAAGGAGATAAACAAGACATCCCTGTCTCCACTGTTTAAAAATATATCTTTATTTTTCAATTCAGTGGAGAGGGGATAATCACTTTTCTATTACAACAGTAATGAGATGCATTGCATACCAGTCTAGCACTCAAAGGGTTAACAGATTATTAAAAGGACAGAGGATAAGCATTCTCACTCACTCGATACTCCCGATTGACATCGCTGATCTGCCACAGGCTTTTTGGAATTCCCATCCGGTTATATTCATCATTCAAGTCAACCAGCTTCCAGCCTTCCTCTCGCTCGGCCTTATCCAGTTTTGGGTTGAAAGAGAAACAGTACAACTCTTCATACTTCACTAAAAAAAATAGGAGAGGATTGTGCAGCATAAACCAGATTGCAATATTTTAAGTTATAATATTTTTTTCTGTTGCATTCTGAGAGTTGAGTCACGGGCAAACAATTCTCCACTGTTTCCGTGACAGAAACCATCTGAGTCATTCCTGTCAGTTTGAACTTTCAGGAAGTGCTGACACTTTTACTCACTTCCTGAAATTTGAACAGCAGTGGGAGTGCCCTTATTTTACTCAGCAGGCAAAGCTCTGAACATATAGCAGTTTACTACTCCATTAAGTAGGTTACTATACTGGCATTAGACAGATGTAAGGCTAGAAAATAGATTCCAGTGCCTGTTTTTGCATGGAATTGTATTTGTAGAATACCTCCTGTGACACAGAAACAAACCTCAATATAAAATAGGATTTTAGTGTTCTTACCTTTTAAATGGTTTCCCCTTTAGTCCATATGGAACACAGGTACCATGAGGATGAGGTCTCTCTTTTGGAGGGCAGGTCATATCTCAAAGACAGAGTCTTGTGGGTGGAGACTCCCTACTCTTCCTCCAGCTCAACCCTTTCCCCGCCCTGCAAGTACCTGGAATTAATGTGACCAAAGGCACACAAACAAGGCAAACAGGAGAAGAGAATCTCCTAGGAGAAGAAAGACTCTAAAAGGACTCTGCAGCCAATAGTCCAAACAGTAAGTATCAATAAACACTGAACTACAAAGCACAAGAACAGGAACCAGCTGGGCTCCAACAACGGAACAACAGTATGGCAACCAAGTGTGCAGGTCAGTAGCCAGGCAGAGCTGCCTGCAGGACTTTCCAGCCGAAGCCAGAACATTGACACTGTAGTGCTTAGCAAAGGTGCACCAGGATGGAGAACTGCTTAGCCAAGCCCGATACTTATAGGCCCAAGAGGCCCCCACAGATCTAGTGGAATGTGCTGTGACCTCAAAGGCAAAATATTTCTTCTGAACTTGGCGCATGGTAGATTTGATCCAAGATGCAACAGTGAACTTGGAAACAGCCTGGCCTGCCCTAGGACTCTCAGGTATGACAAAAAGAGAGTCAGCCTTGCGAAAAGGCTCAGTACGGTGCACATAAAATTCAAGGCAATGTACAACGCCTAAGAAATGGAGATTCTTCTGTCAGGACAAAAGGAAGGCAAACAATCTCCTGACTGATGTGGAACTCAGAAACCACCTTAGGAAGGAACTCCTGAGAGGTTCTAAGCAGCGCGTTTTCCTTATGGAAGAAAAAGAAAGGTTGTGTGCAGGACAAAGCCTGCAACTCAGAGACTCTGTGGACTGAAATAACTGTTAAAAGAAAAGTCATCTTGAGCATCAACTGATGCAGAGGGATGGAAAAGGCTCAAAAGGAGGCCTCTGCAATACTTCTAAAACAAATTAAAGTGCCATGGAGGAGTGGGAGTCTGAAAGGCTGGAAAGGCACAAGCCACCCCTGAAGGAAAACTTTGACATCCAGAATGGAAAGGATAACACCAATGGGAGGTCAAACTTCCATGAGGACACAGCCTTGTCTATGCACCACTTGTGAAAATTAAGACATCGATGTAGGACTTGGAGTAGATAGACTTGCGAGCCTGATAGTGGAAACGACCTCAGTGGAGAAACCTTTTCTCCTCCAGATGTAGTCTTCAATATCCATACTGCCAAAGCCAACTTTTCTATGTCCTCGTACCACAGATAACACTGGAGAACCGTTCTCTGTGAGAGGTACTGAAATCAGGACCTTCTTTGCCAGCAGTGAATCCACTAACTCTTGAAACAGTTGTGCCTCGTCCAACTACTTTGGCACCCTTTATAAAAAAGAAACAATATGGTGGAAGGCATCCAAAATCTATGTGGTATGCACTTCCAAGTGTCACGAAAAAGGCGAAGGAGCCCCCCTACATGTACCAGTGGACCAGGATTCTGCAAGTCATGCAGAAGATTGCTTGAATGGCTTAGTCCTTGCTCGCTTGGGCTACCACTGCTGGCGGAGGAGCGTGCATGAGAGGCCTGCAAATGTTGCTGTCTCTGCCGCTTCGTTTAGCGGGACAACAAACAAGGAGCAGTTTCCTCTCCATAGTTGGGCATTTTGTGGGCATTTGAGACAACAAAGTGCTTTTGCCCCATCACTAAGGATCTGCTTCCGTTCAGGTCCAAACAGGGACTTGAAAAGATAAGGGAACCAGTGACTTCTTGGAAGATTGCTCCACATACCAAATGTTAAGCCACAGAGTGCATCACGCAGCAACAGAGAAGGCTGAGGCCTTAGCGGACAACCTGAGAGCCTCAAAAAAGAGCCTCAGACACATAACTGTTAGCTTATTTAATGTTGGCCAAAAGAACCAACAAATTCTCCTTGGAAACCTCGGCACGAACAGCCTCCATTAGCTGTGTACCGCACACGGCCACAGCCCTGTTAACCCAGGCAGAGGCAAAAATAAGTCTAAGCGCCTCTCCAGTAGCCTCAAAATTGGCCCGGAGGACAGAGGCCCACTGAGCTAAAGCTGCCTTCGAAAAAAGGGTACTGCTTAGAGTACCAAAAGGATCTGGTTAAGAGTGGCATTGGGGAGAAAAAAAGACATTGGTAGAAGAAGACCCCTCCTCAGAGGTGTCAGAAACCTGAAGCTGTAATGAGTCCCTCAGCCGAGGGAAGGAGGTCAGTTTCATAAAAGTCGATATAGGAGTAGGAAGAATATATATCTTCATATTTCCCCCTCCTCCTCTTCCCCTTTCTGACAATTCCTCCTCTGAGGAAGCTCATAGAATCTGAGGAACACTCTGAGATACAGTGGCCACATATTTAAAGGTAGTGGGAGCTTTGATGCCTGAAGAACCCCCAGAAGGGAAAAGGAATTTGGGCCACCGAGGACAGAATCGTTTAAACCAAAGGTGGCTCTTGGACAGTGATGGAGGGCCCCTGTGGATAAGTAAGGGCCAGAGTGCAAGAGGGGCAGAGAGATCCTGACTACTCCCTAAGGAGCCCTGTTTGGAATGAGGAACAGTAAGTGAGGAGATGAGGGATAGTTCTGAGTCATTAGCCTTATATTTACCCCCATGCCCTTTAGAGTCCAACATCCTGACAATAAAAAGTGTCCCACACTACTACAAATCATTAGAAACTACTCCCAGACTGACAAATCACACACAACAGCTAGAAAAAAAACTTATCTTGCAAGCAAAGGGTTAATCTGGAGAAGGAGAGCAAGGAGAGTCTGCCTATGTGGAGGATACGCAAGAGAGAAGTAAAATGGCAGCTGAAGAGATATTTCCAAAAAAGGAGTTCCAATAGAAGTCAATGAAGCAAAGATGGCAGCAGGAGATCTCCTGCTCTTAAAAGGGCCGCAAAAACAAATTCAGTCAAATTTACTAAGGTTACTCAGATACCCAAAAATGCCAGGGAACATCCAAGGAGGACTAAAAAATAGAATACAAGTGAACAGAAAGTATAAACAATTCCCACAACGCCCTAGACACACCAAAGTAGAGAAAACAGCATAGAAAGGGTTAATCCCTATGCAAACTGCAGCCATCTGTACTCCAAAGCTCCCTGGAAGGAATATTACAGAATAAGAAAATACGCAACATGAGTGCAAGAGCCTGCAAAGGTTCAGAACACCTCTGTATGGAGACACAGGTTTGAGACAAATGTGGACTAATGCACTCAAAGGGTTACTCACCAGGCTTCTGTCTTCAGGTTACCATTGTAGCTGAAAGCAAGCAAAGCCCCAAGAGACTCTGCTGGGAGGAAAACCTGACATGCAAGATTCCCTCTACAGTGCTGCAAGGGTCCACACAGCACCTGCTCACTGGTCAGTCTACTCCAGGGAAAGTCCATTAATGGTAACCCGCCTAATGGGAGAACTGTGACAGGTCCATATCTATCAGAAAAATAATACACGTCTAAACACTAAGAGAGTGTTCCCTGCCATCTGAAGTCTTCACAAGGACACATTCATTCTGGATACTTGTAGGGCGGAGGAAGGGTTGAGCTGGAGGAGGAGTAGGGAGTCTCCACCCACAAGACTCTGTCTTTGAGATGTGTCCTGCCCTCCAAAGGAGGGACTCAACCCATTGGTACCTGTGTTTCGTATAGGATGCAAAAAAAAAAAAGCAAAAATGGTAAAATTCATTGCCAAGTACAAATAATATTCCCATTTACCTTGGAACTACATTTCTTTATGCAATGTGATGGAGACCCCCTAGAACTCAGGAGGTTAACCCTTTGAGAGTGCTACAGTGGTATCCAATGCAGTGCAAAGCAATATGCTGCACACCCCACTATTACTCAAAAGTATATAAGCCCCAGTTAAATCAATGGGATATGGGTAATTTTTAATTATCTTTAATGAAACTGATTTTCCCCAGAATTGCTCCACTTTTGTAATTATTCATATGACCCAACATTTTCAACTCCCTTCAACCGTAAATACTATTCCCTCTTTATAACAATACCTGGCCTTGACAGTCGCACTAGCGATATGTAAATGTCATGGCAGTCTCTTTCCTGAGGGATGATGAGTTGGAGAACCTGGAAGTTCTTGCAGTGGAGAAGCAGTGGACACCCAGTGGTAGTCGTTGCTTGCTTTTCAATGGTGGAGATTTGACTGTGCAGGAGCTATAAGAGAACAAATGGAGTCATTAACACAGTTTAACACTTAGGACCCTATACACAAGTGGACCAGTTCTGGAGCAAATCAAATGCTCCATAGAGAGAAATACAATGGATCTTTTAACCCCTTTCATGCTAGGGAGGTCTCCAACGCATTGCTTTGTAAGGTGTTAGAGGTTTACCTAGCAAGAAAGGTGTTAAAAGCCTCATTTATATCAATTGAAAGATTTAATTGTCACATATGGTGCAGTTGAATTGTTCCAGGTCTGCCATTCACTTCTTTTGTGCATAATGCCCTAAAACTAGAATTCAACAAAAGCAACCAATCACAAAAACAAATGGTAAACATGTGTGTAACAAATTAACAACCCAGTCTTGGAGCTACCAACAGTGCATATTTTCTGGAAACCCCACTGGACCACAAGTGGACTAATTAGTAGCTCTATCACATTAACGCTTTGATGGCCAGAGGGGTACACAATGCATTGTAATCCTCTGGCACTCAAAGGGTTAAACGGTCACCTGTGCTCAATCAAGGATATCTTGAAAACACGCACAGTTGGTAGCTCTAATGGAACAGAGTTAGATGCCCTTCATCTTGTCTACACATAATTTAATTGAGGCAGAAATTTCTGCATATGGTACAAATTATTAAAATGAGGAGACTGCTGTTTGCATTCTGTTGATTTTTCCACAGTTTTTATCCCATATAACAATCACAATGTTGCTCAGTTTTATTAAATCCTGCCCCAAGGGTCCAATGTTCAAAAGAAACTACAAGATTCCAATTGATTTAAACTGTGTTTTACCCTCTTTTATGCTAAAGAGGTCTTCAGTGCGTTGTGAAGACTTCTACCATTCAAGGGGCTAAGCCTATGGGTCAACTGGTTTGCCTACTCATTAGTATCCAAGTTGTTGAAATAGATTGCAGGATACCATCATGCTTTGTAAATTACTTTTAAATACACTAGGTACCAAGACAGATTTAATTAAACAGATTATTTATAGTTGTAATAATAAAATAAAGATACATTTTTCTCCCCAATAACTATGATGGTATATAACCTACCACATGGTTTAGTGGCCACCATATGTGACTATACCAATATACATTTAAAGGGATAGTAATGTTTCATAATAAAAGCAGCTCTAATTAATCACCATAGTATTTGGGCCTAGGAGAGTGTTATTTCAATTTTGTCAGAGTTGTAGTTCAAGAGTAATTGAATGATAAAGTATCCCCCTCTTGCCCCTTTTACTGATGTAACACTGCTCAGCCAGATCAGAAGGGAGGTGCCCAGGTAGACTGCAGAGAGGGACAATCTTCAATTAAGATAAGGGAAAAACCTGAAAAACTTGTCAAGAGGGGCAGGGCTTCCATTGTTCTCATAGGAACAAGATTGTCCACTGCTGTTATCTGTCTGGTCTATAGACTGGATTCCACATCTGAGAAGAGATGGCTTACACTAGGAAAAAGGGGCGGTAGGGGAAACTTTACTTGTGAATATCTCTCAAACCATAAAGGTTTGAGAGATAAGACTTATATCATTCTTTGTGTTTTTTTAATGCCTACAAAATAAAATAAAGATAAAGTATTACTATCCCTTTAATGAACTTTGAAAATTGGAATGTTACTTATTACCCTATGAGGCTCCCTTTATTATTCTTGTGTGATGGATTCAAATGGGGTTTTAAACCCTTTTAATGCTTGAAGGGTCTCCAGTGCATTTCAAAGAAACGAGTTGTAGACCTCTCCATCATTCATGGGATTACAGTCCCATTTACAAAAACTGGAATTTAGGATTTTTTAAATTATTTTCCTGTGATGCAGTTGACTTGCCCCAGAATTTCTCCACTTTTCATTGAAACATAAAGCCCTAAGGGTCTGACAGGTAACCAACTGAAATGGGGACATACATAATAAATACGCGCTGCAGGGCTGCAGTGATTATTGCTAGGATACAATAGTTACCATATAGCATTTAGTTTTCATGTGTGTCCAAGGGATGATATGGCAACCCTACCTACGGGCTTAAGTGTAACCCTTTAAGTGCCAGAGGGGTACGGAATCCCATTGCTCTGCAATGCGTTCCGCACCCCTCTGGCACTCAAAGGGTTAAAGACAAACTGACAAACAGGAGACAAATACAAAGTCACAAAATTCCCATTGATTGAAACCAGAATTGTTTCCCCTTAAATGTTAGAGAAATCTCAAACACATTTGCAACGTGTTAGAGACCTGTCATTCAAGGGGTTAAAATTCTCATTTAAATCTATTTGTATCTGTCCCCTATGGTGAAGTTGGCTTGGTCCAGAAAAGCTCCAGTATATTTTTCTCTACTTGGTTCCCCAGAGCAATGACATTAAACTTCAGTCCCCAAGTGTTTTTTTTGTTTTTTTTTTTTTTTTTTGTTTTTTTTTTTTTTTTTAATGGCACCTCAAATAATCCTCTTGTGCTCCAAAGATATATCATAAAAAAGAATGCATGATATTTTATAAGAAATAAACTTGTTCTTAAAGAAATACATCATGATTTTTGTATTTGTGCCTGAAAATCTTGGCAGAGGCCAAGACAATAATACCTACTTTCCAACAATGTCCTATGTTCCGCTGGCAGTTTTCTTGAATGTGGAACGACCACCCCTGATAAAATTTGGCCCAAATAAATACCAATCTGGCAACTAGCTGCCCAATATTGCTAGTCGCCAGAATTATTACCTGTTTGAGAAATAAACACTGTTCCCGGACTGATAGGTAGGAAACAGCACAAGACATCTTTCCATAGTGGCATCTGTGCACCTGCTCTGTCAGTCCCAGCCTGCTCTAGGAGGCGTTGCTAGAAGCCATTCGGGTCCAAAAGGACTGACAGTGCAGGCGTGCAGACGTCACTATGAAAAGATGTCTGCGCTGTTTCCTGTCTGTCAGTCTGGGAACAGTGTATAATTCTCAATAACCAGGTAATAATTCGGGCTACTAGCGGCAGCTAGTCACCAGATGGGTATTTATTTGGGCCAAATTTTATCAGGGATGGTAGTTCCGCTTTAAGGAATTTCTGGGATTGCCCCATATAGATCAACTAACTGCAAGAGCCATTGGGGCTTTATGAAGGAAGCTTCTTGTTTTAAACAGGAAGGAAGCAGATTCAAGTCAGTGTTACCTAAAATACAGTCCCCCACGAAAGCAAAAATTCAGGGAGACCATTCGAGTACAACTGCCATTAAGAGGCTTGTAACAGTGTTACACCATTACTTTTGTAAAGTTCTGTGTACATGTATGGTGCTATATAAATAAAGATACATACATCCATTCATGCCCAAGGCTTAATCTGAATGTCAGAGGGGTGTACAACACTGATGCCTGGGGCTTTTGCCCCTTCCGCCTGTACATATCAATGCCCTACTGCTACATAGACTTATCAAAAATGTATTATTAACCTTTTGGAAGTAAGTTTAACAGCAACACATTTTACACATCTTTAGCATCCGTAGCTTTGAACAAAGTCTAGTACGGTAATAAAACTTCTACATACCCAAGTTTCTTTACGCGTTTCAGATATATTCTCTACAAAAATGACATGGGTCGCTGTCAGATACAGGGTTCCAAAGGCTGGTTTCCTGGATGATATCCGATCTAGTAAGCGAACATTTTCAACCTTAAAATACATGAAAAGAAACATTCAGCTGTGTTACACACATGTTATATGCATTCAATCAGCAAAAATGTGTAATTTATTTCTAAATATGAAATAATCTGCAGGCATCAGTGGGAGCTTATTGAACTATGGGTTGGATTGGGAGGTGGAGAGAAGGCACCATTGAGCTCAGTGTCTGGCTCTACACCTGGATAACATCATACTCTATACCAAAAAATGATGCAAAAGAAATCATCAATTCTAATTAAAATTACCTTGGAATGGATGATTTTTTTCTGAACTGTTGCTAGGTACACACATGGTCCTCAGTGTCCTCAGGGGGCAGAGAAGACTCTGCTAAATTTCACAAGGCAAAAGGTGTGCCTTGTGGAGTGAAGCAGAGTCATAGGTTTATATGAATCAGCTAATAGTTGGATAGTCAGTTGTGAACTTGGTTCAGGTAAACACAGAACCAGCTGAGCAGCTGTTCCACGTAACAGCTGCTCTGCTGGTACTGAGTGCATTTTAATTATGTATTAAAAGGAGTAGGGGGTTTTGTGTTTTGTAACCCTTTGAGTGACAGAGGAGCATGCAATGTATTGCAGAGAAATGCACTGCATATCTGTATGGCACTCAAAGGGTTAAGGGAGGACAGCTGCTGTCTCTGCTCTGCAATAGAGGCATTGAACAGTCCTCTGTTCCATAGAAATCTATGGGAAAATCCCAACATTGTCATCAACAGCAACATTAAAATATTAACACAACCCCCACAAATGTGACAATGGCTCATTATGCTGCATTTCAATAAGCAAGTGATCCATTGTCAAAGTAGGGATTGCAACATTGTAAACCTGGCGATGGTATGGAGAAAGGCTGAAATTTACCTTTGATATTTTCTTTTCTTCTGTGTCCCTCCACGGCACAAAAAACGTGGGTTTGTCCCTCCTCCCATCTGGCGTAGGACCAATCTCTTTCCAAAGTTTCAAAAGGGCTTCCCGCCCCACTACCCGCAGTCAACTTTTGTCAGAGCTTTAAGAAAACACAAAGAGGTTAAAGGGACGGGTGTGCTGTGGAGGAACACAGAAGAAAAGGAAATATCAAAGGTAGATTTCAGCCTTTCTTCTGTGTCCGTCCACGGCACAAAAAACGTGGGACATACCAAAGCAGTGCCCACATGGGAGGGAGATATCATATAGATGCATCAAATTGTAATCAACCATATTGAAGTCTTACCTTGTAGACCGTGATCCAACTTGCAGGACCTGCCTGCCAAAGCTAGCGTCCACTGAAGCTTGAACATCAACTCGATAATGCTTAATGAATGTAGACAGTGATGACCATGTGGCTGCCTTACATATATCTTCTGGTGAAACCTCCGCCCTCGAAGCCCAGGACGTAGAGACTGCTCTGGTTGAGTGGGCCTTGATAACATTAGGAGGCTGTAAGCCGGTTCCTAAGTATGATATTTTTATACAGTCTTTAATCCATCTGGAAATGGAAGCCTTAGAGGCTGCAGTTCCTTTGAATTTACCAAAAAAATGGACGAATAAATTATTTGATTTCCTAAATTGTTTAGTTCTTTGAAGGTAGATAGATATGCCCCGAACTAAATCCAAATTGTGTAGTAATTTCTCTTCCTTAGTACTAGGATTCAGGCAAAAGGAAGGTAACACAATCTCCTGATTAAGATGAAAGGAGGATACCACTTTAGATCTGAAACTGGGATCAGTCCTCAGCACTTCCTTGTCCTGATGCAGAACCAGATATGGAGATAGTGAGGATAACGCCTGCAACTCACTAACCCTCCTGGCAGAAGTTATGGCAGTCAAAAAAAACTATCTTCAAAGTAAGATTCTTCAGGGAAATCTCCTGAAGAGGTTCAAAGTCAGCTGATGTTGACAAATAATTAAGGACCAGGTTCAGGTCCCAAGGGGCCATCAAATCCTTCAGTCTAGGCCTAACCTTGGAAATAGCCTGTAAATATCTCTTAACCAGTACATGGTCTGAAAATTGTTCTGCCAAAACCGCCGAGATAGCAGATAAGTGCACTTTAATAGAGGCTGGCCTCAATCCTAGCTGAAAACCTTTGTGCAAAAAATTAAGGATTTGAGGAACTCCAATAGATTCTCTCGTCAGGTTCTCTTGTTGACTCCAGGCTGCAAAGATCTTCCAGATCCTATCATAGACTTTGAATGTGCTCGCCTTTCTACCCCGGATGATAACATCTATAACAGAGTCTGATAGCCCTTTTAGCTTCAAGGACGTCCTTTCAGCCTCCAGGCTGTTAGCTTCCAGAAGCGTGGATTCGGATGCTCCAGAGGCCCTTGCTGGAGGAGATCTTTCCTGAGAGGTAAAGGAAGAGGCTGCTCTATGGACATGTTCACTAGATCCGAGAACCACACTCTCCTCGGCCAATAAGGAGCTACTAGAATGACGTTTGCTCTGTCCTTCTTTATCTTCTTTAATACCTTCGGGATCATAGATATTGGAGGGAAGATGTATGCCATGCTGAAGTCCCAACTGAATCTCATTGCATCCTGCCCCAGAGCTAGAGGATGGTATGTTCTGAAAAAGAATTTCTTGCATTTCTTGTTGTCAATCGGTGCCATAAGATCCACTTCTGGAGAACCCCATTTCTGTATTATCTGGTGAAAGATTCTTGTGTTCAGGGCCCATTCCCCTTGATCCACTTGATTCCTGCTTAAAAAATCTGCTTGCATGTTCTCTTTTCCCGGAACATGAGATGATTTTATTGCTGCCAGGTTTCTTTCTGACCACCTTAATAGTCTTACTGCCTCTCTGTTCATTAGCTTGCTTCGAGTTCCTCCTTGGTTTCTGATGTACATGACTGCCACCAGGTTGTCTGATCTGATGTGAACTGGCCTTCCCCTGAGAAGAAGCGCCCACTTTCTTAGGCAATAATATACCGCTCTCAGCTCCAGGATGTTTATGTGCAGGACTTTTTCTTCTCTTGTCCAAGTTCCCTGAAAAAACAAGTCCCTCCAGCAGGCTCCCCATCCTTCCAGGCTGGCATCTGTCTGTATCAGTTCCCATTCTCTCTCCTTCAACTGGAACCCTTTCTGAAGGTTGCTTGGCTTCATCCACCACAGCAACTGAGATTTGATCTGCTGCGGCAGGCGAATTCTCTGCAACCTGTTGTATGGATCTTTGTTCCAATTTTCTAGAAAGAAATTCTGAACTGGCCTTAAGTGCAATTTCGCCCAAGGAACAACTTGACTGGAAGATGCCAAGACACCTAATAGCTGCATGAAATCCTGCGCAGTAGGGATCCTCATTTTTCGGAATATCGAGACTCTCTTTATGATGTTCCGAATCCGCTCCTGAGATAGACATGCTCTTGATCTTCTGGTGTTGAAAGTTATCCCTAAAAAGGTCAACTCCTGCGAAGGCACCAGGTGGCTCTTTTCCTTGTTTATTAGCCACCCCAACTTCTCCAGTCGTGCTACTACTTTGGCAGTAGACTGAACTGCCCCGGATGCAGAATTCACCAGGATAAGAATATCGTCTAGGTAAGGAATCAGAGTTATTCCCTCTTCTCTGAGTTTCTCCAATGCCACCGCCAAGGTCTTGGTGAATATTCTTGGGGCTGAGGAGAGGCCAAACGGAAGAGCCTTGAACTGGAGATGTTGATTCTCGAAGGTGAATCTGAGGAATTTCCTGTGAGATGGAACCACTGGAATGTGATGATATGCATCCTTTAAGTCCACTGTGGTGAGAAAACAATCCGGATAGACCATATTCAGAATTGATGCCACTGTTTCCATCTTGAATCTTCTGTACTGAATGAATGAGTTGACCAGCTTCAGGTCCAAGATGATTCTGATTCCCCCTGAAGACTTTGGAACCTGGAATATCACCGAATACACCCCTGTTCGTTTTTGATCCTCTGGGACCTTTTCTATCACTTTGCTTTGAATCAAGGAGTGTATTGCTTTCCTCATCTGCAACTTCTTGATAGGATTTTGAGGTAGTCTGGATGTTCTGAAAATATTCCTTCCCGGAACAGTCTTGAAATCCAGCGGATACCCTGTCTCCAAGTTGTGCAGCACCCATCTGTCTGAATTTGCTTCCTCCTGCCAGACATGAAAAAATTGTTGTAGTCAACCTCCTATTATACTTAGAGACAGGGCCCACTGACCTTCAGAACTTCTTCTTGTATTGACCTCTTTTGGAGGCTTCTTTCTTGTATCCTCCTCTGCTGGATTGAGGATAACCTTGCTTTTTCTGCTCATACGATCTTGACTGATAGCGTCTATTGTCGCGAAAGGACTGCCTACGGTTTCTATAAGATGCTCCCCTAGAAAGAGATGCTCTCAGCTTCCGATCTTGAGGTAGGAAGGTACTCTTGCCACCCGTGATCTTCATAATTATGTCTTCCAACTGTTCCCCAAATAGCATATTACCCGAAAATGGCAAAGTCACCAACTTGTTCTTTGATGAGGCGTCAGCCCCCCAGGGTCTCAGCCATAATGCTCTTCTTGAGGAAATAGATAAGGAGGAGGCTCTAGCAGATAGCTTTACTGCATCCAAAGAAGCATCGCATGCGAAGCCTACCGCCTCTTTGATAGTAGCCACCTCCTTCATCAGTCGTGACCTGGAAACCGATGATTCTATTTTATCCTCCAAATCTGTTAACCATAGACGCATGGCTCTTGAAACACAGGCCATAGAGGTAGCAACCTTCATACTCTGGCCTAATACACAAAACTGTTTCTTCAGAGAGTTCTCCATTTTCCTGTCCATGCAGTCTTTCAACGCTGAACCATCTTCCATGGGGATCATGGTCTTTTTGGAAAGTTGTGAAACTGCCGCATCAATCTTCGGGGAGTTATACCAGGCAGCTGTCTCGGAATCATCAAACGGGTACATCTTTAAAAATTTCTTTGAAGAAGATACTCTCTTGTCTCCTTTGGCCCATTCCGCCTTGACCAAGTCAGTGACTGAACTATGAACAGGAAACACAGGGACTGACTTCTTGGCTCCCAGGAAAGCAGTATCCATGACGTCTAATTCCTTTTGAACCTCAGTAAGGCCCAAAGTCTTTCTGACATGCTTCAGGAAGGAATCCATTTTTTCTAAGTTAAACGATGTTGCTTCATCCGTAATTTCTCCCTCTTCTTCAGAGGAGTAATCCGAAATGGCCTCAAAGGTATTCTCCTGGTCCTCCCAGTCCATTCTGGTAGATGTTCCTTCATCTGGATCTTCTGTTCTCAGTCTCCTCCTGGGGACAGCTGCTTGCTGCATGGAACTAAATGTTTCTTGAATGGAAGACTTCATCCATGCTAAAAAATCTTGAAACTGCGTAGGCATATTTTGATTAGATTTGCTGGAACAATCCTGACATAGCTTAGCATCTGGAGCAGCAGGTTTCAACTCACACAAAACACAAGTTTTAGGCTTAGAAGCCTTATCTTCCTTATTCTCAGCAGCAGTTTTCTCCTTAGAAGAGGAAGGTTTGGGAGTAGTAGACATAGCTCTAAAACTTAACTTTTATTAACAAACTTCTAAAAAAACTACACTTCCAGACAGAAATAACACATTAGCAATGCAACATTAGAAGTGCCCCTTTAAATCCTGGCTTGCGTTTCACACTGGAACGCAGAGGCCAGAAACATTGCCGCCCAAATCAGTCATAAAAAAAGGGGAAGGTAGGAACTTACCCTGCCCTTCCTGCAACGCTGCCTCATCTCAAGCCGGACAGGTAGCCACAATCCCCGGTCTACATATTCACTGGTGAGCCTTGCCGGTATACAGCATCCTCCAGGAACCGGAAGTCCCGGTATGAGAGCCTCGTGATGAGAGAGAGAGGAAAGGCAGCAGGGCACAGCGTTGCAGACTCCTCCCTGGGCCAGCACAAGCAACAAGGCCGAGAGGGAGACCAGGAGAGCAGGCCTGAAGGACGCAAACACCCTGAGTCGGCCGAAGCAATCAAGACTGAGGGCTGAATGCAGGACGCGGTAAGAAAAAACAAAAAAGGTTGTACGCTCCACAAACTCCTTCCTACCCAGCTGGTAGGACCAAAAAGACTGTGGGTAGTGGGGTGGGAAGCCCTTTTGAAACTTTGGAAAGAGGTTGGTCCTACGCCAGCTGGGAGGAGGGACAAACCCACGTTTTTTGTGCCGTGGACGGACACAGAAGAAAGCATGGCTATGTAAGCATATCTGTGTATTCACAGTGATATGATGGCAAATAATTTAATGAATATTCAAATGAGGCTGTTAAGATAGTAAATGTTTCTTCAACACATTGTGAATCAATGAGAAGTATCATTTGTCTACTATGGCACAGATGATTTGCTCCAGAATAGCACCTCATCTGGTTTGTGCATTTTGGACCTACCTATCCAGTAGACAAGGGATTAGACAACTCAGATTATAAACTAAAGGTTCCACTATAAATTAGATGTCATTTAAATGATCAGGAGGCAATGTTAAATAATTTGAGGGCAACATGTGGTTCACTGGTTGCTGCTGGACTACAACTCATCTTCAGTGGGCAATGATTAGAAATGTAGTTGAAGGACACATGTTGTCTGTCAACACCAATCTAGTTATCATGAAATCACAAACGGAATGTATCCAGAGAACTAAGATATTTGTTGCAAAATAAATAAATAAATAAATCTTTAAAGTGGATCTACCACATATAGAGAAGTAATGCTCATTAGTTAGAGCATTTCGCGAAAAAGTTTAACATGTTACTAATTAAAAAAACAAAACACAAAAAAAAAGTTATCTGCGCAAAAATTAATGTTTAAAAAGTGCCCAGCAGCCTACTTACGTTGCCACAGATTGCCGCACAGAGGCTGCCCCTGTCCCACTACCCAGCATCCTCTGATGACGATGGCTGTCTGTCTCTAAATTGGAGTGATTTAATTGGCTAGATATCGATCTCTGCCAATGAGATCGCTCCAGCTTAGAGAAAGAAAGTCTCCGTCATCGGTGGATGCTGGGTAGTGGGACGGGAGCAGAGGCAGTGCTGCAAGATGGAAGTAGGCTGCTGGGCACATTTTAAACATTAATTTTCTTTGCATTATTAATGCAAAGTAATGTTTTAGATACCATTTTACGGTTCACTCTTGAAATGTCACCATCTATTGGGCGACCATCAAAACAGCCAGTTGAAAATGTCGACTACATCAAAAGGGCGATATCAGAATGTTGGCAGAATCAAAACACCAACATTCTGATGTTGTATGGTTAAAGGTCACCAAATACAGGGTGACATATCAATAATAAATATGTTGAATGCCTTAACCCTCTGAGTCAAGGGACACACAGTAGCGGAAGAAGTGTCTGCCAATTCAAGCATGGCACACACGGCCTCCAGATGAGGTGGGAGGTGAGGGCCTTGCTCACTGCAGCTGCAGGTTAATGAAGTGCTCCAAGTCTGAAGAGGTCTGATCTAATATTTCTAATTTGTGATTGTACATTCATTTGTTGGTGGTAATGGTCTGAGCAGGCCTGTTTTGTTTTTGTACATGGCGGGAGCTGTGTTATTAGGAAATGTAACTGTGTGAGTGTGAGAAAGGTGTACAACTCATTGCAACAAAATGCACTGTATAGGAATGGAGGCAAGAAGGCAAAGTGAAGGGTAGGCAATCAGGGGAAGGGGAGTGTGATGCATTCAGGCAAGGGGAGTGTGAGGCAATGAGGAGAGAGGAGGTGCGTACTGCAGCGGAGGGTGAAGTCCTATACATTACAAATGGGATGGAGGAGGAGTGTAATGTGGTGGACGGTGAAGTCCTATACATTTCGAATGGGATGGAGGAGGAGTGTAATGTGGTGGAGGGTGAAGTCCTCAGGTGATGGGGAGGTAGGGTGTAGAGGGAGGTGTGTATTGTGGTGGAGGGTTAATTCCTGTACGAGGAGAATGGGAAGAAGGTGTAGAGGGAGGAGGTGTGTACCAAGGTGAAGGGTTAATTCCTGTACGAGGCGAATGGGAAGGTGTAAAGGGAGGAGGTGTGTACCAAGGTGAAGGGTTAATTCCTGTACGAGGCGAATGGGAAGAAGGTGTAGAGGGAGGAGGTGTGTATTGTGGTGGAGGGTTAATTCCTATACGAGGTGAATGGGAAGGTGTAGAGGGAGGAGGTGTGTATTGTGGTGGAGGGTTAATTCCTATACGAGGCGAATGGGAAGAAGGTGTAGAGGGAGGAGGTGTGTACCAAGGTGAAGGGTTAATTCCTGTACGAGGCGAATGGGAAGAAGGTGTAGAGGGAGGAGGTGTGTATTGTGGTGGAGGGTTAATTCCTATACGAGGTGAATGGGAAGAAGGTGTCGAGGGAGGAGGTGTGTATTGTGGTGAAGGGTTAATTCCTATACGAGGCGAATGGGAAGAAGGTGTAGAGGGAGGAGGTGTGTATTGTGGTGAAGGGTTAATTCCTGTACGAGGCAAATGGGAAGAAGGTGTAGAGGGAGGAGGTGTGTATTGTGGTGGAGGGTTAATTCCTATACGAGGCGAATGGGAAGAAGGTGTAGAGGGAGGAGGTGTGTATTGTGGTGGAGGATTAATTCCTGTACGAGGCGAATGGGAAGAAGGTGTAGAGGGAAGAGGTGTGTATTGTGGTGAAGGGTTAATTCCTGTACGAGGCGAATGGGAAGAAGGTGTAGAGGGAGGAGGTGTGTACCAAGGTGAAGGATTAATTCCTGTACGAGGCGAATGGGAAGAAGGTGTAGAGGGAGGAGGTGTGTATTGTGGTGGAGGATTAATTCCTGTACGAGGCGAATGGGAAGAAGGTGTAGAGGGAAGAGGTGTGTATTGTGGTGGAGGGTTAATTCCTGTACGAGGAGAATGGGAAGAAGGTGTAGAGGGAAGAGGTGTGTATTGTGGTGGAGGGTTAATTCCTGTACGAGGAGAATGGGAAGAAGGTGTAGAGGGAAGAGGTGTGTATTGTGGTGGAGGGTTAATTCCTGTACGAGGAGAATGGGAAGAAGGTGTAGAGGGAAGAGGTGTGTATTGTGGTGAAGGGTTAATTCCTGTACGAGGAGAATGGGAAGAAGGTGTAGAGGGAGGAGGTGTGTATTGTGGTGAAGGGTTAATTCCTGTACGAGGCGAATGGGAAGGTGTAGAGGGAGGAGGTGTGTATTGTGGTGGAGGGTTAATTCCTATACGAGGTGAATGGGAAGAAGGTGTAGAGGGAGGAGGTGTGTACCAAGGTGAAGGGTTAATTCCTGTACGAGGAGAATGGGAAGAAGGTGTAGAGGGAGGAGGTGTGTATTGTGGTGGAGGGTTAATTCCTGTACGAGGCGAATGGGAAGGTGTAGAGGGAGGAGGTGTGTATTGTGGTGGAGGGTTAATTCCTGTACGAGGCGAATGGGAAGAAGGTGTAGAGGGAGGAGGTGTGTATTGTGGTGGAGGGTTAATTCCTGTACGAGGCGAATGGGAAGGTGTAGAGGGAGGAGGTGTGTATTGTGGTGGAAGTTGAAGTCTTGTCTCAGCCTCTCCCACTCTGAGTGCCACAAAAACTAAGGGTGAGATGTTCAGAAAGTGGTGGTAACTGAAATTGTCTGTAATCAGAATAAAAAAGTTCATATGTCATGGTCCGTTAATTCTCAGACATCTTTGTCATTTTTCGCATTCAATTCCGCCATCTCCGTGAAAGGGAAAAAGCCTTCTTAAAAGTGGGTGTGGTTTAATCTATCGTCATATTGTAAAGTGTTTTCCAAAAAAATATTCGTTTCAACGTTACTTTTTTAATCCGATTAACTCCACTTATTCCTGATAAAATAAAAAATGGTTTAACCCCTTAATGACCGCATGTCATGATATGACCATCACACGGTTTTTGCATTAACCTTTTTGAGTGCCAGACAGGTAAATATGATGAATTTCCTTAACCTTTTGAGTCAATGAGTTGCGTACCCCTCTGGCACTCAAAGGGTTAAGGATCGGTAAGAGTCATAGCTCGTCACGTACATTTTACTTACACAGCTCCACCGGAAGTGCTGTAAGTAAAAATGGGGAGTGAAATTGACCTCTCCAAGACTGGAGCGAGCGGTCTCTCTCAGTCCCCAGAGCTGCGTGCCGGTACGTGTCACAGGTCACGTGTACCGGCACGTCAGACTCTTCAAATCGGTCCTTAAGGGAAGGTTACTTCCCAAGACCGTGGACATGAAGGGGCTAAACTTGGAAAAGACAAATGAAAGTTCTGTTAGCAGGAGTGAGAAGCAATTTGTCATTTCAAAGACAAAAAAAAGTCTGTTTCTTGAAAATTTTCATTTCAAAGACAAAATCAAATACATTTTTATCATCAGAATTTGTAAAAGGCAATGTTCATCAAGATCTTCTTACCGTCGTTTTTAATTCTTTAGACACATTTTCAAAGTGACGGAGTTACTTCTGAAAATATTGTCCTTCTTTTACTGCCAACTCATGATCCGACAATAGTTTCATTTTGAAAATTTTTGAACATCTCGCCCTAAATGTAACACTGCCAGCTGAGCTTTGGAATCCTGTAACAGGTATGTCACATGATGTGCACCGTGTTGCAATGTCACTGTGGCCTTATGCCAAGACTTACACCTCTGATTATATCTGCAGTTGCCAGTATTTACTAATGTTTTTTTTTGTCTGCCTTTAACCCTTTGAGTGCCAGAGGTGTATTGAAAGCATTGCAAATCTAGCACTCAAACAGTTCATTAATTCAAACCTCCTCCCAATAGATAAAAGGCTTCAACAGTCTCATTTAGAAATCCTAGCGGAAAATACCCCAGCCATGGTTGTGAAAGGTCGTGGGTTGTTTTTTTTCAGATTGTAAACTAAAACAGTGGTCCTTATGAACAAAAGAAAAAGGAGCAAATCTGGAGGAAATCAAATACATCATAGGGGACAAAAACTTTATATTTATTTAAAAGATACTATTTAAGGCCTTCAGTGCTAAAAAGGTCTCTAAAACGTTACAAATCAATGTGTTGGTGACCTCTATAGCATGCAATGAGTTATAAGGTATTTTTACATCAATGGGAGATTTAGGAATTGCTCAGCTTTTCTTTTGTACATAGGGCCCAGTGATCATCTATAGGCTACATCAGTTCCAGTAAAACAAACAGGGATCAAACACTGTGAAAATCCTATGAGAACATATTTAGTACATAGGCAGAAGCTTCACTATGGGCCTCAAAATGGCTCCTCAGCCAAGTAAATGGAGGCAGGCTGGGCTAAACATGTAAAATCTGATGCTTAAAGAGACACTTACAAGTCTTAACAACAACCCCCTCCCTCACAACTTACCTCACTATGGACAAAAAATCCTAACAAGCAATTGTTGGAAAACTGAACCAGACAAAGCACGAGCCCACAGATGATGACAATATTATAGGGGGCTAAGTTTGGGGTCCAGAAGTCCTATCAGCAAGAGTTATGTCCACAGGTGTGGATATTATCACTTGAACCAAAGTGCAAGGTCTTAGTAGACATGGATTTTCTGTCATAATAAGGTGTGAGTTGTTTTTAGGACAGCATTCCTATAAGCATCTTATCTCATACTACATTTCTAAAGGCCTGGGACAGTCCAGGTATTCGGAATCTACTTTTTCCCAGATTTCAATCATTTGCTCAGTGCATCTGAATGAACCAACTGTGCAAAAGTTTCCCCCTCCCGCCCCTCTTACCTAGTATAAGTCCCCACTCCTCAGATGTGGAATCCAGTCCATAGACCAGACAACTCACATCAAGTGTCAATCTTCTTACTGTGAGAACAATGAAAACCCTGGCGCACTTGACAGGTTTTTCAACTTTTTCCCTTACCTTAATTGAAGATTGTCCCTCTCTACAATGTACCTTGACACTCCCTGCTGCTCTGAGGTCAGCAGTGTTACATCAGTAAAAGGTGCAGGTGGGGGATAATTTATCATTCAATTACTCTTGAACTACAACTCTGACAGTATTGAAATAACACTCTCCAAGGCCCAAATACTATGATGATTAATTAGAGCTGCTTTTATTATGAAACATTACTATCCCTTTAAATAATAATTAAGTTACAGAGAACAGCAAGTATCTGAAACATACATAAATGATGGATCATAATTATTACATATGATAAATGTGTCACAAGCATTTTTAGATCATTATAAGTGATATGTAAATATAAAGTATAAAATGTATATAAGTGCGTCTAAAGCACTTACCACATTGATCATACCTGGAAGCTTCATCCTCTTGAGCCCCCTGAGAGGACTCATGTGCTGTGACCAGGGGGGATATAAATTATTTTACACAACTGCATTATAAAGGGGGTGTGGCTTAATTGTGTAGGTGTCAAAGTGGGTGGGAAGTGGCAGAACAGGGTGGGAAGGAGCAGAAGTGGGCAGAGTTTCAGAGGAAATTCAACACTACCAGAGAATCAGTCACTGGCCCCATGGTAACACGGTAACTAAAAGAAGGCTGGGCCTGCATTTGTGGGAGGGGATGCAGGCCTTAAATATCACCTGCAGTCTCTCCCAAGTGCGCTCCATCTGTTTGCCTCTACATCGACTACAAAGTAGGGTATCCATCTACTGAGAAATCTGGCCCTGGAAGCACATGCACAAACTAAGTATATTTAAGTAATTTTCATGCGTGGTAAATTAGATATTGTTAATGTAAAACTGGATTGTACATTAAACATAGCTATTTTAAGGATGGTGTAATTTCAACATAATCTCTAATGATGCTAGATATAGTTGTTTTATGAAGTATGAAATGCCTTCATTTTTATCTGATGTCATGAGAGCATTGAGTAGCACAGAACACTGAATCCACAGATGACAACAAACTCTTCCCCTTTGACTCCACCTCAAGTCTTTACCTCTAAATGGAAAATAGGAAAGTGAAATATGCTGTAAAAAGTTCTGCTGGTAGAAAATGACAAGAATGAATATAAATTAGAGGTTATTTCAGTCCTGTACAATGTGAAGCTGATTACTGTCTTATGTTTATAATTCTGAGTCATATACAGGAAAGTGAATCTAACCATTGTGAGTCACTAGTCAGAGAGAATGAAGTATGAAGGACTGGAGCAATCCAGCTTCTCAACAGTGAACCCCTAACGGTCCCCACTGGCTTAAATGGGGCATTTATCACCTTTAATGCTAGAGAGGTCCTCAATTTGCAATGTGTTGGGCATCTCTATAGCATTCAAGGGAGTAAATACCCATTTAATTCAATGGAAATTTAGAGGTTATTTGTCCACTGTGTTGCCGTTGGTTTGCCCCAATTCTTAGTACATCAGCCCCAGTTTTGTTGAGACTACAAATAAAACAATGTTTTTTTCTGCTGGACTGTAACCAACTGCCATAATACACAATGAAAATAATGTTATTATCTCACTATTTTTCTAATGATGAACATCGCTCTTGTTCACCCCTGTTATAGAGGAGGAAGTAACTTTGTTACTATTCTCCTTTCCGCCCACTATATGCCCCCTGGATCCTATGTCCTCTCACCTTACCAGGTTCTTGCAGCTACTCTTGTTTCTAGTCTATAACTCCTACTAGAACCTTTCCCTCCTCATTCAAACATGAAACAAACATACACTCCAAAAACCCTCCCTTGACCCCACCTGTCTCTCACATTACTGTCCAGTTTCACTCCTTCCCTTTGAACCTAAGATCTTGGAACACCTTGTATTCTCACGCTTAATTTCTTTTCTCAATTCCAACTCTCTTCTTGTCCCATTGCAGTCAGGTTTCTGTTAGAACTACTTCACAGAGACAGTCCTAACAAAAATTACTAATGACCTACACACAGCAAAAGGACAATACAGTATACTAATCCAACTAGGGGCTAGATTCTATTACAGGAGCAGCAGACCAGATCTTAAGCCAAAGAGCACATCTGGCTACCACAGACATGGTGGAAACTCTTCCTACCAAACGTAATGTAATCAAAAATCCCTGCAGACACATAAAGCTGGGCTTCAAAAATATTAGCTATGAGCCGCAACAAGTCAGAAGTTGGACAGCCTTGACCGACAGCCACTGTTAGCTGCTCAGTCCAAACTGCAATGGCTCTATTCACCCAAGCGGCCACAAAAGCAGGACGCAAAGAAGTATCAGCAGCAGAAATGATTGACTTCAACAAGGCCTCAATTTTCCTATCTGTCCAATCCTTGAAAACGGATGCATCCACCACTGGCAGAGCAGTGGACTTGGAGAGTCTAGAAACCGGGGCATCGACCTTAGGAGGTTGACCCCACTGTACCAAAGCCACTTCAGAGAAGGGATACAATTTAGCAAATTTTATAGACACAGCAAGCTTCTTGTCAGGAAGCTTCCACTCATCCAAGACCAGACGGTCAAGAGTGGAATTGGGAGGAACGCAGGTAGACTGCGTCTTAGGCTCCTGAAACACTTCAGAAGTGTCCTTGGGATCTTCAGATGCCAAGGGAATATTCAAAGTAGTGAGGACGGCCCTGATCAGGCCCTCAGCAGAGGGGTCAGCCTCAAATGGGTCCCCAAAAAACTGGGAAGACATCTCCACAGAATTACCCTCGTCATTTGAATCCATTAAGAGTTCCACTTCAGATGAATCAGGTATCCCCTGCGGTTTAGGCAGGGATAATCTGATGGATACAGGGGGTTGCCAAGACTGGGAGACCCCCACTCAACTGAGATGGTAACAGTTGTAAGGTAGACTTTAAATCTTTAGTAGTAGCCTTAAACTCCTGTAACCAAGTTGGCTCTAATACATGGCTGGAGGTCCCTGGAGGTAACTCAGGGGCAGCAGCGCATGTAGGGCATAAATGACCTGTGTATTCTCTAGGTAACCCTGATTGATATAAGGAACAATGGGCAATGGGGGTCAAAGACATCCCAGGGTCCTTAGTCTTAGGCCTAGCCCCAAGTTCAGATGGATTAGACATTCTCAGTGTCACAAATGTCTCAATATATCTGGTATACGCTAAACAGTGTTTAAGATTAAAATGTCACCCCCAGAAATCACTAAAATGAACTTATCTGGCAGGCGAAGGGTTAATCAGCAGGGGAGAGAAAGAAAGCTCCAGCCCTGCGTAGGATACTCGTGAAGAGATGAAAGAAAATGGCGATCGCAATGGGAGCCAATCAGTAACAAGCGAGCAAAGCAATTGCTCATGGGAAATGTAGTTTCCCTGTACAAGTACCCCAAACAGTGCCCGAAGCCCCCTGAGCCCCCCAAAACACTCAGAGCATGAACCGGATCATAGAACAAGGGTAGACAAACAAAAAAGAGCCATCTCTGAAGTAGCTACAATGAGGGGTTGCAGAGACTCAGAGGTGAATGAAGCATGGCGTCTATGCGGTAACACAAATTTTACAAAATTTACACGGAGGTAAAAAAATTAGCAAATACACCAGAAAATTCCTCTAGACTGTAAGCTCTCATGATCCTTCTGTTCTTCAGATATGATTTACTTTTTAGTATCTCTGTACGTCTATTCCTTATTGTACAGCACTGCTATATAAATAAAGAATAATAATAAAAGTGAAATAAACACTGCCCCCAACCGGGAAAGTGTTGAAAAGTACCCAAAACATGTCAAGATAGCATACAAAGGGTTAAATTACCACAGAAACACTGCTCCAAGCCCCCAAAAAGACATACAGACAAACCCAGTGAGTGCAGGAGTATGTAATAGGAACTCCAATGGAGAACTCTGTGCGGTAAGCGTGGGACAAGTGGACCTCAGCACTCAAAGGGTTACTCACGTTTTTTGCAGGTCTTCTGTCTTCAGATTACCATGTATTTAAGAAGAAGTCTCAGTGGGCCGCTCCTGGGAAAGAACTTGTCCAGCAAGATTTTCCCCTCAGGGCTAAAAGGTCCACCATAATACCTGGAAACTGAGCTATCCACATCTAAGGACATTGTCAGTTATGGTAATCTGAGGTGGTATTCCATATCTAACAGAAAAATAAAACACTAAAACTAAAGCAGAACAGCTTCTCTGTCTTTCCTCTTCAAAGGAAAAAAATCTAACTGGAGAGTATTGGCTACTGCAGGCTGAGAGGGAAGGTAGGCTCCACCCAGCACTTCTTATTCAAGAAAGTTTCCTTTCTTAGTTAGATCACCTACCCAAAGTTAATAGTAACCTATATTGGACAACAGAGAAACATGGATAATCAATTAGCCTAGTAGAGGTCAAAATGAAATGACATGGAGTTTATTCTGGTTTGCCATTAGAGGTTCATATGCTCACATATGTGGATTTATAATGCCGGGGTGTCAGTTCCAGCTTGCCATAAAAATTATTAAAATCAAGTGGCTATTTCAGCAATCTCTCAATTATTATATGTGTCGGGTGATCAATAAAAGGTAAATATGCCATCAGAGACACCTCAGACATTTTATCCAAAACTGAAGCACTAACGATGAATTCCAATACAATATTGGTGACTTGTGGGATTTGGACAGAATTAATGGTCTCCTCAATGCTGAGGAGTACAGGCAGATACTTACCACCATGTAGTACCATCAAGGAGGCATCAGATTGGCCCCAAATATATTCTGCTGCATGACAATGACCCCAAACATACAGCTAAAGTCATTAGGAACTATCTTCAGTATAAAGAAGAATAAGGAGTACTGGAAGTGATGGTATGGCCCCCACAGAGCCTGATCTCAACATCATTGAATCTGTCTCGGATTACATGAAGAGAGAGAAGCAACTGAGACTGCCTAAATCCATAGAAGTGTGGTTAGTTCTCCAAGATGAATGGAACAACCGATCTGCCGAGTCCCTTAAACTGCAAGTGTACCTAGAGGAACTGATGCTATTTTTAAGGCAAAGGTGTGGGGGGGGGGATGTCACACCAAATATTGATTTGATTTAGATTTTTCATCTGTTCACTCACTATAATTTTGTTAATTGATAAAAATAAACTATTACCATGTCTAGTTTTGAAATACTTTTGCACAGTACTATGTATATATGTTTAATTTTTTTAAATATCAATTCTTCCAGGGTACACTTACGGGAATTTCATGTGCTCCTACATATGCAAATCTGACCTTGGGCTGTGGGAAAAAAAAAAAAAAAAAAAAAAAATATATTCTCTGACACCAACCACCACATATTTCTATGGCTACTGTACCTTGATGACCTGTTCTTCTTATGGGATGGATCATACGCCTTACTAAGAGAATTCTTGGATGTGCTTAATAATAATCAAATCGTCTCTCTTCCGTCTTCTTGTTCCTGTAATCTTCTATCACGGTGCCCGTGATTTTGGTGCTTTTGCTGGCTTGTACGCTTCCTTGTAATTGCTTGGCAATCACAAGGTTATTCACACGTCATTCTGAGCACTCGCTATTTTTTTAGTTCCGCCTTGATTGATCTATTTGGACTCCGCCTCCTACAGAGGCCTTATATGCTGCATCCTATCATTGCCTCAGTGCCCTTTCGTGGTGTACCTGAGCACTTTGAGTCTCCCGTTGTGATCCGTTCCTGGCTGCTGAATCTGTTTCGTGTATGACCCTGGCTCCATCTGACTACCGATTTGTGCCTGAACCTTTGGCCTGCTGACTGACCTCTCCATGCCAACTTTTGCCTTGATCTGACTACCCGCTCCATGTATGACCTTTGGCCTGGCTGACCACCCTACCTGTGCTAAGTACTGTGGCTTGTCTGACTTCCTGCTCTGTGCCAAGTACTTTGGTTTGACTAACTACCCGAATCGTGTGACCACTGGCTGGTTTGTCTCTCTCTCGCTCCCTGAGATCTGGCACACTCCTTGCAGGTTGTCAGTCTCAGTCCTTGGTTGGTAAGTCCTGTCCGTAGTGCAGCAGTGCCTAGTCCTACGGGTGATTGTTGTACCCCTAGCGTTCTAGGGTGCGTAGTATTTTCTGTGACCCTAGCGTCCTAGGGTATTGCGGTTGTCCTTAGCACTCTAGCTTGTGGGCCTCCAGCTTCCGCTCAGCTTAGAGCACGCTTACCACTATTGCTACCTCTGTGGTTCTGCTCTCTCTACTGGTTCGTTCCAAGTGTATTCTTTATTCTGGCTAGGTTCAGTGTCAGCTCCTGGTAGTGGACTGCACACTGTCCCCACACCTGACCCTTGGAAGGTTGGGGAAGTGTCTTTATTCCACTATTCTTGTGATTTATTCTTAATAAAATAGAATTGATTTTATGTACCAGTCTAAGTCGTTATTTGCAAGTCTCCTGTGACATCTTCCTTCTAATCTTCTTCTCCTTGTTTCCAAATCTGCATTTCTAAATAAAAACAAGTCCAATGAAAGAAGTATATCTTTGGGGCATTTTTTATATGCGTCTTTCATTGGACTTGTTTTTATTTACAACTACAGATTTGTCAACAAGAAGAAGAGGGAAGAAAAGAAGAAGAATTACAGAAACAAGAAGAAGGAAGATAGAAGATAGAAGATGAAGACGGACAATGGATAACAGGCAAGTATTACAGTTCTGGGTGTTAGGGCTAGAATGGTTTAACGGTCATGTTAGTTATAGAGTAGGGTTAGTGTTTGGTGCGCACTCTCGTTGTTTTACACTATGTCAACCAATGAGAGTTGGCTATTTCCCTTTGATACTCCCATAACTCACACTATTTAGTGTGTAGTGTGGGAACAAAAAGCTGCGCGTTTGGTCACAATGTGGGTTATGGCCAATAGTGCTTGTTGCAGTGGAAGGTGGTCAGCTAACGGAAATTCCAATAGAATGCCAATGGTACAACTCAGTGTGTACCTCCCCCAATTCTTTTGGGCCCTACAGAGCCCATAGAATCTAGCCCATATATGGAAGTTAATATCTATTATATCACACATTATCCTGTGGTGATTATAGGTTACCATCTTATGCATTTTGTCTTCAGTTTGTCATTGTTTTCTTTTTTCTTTGTTTCTATTTTGAGGCATTACGGCTTTTAAATGTCAATTCAGTTATTCATCTTTGCAATAAAGTCCATGTGAGATCTATGGCATACACATGAGAATGACTGGTATTTACATGTTTCACTTTGTTGGATTCAAGTCATGTCAATATGCTGCATTATAGGCACCTCAATGGTAACTGCTGGGCAACACCCACATCTCAGTGGGCAGGATTTAAGTGTTATACACTCTGCTTTTAAGAAAGCTGTCTTAGCAAATGGGCTCCATGGTGGCATCCTTTCTTCTTTTCCCATAGATTGCTGCCCTAGTTTACTAAATTTGCTTGATTGATTCTTCTGTAATTTCTTATCGGTTTTGACTGGGCTCTAGGGCTTCTCTTCTCTCGCTCATCTCTTTCTAGCAAATGAACAGTACTCGCTGAGAAGGTTTAGAAATGTATGTGAGATTGTTTGAAATAAGACAGAAATTTTAAACTGTAATTTCCTCCTTTACGGTTCTCTTCATCTGACTACATGCAGGAAACTTGTAGCTCAGTCCGGTGCCCCAAATCATGGTCGAGCTCAGGAAAAATTATTTGCTTATATGTTATTTTATTCTTCCTAGTGAACAAATAGGAAGAAATATAACTTAATTGAGTAGCCTAAGCTTTTAATCAGAGATAGCTGAGTAATCAATTTGTGAGGGATCTCTGAACAAAGTACAACCTTATACTTAATAGAGAAGCAACATTGTGCCAAGTGAGTTCAGAGCAACAAGTACGATTGGGAGCAAGTATCTTCATGAGACACTTTTGTGACACCAGTGTCCTGCTACATACTGTATATTTACTGGTTCTCACAACTTCTAACTAGCGAAGGGCTATTTTGTCCAACTCAAACACTACCCCATACTATGTGGTTTTTTTAAATTAGTAGATGTAGGATCTGAGGGAATGCTGAGGGTTACAGTTAGTGATAGAAGGCGCAAAGGTTTATATAGCAATCGAGGGATGGATTGCTGAAGGTTACAGTTTGTGAGAGAAGGGGGTGATGGTTTATATAGTGATTGAGGGATGGAGTGCTGTTCTCTCTTGGCCGACACAGAATTGCAACAGCAGTAACAGAAACTCAGGTTAGTAGTGTGTACAATGTACCTCTCCTTGTGTGCTTTGTCCATAGGGTTATGGTGTACAGAGACAGATGGTCATGTGCTAAGGTCATGCTTTAGACAGCAGGCGTTTACTGCTGTCACTGTTTCTTAATGCTGCATCAGAAACCTGCTGACACATTTCAATGGGGGTGCATTTCCTTATAGAAAAGCAGGGAGGGGAAAATGCACATGCCTTCATTTCACCAGTATTAATGTCTGTATCCTCTTTGTGCTCTGTGATGCTTTGATTGGTTGTCAACTTGTGTTCCACACCATTATAATGAATTAAAGGTACAGTATGTACTGTATATTTGTTCAGCTTGCATCCATTTTTTTAGCTTGTATGTTAAAACCACTAACTGTAATTTAAACTTGATATTGACTGGATTGATCTGTGTTGTCTAAATCTTGACCAACAGATATTTTTGGATAGAATATTAAGCATGTACCTAAATGTTTTTGTGATACAGTTTTTAGTGGCCATTGATAGGCTCCTGTGTTTTATTTGCCAAAGATGTTAAAGTACCCTTAATCGTAGCAGATTAAATCAACACAAAGGCACCTAATATGTTTATACATAAGGGGCAGTACTGTTCTTCATTCAGTTATGCTACTTTGTTTTTATACTTTGATTAAAAAAATAAAGATTGAATAGCCCCATAATCTGAAAACCCAAAGAATTTTGGGATACTATGTTCTGTGATTGTTGCTCTAGACCAAGTAAAACACTAGCGAACCATCCTTAACCTCTGCACTGTCAATTTAAACCTATTTATAGTGTTAAAGCTTTTTATGGAGTGGGAAAAAAGAGGGATATAGTGGGATAACCATGTCAACATGACTACAATTCCCTATGTTAAACAGGATTTATATTTACCAATGAACTAAGCCAAACAGTTTTTGTGGGGGGATATCCATCTATGAGTGTTTATTTCATTTCTAGACTTTTAAGAAATAATGAATAAATATGGTTCAAACCACTGTTTGGGCTACTACTGTGCTTCCACAGTGCTTTATGAGAACTGATCTCCTGGCACCCGGTACCTGTAACAAGGAGCCTGAAGCTCAACTTTGTAGGGTTCTGCCCCTTTTGTGGCTCCTCCCTTTTGCGGCTCCTCCTTCAGCGACCCACAACTATGGCCGGTATTTTTTTTGAGGAGAAGGTGGCAACCCTAGATTTGTTTATTGTACCTGCCAATTCAGCAGGCAAAGTTTTTAATCTTGCGCTGCTAATAAAATCGTTCAGTGTAACTACTACACAAATTTCTTCCTTTTTAGATAGATTATACAAGTTATGTATTGAAATTGTCACATACTATTAAGAACTTAGGGCTCTTTGTGACTTGAACATATCTACTTTTTGTTGAGCAGTGTTGAGTGAAATTAACCCACTACTGTATATTCAAGCATTTTTTCTTGGTCTGTTTTCCAGCTATTAGAGTTTGCAGTACAGGCTATGATCTGATTATGCACATTTTTTCTCTCACTTTTACAGTTGCTTTGAGCTGTTTCTATTACTAGATTGTTGGCATCTGCATGTCTTGTTACTGCAGTGGTATATTTACCTTTATTGATCACCTGACATTTATTCTCTTAAGGACCAGTGGACCTGGGGCATATATACCGAATCAAAGAAAGAGAGGTTGAAACTGACTGCTCCAGTCTTGTAGAAGTCAGTTTTAGTCTCCAGTAGAGATCACTGCGTGCCCACAGGAGCGCTGTGATAAAAAAAAAAAAAAAGTCATGACGTGCCAGGACTATCACCAGTCCTTAATGCACGGACACTCGTGACAGTCCCGGCACGTCACTGGTCCTTAAGTGGTTAATAACCTCTAGTTGCAGGCCAGAATAAACATCCTGTAATCTCATATTAGACATCTAGTATGCTAATTGATTATCCGCTTATTTCTTAATTTGCAAGTTGTAATTGATGCACGTGCACAATTAATTTATTTAGAAATTCAGTTTTCAAGTGTGCTTATTATCTAGAAATCCTTTAGGGGATCAGAATCTATGCCCTGGTATTTTTTATCCACACATGTGAGTGATTCAGTTGCCAGTAGCAAGCAGGAGCAAACACACCAATATCTTATATTAGTCTTTTTGTTATGCTAAGTGATTAGTAATGTATTTGCCAAGTGGCAAGCTAGAATCGGTGCTCTTGTTTGGCTAAATGATACATTACAAATAAGAGCTATTTTACTTTAAGTGGCAAGATGATGGGGGTGGCTCATTATTTATATGTAGATAAGATGGCAAGCCAGAAGATTACCCTTGACAGTACTGTTTTTTTGATTCAGATATTGGTCAATAAAAAGCTGTTTTATTGGTTATTTTTTGTCCTATTACAGTTTTTATCCTTTAGAGGTATAAACTTGGGTGTTAGTACTTCAAGGTTATCTTCATCTGTTTTTTAAATTTACAGCAATTTTTACCAGATGAAATGTTAGTTTACTAATGAAGAAAAAAAAACTGTGGGTCTCCAGTGACCCCCCCCCAGATTTTCTGATGGGTGGGTGAGTGAATGTGAAGCCCCACTACAAACACAAAAAATATTTTCAGAGGCATAACTACAACCCATTGTACCCTAGAGCTGATGATTCCCCTCGGATGCCAGGCCCTGGCATAAATGCATCCTCTGCAGCTATACTCCTGTATATAAGCAATCTTGACAAAGCATTGAAATAATCTGGACGCAAGTGGTTATAAGGGCTACAACAACAGTCTGGAGCATTCTACCTGTAATAATGTCTGCTCTCTGTAGGGTACTGCAAGTTGAAAGCTGTGCCCAGATTCTCTATATCCAATCAGGGAGCAAACTATGAACATTTGTACACAGAGGTCATTCTACTGTTTTTGCAGTCATTTTTGGTTTTATATACCCTATTTCTATATTTATGAGTTTTAAAGCTCAAGCACTCTGTAATGTTTGTCATCTTGTTGGGGGGGTGGTGGCAGCTGGTTATATCATGCATATGGCTACCCATCTTATCTAGATTAAATGACTGCTAATGTAGTTTCTAAATCCCTGAATTAATACATCTGTCCTCTGCTATACCATAGAAACAGCTGTTCTTAAAGATTCCTGTATCAAACCAATAGGTGCCATGACCATTGTTAATTTTTTTCCCCAGGATTCTTGGGAACTTAACCCTTTGTGTGCCAGAGGGTTACGCAATGCGTTGCATACCCTTCTGGCACTCAAAGGGTTAACAAATGGCATGAATGCTCCGATCTGGTATAAAAAAAATCCTGATCTTAGGCAATCTTAGGAGATTGAGCAGGGTTGGATAACATCCATTAGGTAGGTTGGAGTAACTCCTTAAGTGTGCTGCAGCAGTTATATTGAGATAAGCTGGAGACCTGCAGGTTTCCGACGTTCCAGGAAGTGTAGCCTGGGGACCTGCCATTCCAGGAAATGTAGCCCAGGGGCCTGCCAGTTTCCCTGATTCTAGGAAGTGTAGCCTGGGGGCCTGTCAGTTTCCCACGTTCCAGAAAGTGTAGCCCGGGGGCCTGCCGGTTTCCCACGTTCCAGAAAGTGTAGCCCGGGGGCCTGCCGGTTTCCCACGTTCCAGAAAGTGTAGCCCGGGGGCCTGCCGGTTTCCCACGTTCCAGAAAGTGTAGCCCGGGGGCCTGCCGGTTTCCCACTTTCCAGACAGTGTAGCCTGGGGGCCTGCCGGCTTCCCACGTTCCAGAAAGTGTAGCCTGGGGGCCTTCCGGCTTCCCACGTTCCAGAAAGTGTAGCCTGGGGGCCTTCTGGCTTCCCACGTTCCAGGAAGTGTAGCCTGGAGGCCTGCCTGTTTCCCACCTTCCAGAGGGGAAATCTGGAGGCCTGCCTATTTCCCACGTTCCAAAGGGGAAATCTGGAGGCCTGCCTATTTCCCACATTCCAGAGGGGAAATCTGGAGGCTTGCCAGTTTCCCACGTTCCAGAGGGGAAATCTGGAGGCCTGCCCGTTTCCCACGTTCCAGAGGGGAAATCTGGAGGCCTGCCTGTTGCCCACCTTCCAGAGGGGAAATCTGGAGGCCTGCCTGTTGCCCACCTTCCAGAGGGGAAATCTGGAGGCCTGCCTATTTCCCACATTCCAGAGAGGAAATCTGGAGGCTTGATAGTTTCCCACGTTCCAGAGGGGAAATCTGGAGGCTTGCCAGTTTCCCACGTTCCAGAGGGGAAATCTGGAGGCCTGCCCGTTTCCCACATACCAGAGGGGAAATCTGGAGGCCTGCCCGTTTCCCACGTACCAGAGGGGAAATCTGGAGGCCTGCCCGTTTCCCACGTACCAGAGGGGAAATCTGGAGGCCTGCCCGTTTCCCACGTACCAGAGGGGAAATCTGGAGGCCTGCCCGTTTCCCACGTACCAGAGGGGAAATCTGGAGGCCTGCCCGTTTCCCATGTACCAGAGGGGAAATCTGGAGGCCTGCCCGTTTCCCACGTTCCAGAGGGGAAATCTGGAGGCCTGCCCGTTTCCCACGTTCCAGAGGGGAAATCTGGAGGCCTGCCCGTTTCCCACGTTCCAGAGGGGAAATCTGGAGGCCTGCCCGTTTCCCACGTTCCAGAGGGGAAATACGGAGGCCTGCCCGTTTCCCACATTCCAGAGGGGAAATACGGAGGCCTGCCCGTTTCCCACGTTCCAGAGGGGAAATCTGGAGTCCTGCCCGTTTACCACATTCCAGAGGGGAAATACGGAGGCCTGCCTGTTTCCCACGTTCCAGAGGGGAAATCTGGAGACCTGCCTGTTTCCCACATTCCACAGGGGAAATCTGGAGGCCTGCCTGTTTCCCATGTTCCAGAGGGGAATTCTGGAGACCTGCCTGTTTCCCACATTCCACAGGGGAAATCTGGAGGCCATTCCAGAGGGTAAATCTGGAGGCCTGCCTGTTTCCAGTGTTCAAAATCTATAGCCTGGATGCCTGCCTGTTAACCATGATCAAGTAGTATAGCCTAGAGGCCCTTCTGCTTCCAGAACAAAACCCTGAACGCCTAACTGCTTCAGGATCCAGGTAAGCCTGGAGCCCTGTCAGCTTTCTATGTTCCAAGAGGTAAGCCTGCAGGCAACTCTGTTACCCTTGCTCCAGAGGTATAACCTGTGTGTCATTCCCTTTCCCATGTTCCACATGGTAAACCTGGAGATCTATCGGTTTTGTTTGTTTTAGAGGGGGAGCTTAAAAAGAAAAGTCTGTTTACCATGGTCCAAGCTGGAAGCCTCTGACTGGCACTATGGGATGTGGGACTAACATCTCAAGCCCCCAAAGAAATCCCACAATATTAATATTAACCCCATAGATGCTAGAGAGCTCCAACATATTGTGAAGCAATTTGTTGTGAGTGTGGTTGCCTGGGGGCTACATGTGGGCCCCTGGTCCATCTGTTGCCCAACAGCGGTAATTTAAGAGTTAAGTTCTAGTTTTATAATTTAAACCAGGGTTAGTCAATTGTCAGATTTCCTTTTGTTGAGGAAAACACTCTCCTCATCCCCAGTAGTGAGATTTGGATGATGGGAGATGTAGTTCCCAACAGCTGGAAGTTCAGCTATTGAGTATCCTGGTTTAAAACTTTGGAGGCTACAGAGAAGATAGCTCCACTGTACAAAAAGAAATACACTGGAGACCTCTCTGTGTATACAAGAGGCTAATTTGGTATTGGGTTTGGTATTTGGGGTTAAGGTTCAGTGTTAGAATTTAGATGTAGCAGAATGTCAAACATTTTTCACTTTACCCAGTTTTTTGCCAATATCAACATTATCCACATAATGTCAGTATAAACAATGTTATGCTGACTTTTTACAGAATGTCTTGAGTAACATTCATAATAATTAAAAAATAAGTGCACTGTCTCCAGCTTTGATATTCGATTCCTTATAGGCAGAGTAAACATGTTTATAATATCAATGAGATACATGAATAAACAAGGATAACCAGCTCTATTTCAATCTCATCACTTACTTCCCTACTAGAGTACAAGCAGACCCTACAAAGGTCTTTTCAAAGGATACTGGATTCATTAATACTGAGTACCGCTTTTTAAAGAGAAAACCACACACAAATAAAATCAACTCTCTATCACCATATACTTTAGGATCCACCGGTAGTGAAAAACTTAATGTGAATTCAAACCATATACATTTCAGTGCATACATATTGCTTAGAAGCCTCCTCATCCCTATTAATTTACATATGCATTTGGCAAAGGTGCAACCCTCTGAGTGATAGAGAGGCATTCTATGTACTGTAACACAATCAAAGGATGTTGTTAATACATTATATATCTGAACCTTAATTCCTAAATAGTGTAGATCTCACAATGCAAAATTATATATATATATATATATATATATATATATATACACATACGGGGGTGGTTACCATTGATGCAAATATGTATTTTAGCCCCTTGAATACTACAGACGTTTCTAGCATTATAAGGTTTACAGGCCCAATTCAGATCATTCATTTTTATTTGTACCCTATTGTGCAGTTACTTTTAAGCAAAATTGCACCAATTTACTTAGTGCACGAGCTTTAGCGACATTAACCCTTTTAGTGCCAGTGGGACGCAACAAATTGCTCTGCGATGCGTTGCACACCCTGTCACGACAATGGTTACATTGCTGTTTCCATTCCCGAAACCAGGGATGCTGAGACACAGAGATTTAGATAGTCACCCAATCCTATCAGATTAAATAGGGCCTGCAATCTGTGCACTGAACCACAGGCAGTCCCGGATCTCAAACAGCAGATCACTCGCACCACATGTAACGTAACATATAAACACGCCCTCCCTTATTTATGTTTCACATCATTTATATTAGGAAATTGATAGTTTCAAGGTGTAACTGTTTGTGATAAGGGCTAACCCAATGTAGAATAATATATTGCCATACGTGCATCCTGCGGGATCCCTACTTCCTTCCACATCATCCCGTCACACTAACCTTTGGCAGCCTGATGTGTTCCATGGCGGAGGGTGTATAGATTCACATGTAGCGGCAGGGTGTGGGGTATAAGGTTCCGATGTAGCCTATTGAAGGAGGATGCTGGAGGCCATTCGTAGCTCTCTTCCCTTCTGAGGTGATTTGAATGTGTCAGTCCGAAGAATGTGAGTGTATCAGGCATCCCCTCTGAGGCCCCTCCCCTTCCAGGTGCCGCTAAAGCCACAGCTAGAAAGGCAGTGCACGGCTCAGGGGCTGTTATTGACCGTTTCTCAAGATTATGCACATCACTGTCATTTAAAACAATCGTTAAACCATTTTTACCTTAAAAGAGGGACAGTGTTTTAGATGGTATTGATGGGGGCGTGAGTGGGGCATTACCAATAAGTGATATATTTACATACTCGGCGCACAGTCTGATCTCTTAAAAAGAGGGACACGGGGTGGGGAAAAAGGACAGAGGGATTTGGGTCTAACAGAGGGACTGTGCTTCTTAAAGATTGAGGTATGCCATTTAATACAATAGAGTGTCTCTCTTTTGCCACTTGAAAATTTGGGAGGTATGAAACTGTCAATAGGCATGAGTGCCTAAATGATAATACTGCTTATTTTTAACCCCTTAAGAAACAGAGTGTTGCATGTGCACCCTTCTGGTCTTTAAGGAGTTAATGTAGCATTTGTGTGTGTTTATTGTCTATTATTATATGATTTCCCCTCTACATATTCTCTGAACTGCCAGTGCCACTCTGTAATCTGACTGCCTAGGGGGAAGTGTCCCTAAAACTTTTTGGAAATGTTGGAAAATGTGCAATAGAAATTCATGGGGTTTTGTTTGCTTCCCTTATATCCTCATATTTGCAGTGCAATACTATGATGGTAGTGTCAACCATTTAATTGAAAACTAAAAAAAAAAAATGAGAAATAGAAACAGTTGTACCTTAACTCTTTTAGTCGCTTGGCCTATCACAGATTCCTGGTAACTCTCAAGATCTTTCCCAGAGACTCCAATTTTTAAACTTATTGCCAGGTGTCCAGGGACAGAGGCTGATTCTCCAACTTAGTGAGTTTCCAAGGTAACCATGCCCACTTTCTCACCCATTCCTCCACTTCCTGAGTATTTTTAGATGAAACCCTGCATTTCCACATGCCAGCTCAAGTTTTCCTCCTAAGCTTTGCCAGCATTATGATGCAAATCACTTCATCTGGAAGCTCTTATCACCAGCCCATCATCTTATTTTGGGGTCTGCAGACAAGAAGGTTTCCAGGTATGATTCTTGGCCCTGGAGTGTGCTCTTCAGAGTGGAGGCTCCCTCCTGGAACTGCGCTGTTTCCTGGGAGGAGAAAATCCCAAGGTTGGGGCCCACATGGAGGAGAAAGGGATCCCTTAATGTAGTTTACACTGGCTGAGGCACGTAGAGAGGCAAATGATGGTGGTCCCCTTAAGAGACTGATGAGGCTTGCCTAAACTGCACCATTTTATGTTTTGATCCAGGGCAGGACAAAGCAAGAGAGCCTTTGTTGCGGAAGTGACAACAAGGGAGGGTAGGTAAGTCTGGGATAAGATAGACTGTGTGAGAATTGTGATGCTGGTTGTGTTGCATTGTTAAATGAACATTGTGGGCCATATTTAACTAAAGAGATGTAATTTGGAAGAAAACCAACTGCATCACAGGAGATAAATAAATATTGTTAATGTTGAATTAAATTAGGCTTTTAAGACTTTGAATGTTAAAGAGGTATCCAACACATCGAAAAGTATTGCATTGGAGACCTTTCTAGCACTGAATGGGATAAAAGCCCCATTTAATTAATTGGTTATTTTCATCACACCCCCCCCCCCCCATTGTGCAGTTTGCTTGTTCCCAAATTGCACATCTTTAGGTTAGGCCCTATGGTGTTGATGGATAAAAAGCATCCTTATTGTATGTTTAAGAATTGTTGCTAAAATTTGGAATCATGGATAATATTTATAAGAAGTAAAGCCAAATTTAGAAATACGTTTCTATCTGAGAAAATTCTCTGATGATGATCTCTTTTCTTGCATACAATGTTTATACATTATTAATATATATTACCACTAAGAACCTGGAATTAAGATTTAACTACTAAAACAGCCTACATTTTTGGTGAAATTAGCAAATTCCTATATAAACATGTTACAATATAATTATTACTTGTGCCAGATCAATTTCTACTCCACTTTTCAAAAAAGTTGACAGATTGGCATTGCTACTTAGCGAAAATGTCACTAAATGGTTAACCTCTATTATATTGTACCTATGTCCGGCCCATTAGGTCTACACCCGTGAGAGAGTGAAAGATACATAAAAGGGTGAACTGAAGTACCCAGGGTTTTCCCATGATCTAGAGTCAGCGAAGGCATCTTAAATTTCTAGATTTCAAGAATCCCCTTTTGGTAAATATATTGCAGATTGAAGCGTGATCTGCAAATAAAGGAGCTCATTGAAACATCATGTTGCATGCGTTACTGAGCACGCAAACCTTACTAGGAGTTCGATTTAATAGAGCCCCAAAAAACTGTAGGTAGGGCAAAAATGCTTTCAAGCCTATAGAGTTGCCTTTCTGTCCTATGCCACCTACAGGCAGATGGAGGCAACACATATTGATTGAGCAATAGGAAACAATCATTTCAGCTCATACAATGTATCTAGTCAATACTGCATTGTGAGATATTGTGAACTCAGTAACCCCTGCCCATCAGTCATGATAGAACTGTGTAGGTTACATATCTTTCTCCTGACCACTAATCTTTTCACGAATAAGGCATTATAGCTAGGAGGAGCAACGGTCAGGCAACTTGCCAGACATGACTGCCTATGTGCACGAACATACATACATAATAAAAGCCCAATCCCCCCAGTAACACACGGACAACCATCTGGGAAGGAAAAGGCCACAGCTTTATTAAACATAACAATAATAAAACGTTAAGCCTGCATCTCAGCAGATGCCGAGTGGCACGATTAACACAATCAACAAACAAGAGTCTCTGCCCCCACTCGCGCCGTTAGCCTGCGAGCGGGGGGCTAACTCCCCAAAAACCCCCCATTAGGGTAAATAACAGATCAAATAACATAAATGGCGAGGACCCACCCCCGCCAAATCGCTGTGACAATAAAAAGGAGAAAAAATGGGGAGGGAGGGAAACACAGCAAAAACACCCGTGCGGCTGTCTCGCTGGAACAATTAAACTGCGTAGACAGCCGCACGGGTAATATTTATAAACAAAATCCCACCCTGCCCACCGAGCCCTGCTAGCCACTAAAAAACATTCAAAGGCAAAATATTGCCAAAGAATGTTCGCACCAGCAGTCATGCCCTCCCTCGAATTACATGTCGAGGAAGAGGTCTCTTGACTGCCTATGTGCACGAACATACATACATAATAAAAGCCCAATCCCCCAGTAACACACGGACAACCATCTGGGAAGGAAAAGGCCACAGCTTTATTAAACATAACAATAATAAAACGTTAAGCCTGCATGTCAGCAGATGCCGAGTGGCACGATTAACACAATCAACAAACAAGAGTCTCTGCCCCCACTCGCGCCGTTAGCCTGCGAGCGGGGGGCTAACTCCCCAAAAACCCCCCATTAGGGTAAATAACAGATCAAATAATATAACTGGCGAGGACCCACCCCCGCCACCGCAGCTCCCCTAATGGGAGCAGCGCCCCACCGCAGCCAGAGCTCTTTCAACCCCCTCCTGAAGACCCACGTTAAAGATATCCAGGCCGATAGGATTGAGATGAACACCATCCTTCCTACGAAACAGGGCCAAATTAGGCCCTTCCAACTCTCTGTGGCGTATCGCAATCCCGCCAATCCTGGATACAAAACGTGACACAGACACATTCAACTTACGCCTACACCGTTCTAAAGCCCGAATGTCTCTGGCACCCAACCAGCGAAGTCTGGGGACCACTTCTGACCAAACCACCATGAGATGGTTAAACAAGGCATAAAATTGAGCAATATCTCGCTTTATGGTATTGATGAGATCCACCGTACGAATCTCACCCAGGTCATTGCCACCCGCATGGATAACAAGAACTGTAGGTCCCAAGACAACACTGCGGATAAAAAGACATTCCTCCCTAAGATTAACCCATCGGAGCCCCCTAATGCTCCTCCATCGGATCCTGGCAACAGCTGAGGGAAAACCCAAATCTCGACTGTAAACCCTGGCTTCAGCGCGACGAGACACCCAATATATGAAAGAGTGGCCCAGGATCCATACCATAACCGGAGGAGGACCTGAAAGAAATCAAAAAAGCAAATGAGGACGGACATAAGAACGAAAACGGGAAGAATTCCACCGGCCTACAGCCCTAATCTCCGCTTCTGAAAAACCCGCCGACGCCGCGGCAGTAGCAGCACCGATCCGAAAAGAGTGGGAAGAGAATTCACGCGAAGGAAGACCAAGGTGGGCTAAAACACGCCGAAAAATGGACTGAAACTGAAAACGCGTGACCGGGAGACCCCCGAAGTGAACAAAAACTACCCCAGGGAACGACCCACGGAGGGACAAATAGGCAGACAAAAGGCGAACCAGACACCACAACCCAGCAGACGGGCCTATTACCACTAATCGACCTTTTCCCAACTGGTCTGTCTTAGATCTGCGCAACAAAATCTCCAGACTATCCCCGGTAAAAGCAATGTCCGACAGGGCTAATCCCCTGGACGAGAAGAACACTGGGACACTACGTCCCCTAAGCGAAAGGCTCCAAAAAAGGACAAAACAAACAAGGATCGAAACAAAGCAACTTCAAAAGAATCCTCACACACAAATGGAAGAGCCTCACAAATCTGAGAAAGTAGAGCAATTGAAACTGGTCTACGACCATCAACCACAGGTGCATCCGACGCCAACCCTTTACAATGCGCCGAACCACAAAAGCTCTAGTGAGATCCAGCCAGCCCCACAAATTGAACAAGAAGGATAAAGCCGCCAAGCTACGCCCAACCGTGGACAAAAGCGAAAACTCAACAGCACAACTAACGTCCGCCATTTGAGCCAGACGAAAGAAACCCCGCCATGTATGACGACCGGGTGGAGGGAGCCAAAGAATGCAAAAGCAGGTCTAGTAGAATTCGGAAACGAGGTTCCATAACTGTTCCGGACATGGCACACCGTCCTCCGCCGCCTCCGGAGCCAACAAACGGAATTGGGACATCTGCAAACGGGACAAAGAATTCCGCAATAGAATTATTCATGCCAGGAACATGGCGCGCCCTAAAGCTAATATTAAATTGCAAGCATCTAAGCACCAAGCGACGCAGCAGAGCCAAAACAGGAAGGGACGATGAAGAGGATCTATTAATGACATGAACCACGCTGAGGTTATCTGTCCAAAAAATTATGCGGCGGTCCCGAAAGGCTGAACCCCAAATTTCAACCGCCATGACAATGGGGAAAAGCTCCAAAAATGTCAAATTCCGTACAAGAGAGGAAGCTGCCAAAACTGCAGGCCACCGTCCTGCACACCACTGACCACACCAGTAACACCCAAAACCGACGGACCCCGAAGCATCCGTAAAGAGCTCCAAGTCAAAACTAGACAACTCGGCCTGCTGCCAGCACGTCTGGACTCAGACAAAAACTCAAGCCAAACAGACAAGTCACTCCGCATACCCGCCGTAACACGAATATAGTGATGTGGAGCCGTAACACCTCGCGTGGAAAGAGAAAGACGACGGCAAAAAGACCTGCCCATGGGCATCACGCGGCAGCAAAGTTCAGGTGGCCGAGCAAAGACTGCATCTGGCGAAGAGACACTTTCTTGGCTGATTTCACTCTTAATACCAGGGACAACACGGCATCCAACTTCTCCTGAGGGAGACGAAAAACCATAGCGTCCGAGTCTATCTCGATGCCCAAAAAGGAAATAACAGTCTGAGGTCCCTCAGTCTTCTCCTCAGCTATAGGAACACCAAAAAGGGACAAAGTATCCCGAAAACCGCCCAATAGGCGATTGCACGAATCAGAATCTCTAGGGCCTACAAACAAAAAATCGTCAAGGTAGTGGAGAACCGAGTGTATGCCCACTACCTGACGCACAACCCAGTCCAAAAATGAGCTAAAAACTTCGAAGTAGTAGCAGGAAATGGAACATCCCATGGGGAGGCACATGTCGAAGAAAAAGGAACCCTGTAAATAACACCCCAACAACGGGAAACAGTCTGGGTGAATCGGCAAAAGGCGAAAAGCGGACTCAATATCCGACTTCGCCATCAGACAACCCTGTCCAGCGAACCGGACAAGGGATAAAGCACGGTCAAAGGATGCATACAGGACCCTAGACTCTGCTTTATCAATCCCATCATTGACAGACTCTCCCTTAGGGTAAGAGAGGTGGTGAATAAGGCGGTACCTACCAGGGTCCTTTTTGGGGACAAGCCCCAGGGGAGAAACCCTAAAATCCCTAAACGGAGGGGAGTAGAAAGGACCCGACATGCGACCCAATTCCACCTCCCTCAACAACTTGTCCCAAACCAAACATTCCCTACCAAAGATCGATTTCAAGTTACCTGACATGAAAACACCCTCAAATGGGGAAAAGGGGATCCAAAACCCATCCTGAAACCCATCTCGCAAGATAGCAGCATCTCTAAGATTGGGATACCGGCTTAACCACTGCTCCATCCTTAGCACGCTCACCGGGGTTATCGCCCTTAACAACCTCCCGTGTATCCGGTTTACCTGCAGGAGGTCTTCCTTTCTTGAAACACCGAACTGCCGGGTGGGCTCCTCCACAGTGATAACACTCGTGCTTAATGCGACAGGAGGAGTACCAACGGCAGTGGCTTTCGTTGAAAAGCCAACACAACCCCTTCCTATTAACGGCCGCACCAGGCGCTGCGGGGGCTGGGGCGGCCGCTCCAAGAAAGGACGAAGAAGGCCTATGCGGAGTCATAAGCAACAACCACAAATTGACGTCCTGGCAATCAAATGTGAGCTGGGGCCTGGAAGCCATCTGCTGACGAAACTGCTCGTCATAGCGGAACCAACACAGGCCCCCATAGACCTTATAGGCCCCCCAAATCATGTCCAAATAACTAAAAAGGGACGGGGACCTGTCAGGGAATCTCTCACACAATATACTCGCAAAAATAGAAAAACCCTGTAACCAATTACCGAAAGTGCGGGGAACCTTACGCTTGTCATCAGGCGCGGTTTCAAGGCGACGAGAAGGACGGTCAACCGTCTCCTTGTCCGGCTGAACCAAGGACAAGACATCCACAAATTCGCCGCGCCAAATTTTTTCTTTAAGATCTGACGACACGTGAAGCCCCAAAGCGCTGAGCTGCAAACCTGACCAACCCCCGGGCGCAATGCACCGCCGTCAGCCAGCGCAGAAAAGGCAGAACCCCGCTCTAACCTAGCCAGCACCGCAGGCAAGGCTTGAACCAGATCCTGACTACCGCTAGCACCCTGCGCAGCTCTAACCCCTGCCCTAACAGGATCCCATGCAGCAATACCTGGAGGGTCCACTGGAACCGCCACCGACCGTAGCGTCCGTCTCCTCTCCAACTCTGCTTCAGAATCTTCACCCTCAGAAGACAGGCCCGATCTGGAAGCGGCTGGGGAGATCACTTGGACTGACCTTTCACTCCTGGGGGCACTCCTGGAACCGGAAGAGCTGGTCCTCCTGGAACTCCTCGCTGGACGCTGTGCAGGAACAGTAGAAATGGGGCTACAGCCTGTCGCAAGATCACCGGCTGCTGCACCCAAAGGCTGAGGAGGAGCGCCCAGTGAGGATACCTCCGCAGTAACCGGCATTGACTCAGTCCCATCCAGCCCAGATCTCGCGAGACGTGATGCCCTGGAGCGAGGTCTCGCGAGAGGGCTCCTTGATCTATCACAGCGGCCATCTTGGGACTCCACCGCGACAGAAGGCACAGGCCCCGCTTGTTCCAAGCCAATGAGCCCAGCCGCAACTGCCGAAACCTCCACAGGAGCAGTAGAAGAGGCAGCAGCAGCCCGAACAGGAGCACTGCTCTGCCGCCTTGAGCGCCCCCGTGACACTGGGGCGGACATTGCAAGTGAGACATCCCGGCGCCTATGCACATCCGGGGAGCGCCGGGACCGAGAGGAGCTGGGACTGTACCGCTCCGGCGGCCGCGACCTGCGGGCCCGCCCGGAGCTCTGACTTGGAAGGGGCACAGCCGGAACATTCAAAGCTGCTGGAGGGCAAGCAGCATCCAAAAGCTGGGCAAGCCAGGCGCCGCCGTCCCCTTGAGCCAGCGCTTGCACACGAGCCAGCAGCGCTTCCATCACAAACAAGGTAACGAGAAAACACAGCAAAAACACCCGTGCGGCTGTCTCGCTGGAACAATTAAACTGCGTAGACAGCCGCACGGGTAATATTTATAAACAAAATCCCACCCTGCCCACCGAGCCCTGCTAGCCACTAAAAAACATTCAAAGGCAAAATATTGCCAAAGAATGTTCGCGCCAGCAGTCATGCCCTCCCTCGAATTACATGTCGAGGAAGAGGTCTCTTTCTTTGCCCAGTGTGTGCATATATAGTGCTGAATATTTAAAGCACGCTTATTTGCCTTTAGCTGATGCCTTATCGTTACTTAACTGATCAGTAATAAGCATCCACTCAGCATCTGAGTAATTTTATCATTTTCTACTTATTACTATAATCTAGGATTTTATTAAAAATTATAAATATAAATTATACGTTTTAAACAAAGTGTGCACTTCATACAACATTTGTCCTTCTCTCCTTTGTACTGTTGGTATAGACTTAATGGTGAGGTAGCACCTTAGAAGAATCACTGACTTATGTTGATCTATATTTGAAGGTTGAAGTTATGGGAGAACGTTTTCCTTCCCTTACTTCTTGTCTTCACCTTAGATAGTTGGTGGAGAACAATATCTTCTTGGATATTCAATAATTCTATTATTTTTATTATAGACAGAGGAGTTCCAATTGCTCCAAGGGCAAAAATGGATACTGAACAGCTCACACACAGAGGTACCGTTGGAATCAAATGTCCCTATCAACAGCAACCACAACGAGCGTTGGGACACGGAACCCAAATTGCCTTCCAACGTTCATCGTGTGTTTTATCTTACCTTCCTTCTTCTTAGTTTTCCAAAAATCATGTGCCTTTCTGAAAAAAGAAATAAAAGTTAAAATCACATATGCCCCATAAAGTAGTTTGCTCAATAAATGTACGCCTCTGCTGATGGCAGAGCAAGAAAAGCAGATGAAACCCCCCCCCCCCCCATATACATACCTCTCGGGCCATTGCCCGAGCCACACTGAGGGAAATTTGAACAGAGACTGGCTTTTATATGGCCAGTCTCTGTTCAAAATGGTTCCCACACTTCTATTGGCTGGGTTGTGAGGTTATGAACCACCCAGCATACAAGCTTATAGAGGGGTTTGCCACCCCTCCTTCTAGAAGCTAATTGGCTAGGAGGTGCGTAACCCCGTATCCCAGCCAATGGAATCATGGGAACCATTTTGAACAGAGATTTGTCATATAAAAACCAGTCTCTGTTCGAATTTCCCTCAGTGTGGTTCGGGCAATGGCCCGAAAGGTATATATGGGGGGGGGGGCTAATGTACATTTATTGAGCAAACTACTTTATGGGGCATATATGTTTTTAACTTTTATTTTTTCACTGAGGTGTGGCGCAAGATTTTTGGAAGACTAAGAAGAAGGAAGATAAGAAGATCACAGAGGATAGCAGATTACAGATGAAGACTTACAGTGGATAACCAGGTTGCTGAATACCCCACTGGACATCAGACTTACAGGTAGGTATTTCTTTTCATGGAATGGTGTTAACTTTAGGGGGTTTAACCCTGTCAGTCCTAGTGGAGTATGCAGCGCTGTGCAATGCGTTGCATACCCTATTGGCACTCTAAGGGTTCATTATTTTGACATTACATACATTTTTTCAGTACTTTGGATGCATTGCTATGGGGCTTAAATGGGATTTATCACCCCTATACAAGTTAGCCTTAATAGTTACATTATATAGCAAATATGTGTAAATCTGTTTTGTTGATCTTGCTAAACAAGGAGTAACCGCCCATTTTCTATGCCATACAATAATCAAACTAACTTTATGGAGTGCAGACTGGGCAAAAAATATCACATTAACAATACAAATTTTGCTAATGAAATTAATGTGATTTTCGTTATTCATAGTTTTGTCAGATTTTCATCACATCCCCTCCTATTATGTATCAAAAGAGCAATCTATGCAGAGTTTATAATCAAAGGTTACCATCTTCACATTAATAAACCACTGAAAACTCATTGCCCACATTTCAAGTAACAAAATCAAACTGTCTGCTTTCCACAAACTTGCCTCTCCTCTTTATTTCAGAAACAATCCTATCATCACAGAATATGGGTGTTCCTCCCTCTTTGATCATCCCAGATGACATCTTTTAATTTTTTTAACTCTTTAAGTACCAGAGGTGTATGCAACCTGTTTTGGGTTAGATTCTGTAAATAGAGCACAAATGCATATCACGTTATATATATATACACTAGCAATGTGGGATGGCGCTGCCCGTCAGGCTATATAGGAATTTATGCACACACATGGATGCAAGACACACACACACACACACACAGAGACACACACGCAAATGCCACGCATGCACTGAGATGGATAGAGAGCGACACGCTCATACACACATACATGCAATGCACAACATGCAGACACATAGAGGATACAGACATGTAACACACACAGTGAGGAACACACAGAGACACACACACACAGAAGTGAGTCATAAGGGGGTGACTTATGTGTCATTGTAATGAGTTTGTGTTTGTACTTATGCCTCCATTGTGGCATTCATTCATATAGTTGAAATGCATGTGGTGATTGCACATACTATGGTGGAAGGTGGATCGTGCTGGCTCCTGGGGTGTGAGTGAGTGTGAATGAGTGTGCGTGAGTGAGTGGCATTCATTCATGTAGTTGAAATGCATGTGTTAATTGCACATAGTATGGTGGAAGGTGGATCGTGCTGGCTTCCGGGGTGTGAGTGCGTGTGAGTGTGAGAGTGAGTGATTGCGTGTGTGAGAGTGTGAGAGTGAGTGTGTGATTGAGTGAGAGAGAGTGTGTGTGATAGAGTGTGTGATTGAGTGTGTGTGAGTGAGTGTGTATGATTGAGTGTGAGTGTGTGTGTGTCTGATGTGTTTGTGTCTGTGGTGTAGGAGCGAGTGGCATCCATTTTGTTTTTTTCAGTCACTTGGATAGCGGTGGGCGGGCTGGATAGTGGGGGCAGGCCAACTCCCTGCATGATTTAAATCACTCCCCCCATTGAATCACCCAATGGGAGCAGTAACTCCTCCTTTCTTAAGCTGAGGTAACATAGCAATATAACACACGGTAGCTCTTCAGTTGAGGCAACGTAGCAATATGCTGAGGGAACAAATAGATAGTGGTGTTTGAAGCTTGCCCTCTGTAACATACAGCAAAGCATCTCTCTCCCTTTAAGGAGAAAGAGTAGGAATCAGGAGGGAATCTGAAGGAGTGACAGTTGAAAACAGACAGTTAGTGAGGTTGACTGAAGAGATGAAAATAGTTAAATAAAAGAGTTGCTATTAAGTTTATCCCTGAGTTTGTATTTTATGGAAACATTACACCCTCATACTGAAACAGAGTGTATGGAGGGTTACAGTTATCTGTGGGAGGTGAAACAGTATATTTGTGGGGTCATGATCCTGAGTGAGAGTGTGTGTGTGGACCGGGAGAAGTTATTGATATCCCCTACTTCAGAAGCGAGTGGCAGCTATATATTTTTTTTTTTCAGTTGGATTGTGGTGGGTGGGCTGGAGGGGGCGGGCCAACTCCCTGTATGATAAACATGCCCCCATTGAATCACCCAGTGGGAGCAGTAATGTCCCCATTGAATCACCCAATGAGAGTTGTGTCTCCTAATGAGACATAAATTATGTAATGAGGCATTCTGTGCAATGTGTGTGTGTTTTCTGAGGAGACATAAATTATGTTCTGTGTGTGAGGAACCATAAATTATGCAATGAGGCTTATTCTTATATATACACACATACAGTACTGTGCAAAACTCATACGCAGGTGTGAAAAAATGCTGTAAAGTAATAGACCTGTTAATAGTTTATTTTTAACAATGCATAGTAAGTGAACAGAAGAAAAATCTAAGTCAAATCAATATTTGGTGTGACCCCCCCACCTTTGCCTTCAAAACAGCCAAAAGTTTTCTAGGTACACTTGCACACAGTTTGTTAAGGAACTCGTCAAGCAGGTTGTTCCAAACATCTTAGAGTACTAACCACAATTCTTCTGTTGATTTAGGCAGCCTCTTCTCTCGTCATGTAATCATAGATATACTCAATGATCTTGAGATAAGGGCCCTGTGGGGCCATACCATCACTTGTTCTTCTTTACAATGAAGATAGTTCTTAATGACTTTGGCTGTATGTTTGGGGACGTTGTCATGCTGCAGAATACATTTGGGGCCAATCAGATGCCTCCCTGATGGTATTGCATGATGAATAAGTACTGCCTGTACTTCTCAGCATTGAGAAGACCATTAAATCCCTAACTCCGTTTGCAGAAATGCAGCCCCAAAATTGCGAGGAACCTCCACCATGCTTCACTGTTGCCTGCAGACACTCATTCTTTTACCTCTGTCCAGCCCTTTGGCAATCAACCTGCCTAATGCTACAGCCAAATATTTAAAATTTTGACTCATCAGTCCAGAGCACCCACTGCCATTTTTCTGCACCCCAGTTCTTGTGTTTTCATGCATAGTTGAGTCGCTTGGCCTTGTTTCCACGTTGGAGGCATGGCTTTTGGGCCACAAGTCTTCCATGAAGACCACTTCTGACCAGACTTCTCCAGACATTAGATGGGTGTTCCAGGATCCCACTGTGTTCTGCTAATTCTGAGCTGATTGCACTGTTGGACATCTTCTGATTGCAAAGGGAAGTAAGAATAATGATCTGCTGCACTAAGTTTCTTTGGCCGACCATTGCGTCTATTGTCCTCAATGTTACCTATTTCTTTATGCTTCTACAAAAGAGCTTGGGCACAACATATGGAAACCCCTGTCTGCCTTGAAATTTCTACCTGGGAGAGACCTTGCTGATGCAGTACCTTGTGTATTTTTGCTGTGCTCAGTCATGCCATGGTACATTACTTTTGACATTAAACTGTCTTCAGCAACCTCACCTTGTTAGCTGAGTTTGGCTGTTCCTTACTAAGTTTTATACCTCCTACACTTCTGTTTCAGTTAATTATTGTGTTTCAACCTACATATTAAATTGATGATCATTAGCACCTGTTTGGTATAATTATTTAATCATACACCTGACTTTGGGCTAGATTCTATTGCAGGTGCTAAATGTTAACACCTTTTTTATCAAACATTTTCCTATTGAAGTCTGTGGGGAAAAAATTAGCACCTGTAATAGAATCCAGCCCTTTATGTCTACAAAATCCCTGACTTTGTGCAAGTGTTCCTAGAGGAATTGATGCTGTTTTGAAAGCAAATAATGGTCACACCAAATATTGATTTGATTTAGATTGTTCATATGTTCACTCACTATGCATTTTGTCAATAAAAAAAAAAACTATTAACATGTCTATTTTTGAAAGCATTCTTAATTTACAGCATTTTTTTCACAACTGCATAAGACTTTTGCACAGTACTGCGTATATGTATATCTATCTATATATATATATATATATATATATATATATATATATATATATATATATATATATATACTGGGGTGAAGATCTTCTAAAGAGTTATTTCACAGAGTCTCTTTTTCAAGCAAAGGTTTTTAGGACCTAATTCATTAATCTATAGAGGTGAAAGCTATGGTTTGGAGATTTCTCCACAATTCAAGGGGTCACAAGCCCAATTTAAAGCTAAAGATTTTCATTTCATCTATGGTTCAATGGATTTGCTCCAGAACTGAACATATTTAGCTTAATGGATAAGCCCTTAGGGCAGGGCTCAAAATTTCCACTCACCACTAGCCAATGGCGAGGGAAAATTTAGCCCTGGCGAGTAGAAATTCAGCCCTGGTAGGTATGATATGAATTGCAATGGCGAGTAACTTTTCAGGTCTGGCTAGTAGCAAAGGTCTTAAAATTTTAAGCCCTGCCTTAGGGCATTTTCACCAAGCGCACATCTATCTTTATACACGAAAGCAGAGAAATGTGAGTCTTATTAGCATTGTTTGTGTAATTCAGTGGTTTACAGCACTGTTCCTTAACCCTTTGCCTGCCAGAGAAGCAATGTGTTGGGCACCTCTCTGGCACTCAAAGGTTTAATTAGAAACTATGTAAAACTGTGATTCCTCTGTGAAACTATGTTTGTTTATGATTCCTCTCTTGTGTATGAATATGGTTCTTCTCAGATGATTGTGAGTCCTCTCAGAACCTGTTTACTATTGTGATTTGTCTCAGCACCTTGATATGACTGATTTCTCTCAGAACCTATAAAATACGGTACATGTTTGTGATTCCTCACAGAACTTGTTCACAATTATTGTTTCTCTCAGAACATGTGTATGATTGTGATATTTCACAGAATCTATGTAAGTTTTGTACTTTCTTCATAACTTATGTACAACTGTGATTTCCATCAGAACCTGTATATGATTGTTATTCCTCTCAGGAACTGAGTTTGTTTGCTATTCCAAGGACCTATGCATGATTATGATTCCTCTCAAAACCTTTGTATGACTGTGAATTCTTTAACCCCTTAAGGACTCTTGACATGCCTGGACCGTCATGGGAAAACTTCCATTAAGGACCCATAATGGCCCTGGCACATCATGGTTAAGTTATAGCAGTACACCTCATTGTGCACTGCTATCATTCTGGTGAGGCTGAAACTGAGAGCTCCAGGACCAGACCGTTCAGTTTCAGTCATTCTCTGTTTTGCCGGTACACATTATTGCTAATACAGTGGACACATGTGCCACCTTTTTTCATTCAGAAAGGCAATGTTTTACACATTGCCTTTGTGACTGTTCTCTTCTTTACTATGAGAGTGTCAAGGTTTTGCTGAGCAGGTCAACTCTGCCTACTGATTCTGATGTCTGAGGTAATCTAGTATTCTGCTATCCACTGCTGATGTCTTCTGGCTCAGGCTGATCAGCTGACCTCTCTGATTGCTCACCTGACTGTTATCAGCCAACCCTTCTAAGGTATTTAAAGCAGCTTGGCTCACTTTCCCATTGTCCTTGTGTTGTTTGCTGACCTGTTGCTGCTGGCTGCTGTGATTTTTCCTGCACTACTGTTTGCTGTGTTCCAGACCCTTGGCTTGTTCCAGACTTCGCTGGTTTCTGTGCTTCTGACCTCTGCATGTTCCTAACATCGCAGACTTCTGTGCTCCTGACTCCAGCTTGGCTGATTACCTGTCCTGGTTCCTGGCCCTGGCTTGTCATTTGGTTTTTGCTTCTGATCACAATTCTGTTTGTTTATTTTTTGTTTCTTTAATAAAGGTGTTTTGCATTTTACCTTTTTGTGTCCTATCTGGTTCCTGGTCCATAACAGTACAGAAGGTGCAGGCAATCCACTGAATATTTTTTTTCAGGCTGAACCAGGTAGACCAGCGCATGGACCAGTTTGCATTAGCCCTCCAGACCTTGTTGCTCCGTACTGCACATCTGGCTCCACTGCCTCAGCAGCCTCCGGCGCAGTCTGTTCCTATAGTTGCTGCCGCTCCTGCTCCAGCTGTCATTAATGATTGTAATGTTGCGACAGGCATGACTGGGTCCACCCCGCGTCCCCAGCGTTATTGGGACAACCCTAACAAGTGCACAGGTTTCCTGAACCAGGCTGGTATCTATCTGGAGATGGTACCACTGGCTTTCCCATCTGGTAGGATTAAGGTGGGCCTTGTGATTTCCTTGCTGTCTGACAGGGCCTTGGCTTGGACTACTCCCCTTTGGGAGATGCATAAACCTATACAATTACCCTGAGTTTGTGGCATCCTTTAAAAGGGTATTTGATATTCCGGGCCGCTCCACCTTGGCTGCCAAGCACCTAATGTTCATCCAGCAGGGTACTAGGATGATTTACGATTATGCCATAGAGTTTCGCACCCTGGCAGCCGAGGTTGGTTGGAATAATGAGGCTCTCATGGCTGCTTTCTCTAATGGGCTTTCGATTATGGTTAAAGATGAGATTGCAGCCCAGGACCTTCCCAGTGATTTAGAGGAACTGGTCTCATATTGCATTCTGATTGACTCCCGTATCCATGAGAAACCTTCCTTTAGGGAGCACTGTCACGGTTCCCAGGTATGAACAAGGAGTCAGTACTGTAAAGTTAAACAATATTGCACAGTAATGCACGTAAACAGATAATACAGAGACGTTGATCAAAGAGGCAAGCACTGTATCAGAAATAGCAGTCCACCAATAGATCTTCCACACTGTCCGAGACTAGGCCTCAGCCCACTGGAGCCTCGAGTTTATTCAGAACGCCCAAAGGACTAGCACTGACTCAGCCTGCAGTCAGTAAGCTAGGAGTCAGATAGAGCCCCAGGTCTGCACTATGATGGGTGCTGGAGAGCGGGGACCAACACACAGAGGAAACAGACAGAGCCCCCTAGTCAGCACCAGAAAGGATAGTCAGACAAACAGGGTCATACACAGAGTGGGTAGTCAGCCAAAGCCACAAGTTTGCACCAGAGAGGCTATCCACTGAAGCTTTGCTATGCTGGTTGCGCAGTGGACAGAGCCCCGGGTCAACACCAGAGTGGGTAGTCAGACAAGCCAGGTCATACACGGAGCGCATAGTCAGCCAGAGCCACAGGTTTACACCAGAAAGGATGTCCAAGCCAAATCGGAATGTACAAGGAGAATAGTCAGATAGAGCCACAGGTCAACACCAGAATGGATGGACAGACAGGCTGGGTCATACACAGTTCAGATAGTCAGCCACAGGTCCGCACCAGATTGGGTGTCCACTACACAATAGAAGCAGGCAAAAGAGTAGTCAGACAGAGTCACAGGTCAGCACCAGAATGGATGGTCAAACTAGCCAGGTCATACACAGAGCCCAAGGGAAACAGAGATGTATTGTACAACAACGCAAGGGCAACTGAGTCAGAACTCTGCTGTTTAAACCCCTCCTCAGGAAGTAGGTAGGAGGAGCAGCTCAGAGGGAGGAAGTAGGTAGGAGGAGACTACAGGAATCAAACACATAAAATAGAGGCCTGCTGCATTATCACGGTGCCCGTGCTATGCTGGCAACATTCTGTCAGTCTCTACTCCTGCTTACGCCTATTGGCTGAAGTGACTTTGTCCCACCCAGTATTTGTCCTTAAATACTGGATCTTGTCACTTCTCCGGTGCCCTTTTGTGGTGTTTCCGTTACCAGCACTTGTTCCTCTTTTCATGTGATCTCTGTGTACCAACCTGGACTGCCTGACTACTCTGCATCTCGTTCCTGCTTTGTGTAGGTATGTAGGTATAGGGTGTGGTTATCCTCCAGAAACCACAATTTGCAAGTTCCTTGTAATAAGTTGGCTCCCCGGTTCATTGGTCCCTTTAAGGTTATCCACAAAATTAACCCAGTCTCGTACGCCCTGGAGCTCCCAGCATCCATGTGTATTCACAATGTGTTCCACGTATCCCTTCTGAAGCCATTGATATGCAACCGTTACACTACCACTCCTGCGGTCCCCAGTCCTGTTCAAGTTCAAGGTCAGGAGGAGTACGAAGTTCAAAACATTATTGATTCATGAAGGTATAGAGGAAAATTGCAATATTTGGTCCATTGGAAGGGCTATGGCCCTGAAGAGCGTTCCTGGGTCAATCAGAATGACCTCCATGCTCCCAGGTTGTTGAGAAACTTTCATTCCAAATACCCTCAGAAACCGGGCCCCTCTTCCAGGAGGGGGGGTCTTTGAGAGGGGGGTACTATCACGGTGCCCGTGCTATGCTGGCGACATTCGGTCAGTCTCTACTCCTGCATACGCCTATTGGCTGCAGTGACACTGTCCCGCCCAGTATTTGTCCTTAAATACTGGATCTTGTCACTTCTCCAGTGACCTTTCGTGGTGTTTCCGTTACCAGCGCTTGTTCCTGTTTTCGTGTGATCTCTGTGTACCGACCCGGACTGCCTGACTACTCTGCATCTCGTTCCTGCTCTGTGTACCGACTCGGATTGCCTGACGTTCCTGCTCTGTGTACAGACCCGGCCTGGCTGACGTTCCTGCTCTGTGTAACCTCTCGTATTCGCTGACATTCCTGCTCTGTGTACCGGCCCGGTTGGTCTCCATTGGCCTTGTATCTCTCCTGCCTACGGCCCCTCCAGTCCTCGGTTGGGGTTGTTACCCAGGCTCCTCTCTGTCTCCGGACAGTGTCTCTGTGGCCTCACTATACTCTTGCAGTCTAGTCTCCGTTATCTGTCGGTGTCGCGCAGGTGACATTGCTGGTGTGTTCCTTCCATCTGTGCACCACGGTACGCTTGACCTTTCTTCCTGCCATATACGCTGAGGGTGGTTATACTCTGGGTGCCTCAGGCTGTGCAATTGACTGGGCAGTCGACATTGGTCTAAACGTGGTTAACCCCTTCGGGGAAGGTGCCGATTCCACCAGCTATCCATCCGTGCAGTCTCCGTTTGGTGCCGTTCCAAACATAGTCAGTCCTCTGCAACTGCTACGGCAGTTCACAAGCTTGTTCTGGGCCACCGTTGACTATTGTGGCTTTACTCAATATTTGGGCACTCTCTGCAGAGTGAGAGTCTTAAAGGGCCTTGCGCTGTTAGGGCCTGTCAGTCTCCCTGGCCTAATAGTAACCCATTCAGTGCTGCCTCGTTTGAGTATCACTCGAAAGTTACCTGACCTGTGTCAGTATATTGTGTTGCTGTATTGTACATATACTGGACCCGTGTGGGTATATATTACTGTAACCTGTCCTGTGTCAGTACTATATTGTGTTATATATTACTGGACCCGTGAGGGTTATTGTTTTCTGAGTTTGTTCAATAAAACTGTGTTTTATCTAACCTACTGTGTCTGAGTGTGAAATAAACCGTAATATGCATGCTTGAAGCCTTGCTCCTGCAGATGACGCATCTAGCTTTGATGCATCCAGCATGCGTCATTCCGGCGACATCCGTGCGGCATGGACAGCCGCTGAAGCCGAAGCGTCATTTCGAGCGTCACCTGAAGCAGCGGTGCTGGAACTAAGGTAATCTGTAACAAGCGCTTACGGAGGCATCCCATCTGTTTAGCCCCTAGCTTTTTGTCCCCACCGTGCCTCCCTCTCCTCCCGCTCCTCCTAGTCTCGAATCCTCTGGCAATGTAGAGCCCATTCAGCTTGGGTTCACTCGCCTTTCAGTTGTGGAAAAGGCCTTCAAGAGGAGGGAGGGCCTACGCCTTTACTGCGGTAAGGCTGGGCATCCGTTGCGTACCTGTCCCATATGTCGGGGAAACCCTCACACCTAAGGTCCTATAGGGGACATCTCAGAATCCCCGGCTATCCAGAAGGATAAACCACTAGTCTCCGTTGGGCTCTCCTGGGGAAAGTTTTCCATTATTACAGAGGCACTTATTGACTCATGTGCAGCAGGCCTCTTTATTGACAGTACCTTCGCCCATAAGCACTCCATTCCTTTGTAGCTCCGTACCACTCCACTTGCCATTGAGGCGATTGATGGCAGACCTCTACAGCCACAGCAGGTCACCCACGAAACCGCTCCTTTGTCTGTGGTTGTAGGGGCTCTCTATCGCAAAACTTTACAGTTCCAGGTCATCCACGCTCATGACTATCCTGTGATCCTGGGCTATCCATGGATGTGCAAACATAATCCCACCTTCGATTGGGCAAGGGCCGAAGTTATGGCATGGTCACTCAACTGTTCCAAGACATGCCTAGTGAAAGTTGTAAAGGTGCTAACCACATCCCCGGTATCTTTGTTGCCAGAAGAGTGCCAAGACTTCTGAGATGTATTCGATGAGGGCTGAGCTGGTGGGCTCCCGCCTCACCGCCCATATGATTGTACCATTGAACTGCAACTAGGTGCCATACCTCCTTGAGGTCGGGTCTACCCTCTGTCTGTCGCGGAGAATATGGCCATGGAGGAGTATGTTGCAGATGCACTGTCTCGGGGGTTCATCCACAAGTCCGCCTCTCCAGCTGGAGCCGGATTCTTCTTCGTGAAGAAAAAGGATGGTGAACTGAGACCCTGTATTGATTATACTGGGCTCAACCGTATCACGATTAAAAACGCCTACCCTATTCCACTTATTACTGAGTTGTTCGATCGAGTAAAAGGGCCCAAGGTGTTTACTAAGCTCAACTTGCGTGGGGCATACAATTTGGTAAGGATAAAGGAGGACCACGAATGGAAAAACCGCATTAGCACCAGGAGGGGACATTACAAATACATCGTAATGCCCTTCGATCTCAGAGATGCTCTATTAGGCTTATGAGCTTGCAAGGTTTTTCAAAAGCTCACTGGGACTGTGTCCTTGCGCCCAGGGTGTAATCTCTTTTAGCTCACAAATGCCATACACAGAGAAGAAATATTCTAAAGCATATCATACAGGTCCTGCCAAATGACAGGGATCTGCTGAACCTCACTGACAAGGCTCAACAAGGCCAAAATGTGCATCTGGGGTTAGCTGCTTCCCTTGTTCAGAGAAGAATTGTCTGGCATTTCGTGGCTGTACCTGTCATTTTGGCAGGACCTGTATGATATGCTTCAGAACATTTCTTCTCTGTGTATGGCATTTGTAAGCTAAAAGAGATTGCACCCTGGGTGCAAGGACACAGTCCCAGTGAGCTTTTGCATACCCTTGCAAGCTCATGAGCCTAGTAGAGCACCTCTGACTTCTTCTATATATATGCAAATCGCTCTTAGGGTTAGTCACCCTAAGGGTAATGGGGGAATCCAGATGTGGACCCTTTGCTCACAAGTGCCTAGAAGGATCAGCTGCACCTCACTGACAAGGCCCAACAAGGCTGAAACGTACATCTGGGGCTAGCTGCTTTCCTTGTTCGGAGAGGAAATGTCTGGTATTTTGCGCCTGGACTGTCATTTGGCAGGACCTGTATGATATAGTTCAGAATATTTCTTCTCTGTGTATGGCATTTGTGAGCTAAAAGAGATTGCACCCTGGGCGCAAGGACACAGTCCCAGTAAGCTTCTGCATATACTTGCAAGCTCATGAGCCTGGTAGAGCATCTCTGACTTCTTCAATACTTAACCCAAAAATGGAAAATAATTGTTTTAGTAAAACCTTTACTAATTTTGGCCTGGATTCCATTTCATTTGATAACTTAATCAAAGGTTTTAGCCACCAATTTCTCCATAGACTTCAATGATAATATGTTAAATAAAATCAGTGATGACATGCAATGTAATCTAGGTCTTTATATAGAAGATGAGAAAGCTTTAAAAATCACATAAAACATTACAAAATGTCTAAGGAAGCAAGTAACATTTTTCCTGCTTTTATCGACAGAGGAACAAGCAAGGATTAACCCTTTAATGGTTAATTCTTAAATGAATTCTAATTTAGAATGCTTATTGACAGAATATTTGTGTTAGTTACACCATTGAATTTGAAGAAATTTGAAGAACCTTTATCAGCAGGCTATAGACAGTGACAGAAATACAGAAAACTGAATGTTAAATGCTTATTTGTCTCTCATTGCTTTGTATAGAGCAGCTGAAGCCCTCTGGTGGTTGTACAGCTTATAGCCACCTGTAAGGAAAACTGCAGATAGTTCAGGTACATGACTTCCAGTCACAGCCATGGTGTCAGATGGTGTTGAACCATGATGTTTTGATGTTACTTGGGAACTCTCTGGGTCTAATTCTGAGACTCAAGGTTTTGAGCCAAATATCAGGATCTCAGTTTGAGAGAGTCTAGTGTTTCCTAATACATGATTTACAATAACAATACTTCTTTAGTTTTCGAATCGGTGCCATTTCTACCAGAATGACAGAGGGAGAAGACCTGCTTGTTTTGTGTGTGTGATCAGACAGTGATATCTCTATATTGTAGCATGTTATAGTTCCTTGAGCACTGATTGGAAAACCTCTAGGTTAGAGGAAGCAATGATATACTACCTGGAATAAATGTTCTGAGGAACTTTAAATGTTAATATTTCAATGAGTTCAAGGCAAGAGCATTTTTTAAATTCCCTGGTATGCAGAGGTATAACAATAGAGGTTGCACCTGTGACCAGGCCCGTCACTGCAGGGGCCTGGCCACCCCACCACCTGGCGCCACAGACCACTAGCAGTTGAGCTTTCACTCGTCGGCACTCTAGTAATGCAGAGAGCTGGGAGATGACATCATCTCCCGGCGCTCTGCATTACTGGAGAGAGGACCGCGTGGGAGCTCCAGCTCTTAATAGAGGTCTGTGCTGAAGGAGGAACAGACCTCTACAGCCATGCCACTGGATCATCATGGAGGTAGGAGATGGACACTGGGGGCAATGTGGCGAGGTGGACATTGGGGGAATGTGGATAGTTGGGGGCAATGTGGAGAGGAGGACATTGGGGGGCAATGTGGAAAGTTGGGGGCAATGTGGAGTGGTGGATACGGGGCAGTGTGGATATACCCAATGGGGGCAATGTGGTCATGGGGGCCCATGGCAATTTTTGAACCAGGGCCCAGTGACTTCTAATTACAGGTATGGTTTTTCATAACAGGTTACCCTAAAAAAATAAAAGGTGTTGGTTTAGAAGGTAATATCTGTACATGGATAGATAACTGAATGATTGAATGCAAAGAGTTGTTGTAAATGGAACCTTTGACGTTTGGTTTAAAGTTGTAAGTGAGGTGCCACAGGGTTCAGTATTAAGCCCAATACTTTTTAACCCTTTGAGTGCCAGAGTGTAAAGCATTGCATTCCATACCATTCTGGCACTCAAAGGGTTACCTTGTTTACTAATGATGTAGAAGTGGGTTGAAGATAATGTCTCAATCTTTGCTGATAGCATGAAGCTGTGTAAGGAAAAGCATAAAAAGGAAGATGTTTTTTCTCTGAAGAAAGATTTGGATAAACTGAGTGAAAGGACGGAAAAGTGGCAGATAAGGTTTAATATAGATAAATGTAAGGTTATGCATTTGGGCTGCAGAAATAAACATGCTATATGTACACTAAATTGGAAACTGCTTAGGAAATGCTTATTAGAGAAAGATTTAGGAGTATGAATAGACTATATACTTCACAGCAGTGTTCAGTGTCACTCAGCTGCTGCAAAAGCCAATAAGGTACTATCCTGTATAAAAAGTGGTATATATGCACGTGGTGCAATTATACTTCCTCCTTTATATAAATCCATGGTTAGGCCTCATTTGGAATGCGGATTACAGTTCCGGGCTCCAGTTCTTAAAAGATACATTATCTATATATATAAAAGAAGACTTTGTGCCTGCCAAAACACACCCAGGGGTGGCAGTAAGTTGGAGTTACTGCTCTCATTGGGTGATTCAATGGGGGCGTGATTTTCATAGGAGTTGCAGTGGCCGAAGGCCACTGCTACTCCTATGAAAATCATGCATGAGTTGGCCCACCTCCACTATCCAGCCCTCCCACCAGTATACAAGTGACTCAAAAAACAAAATGGCTGCCACTTTCTCCTACACCACAGAGACACACACACACATGTTATAAACATAACAATGAACTCTTTCAATACCAGAAGGGGAGCTACACCTCACTTTTTAATGCGTTGACAACACTGTGGGGTACAGACTAGGACAGCTTATACTGCCACAGTATGCTACGGTGGCTAAGGGGGTATCAGTCATGTGGTGCTCCGTTGTGCCATCTCTATCAATACAGACCACAGTTCACCACCTCCCCCCCCATGCTGCTGGTGTGTTTCTTGATTTATTTCCATTCTCTGCTTACATTCTGCCGTCCTTCTGCATCCCGTTCTCCACTCTGGAGGTGTTGTCTTGCTCCAGCTCTGTGTGGGTGCTGTCCTTCATTCTCTCCCCAGTCCCGGTGTGAAGGAGCCCTGTGCCGCGGTGTATAGTTACTTTGCGTGGTATAAAAAAGTGTAATTATGCTTGGCGTTGTGCAACACCTCCAGAGTGGAGAACTTGATGTGGGCATTGCACAACGCCAAGCAGAATGACACTTTTTTACAACGCGCAAAGTAACTATACACCGCAGCACAGGGCTCCTTCACACCAGGACCGGGGAGAGAAGGAGGGACACCACCCACACAGAGCTGGGACAGCGGCTGGGAATATGGCAGACACGTGCCACTCACCATCCTGTGTGTGAGGGGAGGAAGGGGTTACTGTGAGGTACCACTGACCATCCTGTGTGTCTCTCAGTGTTTGGGGAGGAAAGGGTTAAGGTCACCTACCACTGACCATAGTTTCTGTGTGTGTAAGGGGAGTAAAGGGTTAATTTGAGGTACCACTAATCATAGTGTGTGTGAGGGGAGGAAAGGGTTAATGTGAGCTACCTCTGACCATCCTGTGTGTGTGAGGGGAGCAAAGGTTTAAGGTGAGCTATATATGTATATGTGTGTGTGTGCATATGTATGTATGTGTATATATATATATATATATATATATATATATAGTGTGTGTGTGCACATTATAACTAACTCACTCTTCACAACACACTTTTATTACACAGATCAAACAATCATAACTTCATACAGCCATAACTAAACAAAAACAGACGGGCAACGCCGTCCCATTCTGCTAGTTGAACTATAAAAATTATAAGAAGTGCAGACAAGTGCAACAAAACTGATAAAAGGATTGGAGGATCTGAGTTATAAAAAGAGACTAGCAAAAATGGGTTTCTTTACAATAGAGAAGAGACGTCTAAGGTAATCATATAACCCTGATTACCATCTACAAATATATCTGAGTTCAATTAAAATAATTGAGCAAAAAACAAGTGGTCATCCATTAAGACTAGAGGAAAGGCATTTTGTCTAAAACAAAGGCAGTGTATTTTTACAGTAAGGGCAGTGAAGTTATGGAATTCTTTTCCTCTGGATGCTGTGATTATGCATTCTGTAGTTGCTTTAAAAAAAGTGCTTGAATCCTTTCTAGCTCAGAACAATATTGAGAATTATGACAGTTGGTTTCACAGTATATAGGATGTTTATCTGGCGAAATATCCAACTGCAATTTGGAGTTAGAAATTCCTTTTTTTTAGCCACTTGGGACTTAAGTGCAAATTACTCCAATGTTTTTTTTGTTTGTTTGTTTTTGCCTTCCTCTGGATCGATAGGATTAATATGGTATTGTAACGGTTTTCAGTACACTGAGAGCAGGCAAATTGGTAAAACACAGTTTTATTGAAACCAGACAGAATAAAGTAACCCTCGCAGATCCAGCAATAGTTAACAAACAGTACTGATACAGGACAGTTTACTAAATAACACTAACCCACACGGGTCCAGTATACATATATCAGAGAGCAATACATATACTGCCACAGGTCAGGAACAGTTCGTGTGATATAGTGAGACACTGATGGTAAATGCTATTAGGCCAGGAGGCTGGGAGGCCCTAATAGCAAGGCCCAAGAAGCACTCTCTGTGGATGAGTGCCAAAATAGCAACTAGGCCCAGGAAGGGTGAGCGAGGCCCAGATGGATCACAACTACCAGTAGTACTGCAACCGGAGGAACAACGGAACACCCAGGAATACACACAGACTGCGACCCAGGGTAACAGTACCGGACAATAGATGTAAAAACGCTAGGCTCGATGGCAACTGCCGGGTGACAGAGCCGACTGAGGCAAACCTCCGTAACGGAGTAGTGACTAGCCAGCGTATAATGTGCCAAAGAATAGCTCCTACCCGGGTGAGTACCGGACGGCCCTGGTAACGGGAGCTTAGCTTGTTGGCGACTGACAAGAGCGGAGACTAACTGCGGCACCCAGGAGACCAACCACAGTGGTAACAATAACAAGCCAAACGTATGATGAGCAAGCGAGATCAGCGTCAGCCCTGGTTAAGGAGGAAGGAGGCAGCAAGGCACAAATGGGTCGCAGTCAAGGAACAGTAATGAAGTACTCGAGGCAACCAACTGGGCCAGCACGCTCAAGACAGCGCACAGGAGATACTCTCTACTGGATGCGGTAGTGCACCGGACTAGAGGCACAGAACAGGAACGTCAGCCAGGCCGGGTCGGTACACAGAGCAGGAACGTCAGCCAATCCAAGTCGATACACGGAGCAGGAACGTCAGCCAGGCCGGGTCGGTACACGGAGCAGGAATGTCAGCCAGACCAGGTCGGTACACGGAGCAGGAACGTCAGCCAGACCAGGTCAGTACACGGAGCAGGAACGTCAGCCAATCCAAGCCGGTACACGGAGCAGGAACGTCAGCCAATCCAAGTCGGTACACGGAGCAGGAACGTCAGCCAGACCGGGTCGGTACACGGGGCAGGAACAGGATCAGAGAGAGTAGTCAGGCAGTCTGGGTCATACACAGGATATCACACGTTAACGGCAGCAAGCTCTAAGCAACAGGAACACCACTAAAGGGCCCTGTATGAGTGACAGGGCACAGTACTTAAGGGCTACCACTGGGTGGAGTAATCACACGCTAGCCAATAAGAAAGCATCACAAATCATGTGTCAAAATGTTGCCAGCAATACACGGGCACCGTGATAGTTATGGGCTGAAATTGACTGACGCCTGTTGTTTTTTCAGCCTCATCTATGTAACTATCATACATCAGATGCTGGAGTCTCAGGGTCAACAGTCTTGTCTCTGTTATTGCCAATACATGGTGAATCTATATTGCTCCATTCCCTAGATATATGTGGGACCTAAGTATGGTGTCCCAGCTGTTCTTTAGGACCATATGCAAGTTGGGTTCTGCTTTTATGCTGATGTCACCAGTGTAGAAGTCTCTAGGACTGAACAGGCTACACATTACATCCAATTAGAGTTGTAGGAGACTGCCTTTGTGGGGAATTGTAGATAAAAAAGGGAAACTGACAGAAAAACTGCAGAGGTATGTATACTTGATTCCAGTGCTACATATTGATGATGGGACTCAAGCCCAGGCTTTCTTATCGAAAAACTTTGTCTTCTACCTTGAATTTGTTTGTATATTTAAAAACTTAATTCAAAACTGCCTATGTTATTTGTCATATTCATGAACCCTCCAGCCTGGATGTACCTGATAATACCAAGAGATGCCAAGAAGGCTGATGAACAGTGTTTGAGAACGGTGCTAATGAGTGTTGTTTGTGATAGGTGCGGTCTTGCTGCAACTACAGGATGTATTGAAGATACTAGCCACAAAGATGAATAGCCAGAGCCAATTGAACCAGAACTGGATCAGGATAACTACACCTATAAACTGATTTGGTAGCTAGTCCTAGCAAGCACAGACAGGTTGTGTAGTTCTGGGGTTGAACCCACAGGGCAGAGGGAAAGGATAAGACTGCTGCTGTGAATCGCCAGTAATCCAATGGAATAGCAGGAGCAATTGTGTAGTGTAGGAGAGACAGTGGTCTGGTACACGGAATCTCAGTAACAAAGGCATAATCTGGAAGAGCCTGTAGTATGGTATAGGAAAAAGGTGGTACCGTGTAGAAAAAGCAGGAGACTTGTAAATTAAAAGTGATATCTTTACTGGCTGAGTCACTTTAGAATGCAAGACAACTTAGGCATCTTTGTCAGGTTAGAGTTAAGGCTGAATACAATATACTTAAAATAGATTGTACATTCATGCAGGTTCTTGGTTAATGTGAATTCCACTGGAGGTGAAACTCTTATCACCAGTGTCTGTGTAAATTATTCTTTAGACTCCAGTTGAGGCATTTACTAGAAGAGCTCCATTAAGAATGCAGCAGAAAATGGTGCTGTTCCCTGTCTACAAAAGAGAGGTGGAACCTGTGCACACATATATACCACATATAACATGCTCATAACAAATTTCCACCAAAGCCACAACATCAAGGGCAAATTCTCCTTCAGATCATCCAATGTTGTCTACCTCATTATAGGCTCGATTTAGCTGAGCCCGTTAAAAAGGCTGGTAGGGCAAAATGAATACCAACCGACAAAAGAAAATGTCTAAGTCAGTATTCAATTGATCTACCAGCTAAAAGGACAACGGACGTTAGGCCACAGAAATGGTTTTGTGGCCAAACATCTGTTTTTTGTGTTAAGTTCCCAAAACATTGCTAAATAGTGGCAATATTGGGAGCTTCAAAGGAAAAAAGCTAATGATCGGTGCCTGACACACTGTCAAGCACTGATTATGCTAAACTTACCTGTCATCCACTGTCCATCTCCGTCTCCTTCTTTCTTCATTATGTATTCTCTTTTCTTCTCTTCTGTCTTCTCTCTTGTTTCTTCTTTCTTCTTGTCTTTTAGCTGTAAACATAAAAATAAATCTCAATACATGTTTGCATAAAATAACCTGCATACTTATACATAGTTTAACCCCTTGAGTGCCAGAGGGGTACACATTGCACACCTCTCTGGGGCTCAAAGGATTAAATCATGTATTAGTATGTGGGTGAACATCATATAACATGCCTCCAGTTACAAAAAACAATTGCCACAGTGTTTATAATAAATATTCCGATATTATTAAAAAAAATCAGCTTAGCTTTTCTTATGTGGGCGATGGCAGAGAAACTTGTGTGCAGGACAGACCCCGCTTCATAACCTCAAGAGGAAAGAAGATACAAGAGAGAAGACAGAAGAGAAGAAAGAAGATGGACAATAGATGACCAAGATGCTGAGGACTCCACTGGACATCATTATTAAAGGTAAGTGTTACTTTGCAGGGGATGTTGGTTTGTTATTTAGTCGGTTAACCCTATGAGTGCCGGCGGGGAAATTATACCCCACTGGTACTCACAGAGTTAATTCTACTAACACTGAACACTTTTTAGGTACTTTTGATGTATTGATATAGGGATTAGGGCCTCATATCAATACATCCACTGGGGTCTTAGGTTTTTTTTTTTTTGCTTTCAATTGCTGCGTCGGCTGACTAAAGATTCATAAGGGACTTTAGTCAGAAAGTATTAAATTTAAGCACTAAAGTGAGTCCCTTATCAGATCTTAAAAGCTAATGCAGTCTATTGAATTGCAATTTATGGTGTTTGTTTCATTTGTCAATGGGCCAAAACGCCTTTCATGTTATCACCTGGCAAGGGTATTTTTTGGCAGGCATTTTTTTTATAGCAAAGGTAATTGAATTGCTTACTGTGCTTGAAAAAATGCTTTCTGGGGGCTGGATTCAAATGCAGGAGATAAATGTTACCTCCCATTTTATCAAAAATGTTCCTACTGATGTCTATGGGGATACCTGGAGATAAAAGCAGAGACAACATTAGCACCTGCATTTGAATCCAGCCCTGTTTTTTTTTTTTTTTTGGCCTAATGGGGACAATTAAATCAAGCCATATGTGTGCAAAATGTCCCAACATAGGATTATTTGTAGACTGGACAAACTTTAAGAAAACGGATGAATTCTCAGACGTTCAGTGTGAACAAGGAAAGTTACACCCCAGTGTCTAAACATTTGTGGAAAACTGGTCACAGCATCAAATATATCATCTGGGAGTATAAACTGATGACTAAGTTACTCTGGAATGTTATCTGAACCGTGATAAAGAATTGATGTCATATTATTCCACACAATGAACACATTTTGGCACATTTTGAGTACAATGCATTGCAAAATGATGCATTGCATACCCTTCTAGAACTCTGTGGGTTAACCCACACATTCCATTTGCTTTGCCATATTTGGCTGTAAGTCACACTAAATTCATTGGAGCTATTCACACATCAAATGGGGGAAATAAATCTTGTACCACTTGACCAGCTATACAGCGATGCCTCTACTGGAGTCTAAAGAATATTTTATATAGACATTGGTGATTAGAGTTTCACCTCCAGTGGAATTCAAATTAACCAAAAACCTGAATAAATGTACAATGAATGTCAAGTATATTGTATTCAGCCTTCATTCTAAACATGTCAGACAAGTAGACCTAAGATGTCCTGAAAGCTTGCATTCTAAAGGTGCTCAGTAAGCCAATATAGGTATCACTTTTACTCTGACAGTCTCTGTAGTCTGGCACACAGAGTTGCAGGAGCAAATGAGTAGTCAGGGAAAGTGAATGGTCTGGTACACAGAATAGTAGGAACAATGGTGTAGAGAGCCAGTGGTCTGGTATGAAGAATCACAGGAACAAAAGCACAATCTGGGAAAGTTGGTGGTCTGGTACACGGAATCTCAGGAACAGAAAGCTAGAAGCTCTCAGGAACACCAATCAGGACTCCTGGGTGGCAGCAGTAGAATACTAGCAGCAGAAATAGCTTGTACCTGATAGACACCTGCAGCAGGAGATCTGGACATTGGTGACACAGGAGACTGAGCAGTCATATCACATGACCTGGAATCAGGAGCCACTCGTACATAGGTGACACCAGGACCAAGACTGGATAGCAGAGCCACAGAAACCTGAGAGGCAGAAGTAGCAGCAGGTGGACTAGCAGCCGGAGATTCTGATACTCGAGTGGTAGCAGGAGTACTAGGAGCAGGAGTTACTGGGACCTGGATAGCAATTGCATTAGGAGATCTAGACATTGGGGGCACAGAAGACTGAGTAGTCGTATCAGAGAGTCCAGAATCAGAACTCACTGGTATCTGGGTGGCAGCAGGAGCAAGAGGACTGGAGAGTGGAGTCACAGGAACCTGAAAGGAGAGGCAGAAATCAGACTGGCAGCTGGAGACTCTGATATTATAGTAGCAGCAGTAGGAGGAGCACTAGGAGCAGGAGCAGTGGCAGCAGGAGATATGGATGTTGGGGTCACAAGAGAATGAAAAGTCATATCAGAAAGATGAGAATCAGGAATCACTGGAATGCGGGTGAGAGCAGAAGCAGGATAACTGGAAGCTCAGGTTATCAGCACCTGCACAGCAACAGCAGCTGGACAGAATGCAGGGGTTTCCAGAACCTGGTTAGGAGGCAACAGCAGGCAGAACAGAATATGTAATCTTGTCAAAGGGAGATGTCACCGAAACAGAGGAATTGCAGAAGAAAGAGACCATGCTGGCACCAAGGTGATGGTCTGTAGGCTGAGCAGGGGCTTGGCCAGGGTTGCTGTTGGCAACGGCAATGAACCAACAAGACCTCAAAGGTCTTTCAGGGTAGGAGTGTATAAAGTATCCAGGCTTGCCACAGTAAAAACAAAGAGGTAAGGTTTCGTCTCCTCTATTGAAACTGAGATCTTCTTACTCTCACTTTGCGTGGGTTCACGCTTGGTGTCTGAAAGAGGTGCCCTTTTAGGTACCTGGGGTATAGGAGAGATGTGTTAATTGCCTGATACAGCAACATATCCCTTGTAGCTTTTTTCTTCATCACAGTGAAACCCCCATACAGTCTGGGACAGCACTTGGGACTCCATAATATGGCTCAGCCATTATGTAATGATTTCATTGAAGGCAGGTCTTGTTCAGGACATACAGTCTTGGTGCAGGGAGGTGCACAATTGTGCAAAACCACTTTAGTGGAGGACCTGAGGATGAAGACAGAACCCCCAAAGTGAGTGTCTGCACAGGGGCAGTTCCAGTTGTCCAGGTACCAGGAATCAAGCGAGGAAGCTGAAGTCCACATGTCCAAGGATGCAAGCATGGACAGGTGATCTAGAGGGTTTACTTTTAAAAGGGGGCACATGAAAGAGCCTGCGACCATATAACACATTAACCATGTCACCATAATAAAAGGATACAATCTAGAGCAGGGCCAGGTGATTTTGGTATATTCAGTAGCAACAGCTTGCCCCCAAGGTTTAAGTGTCTGCTAGCAGGATATAACAGACCAAGAAGAAGTACCAAATCAGCAGGCAGAGCCAGAGTCAAAATAATCTATAATTAGGATAGGCAGCAAAGGCTCATAAGTGGAGAGATGGTCCAGAAGTTTGAGCAGGCAACATGGCTCAGAATAAAAGCTAAGGTCTAAAGCAGAAGAAGTGAAAATGTCTTGGTAACAAGCCAGCATCAAATCCAGAATATCTCTTGAACAAGAATCAGGAAAGCTGAGTCTCAGGATAGGCCAAAATGACTCCATCTTTGCCTACAGCTTGGATGTTGCTCAGAAACTTGAGTGGCAGGAACAGGAGCACTGTATAAAGGGTTGATGGCTTCTGGATTATTACAGCAGCCATAAGGATTGGAGCTGTAGTGCAGAAACTGAAAGACCAGGAAGCTGAAAACTCAGAGGCTGGAGTACCCGTGTTGGTAGGCCCGAAGCTGGAGGGCCCACTGCTTGAAGCCTAGAGGCTGAAGGGCCTGGTGTTAGAAGCCCAGAGGTTGGAGGCCCCAGTACTGGCAGCCCAGAGGCTCAAGGGCTTTCCACTAGAAGCCCAGTGGTTGGAGGGCCCTGTACTGGAAACCCAGAGGCTTGAGTGCCCTCTATTAGAATCCCAGTGACTGGAAGGTCAGGTTCTGGAGGTCCAGTGACTGGAGGACAAGACAAAGGCTGAAACAATCTGAGATCAAACAGGAGAAGTCACAGAAACAGGAGGCCAAGTGTTAGCAACCCAAAGCAACACAGATAGGATGAAAGTGATGTAAGATTATGTTAGCCAAAATTTAGGAGGTGTTCAAACTTTTTTCTCAGAAAGTGAAAGTCTCCCAGTGCAGCACAAAGTTTATTTAGCATATGACTCCAGTGGAGAAACTAGTCACTGGAGGGCCCTTGGTGCCCTCCCAACACAAAAATATTTTCCCAGATGCATATTAGGACCTATTAGACCTTGCGCTTGCTGGTGCCCTTTGTATGCTGGGCCCTGGAATTACTGCACCCCTTTAGTTACATTCCTGTATGAAACAGAGCTGAAATTATTATTTAGCATACATTAGCACATCAGAGTATTCACCATACTAACTAAAAATAGAATTACCTTTCAAACACTTATCTGCTAATCTTTTGGAAAATCTGATAAATATTTAGTGTTTAATTACATTTTCAGGTAAGCAAACTTGAATTCGAGGTAACAGGTCCACTTTAATTATTTCAGCAAGCCATGCATGCAACAGTATATTAATGTGCTCACCTCCCTATGGTACTGGTATAATACTGTGCTAAACTTCAAATTGTGTTGATAATCTAACAACACCTTTACCTTTTTTTCCCCTAGGAAAGAGAAGGAGTCAGTCACGGAGGTCAATTGGGTGGTGAGGTAGCATATTGCTACATTGCTGTTTACTGAAACATTAAAAACATTCCCATCCATAACATTCAGTCCCTGCGTGTTTGATATTGGAAAATCGAACGGAAATTAAGGGTGTCAGTTAGCCTGATCTGTTGATGTGTTAAGCAACATAAATTCTTTTGGGTTCATTTCTATAACATAGTTGATTAGAAACAAGCAAATACTGTACATTCCTGTACAATTCTGTCTCCGGAATGTAGGCAAGGTGTTGGTGATATAAAGGAGATCTGTGTTTGGAATTGAATACTTTCCAAAATGTAATTTAATGTAATTTCCAAATAGAAATAGGCATTGATGAAATGGAATATTTTTTATTAACTAGAAAACAGGCTGTCAGCATAAATAATAGGTATATTCATGTGTGTTTGTGTGAGGGAGGGGGTGGCAAAGCTTGCCATCTAAATGAAGATTCTCAGCTCTCTATCCAGTCATAGTGAACCAATCATTTTGGTACAGCATTTATCAGTTACTATACTGCCAAGCTAACTGGGCAATGGGCCATCCCACCCAACTGAGGAAATATGGTGCAATTCTGGAGGAAACCAACTGCACCATAGCTTATAAATAAACATTTCCACACTCCCATTGATTTAAATGGGGCTTTTGGTCCCTTGGATGGAAGAGAGGTTCTTTTAAATCAATAGGAATTGTATTTGCTCTATATGATGAAATTGGTTTGACCCAGAATTACACAATTTTTGCACTATTGTTTTGCCTTCTTTCTGTCAAGTTTCTCCCCTTCACTGAAGATTGTCTCTCTCTGCGATCCATCCAGACAATCTTGCTGAGCAGTGTTACATCAGTAAAAAGGGCCGGAGGGGGTTACTTTATCATTCAATTTTTCTTGAACTACAACTCTGACAGTATTTAAATAACGCTCTCCATGGCCTAAATACTATGAAGATTAATTGGAGCTGCTTTTTCTGTGAAACATTACTATCCCTTTAAGCTATCTCTCAGTGCATGTATGTTATAGGCTAAAGTCTCAGGTATCAGTCGGTGGTACTAAAGGGTGGAGCATTATATGAGTGAGGAGTCACCATAAGTGGGACTAAGAGTACTTTGGTTGCCTTTGCTTATAGGATAAGAGGACCACGTATCTCTTTAAATTGGGGTCACTAAGAACATATAATTCTGTGGGAATCAGTGGAACCAATGGGACTCTGGAATCAATGGAACTCTGCAGTGTGTGTTTTAATAAGTGTCCCTGATTTAAAGTGATATGCCCCTTAAGGGCATGATCTGAGTTTTAAATCTGGCCCTGAGCATATACTATCCATCCTGTGACATAGGAACCCTTTGAGGGATCTATGTTGACACATATCAGATATTAGATTGTATCCTTTTCATCTTTCCTGGTCCTCATCAGACCTTGAGCTCGATTTAATTAGAGCCGGTACATACTTTGTTAGGGCCAATGAGTTCTGTCCTGTACAGACATAGTTGTACCATTGAAATTTTATTGCCTAACCAACATGAGCCACAAGGAATGTTGGCTGCAAAACTTGACTTGCGGCCTAACGTTCGTTGCAGCTTTTTGTTCCTACAGAGCATACTAAGTAGCATGAATAATGGGAACATCAGAGGAAACTATCTAATGATCGAAGTTTGACATAGTGTCAAGCATTGAGTGTGAGCTAATAACACCCTCCCTAACCCTCCTAAACACTATCTCTAAAAGTATCCTGGCCCTATACTACACCTAAAATTAACAATAAAGTTAAATACAGTTTAGTCCTAACACTATCCCATTGTTACAGTTTCCCAGGAACAAACCAGGAGTCAGTACGGTATAGTAAAACAGTCTTTATCGAATAAATAAAGTAAATGACAGAACAATGAGTAAGTAAATGACAGAACAATGAGTAAGTTAATCACAGAACAATGAGTAGAGGTCCTTCTAGTGGCCAACAACTCTATGAGAAATAGGAGTCTGCCAAAAGTTGAAACGCTCTTCCGGCAGAAGCCTCTGGAGTCTCTATATAATGAAGGCCCAGCAGGAAGCCCAGTAAGAGACTAACTGACTCACGCCTACAGTCAGCAGGTAGATCTAGGGATCTCCCTAAAGATGATACGGTAAGGGAGAAGTAGTGACTCAAGCCTGCAATCAGTAAGGAAACAGCCATCTCTTTTCTCAGAGGCACCAGAGAGATCCTGACTCACGCCTGCAGTCATGGAGTTAGGTCTTAACCAGAGCCGCAGGTCTGCACCAGATTGGGTGTCTACTACACAATGGGAGCAAGCAGGAGAATAGTAAGACAGAGCCGCAGGTCAGCACCAGATTGGATTGTCAGATAAGCCAGGTAATACACAAATCGGGTAGTCAACCAGAGCCACAGGTCTGCACCACATTGGGTGTCTACTATACACAAGGAGCGGGCAGGAAAATAGTCAGACAGAGCCACAGGTCAGCACCAGATTGGTTGTCCAGTACACAATGGGCGCAGGCAAAAGAGTAGTCAGACAGAGCCACAGGTCAGCACCAGACTGGATGGTCAGACAAGCCAGGTCATACACAGAGCCCAAACTAAACAGAACTGTTTGTACAACAACTCAAGGGCAACTGAGTCAGGACTCAGACTGCCCTTTAAACCCCTCCTCAGGAAGTGGGTAGGGGGGGCAGGCACAGAGGAAGGAAGTAGGTAGGAGGAGACTACAGGAAGCATGGCATAAAACAGATGCCTTGTGCCTGCAGATGATGCGTGGAATGACCCCGAGTGTCACTGACGCGGCTGCGCTGGAACCAAGGTAAGCTGTGACAACCATAGACCACTTCCCACTGATGTAATACCTTCCTTGAATTCTATCCAGCAATGTCTTCTTCACTCTGGTCTTCATTTATCTTCTTAATTTCTCCATTCAATCTTCTTTCTTCTCCTGTAAATCTTCTTTCTTATTCTTTCATTCCTCCACCTTCAAATCTTCATTAAATCTGTTAAAAGCAAATAAAGCCAGATGAATTGATAGCCCCACTGATATCCTCCTCCACCACTGCCATTCAAGAAAGAAACAAAAATTACCCCCCCCCCCATTTTTGTTCCTGTTTGCTGCCATTGTCCTAGCCAGAATGAGGGAAATCTGAACAGAGACTGGCTTTTTATATGGCCAATTTCTTTCAAATGTTCCCACACTCCCATTGACTGTGATATGGTGTTATGAGGGCACTGCAGTAACCACACCTCCCAGCCAATCCGCTTCTAGCTGGAGGGGTCACAAATGCACATTTCTCATCCCTCCTGAAATTAAATGATTGGCTAACTGGAGGGATGATGAAACTCACATTTATGGCCCCTTTCACTAGGAGATGATTGGCTGAAAAGTTGTGGTTAATGCAGCTCATGTTCTGTGCCCTATGTAATCCCACATTCCAGCCAAATGGAGTGTGGGAACAAATTTGAACAGAAATTGGCCACATAAAAGCAAGTGTCTGTTCAGATTTCTCTCACTCTGACCCGGGCAATGGCCCGAGCAGCAACTGCAATAGGGAGTCTTTTTTTATCTTTTTTGAATGACAGTCACAGCGGATATCAGCAGGGGCTATCATGCTTTAATTCTTTTTAACGGATTTAATGAAGATTTGAATACAGACGAATGAAAGAAGAAGAAAAGAGATTTACAGGAGGATTGAAGAAGAAGATAAAGGAAGACCAGAATGAAGAGGACACCGCTAACCTTCAGAATTCAAGGTAGGTGTTACATCTATGGGGAATGGGAAATAGGCCATAGGATGGTGTTACTATTAAGGGTGGATTAATCCTTTGCGTGCCAGAAGGGCACATAATGCTTTGCCATGCATTGCATATCCTTCTGGCACCCAAAGGATTATTTATTGTTTGGTTTCACTTATGTTTTAGGTAGCTTGGGCGCATTAATTTGGGGCTTAGGGCCCCATTTCAATGCATCCCTGTGTCTCTAGTGTAGAGACACCTAGCTGCGCATGCATGTTTGCTATTCTTGCACTTTTCAATTACACGTCGGTGGTTTTTAACAAGCATTAGGGACTCAATGCCCAGGTTTGTTAGGAGCTAAAATACTGGCAAAAAAGGAAGTCCATGAACATGTGTTACTAGACACCACATGTAACTGAATAGCAAATGGATGTGCTATTTTGTTGTTTCCAATGGGCACTTACTTTGCGTTCATTCCACTTTTTTATCAGTCAGTAGTTTGTCACAGCGCAGGTAGTAGAATACCAAAATGTGACTATTGACATTAGTTTGGTTTTACTACTGGAGGTAATTGAATCCAGCCCCTAGTGCACCAATGTCAATTATCCATAGCAGTGGTTCTCACCTTTTTTTTGCTCATGCACCCGTAAAATAGCGTCTGGATTTTTTAAGGTACAACTAACATTTTATAGGTCACTTGTCAAGAATGAAGTGTACCAATACAAAAATATATAGTTAGTTTTAGGTATCATAATCCGCTTAACACATATAGTGCATACATTTTCCATAATTATGTATTTAAACATCAACGTTCACATTTTTGTCAACGTCTTTATAGAAAAGAAGGGGCACCGTAACTGAATGACAGCCTGGTTGAGAATCGCTGTCCCAGTGGGATCCATTACTTTGCCATTACTTTATGGTATAGAACACAACATTAAAACACTATGTGCTACAGTTCTGTATTAGTATGTCTGTTAATATTGTGTCACCTCTGTAAACAAGGTTAAATTCTTGTACATACAAACATAATAGTAAGCATACGTTATGCATCCTTTGAAATCTTTGAGCTTAAATTTTCCCAAGAACCAGAGACTCTGAGTATCTAATTATTTCCCAAGGAGTGTGTAAACCATGCCAAGTTATTTTTAAACTTTGCAAAGTAAATAAAACTCATTACTTCTTCTCGAGTCGGCAACATGATCTGACACATGTATCCCCCAAGCAGTACTTTCACAGTTAAATATTACAGTTCTGAAGAACTCAGATGGGGTTATTCACTAAGGCATGTTAAAGGGATAGTAATGTTTCATAATAAAAGCAGCTCAAATTAATCTTCATAGTATTTGGGCCATGGGGAGTGTTATTTCAATACTATCAGAGTTGTAGTGCAAGCGTAATCGAATGATAAAGTATCCCCCTCCCGCCCATTTTACTAATGTAACACTGCTCACCTCAGAGCAGCAGGACTGGCTAGATGGAACGCAGAGAGGGACAATCTTCAGTAAGCATAAGGAAAAACCTGAGAAACCTGTCAACACAGTACAAGATTGTCCCTTGCTGTGATCTGTCTGGGCAAGAGACCAGATTCCACATCTGAGGGGAGGCGGCTTACATTAGGTTAAAGGGGAGGGAGGGGGATACTTTATCATTCAATTACTCTTGAACTACAACTCTGACAGTATTGAAATAACACTCTTCATGGCCCAAATACAGCTGTTTTTGTAAAACATTACTATCCCTTTAACCCTCTGAGTGCCAGAGGGGTACACAACTCATTGCAAAACAATGTGTTGTGTCCCCCTCTGGCACCCAAAGGGTTAAAGAGGTGATACAGTGGAGATGATGTCTCTGTTGATATCACTTCTCCAGTTCCTATGTTATTCGATGGAGCGAATGCACTAAGATAACTTATGTTTTGGAGATCTTAGTGCATAGGCTCCATAGAATAACACAGGAATTGGAGAAGTGATTTTACTGGAAAAGTCATCTCTATTTTATCCCCTCTTTATCACGCCTTAGTGAATAACCACATAATACCACAGTGAATAACCACATAATAACAGAAACACATATACTGGTTTAATTAATTCTCCATTTCATGTTCAACTCTTATAAGGGCCTTATGTTCAGAAGGAAAGTGCAGGAATTCTAGGACAAATCAACAGCCCCATAGCGAAGAAATAAACATAACCCCCATTGATTGAAAGAGGGATTTTAACCCCTTGCTTGAGAGGTCTCCAATACAAATGTGTTAAAAGCCTAATTTAAAGCAGTGGAGAGTTGGGGACTTTTTAGTTCTACCCTATTGTGCAGTTGGTCTGGCTCAAAACGCATCCACTTTTGAACATAAGACCTTAGATACAGAATTTGGCACAGTCTGTGAGAACACAGCATTTCTTATACAGAGGCACCACTTAGTTTGGATTTTACTGTGACACAAAGGCTGCTGGAACAGATGTCCATGATAATGTTTTATGTTTCTTTTTTAAAAATGTATACTGCTTTCAATTATTTGAAGATATTTTGGGTAATAGGATTTTTATTTAGCAAGTATATTCCAAAGACTAAATGTCAAGAGATCTTATATTTTCAAATCTCCACTGTATTGCAATTAGGAACAGATGGACTCATGGTTCAGGGAAAAGGATGTTGTACAATAAGAGGTCAGACTGTTAAACAGGACAATACTGGGCTCGGGAGAGATACAAGGAAATGCTACATTGCAGAAAGGCTGGTAGATGAATCCAGCAGTCAGCTAGCAAAGTAACAGAACTACATGTTAAAGAAAAGGGCATTAATTCTAGGATAAACCAATTAAGCTAGATTTGGGAACTAAAATTCCTATTTAAATGGGAATTGTAACCCCTTGAATGCTAACAAACTCATTTCTTCACAATGCATTGGAGAACTCTCTTGCCTTCAAAGGGTTAAAATTGCCAGTTAAATCAGTGTGAAAGTTTTACAAGCTCTATAAGCTTCTATGATAGCAGAATGCACCCATCTAACAGTGATGACCTTAGATGTTTTAACCCACTTAGAAGCACCAAAGAATTTGACAAATAAGGAAAAAGTCTTGTGAAAGGTATTGGTCTTCTGATCTTAGGTCTGAAGACATTGTGTAACATCAAGGTTGTGTGGGTTCTCTTCCTGTTCTGTCTGAGGATCTGGGAACAAAGTTGGCAAATAGATCTCTTGACATATTTGGAAAGTAGGCAAGAACATTTGTGCAAATTAAAGGTAAGAGGACTGGATGGATAGAGCCTATAATTCCCTTACTTTTCTGACTGACATGAAAACAATCAACAAAGCTGTCCTTAAGGACAACTTCTTTACAAGAATCCAAGGATTCAAGAGGTTTTCTTCCTGCAATGCTTTCAGGATTAAGATAAAGTCTCTAGGAGGAAATAAATAATTTCCCTAGGTAAAATGCAGGAAGCTGATTTGAAAAATCTCTTTATGAGGTGATGACTGGCAAAAGCTTGACATAGAAAGTTACCCACTGCTGCTTCTTGAACCTTAATGGTGCTGGAGCTAAGTCCTTTTGAAAACCCCTCACAGAGAAAGTCCAGGAGAAAGGAATAGATGGAGATAATGGATCACAGTTGTGGTCCTTGGAGCAAAAGGATAATTGCTTTCATGTATGGTTGTAGGCTATGGATGTGATTTTCTTATGAGTGAACAAGCAAACTTATAATCTCAATGGACAACCTCTTGGGATTTAAAGAACTAGGTTTCAGGAACCATGCCACCAGGTTGAGATTGACCAACTATTGATAGCAACTGGAGAAGGTCTTTCCTTTTTGGTAAAATTGTCAGGGCTTCCATAGACAGGGCCTTCAGTGCAATGAACCAAGCCCTCCTCTGTAAATAAAGGGCAATGAATATTACCAATGGCTTGTCTTGGGCAATCTTCTTCAAAACCATTGGAATAAGCCTCAGAGGAGGCCATGGGAAAGAACCAGGTCTGAGTGAGATGATCCTGGGGATGTTTGGAAAAGAATACTGTTTCCCTACTTGCCATGAGATTTATTTATGGCATACCCTACTTTTGCACAAAGCAGAGAAATATATCCTAATATAGAGATCATTTGTCATGCTGCATTGTGTACCTGCTTATTCTTTTGGTCCAGGTATTATCATTGCCATTTATGTAAACATCTCTAATTGCTTTGAAGTTGGACTCCGCCCATTGAAGAATCAGACAGATAAGATGAAGGACAGAGTTGCTTATTCGTACCTAATTATTAAGCTATATATGATGCTGTGGTGATGCTGTCCAATAGGAGACCAGGGGCCCTGAAAAGACTGGTCCTGAAACACTGCTCCACATCCCTTCTTGCTGTCATCGGTAGACACAATTTGCCAGTGGAAAATGGAATTTTGGAAGGCCTTTGGATAGATCTCCCCTGTCCCACCAAGTGAGAGACAACTTGACTGAAGTTGTTATGCGGGCTTGGAGATAAAGTGAAAATCAATCCTTGCTCCATAGAGAAAGACTATACTGTTGAAGAGGTCTCATGGACTCTGCCCCAAGGAACCACATCTATAGCGACAGCCATCAGTCATAGGATGTACATAAGATATTCCAAAGACAGCCGGTTTGATGTTTTCAGAAGGCAGATTTGCTAAAAGATTTTGGCAATCTTGTCTTCCCTTCCATCAAGTCCAACATCATGCCCATAAATCACTTCATTGTTACTGGTTGGAGATCTGACTTGAGAGAGATGGATTGTCAACCTAACGTATGAAGTGTTGTTGTTACCATTTGGGTATAGGTTTGGTGAAGGGAATTTGATGAGCAAATAGTCCAAGTATGGTATAGCCACTGTATTGTGCTCTTGAAGGTTATCACAGTGTACCTCAGCAGTCTTCCTGCCTTCTGCCACCTGTTCTCCTATCCTCTGCTCCATCTTGCGGACAGCTGGCAGCAGATACAGGCCGCTTCCGCATTCCTGGTGGTCACCAGTGATGTTGTGCTTGCTTTTTTAGGCTCTACTCTATTGGCCTAATTGCTTCCCGCCTTGTGGAAGTGTCTGACTACCCACATCTTTTCTGACCTGTGGCTCTGGCTGACTATTCACTCCGTGTATGACCCCGGTTTGTCTAAGTTCCCGCTTGGTTACTGGCGTTGGCTCTGGCAGACTACCTGCTCTGTGCATTACTACTGGCTTGTCTGACTACCCACTCGTTGGTACTGCGGCTCGATCTATCTCCGCTTGCGATTACCTTTGCTCACATATTCCAGTATCTGTGTGGTACAGGTGCATATACCACTGGTAGGTCTGCTGACTACCAGATGGATAGAGCCATAGGCGAGGTTCTATTCTTATCGCTATCCAGCTCCGAGTAGTGCAGGCTTCGGCTCAGTGTACAACCCTGGGTAGTGGACTGTATTACTGTCCATCCTCCTGGGTTCTGGGGATTGTGGGGGTTCTTCCTTGTTACATTTATTATTATTAATAAAGGTGGTTTTAACTTACTGCACCTTTGTCTGACTCCTGGTTACCGTGACACTACGTAAGGGCCATGAGTACTGAAGGTAGAGGTAATCCACCTACTCCTAACATTCTGACCAGGATGGACTCGGAGAATCAACGCATTGATCAGTTATCTTTGGCAATGCAGACACTGTTAAATCGTAAAGGCTCACCTGGATTGCTTTACTTGGCAACTGGTGGCCTCCCCTGAGTTGGCACCGGCTGCTCTTGCTACCCCTGAAGTCTATGTGACCAGAGGATTGTCTGGGTCTGTTCCTTTACCCGAACACTACGAAGGGGAACTTACACTCTGCCATAGGTTCCTCAGTCAGCTGGGTATATGCCTAGAGATGGTACCGCAGGCATTTCCAAATGAAAGAAGTAAGGTCAGATTCTTGATCTCACTATTGTCGGGCAAGGCATTGGCATGGGCCAATCCACTTTGGGAGATGGACAAACCCGTTATGTATAACTTCACAGAGTTTGTGGCCTCTTTTCGAAAGGTCTTTGATGTTCCGGGTTGTGCAACCTCCGCTGCCAAACAAGTTATGACCATCCGCCAAGGTACACGTACAGTGGCCTAGTACTCGATCTAATTTCTCACTTTGGCAGCGGAGGGAGGGTGAAACAATGAGGCACTAGTAGCCACATTTTCTCAAGGCTTAAGTGACTCTATCAAGGATGAGACGGCTGCCTGTGAGCTGATTGGAGGAACTGATTGCAGTCACCATCCTGCTGGATATCAGAATCCGAGAGAGACCTTCGTTCAAGAAATGAATGCGCAGGCCTCTGTGTCGGTTTGCACCTAGCTTTGTACACCCGTCCATGCCTCCTGGTTCTGACTCCTCCAAGGGGAAACCCATGTAGCTAGGCTTCACACGCCTTTCAGTGGAGGAGAGGGCTCTCCGTCAAAGAGAGGGCCTATGTTTATACTGTGGGAAGCCTGGTCACTTGTTGCGTACTTGTCCCGTCTGGCCGGGAAACGCTCGCACCTAGGGTTATGTAGGGGACAGACCCTAGGTGGAGTTTCACAGTCCCCAGAGATTCTTCAAGGTAAACCTGTCATTGAGGTAGTCCTGTCTTGGGCCGAGTCTTTGGTTGTCTCCCCAGCCCTGTTAGGTTTGGGGGCTGCTGGGTTTTTCATCTATTCTGGATTTGCGGCTAAACATTCTATTCCTCTGCTGCCCTGCTCCTTTCAGTTGACTATTGAAGCCATTGATGGAAGGGTAGGGGCACTCCACTTGGTGACCCTGCAGTTTCAAGTCATTCATTCGCCTCATTACACTATCATTCTGGAGTTTCCTTGGCTGCAAACATATAACCCTAGGACTGATTGGCTAACCTGCGACATTGTGTCTTGGTCCTCTCAGTGTACTAAGTCTTGCCTTCAGCAACCTACGAGAATACTATGTACATCTACCTCTACCTGCAGAGTACCAGTCCTACAGAGAGGTATTTAACAAGGTAGAGGCTAGTACGTTGCCACCACACAGGCCATACGACTGTACTGTTGATCTGGTCCTGGGTGCCATACCTCCCAGGGGTCTTAGTTACCCCTTGTCTACAGAGGAGAACCGAGCCATGGAGGACTACATGGCTGATGCCCTATCTAGGGGAATAATTCACAAATCTTCCTCACCAGCAGGTGCAGGATTTTTCTTTGTAAGGAAGAAGGATGAGGAACTATGACCATGTATCGACTTCAGAGGCCTGAATAAGCCGATGGTCAAGAACTCTTACCCCATTCCTTTAATTACTGAGCTGTTTGATGGTATTAAGTCCTCTACTGTGTTTACTAAGCTAGACCTTAGGGCTGCTTACAATCTTGTAAGAATTAAAGAAGGCCACGAATGGAAGGCAGCGTTGAACACTCAGTGCGGGCACTATGAGTATCTAGTGACGCCTTTCAGATTGTGCAATGCTCCCGCTGTCTTCCAGGAATTCATCAATGATGTCTTGAGAGATTTACTGCAGATTTGTGTTGTGGTCTACCTGAAAGACATCCTCATCCATTCTCCTACCTTAGAGGCCCATCAGTCGGATGTGTCGGATGTGTCTTTTGCAACGCTTAAAGGAGAACAAATTGTTTTGTAATTTGGAGAAATGTGAATTTCATAGATCCCAAGTGACATTCATGGGGTACATTATCTCCTCTTTCTGCTGTCTTGCAATGGCCGCTTTCTGCAGTCTTGCAATGGCCACTACTCAGAATGGGGAGAATCCTTCGGACTGGTCGCCTAGCGCCCTTTGAGTATTTGTCAGCATTTACCATGGCTCCTATCTTGTCTGGAGTAGGCGCTCTTCTGTCCCAGCACTCGGCTCCCGGTAAGGTGCTACTTCCTTGCAGGTTTTTCTCTAAAAACTTGTCTACAGCCAAGAGTCTGTATGACGTTGGTGATCGTGAACTACTCGCCATTATTCTTGCCCTTAGAGAATGGTGGTATCTATTGGAGAGGACGAGCTCTCCAATTCTGATTTTGACAGATCACAAGAATTTCACATATCTGCCTGAGGCCAAGAGGTTGTCTCCACGATAGGCCAGATGTGGTAGACTGCCACCAGTAACAAAATCTTGGTAAAGACCCTGGATTATGACGAAAGGCTGAATGGAACATCCATAAAGTACAGATAGGGGACCTAGGAACTATCCTTGATTGCTACTCTTAACTACTTCTGGCAATCAACATGGATGGGAACATGCAGGTATAGTTTACATAATGACCCCAATCTATCTTGAAATGTTTCCTTCAGAAAAAGTGATTACGTAATGTCAGATTTGTCACAAGCTTGTAACCTTCTGAATGACTGGATACCAAGAAGACTTTAGCATGAGCTCCCCTTTTGCTGAGTCCACTTCTGACAGGGACTAAAACTCTGGCATCTATGAGCTACTCGATTGCTGTCAAAATGTTTTTGCTGCTTTCGATTGAAATGAGGAAATAAAGTGGTTACAAATATGGAGAGAATGAGGGTTAGATTTAAAGGTAGGAGTTAACATAGCCGGTAGGGCCAAAGTGAATATCGGCTGTTAAACGAACATGTTTAACGCGGTATTTAAAGGCCCTACCAGCTAAAACTCCAAAGGACGTTAAGCCACAAAAACAGTCTTGTGGCTGAACGTCCTTTTTGTGCATTTAGTTCCAAAAACACTGCTAAAATCAGCGATGTTGGGAACTGAACAGTAAAAAACAATTAACTATCTGTGCTTGACATACTGCCAAGCACCGATCGTTAACGGATCCATGTTACACTTACCTGTCATCCACTGTCCTTCTGTCTTCTCTCTGTAAAATAAAAGAAATGAATAAATACCAAGCATGAACGAAGACATTCCTGAACCCTTTGAGTGGCAGAGGGGTACGCAACGCATTGCACTGGCACTCAAAGGGTTCAATAGTAGTGTGCCATAAATATACCCATATGATATGTCTCTATATAATGCCCCAAAGAATAAACATGTCAATAAATAAAATGATCCACATAGACATAAATAAATGCCATCCGTTACTGCTCAGTATGTCTACTTGACTTTTTATTCCGTGTCTCCACCTCTTGGAGCAGCGGCAGCGGAGACACAAATGTCCCACCACGCTCCCCTTCATCTGTGTACGCGCCGATGCCCATAACACACTAAAGGCATTTGAAGTGAACCTGCCTTTATATATGGGCAGACTGACTTCCATTGCCCTCACAGCCATTGGCTGGGATGTTCTTCACATCCCAGCCAATCATTTTCAAGAACAGCTGCTCTAATCTGATTGGCTGGGATGTGAAGAACATCCCAGCCAATGGCTGTGAGGGCAATGGAAGTCAGCCTGCCCATATATAAAGGCAGGTTCACTTCAAATGTCCTCAGTGTGTTACAGGCATCGGCCCGTGCACAGCTGAAGTGGAGCGTTGTGGAACATTTGTGTCTCCGCTGCCACTGCCCTTGCGGCTGCTCCAAGTGGCGGATACATGGAATAAAAAGCTAAGTAGACATACTGGGCATTAATGGATGTCATTTATTTATGTCTTTGTGGATCATTTTATTTATTGGCATCTTTATTCTTTGGGGCATTACATGGAGGCATATCATATGGGTATATTTATGGTGCACTACTATTGAACCCTTTGAGTGCCAGTGAGGTACACAATGCATTGCTTTGCAATGCGTTGCATACCCCTCTGCCACTCAAAGGGTTCAGGAATGTCTTCGTTCATGCTTGGTGTTAATTCATTTATTTTATTTTACAGAGAGAAGGCGGAAGATGGAAGAAAGAAGACAGAAGAATGAGAAGACAGAAGAGAAGGACTAGCAAGCTGAGGACTCCTGTAGACATCAGGATTCATGGTAAGTGTTAATGCGATGTTGCTTTACTTAGTTGGGTTAACCCTATGAATGCCAGCGGGGTTATTATACCCCGCCGGCACTCATAGGGTTAATCCTACTAACTTTGGACAGGTTTTAGGCACTTTGGATGTATTGATGTGGGGCTTAGGGCCCCATATCAATACATCCACTCTGGACATTGGGTTCTTTTGCCAGTTAACAGCTGCGTTAGCTGGCAAAAGATCAGATAAGGGACTTTACGGCTAGCAAAACTGGGTCTTAAGTTTTGTGTGGTAAGTGAGTCCCTTATCGGATTTTTTCAGCTTACGTAGTACTTTAAATGGCAAAATGGAGCATTTATTTTTTTTTTTACAATGGACCTAAACACACGTTAGTGTAGCGGCCAGCATACTGGATGAACTGCCGTTAGCAGTTCATTACATGGCCCTTTGTATGGCTTACTACACGTTAAAACACCCGTCGGTGGTTTTTGAGCTTAACGGCTGCCTTTAAATCTACCCCTGAGTGAGGTAAAGAACATCTTGTATTCTTCTTGGGTGATAATTGAGAACCTAAAAACAATTGGCAATATCTTGCCATGGAGAGAGGAAATGCTGAAACCTACCTTCTACCAGAAAAGGATATCTAGCATCTGAACTGGGCTCGCCTCTGTTCTTCTTACAAAGTTTTCTTTGGAGACTTGCTACCTTTGGATGTAAAAGATTTGTTGGCTAGTCTCTTGCCCTTGGATTTTCCAAAGCTGCATGACTAGCAAAAAAAGGGGTTTCTATGAACTAAATGTTCTTTCTTGAGGCAGGGGTTTCTCAGCTTCTGAGAGGGAATGCAAAAGCATGTCTAGCTCCTTCACAAATAAGAAGTATTTAAAGGGCATGACACAGAATTTGCTCTTCAATGAAAAATCTGCAGTCCACTGACATGATCATAATGACCTGTGTTCTGCCATACACAAGGCTCTGGATATAGCTACCATCTGGACATTTTACATGGATACATCACATATAACGTCTGCTGCTAGATGAATTGTAGAGATGGGCATAGCAGAGATTCTCTGGTTACTTTGTTGATGACTTCCTCCTCCAGCTGAAGCAAGCAAGCTCACAGACCTCATGATTGTCATTCTGAGTCTAAAAGAGACCACATCTGCTTCATAACCTTACTGAAAAGATGTTTCTAGCTTCTTGTCCACTGGGTCATGGGAACCTGATCCATCTTCCACTGATATGGTAGTGTTTTGGGAGAGATGAGTGAACATGGACATCCTCTTTAGGAATTTTGTTCTCAAAGAGTGTATCCTTAGGATCAAAGAGAAAAAAGGACTTGAGCTTTTTTAGATAAGGAAAGCCACTTTTCCAGATCTCCAGATGTCAATGATAGTTTAGTCCAAGTGATGGATTTGGTTCCAGTTCTCCACCATATCGCCATATAATATAGGTTTACTACACCTGTATGTATAATGTTATGAAAATTAAACTTTCTGGACTACTTTTAGGTGACCATTGAGTATCACAGATCCAGTGGAGACAAGAGAAATGCAAGTAGGAAAGTACTTCCCTGGTTATTTCCTAGAGGCGTTGGATAGCCATGCAGCTAGAGCTGTGCAGTTCATTTCAAAGCACTCCGCTAGTCCACAAGGGATTCATGAAAATCTGGTCCCCACAATGCATTGGAAACACTTCTAGCATTCAGTGAGTTAACCCTCTGGCACTCAAAGGGTAAAAACACCATTAAAATCAACTGGTGAATTATGCTTGTCCCCTGCTTTATAGTTGGTTTGTTCCAAATTGCTTTAGTTTTGTTATAACAGCCACCTTAGCTCTGCGTTCAGGAGCCCAGGAATGTAATACGTACAAGGATATAATTAGGTTTTACTGTTATTTCCTATTAGGATTAGCAAGACTCTACAAAACTAACAAAAGTTTATTGTAATTACATGTAATAATGGCATTTAACATCAATTTACAGATGCCCCAAGAACAACTGCTGCTATTTAAGAACTGTCTAGTCAGTAGAATTAGACCATGCTCTCTAGGCACAATGCAATAGTACATGACATCTGTGACCTCCCCGGTATTGCAGATGAACATAAAACCTAACACAAGACTTTGAGGGAAGTTTGTAGTCCATAAAAGCTGGAGAGACAAAAGACGCCACCCCTGTGTTATCTTTTCGGTTTCTAGAGAGGTGCACTAGAGACCTCCTGAGTGTCCAAGGGGTTAACATAGTATGTATAATAGAAACATACAATATATTTGAAAGTTAGGTAATACCAATAACCTGAGAAAAAAAAGTCAAAACTACAACTGATCGGGTCAGTGGTTCTCAAGCAGGGTGCTGTGGCACATTAATGTGCCATGAGACTGATTCAGAGTGCCTCACTTTCACATGAAGATTTTAACAAAATTTATAAGGTATATTTCCTAATGTATATTTTTGGAAATTATTATGCACAATATGCTCCTTATTGTCATCTTCACTGTGAGATCTAATAATAACTATACACTTATGTATTTGATCCTTGCTTTAAGCCCTTCAGAAATTGCCTATACATTCCAATCTTTCGCATATCCACTGGCAGGCACAGAAACACTTAGAAACTCTTACACTAATGGTCACCCAAATCGTGTTTGCCTGTTCCCCATTACTTAACCCTTTGAGTGCCAGAGGGGTACACAACGCATTGCAAAGCAATGCGTTGCGTACCCCACTGGCACTCAAAGGGTGAAATTTGATTTGTGGAACCTTTGTACCTCTTCACGTTACCATGGAGGTTCCACAGAAAGCAATTTATGAACCACTAGTATAAGAAAAATGACTGGATCTCATTGTATAGAATAACAGCATACAAAATATCAAGCAATGTCATGATATGAAACAAATAAGAAAGATACAAAATGTGCTTAACCACCTTAAATAACATGACAGATGACTAAATATTAAAAGGGCAGGGGTCAGTTTGGGTGTAGTTTCTAAATCCCAATAGGTACTAATCCAGCGTGCAGAGGACACGTTGGTAGGATGCATTCAATTGGCATTTCTGATATCAATGGCAGTTTTTCAGTATTCATTATTACATTTTTCATAAAAATGTAATTAACTTATTCATTTTCAAAGACCTGTTTTGGCACACAATGGGTTAATACTATGTTAGAGACTACTGTAGAACTCCCACCATCCCTTTCCAGTCAATAATTAAATCTTTAACATAGTTTTACTTTTTGATAGACTTGTGCAAATCGGTTTGACCAAATTCGGAATTCGGACGAATAAAAATAAAACTTGAATCCGAACAGCCCTGGTCTGAAATTTCATTGGAAATTTCGGAAATTTTGGAAATCCGGACAACGGCTTCCCGGTTGCGAACTACTTTCCCTCCCTCTGTAGTACAATTAGCTTCTTCTTTTCATGATGGGGGTTGGACTAATAACACAGACACCCAGACAGCCTGCATTTCCTGTTAGTCCGTTGTTCGAGCTGAAAGAGAGAAGGAGAGAGAGAATGTCCAGAAAAGAGATTTTACTAGCCAGTCTAGTGCCTTATTGCCAGTCTAGTGCCAGTCTAGTGCCTTATTGCCAGTCTAGTGCCTTATAGCCAGTCTAGTGCCACTCTAGTGCCTTATTGCCAGTCTAGTGCCAGTCTAGTGCCTTATTGTCAGTCTAGTGCCTTATAGCCAGTCTAGTGCCTTATTGCCACTGTCAGGAGCTGTTTGTTGTTTTTTTTTACAGTTGTTGTGTAGGCAGGCATCCAGCATCAGTGCCTTGTTGCCACTGCAAGTCATTTTTGCTCCTGTTGAAAATAAAAATATTAGGAATCTGTGTAAATAATAATTTTCAGAGTGACACAGCTAGTCTGACAGTTGTGTAAGCAGGCATCCAGCATCCGTGCCTTATTGCCACTGCAAGTCATTTTTGTTCCTGTTGAAAATAAAAATAGTAGGAATTTATGTAAATAATAATTTTTAGAGTGACACAGCCAGTCTGACAGTTGTCGTGTAGCCAGGCATGCAGCCCTAGTGCCTTGTTGTCACTGCAAGTCATTTTTTTCCTGTTGAAAATAAATATATTAGGGATTTGTGTTAATAATAATTTACAGAGTGACACAGCTAGTCTGACAGCTGTGTAGGCAGACATCCCACATTAGTGCCATATTGCCACTGCAAGTCATTTTTTCTCCTGTTGAAAATAAAAATATTAGGGATTTGTGTTAATAATAATTTTCAGAGTGACACAGCCATTCTGAGAATTGTTGTGTGGCCAGGCATGCAGCCCTAGTGCCTTACTGCAACTGCAAGTCATTTTTGTTCCTATTGAAAATAAAAATATTAGGAATCTGTGTAAATAATAATTTTCAGAGTGACACAGCTAGTCTGACAGTTGTGTAAGCAGGCATCCAGCATCAGTGCCTTACTGCCACTGCAAGTCATTTTTGTTCCTGTTGAAAATAAAAATATTAGGAATCTGTGTAAATAATGATTTTCAGAGTGACACAGCCAGTCTGACAGTTGTGTAGGCAGGCATCCAGCATCCGTGCCTTATTGCCACTGCAAGTCATTTTTGTTCCCGTTGAAAATAAAAATATTAGGAATCTGTATAAATAATACTTTTCAGAGTGACACAGCCATTCTGACAGTTGTGTAGACAGGCAGGCAGCCTTAGATGGCTCATTTTACTTGTCTGCCCTTGCTCTATCATCCGGTTCACGTTTCTAGTGTGTTGGGGGGCTCATGGGGCTTCGGGTATTGTTTGGGGTACTTTTCTGGGAAAACTACATTTCCCATGAGCGCTTGCTTCGCACATTCGCTTCTGATTGGCGCCCACCGCAGCAGCCATTTTGTGCGATTTCCAGAGAGAGTATGCTACACAGGGCTTGGACTCTCCTTCTCGCCTCTGCTGATTAACCCTTCGCCTGCCAGATAAGTTTATTTTAGTGAATTCTGGGGTGAAAGTTTAATCCTACATACTATAATTGGGTGATATCTTATACAGTAAGGTTATTTGACACTGTGAAAATGTCTGTACCGCTGGAGCTTGGGGCCAGACCTAAGACTAAGGAGGCTGGGGTCTCTGTATCCCCCATTGTGCATTGCTCTTCCTGTCACTCAGACTCCTGTCACTGCTACCTAGAGAATTCTCAGGTCACTTATGCCCAGCATGTTCTGATGTCCCTGAAAGTATTCCAGGGATCTCCAGCCATACATTAGAGCCAGCTTGGGTGCAAGAGTTCAAGGCTGCTACTAGGGACCTTAGGTCCACATTGCAACTCTTTCCATCCCAATTACAGAGGGTCTTTCATTCTTGGCAGGCCCCCTCCTCAGTCAAGTCTTCCCTGCCCAAACCTCAGGGAGTACCTGACGTGTCAGATTCCTCTGACGAGGAACTGCTGGTGGATTCAGATGTTGAGGAATGTTCTGCTGTGGGCTCCTCTCAGTTTTTTGGGGATCATTTTGTGGCTGATCCTGAACCCTCTGCTGAGGGCCTGATCAGGGCTGTCTTGAATACTCTTAACATTCCCTTAGATCAGGAGGTTCCTAAAAAGCCCCTTACTTGCTTTCCATCTAACCCCACTCTTGACCGCCTCGTGTCTGAGGAGTGGAAATACCTGGACAGGAAACCTTCTGTGTCCAAGAAATTTGCCAAGCTTTATCCCTTTTCTGAGTCCACGCTTACTCAGTGGGTTCATCCTCCTATTTCGGATAAGTTGCACCTTCTTGCCAACATTTCTGAGGCACAGCACTATGTTTCTGCTGCCTTATTTGATGCCATTCTTTTGGTGGCTAGGGTTTCCACCACGTCTGTGGTGACCAGACGAGCGCTTTGGCTCAAGATCTGGTCTGCTGACATTGCTTCTAAGAAAGAATTGCTCTCCCTACCTTTTCAGGGTACTTCCTTGTTTGGGCCAGATCTTACGGATCTGATCAGTGAGGCCACAGGGGGTAAGAGTACTCTTCTACCTTTGTTTCCCCAGGAAGAAAATGCCGCTTAAGCGTAATCGGTATTTTCGTTCCTTTCAGAATGAGACACGTCCGGCGAACCAGACGGTTCCCTCAGCTCCGCGTACCTCCTCCAAGCCCAAGCAACAATGGAAGCCCAAGGTCTCCTCCAAGCCCAAGGCTTCCAAGCCTTCTTCAGCATGACTCAACGAACCCGGGTCCACACTCTGCTGTGGGTGATCCTCTGCAACACTATCACAGCATTTGGGAGGATTCAGTGACGGACCCATGAGTTTTACAGGTGGTGACGGAAGGGTACAGGATCCCTTTCGTCTCTCTTCCTCCCTTTCACTTTCTTCTTTCTCACATGCCTCAGGGTGCAGAGAAACGCTGTCTTTTCGACGGCAATGTTCAGACTCTTCTGGACTAGTAGGTTCTAGAGCTGGGTCCAGTTCAGGGCAGAGGTATGGGGTTTTACTCAAACCTCTTTGTGGTCTCCAAGAAGGACGGCAGATGTCGTCCCATTTTGGATTTAAAGGATCTCAATTCCTTTGTGATCCCGACTCATTATCACCAGGAGTCTCTACACATGGTGATTGCTGCCATGTCCCCAGGGGAATTCCTTGCATCTCTGGATCTTCAGGACATGTACTTACACATTGCCATTCATCCAGAGTGCCGGCAGTACCCTCGATTTGCCTGCGACAGGGGATATTTTCAATTTTCAGCTCTTCCATTTGCTCTGACGACTGCTCCTCAAGTATTAAACCATGTCCTGGGAGCTTTATTGTCCATCCTTCACCGGAACGGCATTAGAGTTACTTCATACATGGACGACCTGCTTCTGAAAGCCCCTTCTGCGGAACTTCTTCATCAGCACATTCAGCAATGCATTCATGCTCTCACCCATCACGGGTGGAACATCAACTTGGAAGAACTTATCCCATCCCAGCATCCGGTCTTCCTGGGCCTTCTCTTCGACACTCAGAAGAGCATGGTGTTCCTCATGGACGAGGTGGCTCACCAGATCGCCCACAGGGTTTCTGCAGTTCTGGCTCAAGATCCAGTTCCATCCAAGAAGCTGTCCTCTCTAGTGGGAAAATTCATCTCTACCATAGAAGCGGTCCTGTTTGCCATGGCGTACACCAGGGAGCTCCAGAGGTTCGTGATCCAGGTGTGCAAGGGTCAACCGGACCTTCTGAAGACGTCAGTGTCTCTTCCTCTGGAACTGAGTTTGTCATGGTGGCTCGACTTCTCCAACCCGCTGAATGGCAAGTCCTTCCTGTATCCTTCTGGACCAATGTGACGACGGATGCCAGCGTTTCCAGCTGGGGAGCGGTCCTGGGTCACCTGAGCGCTCAGGGTCGGTGGTCTCCAGAGGAATCTCTCCTTCTGATCAACATATTGGAGCTTCGGGCGATATTTCATGCCCTTCGACATTGGACATCTCAGCTGGATGACTGTCCGGTTTGAGTAGAGTCTGACAATGCCACGGCCGTGGCTTACATCAACAAGCAGGGTGGAACAAGAAGTCTCGCCGCTTGGTTAGAGGTCAAGGCTATTTTGTCCTGGGCAGAAAAACACGTTCCTGCCATTTCCGCAGTGCACATTCCTGGCATAGACAACGTCACGGCGGACTTCTTCAGTCGACACACAGTGGACAGAGGAGAGTGGGAGGTGCACCCAGAGGAGTTCAACCTCATTGTTCAGAAATGGGGTCTTCCTTACATCGACCTGATGGCGACAAGACACAACAGGAAGGTACCGAGGTTCTGATCTCGGTGGAGAGACCCTCTGGCACTGAAGGTAGATACGATGTCCATTCCTTGGTTATTCCCTCTGGCCTACATCTTTCCTCCCCTCCCAATGTTGCACAGGATGTTACGGAAATTACGACTGGAGCTTTGTCCAGTCATTCTGATTGCTCAGTACTGGCCTCGTCAGTCTTGGTTTCTGGAGCTTCTGGATCTGTCAGTGGCTGAGCCATTCCGGCTCAGTGTTGATAAGTGCAGAAATGAATACAGGCCACACTGGAAGATTTTGGTGGGTTTCATTCAAAAGGTATGTGCAGGCAGCAGTCCAGAAAAGTCACATGCCTCATTGAACAGCTCATAGCCATTGGGGGTGAAAGGGGACTACTTCCAGCAACTTATGGAGGCTGTAGCACCCTGATATAAAACTCCATCCCGCACCACATTTAGTAGAATTATAATGCCCTCACTGTACTGGTCATGCATTGGGCTTTTGAAGGACCTGCTAGGAAAGGCTGGTGGCCAGTCTGTGCACTTTACCACTGACTTATGGAGTGCTCGGAGTAGCCAGCATGCCTTCCTGTCTTTGACGGTGCATTGGTGGCAGCCCAATGTGTTGCGAGACACATCATTACCAATACCAACAACAAGTTCAGGTGCAGTAGCCAAGCAGGGGCATCGCTCTTTCCTCCTCCATGCTGACGTAATGGATCAGCAGCATACCTCAGATAACATTCGCAAAGCACTGCAGAACATCGTGGAACAATGGCTAGGGGAGAAGGCAGACTCACAGGCACAGATGGGGTTTGTGATTACTGATGGTGCAGCTAACATGATAAAGGCTCTCCGGGATGGCAGATTTGTGGGTGAGTGCTGCTCAGCACATGTCCTGCATCTGGTAGTTAAGGCTGCTCTCGAGGATGGCAATAACACTGGAAGATTGTCAGCACTTCTGGAGTTGTGCCGGCAAATTGCTAGCCACTTCCATTGTAGCATCAAAGATAGCCAGCTCTTCAGGGAGGAACAGAAAAAGGCAGACCTCCCAGAGCACCACCTCAAACAAAATGTTGGGACCAGGTGGAACTCCACCTTAGATGTGCTAGAACGTATCCTGGAACAGAAAAATGCAATTCACTCACGTCATGTCACCATTTCATTGGCCGGAACAGAACACTAGGCAGGGCTGACTGGGCCCTGATGGAACAGGTGGTGACAGTCCTCTCGCCTTTCTGTGCTGTGACGGAAATTTTCTGCAAAGAAAATGCTAGCCTGGCCGAAGTCATTACCCTCTTCACACACCTCTCCTTAAAAATTGACAATTTCCTTGCTCATAGGGAACGCTTGCCTGGTGCTGAGGGTAATATAATTCCTGATGTTGCTGCCCTTCTAATGATGCTGAAAAAGGAACTGACTCGGTGCATGGAGAGAGCATGGATAATTGTGCGTTAATGCTTGCCACAATTTGTGATCCTCGAATCAAAGGCAAGATGGCACTTAGTTCCAAATCCCTCACTGCCTGGAGGGAACAATTGATAGCGGGGGTGCGTGAGAGGCAAAGAAAAAACAGCATGCAGTCACAGGAGACGGGAGAAGATTACGCAGATGAGCTGGAGGAGTGTGGTGGTCTTTCGGGACCTATAAGTAGCAACAATAGTAGCACTTCATCTTGTTCCAGTGGAGCAGCTGCTGCTTTTTTTATACTGAGGCAATGTACAAATTATGCTTTGTACAAAACAAACAGCTCCCCATAAATAGAAAAAGTGGTGAGTTTGAGGTTAAGGCTTACCTTGCGGAACCTTCTTTGCACCCAAGTACAGATCCCTTGAGTTTCTGGGATAACAAGAGGGCTGTGTGGCCTACTTTGTCCCTGGTAGCCCAGGAGTTGCTTTCTTGACCACTGCCCAGAGTGAGCGGGTATTTTCCATAACAGGAAATATACTTAGCCCCCAGCACTCTCAATTGGCCCGCCAGCTCATGGAGCAAATTACTTTTTTAAAAGTCATCCTGCCAAAGCTGGGTTACCCTGCTCTCAGGTTCAATGCAGATTAGGAAAAGAAAAGACTTCATCTACAATCATCCATAGTACCATAATACGCTGAGCACTCCAGCTTAACCAGCTTTAGAACCGTGGTAGGTTGGGCAGAGGACACCGCCCTGACTTGGTGGGACACAGGGGGAATTAAAGTCTACATTGTTGTCCCACTATAATGGTTGTTCAGTCTTACTCTATTGTTTTTCATCTCTTCTAAAAAGTCTGCGGTATCTATCTACTGAGTCCTGCTCCATTGTTCTACAGTTTGCTGCTGGCTAGATCTACAGTGTTGCTGTCATCCTGAGTCCGCCTTGCACCAGTCAACATCAGTTTTGTAGTCTCTTCTAAAAAAGTCTGCTGTATCTATCTACTGAGCCCTGCCTGCTCCAGTGTTCTGCAGTTTGCTGCTGGCTACATCTACAGTGTTCCTGCACCAGTCACCCTTCTTCCTTCGAATTTCATTTATTTGTTCATTCGTGCTTGTAGCTAGCTACATCCATACTTCATCTACTTCATCCATAGTACCATAAGGCTAAAGCTCCACCTTACCCTGTTCCACCCTCTTCATTAAGACCCCGAAAATGGTTCCATTTATTTTTATTTATTTAATTTACATTTTTATTGTATATTTTAAAGTATTTTAAATTTGGCTGAATAATTCGGACTATTGCCAAATTTTGTTAGAATCGAACAGGTCTGGTCCGAAATGCGGATTCCCCGAATGGGAAAAAAAATCGAATGTTACTGATTTTTTTTGCTGTGCACAAGTATACTTTTTGAATACTTTTAACTTTTGGCTTTATACAACTTTATGGCCTAGTTTCTATAAAGGATATTATATCATAAAGATAACCATTATTCCAGTACGTATCAGAGCAGATTCCATATAGAAGCAAAATGTAACACAAATAACTGTTACTAGTTATTGGTCTTAAATTGAGAACCACCAGGATGAAAAAGGAACACATTTTATTTTACAGTCATCCCCAGCTATATCCTTTTTTGTACCGCTGTCAACACAAACTAATATTTATTGTAACGCTATTAGTAAATATAGTGATGCAGGAACTGTGTGCGATTTTCTAAAAGGTTTTTCTGCTCTTATGTGAAACAACAGAATACATGAATTACCCCAATGAACATCTGTAAGAAAAATATTCAGTGTAGAATAGTAGTCTAAAATGAGAAGGCTGGCACAGAATTATAAGGCTCCATTGCACACACATGGCGAGGCAAACACACATGCCCAGGGGTGGAATTAAGGAGGAGATATTCGTATCCCCTCCATATTGCTGCAGTACAATACACACAGGGGAGTGATTTTGACAGGATTGGGCAGAGGGCCAAAAATCTCTTCAAGGAGCTTCACCCTGTTCACATTTCACTCTCTATACCACTTTCAACAGTCTAAGTATTTCACATCCTTTCATCTTCCCTTTCTTTACTCTTACACATGCCTCACTATTTCACTGCCATCTACTATCACCGCCCTCATTATTTCACATGTTCACCACACCCAACAGTCTTATTATTTCAATTCCTTTACTATTTAGTTTTTTCTGACTTACAGACCGCCCTCAGTATTTCACCACCTTTACTATTACTATTTTTCTTCCTAAACCGTTTGTGTATGGCTAGGAGGAGGGAGAACTGGCCAAGCCACCAGTGATGGCAAAGTGAGGTTAGGTACAGGGAGAATGCATCGTTGCAGAGCTGGGAGGCAGATGTGGAGTAGGAGCCTGGGCCCCACTACTTCCAACTACAAGAGAGTTGGAATGGACAAGTGTAAGCTGTATAGGGGCTGTGCATTAGGTCTCATTCACAACGGTGAAGGTGATGTGAGCCATCCCTGTGGCCCCTCGTACCAGCCTGCCACTGTGGACGGTACACAAGTGACGGGTCCCACTATAGTATTATTTATTGAGTGTCTGCAAGTAGAGCTGAAACTTTGTTGTGTGAGCTGTAATGCGGGGAAGCCAAAATTACTGGGATATTAAATGTTTGAGTGACAGTCTTCCGCTGAGCTTGAATGCAATGCATTGTGTACCTTTCTGCCACTCAAACACTTCATACCCCAGTAACTTTGCTTCCCCGCATTCCATCTATGTATGTATGTATTGTATGTATACATGTATGTGCAGCAAGGGAATCATACACTGGGAAAGGGACCCTGCCCCAAGGAGCTTACAATCTAATTAGAATTAATTACAACATACAGAGACAGTAGGAGTAGGATTATAAGTGCAAGTACAGAGTGTGGTGAAAAAGATTGTAGCCAAGAGATGGCTCAAGCTGTGTAGGGAGAGGACAGGAAGAACCCTTGAGAAGACTGTAGGGGACAGGAAGGGTATAGCGGGAGATAAGAGCAGAATTGTAAGAGGGTGCTGAAGAACAGAGAGACTTACAGGAGAGGCGGAGAATCTGGTAATAAATACGATACCTTATAGGTAGTCAATTGAGGGATTTCGTGAGGAGATGAGAGGGAAGGTATCTGGGAGCAAATGTGTTGATTCTTGCAGCTGAATTGATAACAGATGGAGAGAGATGAGAAGCAAGAAGACCAGAGAGTAGAATTTTGCAGTAGTCAAGTCTAGAGAGAATGTGAGTTTTTGCAGTTGACATGCAGAGGAAAGGACGTATTTTATCAATATTTTTTAGGAAAAAGCGACATGTTCTGGTGACTGCTTGAATATGGGGGCAGAAAGTTTATTTAGAATCAAGTATGACCCCAAGATAGGGGGTTGGTGGATGGGTTTTAGCTCTGTCTTAACCATATTACCTTTAAGATGGCGGTGGGCCATCCATGATGAAATAGCTGAGAGACATTGAGTGACTCGAGACTGCACAGCTGGAGTGAGGTCAGGGAAAGGGAGATAGATTATTGTGACATCTGCATAGAGATGGTAATTAAAGCCAAGAGATGAGATTAAGTCACCAAGGGTGTAGAGGGAAAAGAGAAGTGGTCTTAAGACTGATCCCTGAGGTACACCTACTGAGAGGTCGTGGGAGATGAGAAAGCGTTAGAAAAAGAAACACTGAAAGTACGTAGAGAGATAGGAGGAAGTCCATTCTAGAGGTGTGTCATGGATGCCAAGGGTGAGCAGTGTGTCCAGTAGGAGTGGATGGTTAACAGTGTCAAAAGCAGAAGATAAATCTAGTAGGATTAGTATATTGAATTGTCCTTTGTACCTTGCTGTGTATAGGTCATTAGTAATTTTTGTTAGGGCTGTCTCAGTGGAATAGTTGGAACGGAAACCTGACTGTAATGAGTCAAGAAGAGAGTCTGAATTGAGAAAAGAGATTAAGTGAGAGAATACAAGGAGTTCCAAGATCTTAGATGCAAACGGGAGGAATGAAAGTGGATGGTAATTTGAAAGACAGGCGGGGTTGAGTGAGGTTTTTTTGAGTATAGGTCTGACTATTGCATGTCTGAATGAGGATAGTAGTAGTAGTAGTAGTATGGCAGTGAAGTCTGCACAGTCAATGCCAGGTCTGGTAATTTGACTGAGTGTAGGTTCCTGGTTAGGAAGGGTGATTTAGGAAGGTGTGTGAAGCGAGAGTGAAGGAGATAAAATGATGATCAGAGAGCAGAAATGGGGAAATTGTGAAGTCAGAGACTGAACACTTTCTGGTGAGAACTAGAGCTAGCCAGTGACCTTCCCTGTGAGTGCTGGCAGCAGTCCACTGTTGAAGGCCATAGGAGAAGATCAGAGAGAGAAACTGGGAAGCACTAGATGAGGACACATCATCAACATGTAGGTTGAAGTCACCAAGGAGTAATGTGGGAGTATCTGAGGACAGAAAGACAGAGAGCCAAGTTTCAAATTAGGAGAGAAAGGAGGAATGGTTGCTTGGTGGTCTGTAAATCACGGCTATCAGCAGAGGGACAGGGATGAAGAGCAGAACTGCATTCACTTCAAAAGAGGTAAAGGAGACTGATGGAGGAAGGGACAGAGGCCTGGGGCAGCAGAGCTGAGAGAGAAGTCCCTCATCCCCACCCTTGCCATCAGGGCGAAGTGTGAGAGAAAGATCAGCCACCATAGGAGAGAGCAGCTTCAGCAGATGAGTCAGAGTGTGAGAGCCAGGTTTCAGTGATAGCAAATAGGTTTAGAGAGTTAGAGAGGAGAAGGTTGTGGGTAGCATGGAGTCATTTCAGCACAAAACTGCACCCAAACACTAAATATCCCAGTTATTTTGCATCCTGGCATTCCATCTCAGCACAACAATCTTTCACCTCCACTTGTAAGCCTGTCACGGAGCAAGCTAGACACTGCACAACCCGACATGAAGGCCCTCAGAGCGATGCCTTACAATGCGCTGACGTATTTGGTTTTGTCTGGGGCCTACTCCTTCCGCCTACTTGCTGTTCTAGGTTTACATGGAAGAAGACAGAAGAAACCGTACCAGAGGAAGACGAACCTCTGGATGAAGGGGAGGATCAAGAGTGGTAGAGAATGGGAGAGTGGGCAGGAGGTGCATCAGCAGTCACTCTTCAGACAATGACTGATACACATATAGGTGTATGCATGCACTTTACACTGCTGATCATATTCATGGTGAGTGTGTCTGTATGCACTTCTCAGGTCTATGCCACCCATTCCCTGATTCTTATCCCACATACAGCATCACAACCCAACCGCCACACACCACAATTTATTATACAATCACAAAACATGCAGCCTGTCCAAAGTCTAGGCATGTCCACATTTCAACCCAAAAACGTATTTCAAGTGTACTGGTCCACTCACCGTTTTTATGGACACTTCCCCATTTCAGCGCCAATCAGTGCCTACACAGTGCCCCACTACCAGACAACAATCAAGTGCCCGCATGCAACTGTCCAATCCGAGAGGTGCTGCAATTCAATCCAACAAACAAGGCTACCCTACCACCAAAATCCCCCTTCCCCTCTGGCATTATCCACTCTCCCCTTTCAGGCACAGTGGAGGGACCTATTGTTCCCATGGTGTGCTTTCAAGTCGTTTCACAATATATTATCTATAGCACAAAATAAGATTAATCTAGAGGAGCACACATTTAGTTTCCCTAAATGTGGCATAAACATACATATCATGTATAGGGTGCCCCTTTTGCTAGTACTGTATAAAGAAATAAAGAAATACATGAAGTGCAATAAAGCACAAATTAATCATAAAGCAAAAAGAGAGACTGGGCGATGGAAAATGAGAGAGTTATGCTGAAGGTTATCTGCATTAAATTAGCCACATCAAAGAAAAAATAGGAACACTAATGTCACAGACACGTAACTTCCCCCTCAAATACCATTGCTGTGGCCTTATCTGACTAAAAGTGCTGACCGCAAAGTCAGATTGTTCCTCGTAAGTTGAGCTGGAGAAGAACCAGGATTTGTATTTAGAAACTGTTGAACATGGGGGATTCGGGAGGGATACTGACAACCCTCTGCACCCTGCAGAGATGACAGAAAAAGTAAGAAGAAGCAGAGAGAGCAGAAAGAAAAAGGAGTAGACAAATAAGATGAAGGACAGCAGATAGCAGAAATAAGCCAAAGATAAAGGTAGGAACCACAAGAAGCTGAGTAGTGGAATATGTAAATGAAAGTAAAAGAGGGAGTATCCCTTTAAGAGATAGGATTGCAGGGAAGTGTACCTCATTGAGGACTGGTAGAAAAAAGACACAGTCCACTTAAAGTGGAGAAAGGCTAGAGAAGTGGGCCTGAGAGGAGACAAGGACAAGAGAAGGAGATGACAGGATAGTGATTTGAAACAAATGGGCAGTTTCCAAGAAAAGAGAGGGAGTTAAGTGGAGTGAGCAATATCAGAAAATAATGGAACTTAGATAGCAGAGAGGCAAGGTCTAAACTGAATGAGGCAAAGAGTAGTTAGATGGAGAGAAAAGATTAAAGGTGGCAAAGAGGTGAGATCGGTGGAGAGAGAGAGCTAGGTAAAAGAGCAGTCATGCAGTGAAACATCAACCCAGTCATGGACTGGGTAGATGCTGGTTTGTAGCTGGGGACAGGAGAGAGGTCGTACAGGAGCCAAGGTCTTACTAGGTAGTCAAGATATCACAGCACAAAACTGGAAGGAAGGAACAGTGTCACAATAGGGAAGCTGATGTCAGAGCCAATAAATCAGAGAAGCACAGTACAAAATAAGAAGGAAGGAGAATGGTCAGTAACACAGCCAAGGATCAGAGTCATAAGATGAGACATGGATAAGCTTCAGACACAAAACTAGCTTATAGAACAAGCAAGGAACAACTGAAGGCGGGAAGTTTTAAAAGGGCAGGGGACCAGTAGAAACAAAGGGAAGGAAAGGGGGATTGGACAGGTTGACCAGTAATGGCTGTGACAACTAGGATAAAAACAAAGAATGACTACATACTCACTGAGACCTCTAGGATATACAAGTAACCAATAGCCAATGGATTTATTATGCTGCCTGTAGTGAAATTGTCACCATACTTGGGAACGTTCAAAATACGCCATCTTTGAGATCTTGGAAATATTAACCCTTAAAGTTTCCCAGAATGTAGGTAACAGGTGATATATCCCTGCTTGTTCTAACTGGGAAATGTTCTTATTGGTCCTCAAGGAATCATTTAGAGACTGTAACAGAGTTTTCACTGCCTGAACATACAAAAGACAATCAGATTATTGTTAGCACCCACACTATGAGTGGAGTCAGGATTCTTAGGAACTACAGCAATGAAGCTGGCGTGCGAAGAATGGGGTTCGCGGCTCGAGATCGGAGGAGCCCTATTGGAGTGCCCTTGCTGCAGCCGCAGCTGAGTTAAAGTTGCCGGCCGCAAAGCCAGATGTCTGACCCCAGTTGATCTGGGGCCGGGACCGGGATAGGCACCCCTCAGACTTGTAATCTGCTGTAGTTCCCAAGGAGAGGGCAAACTGGACCCAAAATGCAGGCCCAAGAACCAAGAGGAGGAAGCCAAAGGCTACACTGGTGCTGAAGGCTGAAACTTCACCAGGCCCAATCCGAGGGACCCAGGACAAAGGAAGGAGTCAGAGACCCCTAAGAAGAGAGGGTCTTCCCTGTGAGCCCCAGAAAAAGGTTGCCCCAAACAGCAAGCCACAAGTCACAACCCAGAACCCTACCCCCACCTATGTCAATAGCTGAACGGGGTAGCAGGGGAGTGAATAGCAGCCTGACCAGCTGAGAAAGAAATACAATGGAAACCAGGCCCAAGCCCTTGCGTCTCTACCCCCGCCTATGACAGTGGCTGACGGGGCAGGATAAGGGAAGAGAGAAGCCTACCAGGGAAACATCTGGTACTACTGGCCCTGGCCCCAAAGCTAGGGAGCGGAGCGCCAAACGGCGGACAGGAAGAAGATTTGACCTAACGCTACAAGGCCCAGTCAGGCAGTAAGCAGGGCAGGCCAGGGTCAAAGGCCCCCGGAAGACGCAAGCACAAGAGACGCCAGGCACACGCGAGAGGAGACGAGGCCTCGAGCGCAAGCCCAAGATGGCCAACGGCAGCGACTCAAAGACAGGGGGGCCGCCCAGAAGCTTGTGAGTGTAGCGCAGACATGGAGAGAGCCTAAGATACAGCCGCCACAGAAAGACGTCCGGGCTCCAGAAGGCAATACACCAGTGGGGGCGAGCACAGGGAGAAACCAAGAATGTCTAGGCAGTCCGGGTCAGAAGCGGAAGGACAACTGGCAGGGAACCCAGGAGGATCCGGAATCAAGGTCAGACAAGCCCAGGACAGGAACAGCAAGCGAGGTGCAGAGAGCTCAGGAACCAAAACAACAAAAGATAATGCTCAGGCAACCGGAAACAGGAAAACAGCTACTAAAAAAAGGCTGCCATGGCCAATTCGGAACTGGCTGGTTCAAGGGGCAAGAGCAGACACGGAGGTAACAATTATCTCCCTCTGTCTTTCTGATAACAATGGCAGCAATGTAGGGACTAAATAAGCAGCTATTTGGTGCAGATGAGATAGTAATTAACACTGGACTCCCTCTGGACTTTTATCCTGAGAATTTGGCCCTTCACCCTGAAACTCTGAGATTTGGAACAAAACCATGAAAGTTCCGAAGTATGATTGTCAAATTAATGGCAGAAGTTTCTCACCAGAAGCCATGTGCCATATTCACCTCCTAGTTGGTCAGGGAATGGGGATTTCTGAAATCCATAAACAACTACTTGAGTCAGGAAAGGTGGGCTGGGCCTGGACACTGTTGCCAGTATATGTAAAAAGTGTGTTTAGAGGATGCTGCCTCTTACACTAAAATAACAGAAAATAATTTTCAGGAAGCTAATTTACATTTCCTTTGCTTGTGGACTTCTCATGACAGCATAGTTCAGATATTCCACATCATATTTATGCGTTATGGCACCAAGCCATACCAGACACTCCCATTAAGTTGTATTCTTTTTGATGCAAAAATAAAAAATGTAGATTTTCAAATACATGTGTCACAAAGCATAAAAAAGATGTGTTACGATTTAAAAAGGTTTGGGAACCACTGACATAGTTCTGTAACCTCTGGGAAAGTGAAAGCCCTGGATTAATTTTAGACTGGTCAATACATTGCTGCCTATAGAAGAGAACACAGGCTCATCATCCACAAAGCCATTCAATGAATGTCCTTACCTGGTATTTTGGGTGAGCATCTTAGCCTTAGGTGAATTCCTTTTTTTCACCAAGGTACCAATTACATACTATTGCTCACAGTGGCCACACAAAAAACCAATCCCATTTCCATAGTGAGAGGGCTGGGAAGGAATGAAGCCATCAACACCCTCCACAGCAGCACACTTTTCTCCAGAATAACAGCACACTTCCATGGAAGCTCCTGCTCTTCTGGCCTGTGTGGGTAAACAAGTATAAACAGGATCAAATGTGGCTTAACTACAGTGGGAAGGCAGCAAGACATTGACCTACATCCAAATCTTCTCTCCAGCTGTGAAGCACCCTCCTATTCCAGTCCAGGATGCCCTACTTCTCCCTCATTGATTGGAAACAATCACAGATTTCCAGAAACATGATTACACTAGGTCCAAAGGAGGCAAGTATGTTTATCTAGAGTGCTAATTACACACATGTAACACCACTGGGTGTCAGTATAGCAAAGCAAATTGTGCAGTTACATACCTTGAATACACCTGGATAAAACAAAAACATCCAGACCTAATTGCATGGGCCATACATAATAGCATAGGTAATTGGGATGAATACAGAAAACAATATGCATAACGGAAAAACATAAAGTCTGATAATCTGTCCATGAACAGACCTTGGCATCAGCATCAGTAAAATAAAATCAATATTAATTAATACTCATGCTGCAGTGATTGTTCCATTTGCCAGTATAGTGAGGATTCATAGTGATAAGTGTGCACAAAAAGGCACAGTTAACATGTAAATCATTGGGGATTTGGAGAATTTTCTTTTGTCCTCTGTGGTGCAGTTTGTTTGCTCCAGAACGGAAACTCTTTAGCTTGCTGCATAGGACTCGTAGTCCATCACTGATCAAAATGTTGATATTATTAATGTTCCCATTATGTCACATCACGTTAAAACAGGGTATTCCAGAAGTAGCTTCAAACACATTTTCTTCATCTTTATGTACTTTTAGGCATTCCAAAAGTTTTTTTTCATACTTTTTCCATGAAGAAATGAAAGGTAAGGGCCACATCTTCTCTCTCTCTCTCTCTCTCTCTCTCTCTCTCTCTCTCTCTATATATATATATATATATATATATATATATATATATATATATATGAAAGAGGAAGCATCATGTGACTTAATTTATGTCTCCCTCAGGAGACAAGCACACCTAGGGGCAGCAGTAAGGAGGAGTTATGCAAATCTCCTCTATACTGCCTGACCCATTGGTGTAAGGATGGAGTGTGATTTTCACAGGAGTGTGCGGGGGGGATTTCCCCCTCCAACACAGTACACACCACCTTTCTCTACACACTCCCTCCCATTCGACACCTAAACAACTATACCATACACCACAATACACACCTCCTCCCTCCCCTTCAACTCACTGTCTCACATTGTCATTCGACTCATTGCCTCACACTTGGCTGCCCTCAACTTCAAATAAATAGCTAAACTGGAGACAGCGGTACTTTTCTTGCAGGCTCAATCAGTGCTCACTTTTAACCCTCTGAGCACCAGAGAGATAGGCAAACATTGCTTTGCAATGTGTTGCCTACCCCTCTGGCACTTAAAGGGTTAAGGTTACTAGCATTTAGACATTCCCCTAATCATTGCATTCTACTGTGTCTGCTCTCTTACCCCACAATGTGTTCAACATGCTGCCCCCACAATGTTTCTGTTTCCCATTGTAGCACACATTTTGCAATATACATGATCGCTCCCATATATATATATATATATATATATATATATATATATATATATATATATATATATATAATATATATTAGACCTCGCAGTGGGCATGGGGACCCCTCTTGATGTCCCCCCTGGCATAGGATAGGGGTGATCAATGCGGAGACCAGGAACACAATCACCTTCTTTCTCTACCTCCTCCTCCTCTTTAACCCAGTCTTCTAAGAATGTCCAGGTAGATTAGGAGGATCCTCAAGACCCACATGATGCAAGTAGGTCTTGAGGATCCTCCTACTCAACCCAAACAGAATGCTGAGTTGAAGAGGAGGAGGTAGAGGAAGTGGTGATTGCCTTCCTGGACACCGTATTCATCACCTATCCTATTGGATAGATGATCAATACCAGGGAGATATCAGGAGAGGTCCCAATGCCCCCAGCAAGGTCTGATTTCCTTTTTAAAAAAACAACAACAGAGCACAGTGCAGGATAAAGAGATCCTGCTTTATGTGCATTTTTTTTTATACATACACACAAGATAACTCCCATGCTAATGGGAGTGATCATGCATATTGGAAACTGTGTGCCAGATTGGGGAATATAAGCATTCTGGGCAGCATGTTAAACATAAGTATTGTGGGGCAGCATGTGCATAAGCTTTGTGGGGCAGCATGTCGAACATAAGCATTATTTGTTAGCCCCACATACACTGACTAACACTCTTCCCCCAGCCTTGTTCCCTTACCAGGCAGTATCCATAAGAATTTGTGGCTACCAGTAGGCAAGGGAACAAGGCGGGGGGGGGGGGCAGACAGTGTAAATGGGGATCTGTGGCTACCAGTAGCCAATGAAACAAGTCTGGGGGCCAAGCAGTATACATGGAGTTCTATGCCTACCTGTGGGCAAGATAACAAGGCCTGGAGGGTGTAAGAAGGTGTAAATGGGGATCTGTGGCTACCAGTGGGCAAGGGAACAGTCTGGGGGCCAGCTGGTAGCCACAAATCCACATGGATATTGCCTGACCCCCAGCCTTGTTCCCTTGCCCGCTGACAGCCACAGATACAGATAGAGGAGCTTTTTAAAATAGGAAAGGGGAGGAGAGTATAGATAGCAAAAATGGGGCAGATAGAGTAGATAGGAAATGATCATGGGGTGGAGAAGGGATGGGGATACATGTAGCCAACAAATGTAGGCAATAGGGAGGGATGCCTATTAAATGAGATGTAGCAAAAACGCAAGTAGTGGGTAAAATATGTAAAGACATCAGAATTAACTATATGTTGCCAAATGCAAGAAGTATGGTAGATAAAATGGAAGAACAAGAATTACTCGCGGTTAATGAGTATTTGGACATAACTGGTATGACTGAAACATGGTGGGATGATATACATGAGTGGGCTGTAAATATAGAGGGCTATTCCCTGTTTAGGAGAGACAGGATTAATAAAAAAGGGGGAGGTGTGTGCTTATATTTGAAACCAGAGCTAAATCCAGTTTTAAGGGCTGATATTAGTGAGGAAACTGGCCATAATGTGGAGTCCTTGTGGCTAGAAATTGAGGCAATTGTTGCTTCCAGTGTAAAAAAAGGCATTAGTGGCTATATGCTACAAACCACCAAATCGTGATGATAATGTTGAGGCCCAACTGCTATTGCAAATGAGGAAAGATGCGCATTTTGGGTATACTATAATTATAAAAGATTTAAACTATCCAGATATCAACTGGAAACATAAGATATGACAGAATGCTAAGGGAAGCAGGTTTGTGAGCATGATTAAGGATAGCTACATGTCACAAATGGTGGAAGTGCCGACAAGAAATAACAATGCATTGGACCTAGTGATATCGAATAACAAAGACATGGTATCCAATATTAAGGTAGGTAAACATTTGGAATACAGTGATCACCACATAGTTACATTTCAGATCAGTTTGTCAAAGCAAAACTGTAAAGGTTCAACCAAAACTCTAAATTTTAAAAAAGCTAACTTAAAAACGTTAAAGCGGAACTACCATGCAAAGGTAACCTGAATTGTGAAGCATCATACCCCTTTTGTGACCTCAAATATGTATGTGAAACATCCCAATGTATTTTATACATTCTGTAATATTACCCGTTTAGCAGGCTCCTGTATCGCTAACACCGCTGCCATCTTGACTTTTTCCTTCCACTGCTCATGCGCAAGTTCTCAATTGGCCTGTCAGGCAAGCGCTATGTGCCTGCCCACAGCCTTGTTTTTTTTTGTTCCATGCACGCTTGTGCGGCTCGGCGGCGTGCATGGTAATGAGGATGAATGACATCACCTTCCCATTCAACAGATGGCGATAGAAATGAACTAGTAATGTGTATGGATAATAAGTTGGTATCCACAATTCCTTCAACAATTAATGTGCACATTATCAATGAAAAATGAAATCAGATGAGCCATAAATGTGTTAGAGAAGACACTGACTAATTATCTATTCGGACACAATTATAAATCCTTTCAAAGGAGTGTACAAAAAGTTATAGCTGTCCAAAGGGAAACAAATAAACTATGTACATATGTATATGTTGATATTCCTCCAGACTTTGCCATGAATAAAGGCATCATATTTCCTATGACCGTGTGCATTGGATCACTTTCATAAACCCTGTAAGAGCCACGGAGGCTCCCAACGCATCGCGATGCGTTGGGAGCCTCCGTGGCACTTACAGGGTTAATGTGAGTTGTAAATTGCCTCTCCCCACTTCCACATTTATATTTTGGCCTGAAAGACAGTATCCCACTTTCATTAACCCTATGAGTGCCACGGAGGCTCCCAACGCATCGCGATGCGTTGGGAGCCTCCGTGGCACTTACAGGGTTAATGTGAGTTGTAAATTGCCTCTCCCCACTTCCACATTTATATTTTGGCCTGAAAGACAGTATCCCACTTTCATTAACCCTATGAGTGCCACGGAGGCTCCCAACGCATCGCGATGCGTTGGGAGCCTCCGTGGCACTTACAGGGTTAATGAAAGTGATTCAATGCACACGGTCATAGGAAATATGATGCCTTTATTCATGGTAAAGTCTGAGGGAATATCAACACATACATATGTACATAGTTTATTTGTTGCCCTTTGGACAGCTATAACTTTTTGTACGCTTCTCTGAAAGGATGTATAATTGTGTCCATTAGTCAATGTCTTCTCTAACACATTTATGGCTCATCTAATTTCATTTATAATGTACACATTCATTGTTGAAGGAAATGTGGATACCAACTTATTATCCATACACATATCTTACATTACTAGTTCATTTCTATCGCCATCTGTAAATACAGACATTAAAACCACATTTGTATAGAATTAAACATGTTGATAAAAGGAGGTTTTCATATCATTAATAGACACTAGTACACACTAAAAGTTATTCAACTTATTAATTTAGGCAGATTTCTAATGAAATTTAAATGGCGTTTTTTTTTTTACCTTTTCAAGTTTTATTTCGGCAAAGTTTGTGTCTGGTGCCTTACATAGTGCGAGCTCTTCACAGGAACGCGCTCGCACCATGCTTGGAAGACCTGAACGCGCATCCGGCAAGGAGCGCACCGGGTCATGTGTTAAAGAGCAGCATTACGTAGCATTTTTCATGCAGACTGTGGGAGGAACAACGGAGCCAAATGGCTCCGTTGCGGACATGCGCTGAAACGCTTCACTGGTACAAACAACACCAGGTACAAAAGTATTTTCTAGTTTATTCTTCTTCAATACGTTTTTGAAAAAAAAAAAAAACACAGCTGTTATTACAAAGGGAAGACACATTGATACAGACTTCATCATGTTGGGGTGGTAGTTCCCCTTTAAGAGCATCAATGCAACACATAGACTGGAATAAATTATTTAAAGTAAAAAATACTGGAAAAAATAGAATTTAAATTTAGGTTGCAGAAATATATTCAACAGTATATATCGGTGGGGAACAAATGCAAAAGAAGTAGATCACAGACAATGTAGTTAACTGCAAATATAAAGAAGAAAATGGCAAGAAAAAAAAAGTAATTTAAACTATTTAAGTCTGAAGCAACAGAATATTCTTTGTTGAAATGCAGGGAGCATAACAAAGATTGTAAAAAGGCAATTAGGTTAGCAAAAATAGATAATGAAACTCGAATTGCAAGTGAAAGCAAGACTAATCCAAAAAAGTTTTTCAAATATATAAATAACAAAAAGGTGCATTGGACCTTTGAAAAATAAGATAAGTGATTTGATTAGAGAGGGTAAGGAAAAGGCAAATGTAAACACTTTCTTTACATCAGTATATACAAGGGAACAAGAAATGGTAGAAGAGCCTCAACAAGTAGTAGATAAACCTAAACCATTATCAGATATTAGATTAACACAAGAAGAGGTTATGGGAAGACTGAACAAAATTAAGACTGACAAAGCACCGGGTCTTGATGGTATACATACAAGGCTTTTTCAGGAACTCAGTGCAGCGATAGCAAGACCCCTCTTTTACTCTTCAACGTTTCTCTCGCCACAGGGTCAGTGCCACAAGATTGGCATAAAGCCAATGTAGTGCCTCTGTTTAAGAAGGGAACTAAAACAGAACCTGGGAATTATAGACCTGAGTTTGACTTCTGTAGTGGGAAAACTGCTAGAAGGGATAATAAGGGATTATATTCATATTTAGACCGCAAAAAATAAGATTATTAGCAGGAATCAACATGGTTTTATGTGGAATAGATTATGCCAAACTAATCTTTTCAGCTTCCATGAAGAAGTAAGTAATAACCTAGATAATGGTAGGGCAGATGATGTGGTATATCTACATTTTGCAAAGGAATTTGATACAGTGCCAGACAGGAGCCTGGGGTATAAAATAAGGACATTGGGACTAGGAGATGACCTTTGCAATTGGATAGACAACTGGTTGATGGACAGGGAACAGTGTGTGGTTGTAAATGGACAATTCTCCAATACAGTATATGTTGAGAGTGGAGTGGTTCAGTACCTGGTTCACTGCTTTTTAACATGTTTAGAAATGACCTGGACATAGATATAGAGAGCAAAATATCAATATTTGCAGATGACACTAATTTATGCAAGGTATTTAATTCAGAACAGGATATTTGTTCTCTACAGATGGATTTACATAAAATGGCAGATTTGGCAAACAAATGGAATATGAAGTTTAATGTGGGAAAGTGTAAAGTCATGCATTTAGGAAGAAAAAATCCAACTGGTACTTATTAAAGTGGATCTATCACCACTTTACAAGTTCTTATCAATGTATAGAAGAGTTAGCGAATAATAATAAAACATTATTTAAGGGAAAAAAGTATTTGTGAGAAAATTACATTTTAAAGTATGCCCAGCAGCCTACTTCCGGCTAAACTGCTCTTTCCACAGTTTGCCGCACAGCCTCTGCTCCTGTCACTTTTTTCACGTTTTATTATTATTCACTAACTCTTTTACATATTGATAAAACTTGTAAAGTGGTGATAGATCCACTTTAACTTAATGGAATCATTTTAGGGGAATCATTGCTAGAGAAAGACCTGGAAATGCTTGTAAACTACAAACTTGGAAACAGTGACTAGTGTCAAATAGCAGTAACAAAAGCAGACAAAGTCCTGTCTTGCATAAAAAGGGGTATTGAAGCAAGAGTGGATAACATCATTTTGCAATTGTACAAATTGTTGGGAAGACTTCACCTCAACTATGCAGTGCAGTTTTGGGCACCAGTTCTGAAAATATATATTTTAGAACTGGAGAGAGTACAGTGAAGAATTAAGAGAATGGAGAGCTTGACGTATGAGGAACGATTAGACAAACTTGGTTTATTTAGTCTAGAGAAAAGACAACTAAGAGGAGATCTTATCACAATGTACAAGTATATGAGAGGTAAATACAAGAATCTGTCTGGTGAGCTATCCATTCCAAGGCCTGATCAAATAACCAGGGGTCACCCCTTGAGATTAGAGGAAAGGAGGTTTCAACTTCAGTAGAGGAGTACAGTACGGTCTGTTATATTATGGAATTCCTTCTGTTACATTATGGAATTCCTTGCCCAAGGAGGTGGTTATAGCAGATACAATGGATACATTTAAGAGAAGATTAGATACATTTCTTTCAAAAGGGAACATACAGGGTTATACTATGTATTATTATTCAAAACAGGAAGGTCTGATAAAGACTAACTTATTTGGCAGCAGGAAAGCTATATAATTATCATGTCTCTAGGTTATAAGGCAAAGGTTGAACTTGATGGACATGTGTCTTTTTTCAACCTAATCTACTATGTTACTATGTTATGATACCAATATCAATATATATAATTCGCTAAAATGCGACACTCCCTGTGTGCATAACCGCACATGTGCAGTAGAGACTGCCCGAACAATGCAGTCATGTGCAGTAGAGACTGCCCGAACAATGCAGTTATGTGCAGTAGAGACGAATACACCATCCTCCAGTCTGAGGCATGGCTGATCTGGAGCGGGGTGCTCTGAATGGCCCACCGCCTGTCTCCGCTCCCGGCTCTGGGGCAGCAGCCGAGGCCGCTGGGTGGCACTTTGGCCCGTGTACATGGGCCTTCAATACTAGTATAGTATAATTTATATTGTATACATACATTTTAAGAGGTTATACAAGTACTGTAGCTTTCCTTTTAGCAAGTAGTAAGCTGCCAAAATTATCACTCAATATCAGGCTGACATCAAGTTTGCAATATTAAATATGCAAACAATAAAGCTGCCACATAATGTGCTTTAAAGAGACCGTAGTCAAGACGCACAAAAGGTCGATGCTGTGGTGATATGATTTTGTTGATGTATTCAAAGCACTTCAACTTTCTAATGTAGACACACATTGCCATATGCACTAAAATTTAGGGATGCAAGGGGAGGGGAGGAGAAGGTCCCCATTAGCATACAGGATTGTCAAACTGCTGTTGATGTGGGAGGGATGCCCTCCCTTGCATATCACCAACAGTACAACAATCCTGAAGTCTGAGAGCATTCTCTCTGCTACCCCACTTGTCAGTAGGGGAGAGGACAGGATACTTTCAGAACCACAACAGCATAACTCCCTTAACTCTTTGAGTGCCATAGGGATGTGCATTGCACACCACTGTGGCACTCAAATGGTTAAAAAAATTACACCAAGCAGTAACAATCATCACCTCAGGTCTGTGTCATATTTCCTACATGTTCTGCACGCCAAGAGAACAAAGAAGGGTGTCAGGCAGCATCCATGCCGATTTATGGCCACCAGCTGCCCCCCAGCCCTGTTTCCTTGACCACTGGTAACCACAGAACCCCACGTACGCTGCCTGGCCCCCCAGACTGTTTCTCTTGTCCACTGGTAGCCAGAGAACCCTATGTACACCGTCTGCCCCCCTCCACACACACCTTTTTCATTTGCCTACTGGTAGCCATAAATCTCCATGGACACTGCCTGACCCCCAGCCCTGTTCGTTTGTACACAACATGTATGAAGTATGATACAGAGCTGAGTGGATCCCTATGGCACTCAAATAGTTAAGGGAGTGATGCTGTTCATGGTGCTGAAAGTATCCTCTCCACTCCCCTACTAAGCAAGCAGGGAAGCAGAGAGAATGCTCTCAGACTTCAGGGTTGTCTACTGCTCGTGATGTGTGAGGGAGAGCATCCCTTCCACACTGCCAGCAGTTCACATCCCTTCATGCTTATGACTGACTGAGGGGTGTTACTGTATTGGAAACTACAGGGAGATGCCAACTTCACCAGTCTCAGATAGGTGAAGTTGAGACAGTGAAGTCTAACAGCAGATGTTGCTATCCGAGTTTAGTGCGTGTGGTGAGGTGCCACATTAACATATAAACACCCCCCTTCCTTGAATACAATAATGTCTCATTATCCTTAATTTCCATATGGAAATGACTCATTATGCTGCATTACCATATGAAAATAGGCCAGTGTCGATGTGATGAGTGAAAATTCATAAATCTGTCGAAGGCATGTCAAATAGATGTCGATGTGGGCAGATTTTTGTCAGATTGATGGGATATGATGTTGAAGACATTTAAAGGGATAGTAAACCGTGAAAATAAGTTTAGTTTATATTGTAGCCCTTAAAAAAACATGAAAAATGATGTAAGTCTTACCTCCCAAGCCTTTATGGTTTGGGAGATATTCAGAAGCAAAGTTTCCCCCTGAGTGACATCACCGTTCGAGCTCTCAGATTTGGAATCCGGTCCTGGGACCGGCTGCGGCTCTCCAGAAGTGTCAAGATCATGATCTTTAAAAGGAATTTCTTAATTGGAATGGTCTACAAAGTGTGCTTTCAAGCCAGGCACACTTTGTACACAGTTCCAATTAAGTAGTTCTTTTTAAAGATCGTGATCTCGGCACTGCTAAAGAGCTGCCGGTTGATCTGTGGACCGAATTCCAAATCTGTCCACTAGATGGCAGACTTGGCTGAAACAGCCAGGAAAAGGGAACTTTATTTTACTTCTGAATATCTCCCAAACCATAAAGGTTTGGGAGATAAGACATATCATTTTTCATGTTTTTTTAAGGGCTACAATATAAAATAAACTTATTTTCAAGGTTTACTATCCCTTTAATGCATACTGTTAATGTGCCTTCAACACTGCTGCGACAGGACATCGATATTATTAGCCCTCTTCAACTTTTAGTGTATCTTCATCACATACTCACCTACATGTTGTATTACACATTTTTCTTTATTTAGAAAGCTAGTTTTTTAGTCATTTATATTTATAGATTATGCTAATGAAGGCATGCCATGCAGGCACTTCCTATCTAAATGTTACATCCCCTCACTGACAGTTAACCCTTTCAGTACTAGTGGTGGTGGGCAATGCATTGCTGGGCAGTGTCAGTGAGTTATGGGGTAATCTAGGTCTAAGATAGGAAGAGTCTGCACAGGATGCCCTGATTAGTGTAATACATCTACGTAACTCAAAACGAGTTTATTTTAAATATAAGGTGGCTAATACAACATACAAGTGATTTTAACCCTCCAACACAATGCAATGAGTTGGATACCTTGCTGGCACTCAAAGAGTTTAATCTCCTTCAAATTACAAATTACCACAATAGTTTGAGAGATATCCTCTGTTAAAATTCCCCTTCTCCTGATGCAGCTGTAAAGCTGACAGAAGGAGATCAGTGTCAGCCGACACAAGGAGGCTCTTCAGCAGAGCCGCAATAGCGCAATTTAAAAAGAAATACTTCTTTGGAACTGTCTAAAAAGTGTGCTTGCTAATCAGGCACACTTTGTAGACCGTTCCAAAGAAGTAATTCTTTTTAAATTGAGTTATTGCAGCTCCGCTGAAGAGCCGCTTGTCATTCACCGGACCAGGAACTCCTGCTGTCAGCTAACGTCAGGAGAAGGGGAGGAAGAGAGGAACTTTAACGGAGGATATCTCTCAAACCATAGCGGCTTGAGAGATAGGATTTGTGGCATTTAGCTTATTGTTTAATCTCTACATAAATCTAAAAAAAATGTATGGGAGATTACTGTCCCTTTAATATACACTTTTTTTTCTGTATGTCTTTTTTATGTTTTCTTCACTGCTTTGTTCTTCAGTTTGCACATCTTCCTTTTGTAGTTGTCTCCTTCTGAATCTATTTGACTTTCATTGCATTTAACCACTGAAGGACCAGAAACAGCAATGTATTGCACACTCCTCTGGTCCTTAAAAGGTTCACTTTGTGTAACTTTCCACCTCCTCATTTTAGCTATCATGTGCAAATATTCAGAGTAGGTCAAGTTTACAGAATGACTCTCCAAATAGAGAAGAACATTTGATTCAACATGACATTGAATGATTGATAACTGATCTACATGAATTAAAATTAAAGGCCAAGTAACATTTTATATGAAAATATATATGTTATATCGGTTTTCTTCTGATTAAACCAAGGGTACTACTACCTCTAGGAGATTACTTATTTAAAATACATTCAAGCTCAAACAGCAGTGTTAACTAACAAACAAAAGGCATTTTTATAATGCATTCTAGGGGGAGCTTGAGTCACTGACCACCGTTCCCCATAGTAAGTAATAGGAATAGCACCACCTGGTAACCTGAAGACAAAATGACAGCTTAATTTAAAAAACAAAAATTTTTTGCTATAATAATGTTTAATTTAAACTCTACCAGCAGTGGCGGCACCCTTGTACTACTGTGATGCTTCTTTAAAACAAAAACTTCTATCAATAGCATTAGCCTCTATTACAGACTATTTATTCCATTATATTTTGCAATACTGAAGCAATTTACTAAAGAGCCTGAAGAAGTGAGCAATAGGTGAGCAATTCCTCCATAAAACAACTGTAGCATGCAAAATCTCATTAATGTAAGGGTTTGAGAGATGACACTGGGGGGCAATATTTCTTTTTAACAAAGCTACAATATGGGGATTAGTAATTTGCAAGTATTACTATTCCTTTAAAAGTAAGTATTAATATCCCTTTAAAATGACCCTTCTTGTATTGGTAGTGTATACATATGTTTGAACCCTTTCGAATAAGAGACACTTAAGAACATGTATAAAGACAAATGTATTGGAAACTGTTTTTGGGGTGACATCTCTGAGGACATACATATTCCATTACCACACTGAATATAATTTTTCTTTTTTCTCCCTTTTCTCTAAGGTGACATATTTTTGACTTGTTACGAGAATCAGGAGGTAACAGGGGGCCAAAATCACAGGATTGTGCCACAATCAGGTTTATAACCACAGTTTAATAAGATCTGTGATGTCATTACACAGAATTTGCCAATATTGAGAACCGATGACAAACTTTTGAGCGTTTTGGAAAAAGGGTGCCATTTTGTGGAGAAGAAAGGTGTTACCATTGGTAACCATGTATCTCCTAGCCTTTTTTATGAGCAATAGAACAGTTCCAACATGGTTAAACTTTAAAGGTTTTTTAAATGTGTTTTGCATAAATGCAAATGTTGCAGTTTTGCCTCGGTTTCAAACAAATTAATTGGTATGGTTGGTATGCTTTCTTATGATATAAACACTTACATACATTGCAATTCAGAATATGTGATAAATTTGTTTACTTGTAGGCTAGGTTTGATCCAATATTATTCATCCCTTGAAACATAAAATAAGAGAAATTGAAAATGGAAGAAATGATTCTGCTGTAGAAAAACATATTTTGGAGTTTCTTGCGGGTGATTTGTAATTCTTTGGTTTTCAGGGTATTGAAAGAGTTAGACTAGATTGATAAATAAGAGAGAAGCCAACTGGATTTTCAAGTTGAGGACGAGGATGCCCCAGGGTTTAAATTCGGAGTGGGACATTAGTCATATTTTCTGACTTGTCCTGTCCCTGTTTGTTCCCTTGGATATCTTTGTCTTTTTTGCTTCTTGACAATTGGCTTTTCAGAATATAGCACCTCAATGCATGTTTTAATCTCAGCATTTCTAACTCTGATTTGAGGACCACAGTTCTAAACGTCTTTTAAATAGTTTCTAAGATTTACTATATTTTGTGTGATCCTTGTTGTGCTGTTCCTCTACTGATATAGATCTACTGAGGTGTTTGCCACTTTAAATTTTTACGTGGTAATAGGTTCACTACATGGAGGTGATTGACAGATGAAAGGGAGTGTATCACATTGTTTCTATACTTTTAACCAATTGTATTTGTTTCTAGTTTTAATTTAAACCAGTATTTCCAGTTGTCCTGTGAGTCTATGATTAAGAACGTGCTTTGCGCAAAATGCATAAGACGGGTATGTATTCCCATCTTTTCGTCATTTTTCTTTCTCATTATCTACATATGCCCTGCAGATTTATTTGTTTTTTAATTTTGATTCAATAAATCCTTACTTTTTAAGGAGTTTAGTGCATTGTCTGTTTGCACATTTAACTCGTGGAATGCTGCCGCATCCTTTGTACAGTTACATGTTTTGGTTCCTTCATCAGTTATTTTCGTACAGTAATATTTTTTCATACCCAGTATACCATCATTACATTTTATATGAGATAGTATTCATTTTTATTGTTTTTTAGCCATCCATCATAACATAATAACATAGTAACGTAGTTGATGAGGCTGAAAAAAGACATCCATCCATCAAGTCCAGCCCATGCCAACACATGTTGATCCAAAGGAATGCAAAAAAAAAAAAAACCCTCTGAATCCATTTCCAGTTGAGCCTCAAGTGGGTAAAAAAAATCCTTCCTGACTCCAAATGGCAGTCAGATACTTCCCTGGATTAACAACCTATCTGTATTGAAGTCATCTGTCATGATTTTCAATATTGTTCTGTGCTAGATAGTCATCCATTGTTTTTTTTTTTAAAGCAGTTGCATTATCTACAAGTACAACATACCGAGGCAAAGAATTACATAGCTTTACTGCCCTTACTGTAAAGAATCACTGCCTTTGTTTTAGTTGAAAGCATTTGATGCATTTAATACCTCATTGCAGGGATATCTTATATACACGTACCTATTTCTTATTATTTTTTATATTGGGTATATATCATCGTTTACATCTTTCATATGTCCACCACTGGTATTATAATAGGATGCATTTGATTTTTTATGTATAGGATTATATATGTGACAGACTCAAATATATTTCCCAGTCCTCACAATGGCCTAATGTTAACTATCGATAGATCTAGTAATCTCCAAATCTCTCTGGAGAGATTTAAACATTAATATTATGTTTAGAGACCCAATATTAATTAAAATACCCATTAACCCTTATCTCTCTCTCTCCCTCTACATACCAGTATTGAAGGAAAATAAATAGTTTCCCTAACTAGGCTCATAAGCCTTTATGGATTGATGTAATGGGGCATTGAAAAGAGAGAGTTTAAAAAGCAGTACCAGTGGGATGAGCAATGCATCTCAATAAAGTGACTATTAGGGCTTTAAGAATAGTGAATAGGAGGACTTCAGATATAACAACTATTATGGCTTTAGGTACAGTGACTAGGAACATTTTACATATAATAAATATTAGATGTTTAGGTACAGAGACTAGGAGAACTTTAGATACTTTAGGTATAACTTTAGGTATAATAACTATTAGAGGTTTAGTTATAGTGACTAGGAGAACACAGGTAACTTAGGACTTGCATTACAGTGACTGGGAGAACTTTAGGTATAACTATTAGGACTTCAGGTACAGTGAATAGAAGAAAGTTAAGTATAATAACTATTATGGCTTTAGGTATAGAGGCTAGGAGAACTTAAGATACATTATGTATAACTTTAGGCATAATGACTATTAGGGCTTTGGTATAATGACTAGGAGACCATTGAGTATCTTTTCTAATAATAATAACAAGAACGGGGGGTGTGGCCTGGTAGCCATGGTGAAAGGACGCATTGTGAGGGAGCTCCTGCATCACTTGCTGATAACCATATATTTCATGCTATTTGAGACGGATCTGGGACCAGGAGTACTGGTGCTGGAGGTTCAGATATTTGTTAGGTTCTCTCTCCCGCAGCCCCCCGGGGCCTGGAGGACATAGAGGCCTAGTTTGCGGTGCGAGGCACGCCACTTGTTGACTGAGCCCACCCTAGCCTAGAGATACAACATGAAGATAGGCTGACCAGATCACACCTTTAACCGGGGACACATAGGAAATAGGCATATTTCAGTACTTCACCAAAATCAAAGCAGTCCTGCAGTATGCATTTTTCCTCTGCATCCCCGGTTAAAAGTGAGGTCTGGTCAGCCTACATCAAGGGCCCCGTGGAAGAAGAAGGAGCAGTCCATATTGCCCAGACCTCTATTCTCCTGCTGTATAGCACTGGTAAGCCGGCGAACTGATTGGCCCCTCGCCTGGGGCTTATTCCACTATCACACTGGGCACTACGCTTATCCTACAGGGCCAAACACTGCTCTGCCACACTGTACCACTGAGGGACTATAGCTGCCAGGTGTATCCACCCCCCAGTTTGCTGGCCCTCCTGTTACTCCCTTGTTCTTTTTCTTTTCCTTTTTTATTTTTATTTTGATTGCCCCTCCTCATCTCACCCACATGCAATATTTCTTAGCCTCAGGGTATAGGGGACATCCACTGTGGAGCGCCACTGCGGGTGAAGATACACTCTGCCCCCACCATTCATCATAGGATTGCAGCTTCTGGAGCCTGGTTAGGGACCTACCTTGCCCTTGATGGTGGGACTTTCCTGGGCTTGATCCTCCTCTCTCCTTGGGATTCCTGGGACTCCCACACATATGCCTTGGCTATACAGGCATCTACCACTTTTTATTGTTGTGCCTCTTCCTACTGCTGGGGTATGCAAACCTCTCTGTCATTGTTACCCAGCTACATGTCTTCACATGGCCAGCCCTTATACTACTCTGATTTCTCTCACCGAATGGCTCTGATGTTGGGTCCTTGATGCTCCCGGACGGTGTGGAGTCCTCTAACGCATGTCTCCCTGCTGACCTTCCTGTTCTACTGTGGGCTTTCTGTGCTGTGGCCTCCTCATCTTCCTTCTCCTGAGTCTGTCTCCTGACTACTGCCATTTCTGCTATATCCTATTGTGGCTCCACCTGAGTCCTCCTGGTCCCTGTGCCTCCTTAGGATGGACAGATCTGTAAACAAACCCAGCAAAAATCAGCAGAAAGATAAGATGCAAAAAACCTCGTAAATGGCTTAAGCTGTGCAGATTTGTTAACGCCTCTGATCGACTTTCCACACTCTCATCATTGACAAATAAAGAAACAGAATGATCAAATAGAGGAAGTAGAGAATCGCACTTTGGGTTGTGAGAGTGATGTCCTGAAGCTACAGTCCAGAGTGGACAAATTGGAAATCATGACCCAGGAATATCTGGATAAAACCAATGACCTGGAGAATAGGAGCAGACAAAACAACTTGCACCTTATTGGTCTTCCTGAGTCGGTCAAGTTGAAGGAGCTGTGGGATTTCCTACGGCATGATCCACCTGGCCAACTGCAAATTGCTACTTCCACAGGGGCACTGACTGTGGAGAGAGTCCACAGGGTTGGCCCAGAAAGGGAGGGTGATGGCAACAGACCCCATCCGGTGGTGTTCCACCTTCTCAACTTTGTTGACAAGACGAGCTTACTTACGGTCTACCACAAATCCAACGCCATCTGATATAAAGAAAACTCTATGCTGTTGTTTCAAGATGTCTCTGCCCGTCTGTCTCTAAACACAAAGCCTTCACCCCTTATTGCAAGACCCTTCATGACAAAGGGGTGAAATTCGCCCTTTTAAATCCGGCTAAATTGAAGGTTTTTCATTAGGATGGGATTTGGTGGATAGACACCCCGGCTGAGGTGGTACACTTCATCTCTTTGCTGCCTCCTTGAGGGTTGTCACTTGACAGGTTCCAAGGCATGAACCTTCACTGGGGACATGTGCTACACTTCTGGTTTCCTTTGACTCCACTATCAAAGACCATGTTGTCCAATGTTTGTCTTACTCTCAAAGCCATAGATATCCATGTTCTTCTGTTCTTCTGTTTTTGTATTGATTATCCATACTCTTTGTGGCTTTGAAATATGCTTGGTTCATTGTACACCTCCAGTGCTTGCAAAGTTCTGCCCGTCCTGGGGGACATTGGGAGGGGGTCTCTTGTTTGGGCCCTCCTTCCCCCCTGATAGACAGCCTGCGGTCAGTGGGGGTCACCTCAGTACTATTTATTGACATTCTGATATGTCATTGTTACTGAAATATGTTAGTTTTTGTTTCTACTGTCCATTTGTTATTTCTTTCCCTACCCGTCCTCTGCCCTTGCCCTGGTCCACTGTCCGGGACTTGAACTCCCCTGTGATATCCAATTACCTCCTGAGGGGACTCTCTCTTGCTGGGAAGGGAGTCTTCTTCACACATGTGTATTTCATCTACTTTTCTACTCAAGACCACTGTACACATGGCGGATAGTACCCAATTGCGCCCGTGTCCTCTGAACGTAGTCTCTTAGAATGTGGCAGGTTTTAATAGCCCTATCAAATGTACTAGCATATTCTCTCACCTCAACTCTCTAAACTGCCAGATAGCCATAATCCAAGAAACTCACCTGACCGATGCTGAGCACCATAAGTTGCATTGAAGCTGAGTGGGCGAATGTTTGGCTTCATCCTATTCTAGACATAAATGGGGAGTGGTGATCCTGCTTCACAAAAGTTTGACTAATCAAATTTGGGGAGTGCAGGAGGATGTTGAGGGTAGGTACTTCTGGAATGGGAGGTTGCTGGCTTATCTTACCTATTAATTAATGTTTATGTCTCTAACAGTTATAACCCAGCTTTCACTTCCTTACTTCACCAAAGAATTCTGGCCAGGCCTGCTCTCATGTTGATCATCGGGGGTGATCTCAACGCCCTTGCAGATGCGCACTTGGATAGGAGCTCGGCCCCTTCGGCTGACCCAGTTTCCTCCATGAACTGCGTATTCTTCTTCAAATGGCACTTAGAGGTGGTGGATCCTTGGTGAGTCCTGCACCCACTGGAACACGACTATACCTTTTACTCCAACCCCCATCAGGTTTTTTTCCCTGCATTGACAACTTTTGATCTCTTCTCTGGTGTCGCGTGTCGTGTCTACCTGTATCCATAATATTGTCATTTCAGATCATGCCCCTATATCTATTTAATTTTCTCCCTCTCCTACTTCTATGCAATCTCATAACTCGCGAATGCCAGCTAATCTAGCTAACTCCGAACATTTCAAGACCATCAGGTAGAATGTCTTAAGTATGCATCGGATAACAAAGCCCATCTTTCTGACCCTTTTCTATTCTGGGAGGCTTCCATAGTGGTTCTCCAGATATCACGGTGCAGCTTCTCAGGCTGTCACTCTCACTTGTGCTGCACTCAGATTGGTTGAGCCTGTTTGGCCCGCCCCTGGTGAACTTTTTATTCTGGGCTAGTGGCACCTGTCATTTGCCCTTTCGTGGTGTTCCTGAGCCAGTTTTGCTGTGCTGTGTTCCTGTGTTCCTGATCTCCGGTTACTGACTTGGCTATCCCTGACTACGATCCTGTGTACCTGCTCCGTGATCTGACCCGGCCTGGCTGACGTTCCTGCTCGTTCTCCTGATCCGGCTTGTCTGAGAAACTGCTCCGTGATTCGACCCGGCCTGGCTGACGTTCCTGCATGTTTTCCTGATCCAGCTTGCCTGAATACCTGCTCCGTGATTCGACCCGGCTTGCTGACGTTCCTGTTCCGGTCTCTGCGGCCGGTCTCCGTTCCTGTCCTGCCTTGTCGCCACGGCGACATAGTGACTGTGCTCTCACTATTCATTTTGGCTTCGTGCCTAGCTGATTCCTGCCACTGAGCTGATCACTGCTGAGCTGTGTTCCTCTACCGAGCTGTTAACCCATGCAGAGCTGTGTCTTACTACCGAGCTGTTAGTCCATGCAGAGGTTGCATTCCTACTTCTGAGCTGTTAACCCGTACAGTGCTGTGTTCCTACTATCGTGCTGTCTCCAGTGCAGAGCTGTGCTACAACTATTTGCCATTAACCCTTGCAGAGCTGTGTTCCAGTGAGGGCGCGCAGCCCATACAGAGAGTTGCTGAGCCAGTTCTCTCCTTGCAGTCCGGTGTAGCTCATTACAGTGCCCGGTGGCGCCCGGCTCTGGCTATTTCTGTGCACATCTCTGTGGTTACGCCCGTAGGGCTCTTGCAATCCAGTCTCTCTATCCCGCCAGTGGGGTTATTGGCTTAAGCTCTTGCAAATCCCTCACGCACGTTTGGGTTATAAGCTCAAGGTCTGGTAACAGGTCATCTCCATAGGCCGTAGGGCTTTTGGCCCAAGCTCTTGCAATCCAGTTCATCCACGACGCCCGGAGGGGCTAGTAGTGTCAGCTCCGGTACCCAGTCATCTCCGTTATGCCCGTGGGGGCTATTAGCTCAAGGCTCTGGCAGTCTATTCGCTCAGTTCATACGCTCGTGGGGGCTACCATTGCCGTACAGCAGGTGGGAGGCAGGTTTCTCTTTGCTGGACATTTTTCTTCAGTTTTACAGACTGTGGGTGTTGAGTATTCTCCACCTTTAACACCTTGGGCGTGCCAAACTACACAACTGAGACGGACTGATTATTCTAACCATTTGTATATCAGTACTCAGTGCCTGTTCATTTCTGTATATTGTATACTGTGCATACTACTGCTATTCCGCTGTTTCACAGTGTTTCCCCTAGGGGGCGATATCTGTCATTATTTTGTTCTTAAATAAATTGCATTTTATTTTTACCCACTGGTCTGAGTGTCTTGAAAACCGTGACAGTACGAAAGGGCCATGACCTCAGACAGTAAGGGTGAAGGTAATGCACAAAACATCCACTGGAGAATGGATGTTCACGAACAGCGCCTAGACCAGTTGGCACTGGCCTTACAGACGTTGCTTGAGCGAACGGTACACCTTGATAAGCCAAACCAAAATCCGGTGGTCCCCTCAGTTACGACACCGGACAATCTGTCTGTGGCTCCTCCCAGAGGGCTAACGGCGGAGGCAACGTTACCACTAAGATATGATGGCCATCCTAACCTATGCAGGGGTTTTATTAATCAGTTGGAGATCTTTCTAGAATTAACACCCCAGGCATTTCCTAACGACCGTAGTAAGGTCGGATTTATGATTTCCCTGCTGACGGGCAGAGCACTGGCATGGGCCAACCCTCTCTGGGAGAATGCCAAACCCTGTACTCGGAACTTTGATGAGTTCGTAAAACAGTTCCGTAAAGTGTTTGAGGTTCCGGGCAGAACTGCCTCTGCTGCCAAGAGTCTAATGGAAATACAGCAGGGCGAGCGTACATTGGGAGATTATGCTATCGAATTCCGGACCTTGGCAGCAGAGGTCGGTTGGAACAACGAGGCACTGGTGGCAGCATTTGCTCAGGGCATGTCCGATACCATCAAAGATGAAATTGCTGCCAGGGAGTTACCCAGTGGCCTGGATGACTTTATAGAGTATGTTATGCTCATTGATTCTCGCATTCACGAGAGACGGTTGGCTAGAAGGGCAAGACCCAGAAATATTGGGCAGGGTAATCCTTTTAACCCACCCTCTCCTCCAATTCGTCCTGAACGGTTCCCGGAGGCAAGTGAACCAATGCAGCTAGGGTTCACCAGACTTACTAAGGAGGAACGGGCAAACCGCAAAAGACTGGGATTATGCTTGTATTGTGGCAAGGCTGGGCACCTATTACATACATGTCCGGTAAAACCGGGAAACGGGTGCACATAGGGTACCTTGAGGGACAGGCCCTAGGTGGTGTACAGCAGTCCCTTGATTCCTGCATACAGAAACCCACCATACAGGTGGCATTTTCTTGGGCAGACCTCTCGGTATCAGTCATGGCACTGGTTGATTCCGGTGCAGAGGATATTTTATGGACCAGTCCTTTGCTGAATTACTCAAAAGGGAGTCTCCACTAGCTGTTGAGGCCATCGATGGTCGTCCTCTGGAACCGGCTTTCATCACTATGGAGACTATTCCTATTTCTATGACTGTTGGGGCCCTTCATAAGGAAGCTTTACGCTTTCAAATAATTCGTTCTCCACATAATGCAGTTATACTGGGGTTTCCCTGGCTACTATTACACAACCCGCAGTTTGACTAGGAGAGATGTGAGGTTAGGTCTAGGTCTGAATACTGTGTCAAGAATTGCTTGTCCCATCCTGTCAAAATTTGCTGTACCTCCCCATCCTTGCCTACTGAATACCAGAGATTCAGTGACGTATTCAGCAAGGGGGAGGCTAGCGCTTTGCCCTCGCATAGACCCTATGACTGCGCTATTGATTTGGCCCCGGGGGTGGTGCCCCCTAGGGGTCGCACGTATCCACTGTCATGCGAGGAAACTAAGGCTATGGAGGAGTACATAGAGGATGCCCTCTAGAGAGGGATTATTCGCAAGTCTTCCTCTCCACCTGGTGCTGGACTTTTTTTTGTAAAAAAGAAAAATGGTGAGTTAAGGCCGTGTATCGATTACCGTGGGTTGAATAAGTTGATGCCCAAGAATGCCTACCCCATTCCACTCATAACCGAATTATTTGACAGGTTAAAGGGATCATCCATTTTCACTAAACTTGATCTCAGAGCTGCTTACAACCTAATCAGAATCAGGGCAGGAGATGAGTGGAAGACGGCATTCAATACCAGATCTGGGCATTATGAATACCTGGTTATGCCATTTGGGCTATCTAACGCACCAGCAGTATTCCAGGAATTCATTAACGACATCCTTCGTGATATGCTGCAATCCTGCGTGGTAGTATATCTCGATGATATTTTAATTCACTCTGCTAACCCCACGCAACACGTTAAGGATGTTTCCGAGGTTTTGTCACGACTACGGCAAAACAAGCTATTCTGTAAACTTGAGAAATGCGAATTTCATAGGTCCCAGGTACCCTTCCTGGGGTTCGTGATTTCAGTTAACGGCATTGCTATGGACCAGGAAAAGTTGGCTGCAGTACTACAGTGGCCGCGCCCTAAAGGGTTAAAAGCAATCCAACGCTTTCTGGGCTTTGCCAATTATTATAGAAAATTCATTCAGAACTTTTCCTCGATTGTCAAACCATTGTCTGACTTAACACGTAAAGGTGCTACTCCCTCTCAGTGGTCCGAGGCTGCGGAGAACGCTTTCGAGACACTTAAGTCCGCTTTTGCCTCAGCTCCAGTACTATCCCACCCTAACCCTGCCCTACCATTTACATTGGAAGTCGATGCTTCTGAGGTTGGGGTTGGGGCAGTGCTCTCCCAACGACCAGTGGAAGATGGTCCATTAAAATCTTGCGGGTTCTTCTCTAAGAAACTTTCTGTTGCCCAAAGCCACTATGAGATTGGTGACAGGGAACTCTTAGCCATTATCCTGGCACTTAAGGAATGGCGTCACCTTCTGGAGGGCACTCAGAGCCCAGTACTGATTCTAACCGATCATAAGAACCTGACATATCTCTCCGAAGCTAAGAGGTTGTCCTCCCGGCAGGCTAGGTGGGCACTGTTTCTGTCCCGATTTAACTTTATAGTGTCCTATCTACCTGGTTCTAAGAATGTCAAGGCGGATGCGCTGTCCAGACAATTTGCTTCGGACACTGAGAGGGAGGAAGAACCTGTGTCTATCATTCAGCCTGATCGCATCCTGGCTACAGTGCGTACCAGCATCACCTCACCTCTGGGGGAGGAGATTTTGGCATCTCAAGCAAGGGCACCCCCTGAAACTCCGGTTGGCAAGTGCTTTGTGGATGAGTCTTTCCATACCCGTCTGCTTGAGACTTACCACTCCTCTAAGGCGGCTGGGCACATTGGGAGGGATCAGTTGATATGGTCTCTCTCACAAGTATTTTGGTGGCCTTCTCTCAGAGCCGATTGTTCTGCTTTTACTGCAGCGTGTGCCATCTGTGCCCGTGCTAAGACACCCAGGCATCTCCCAGTGGGTCTTCTGCAACCTGTACCTAATGGTGAACGTCCCTGGTCCCATATTTCCATTGACTTTTTGGGGGAACTGCCAGTCTCTAAGGGGCACTCGTTTATCTTGATGGTGGTTGACAGATTCTCTAAGATGGCTCATTTTGTGCCCCTCTCTGGCCTCCCGTCGGCCCAGGAACTAGCTATGGTTTTTGCTAAGGAGGTATTTCGCTTGCACGGGGTACCCAGAGTGGTGGTATCAGATCGTGGTAGCCAGTTTGTGTCCAGATTCTGGAGGGCATTTTGCGCTCAGGTGGGCATCCAGTTGTCCTTTTCCTCCGCCTACCATCCCCAGACCAACGGAGCCGCCGAGTGTGCCAATCAGGGACTGAAGCAGTTCTTGCGCTGCTTCGTGAACGATCATCACGATAATTGGTCCGACCTGTTGCCGTGGGCAGAGTTCGCCAGGAACTGTGCAGTTAATTCATCGTCCGGGAGCTCCCCATTTCTTATCAACTACGGGTTCCAGCCGTGTCTGCTCCCGGACTCATTTCAAGCGCAACAGATTCCAGCTCTGGATGAGCATATCGAGCAGCTTCACTCCACTTGGGCACAGGTTCAGAGGACCCTAGGTCAGTCCTTTCGGCGACAACAGCGTCATGCCAATCGCAGACGGCTGCCAGCGGTCTCTTTCCAGGTTGGGGACAGGGTATGGCTCTCGTCCACAAATCTCAATTTGCAGGTACCCTCCAATAAGCTGGCTCCCAGATTCCTTGGTCCATTTAAAATTATCCGTAGAGTGAATCCTGTTTCCTACGCTTTGGAACTCCCGGCATCTATGTGTATACATAATGTGTTCCATGTATCTCTGCTGAAACCCTTGATATGCAATCGCTATACTACTTCTCCAGTAGTTCCTGGGCTGGTGGATGTTCAGGGTCAAGAGGAATATGAGATACAAAGCATCATTGATTCTAGGAGGTTTAGAGGGAAGTTGCAATATTTGGTCCATTGGAAGGGCTATGGCCCTGAGGAACGTTCATGGGTTGATCACAAGGACCTCCATGCACCTGGATTATTGCACAACTTCCACTCTAAATACCCCCAGAAGCCAAGACCTCCTACTGGGAGAGGGAGCCTGTTACGGTTTTCTGACACTCAGACACTGATATAGTAAAACACAGTTTTATTGAAAATAAAAATGAAAGAACAGCGCCCCTGGGGGCCAAGAATGGTAACTGTGATACAGGCCCAAATATGTCTACAGAGTAAAAGTACAGATAAGCAAACACAGGGTTAAATGTGGAGAAAATGAACAAGACAAGTTCACTGATTGGCCAACGCCCAGAATAGATATCAGTCTCTTGATGATGAAGAACAGGGTGTATTGTGTGACTGAACTAATCACTATCAGAACTTTTGGAAATGAATGCCCAGATTGACCAGCAAATGCCCTGGACCGAGCCTATACCACCTTAGTGGAGTAATCTGGAGAGAGCAACTGCTAGTAGATGGACCAGAATCGGAATCGCCCTTAACCTTGTCACGGATATAACCCTGCTTATGCCAACGGGAGAAGAGCCGTACGCACCCCTTGGGTGCCAGAGCGCATGAATACTGCACAAGCGATAGTGAGCCAACGGATGGAAATACGGTAGTAACACAATGAGCGCTAAAGGTGACCTGGACCGGAACACCACACCGGTGTCCAATGGAGCACAAACAGCAAGAGCAAATGGAGGGTCCAACGCCAGCCGGCGTGGTAGCGGTGTAACGGCACCGGAAAGGCTACAGCTCTGCTAGTGCAATTAGGGAGGTCTGGTCAGGTAGGCACATTCAGTGTTAACAGGCTCGTAAGGAATACACTGGCTTGGCAAGTAAGAATACAGGCTCAGAAATCAGAGGCAACCGGCACAGCAAGGGTTAAAACTGGTCATACACGGGTACTGGTACTGCAGTGTAAAGGAACAGGCTCAGGCAACGGTCCAATACTCGAGAGAGGATTAGTCAGAGCAACACAAACACAGTTCAGAATGTTGCCAGCCGGCGACCTGGAGCACGCAAGAACACAGGAACAGATGCAGCACTGGATCCCAACCGGAACCGGATCGGTACTTGGAGCTAGAGTCGACAGCCAGAGCCGGGTCAATCACGGAGCAGGAACGTCAGCCGAAGCCGGGTCAATCACGGAGCAGGAACGTCAGCCAGAGCCGGGTCAATCACGGAGCAGGAACGTCAGCCAGAGCCGGGTCAATCACGGAGCAGGAACGTCAGCCAGAGCCGGGTCAATCACGGAGCAGGAACGTCAGCCAGAGCCGGGTCAATCACGGAGCAGGAACAATGGGATGGTCAGACTAGCTGAGTCGGTAAACCGGAAAGCAGAAACACAGCAACAAGGCACAGGCTCAGGAACACCACGAAAGGACAAGTGCCCAGAGCCCAGTGTATAAAGGAACATTCTGGGCGGGCCAATCAGCATCCTCCAATGTACAAGCAACCCAGCAAAGATTGACAGGGAAGCACGGGAACCGTGATAGTACCCCCCTCTCAAAGACCCCCTCCCCTGCCGGAGGGTCTCGGTTTCTGAGGATATTTAGAGTGAAAGTTCCGCAGCAATCGTGGAGCATGGAGGTCCTTGTGGTCTACCCAAGAGCGCTCCTCAGGCCCATACCCTTTCCAGTGGTGCAAATATTGCAACTTGCCTCTAAATCTCCTGGAGTCAATAATGCTCTGGACTTCGTATTCCTCTTGGCCCTGCACATCCACCGGCCCAGGAACCACCGGAGTGGTAGTATAGCGGTTGCAAACCAAGGGCTTCAGTAATGACACATGGAACACATTGTGTATACGCATAGTATTAGGAAGCTCCAATGCATATGCCACAGGATTGACCTTGCGAATAATCTTAAATGGCCCAATGAACCGGGGCGCCAGTTTGTTCGAAGGCACTTGCAGGTTGAGATTCCTGGAGGAAAGCCATACCCTGTCCCCAACCTGGAAGGAAACCGCTGGCAACCGCCTGCGATTGGCATGCCGCTGATGTCTGTGGAAGGACTGACTGAGGGACCTTTGTACCTGTGCCCAAGTGGAGGGGAGCTGCTCCATGTGCTCATCCAGAGCCGGAATCTGTTGGGACTGAAATGAGTCTGGGAGTAGACAGGGTTGGAACCCATAATTGACAAGGAATGGAGAGCTCCCAGACGATGAATTAACCGCACAGTTCCTGGCGAACTCCGCCCACGGCAACAGGTCGGCCCAGTTATCATGATGATCAGTCACAAAGCAGAGCAAAAACTGCTCCAGTCCCTGATTGGCACGCTCAGCGGTCCCGTTGGTCTGGGGATGGTAGGCGGAGGAAAATGACAACTGAATGCCCATCTGGCCACAAAAAGCCCTCCAGAATCTCGACACGAATTGATTCCCCCGGTCAGATACAATCACTCTGGGAACCCAGTGCAAGCGGAATACTTCTCTGGCAAAAATTGTTGCCAATTCCTGGGCCGAAGGAAGGCCAGAGAGGGGCACGAAATGAGCCATCTTAGAGAACCTATCTACCACCATCAGTATAAACATAAAGCCCTTGGAAGTTGGCAGCTCTCCCAAAAAATCAATAGAGATGTGGGACCACGGACGATCACCATTGGGCACAGGTTGGAGCAGTCCCACTGGGAGATGCCTGGGAGTTTTGGCACGGGCACAGGTGGCACAAGCAGCGGTAAACGCAGAACAGTCAGCCTTCAGGGAAGGCCACCAGAATGTACGGGACAATGACCATGCCAACTGATCCCTGCCAATGTGCCCAGCTGCCTTGGATGAGTGATAGGTCTCGAGTAGCCGGGTACGAAAAGGCTCGTCCACAAAGCACTTGCCAACTGGGGTTTCAGGAGGTGCCTGTGCTTGTGACGCCAAGATTTGCTCTCCCAGTGGCGAAGTGATGCTGGTACGAATAGTGGCCAGAATCCTATCTGGCTGAATTATGGGAACCGGCGTCTCATCCCTCTCAATGTCTGTGCAGAATTGTCTAGAAAGGGCATCTGCCCTTATGTTCTTAGACCCTGGTAGGTACGATACTATGAAGTTAAATCTGGACAGAAATAGGGCCCATCGAGCCTGGCGAGATGACAGCCTTTGGGCCTCGGATAGGTATATCAAGTTCTTATGGTCCGTGAGGATCAAAACTGGGGTTCTTGTGCCTTCCAGAAGATGTCGCCATTCTTTTAATGCCAAGATGATAGCCAACAGTTCCCTATCACCAATTTCGTAATGGCTTTGGGCACTAGAAAGTTTTTTGGAAAAGAACCCACAGGGCCTCAGGTTCCCCCCTTCCTTGGGACGTTGGGAGAGGACTGCCCCTACCCCAGCCTCGGAGGCATCTACCTCTAGTGTAAAAGGCAGGGTGGGATTAGGGTGGGATAGTATAGGGGCAGATGCAAACGCCTTCTTGAGGGTTTCAAAGGCTCTCTCAGCTGCCTCAGACCATTGAGAGGGATTTGCACCCTTATGCGTAAGGTCAGAGAGGGGTTTTGTAATGATAGAAAAGTTCTGAATAAACTTTCTGTAGTAATTGGCAAAGCCCAAGAACCTTTGGATAGCTTTTAACCCCTTGGGTCGTGGCCATTGTAAGACTGCAGCCAACTTCTCTTGGTCCATAGCTATGCCATCTTTAGATATAACAAAACCCAAAAAAGGTACTTTGGAACAATGAAATTCGCATTTTTCCAGTTTACAGAACAATTTGTTCTTGCGTAATCGAAGCAATACCTCAGAAACATCCTGGATGTGCTGGGTTAAATTAGCAGAGTGACTCAAACTATCGTCCAGGTAAACAACCACATGAGACTGTAACATGTCGCGGAGGATATCGTTGATGAACTCTTGGAATACGGCAGGTGCATTACATAACCCAAATGGCATCACTAGATATTCGTAGTGGCCTGACCTAGAATTGAATGCCGTCTTCCACTCATCACCGGCCTTTATCCTTATTAGGTTGTAGGCGGCACGTAAATCGAGTTTCGTAAAAATAGAGGAGCCTTTCAACCTGTCAAATAACTCTGTGATGAGTGGAATGGGGTATGCGTTTCTGGACATCAGCTTATTGAGGCCACGGTAGTCAATACAAGGTCGTAGTTCGCCATTCTTTTTTTTCACGAAAAAGAACCCTGCACCTGCCGGAGAGGATGATTTATGAATAATCCCTCATCTGAGAGCATCCTCAATGTATTCCTCCATGGCCCTAGTCTCCTCACAGGACAATGGATACGTCCTACCCCTCGGTGGCACCACTCCCGGGGGCAAATCAATGGTGCAATCATATGGCCGATGCATAGGCAGTGCGCTGGCCTCACCCTTACTGAATACGTCGCTGAACTTTCTGTATTCAGCTGGCAACGAGGGAGAGGTACATATAATCTTGACAGGACGAGATATACAGTGACCAGAGCAGTGGTCAGACCATGACTTAATTTCACAAGTTTGCCAGTCAAACTGGGGGTTGTGCAGCATTAACCAAGGGAACCCCAGAATGACTGCATGATGGGGAGAGTGAATAATCTGGAAACAAACCTCCTCCTTGTGGAGGGCCCCAACAGACATAGTGAGGAGAGTAGTCTCCATGGTGATAAGGGCTGGTTCAAGAGGTCTGCCATCAATAGCCTCAATGGCTAGCGGAGTATCTCTTTTAGACAGAGGAATATTGTGTCTTTCAGCAAACGCCCGGTCCATGAAATAGCCTGCTGCGCCAGAATCTACCAAGGCTAGTACCTCTACAGCTTGGTCGCCCAGGAGAAAACTCACCGGTATGGTGGGTTTATTAGAGCAAGGATCCAGGGACGATTGTACACCACCTAGGGCCTGTCCCCCAAGGTACCCTAGGTGTGTGCGTTTCCCGGACGTACCTGACATGTGCGTAGTAAATGCCCATTTTTGCCACAATATAGGCATAACCCTTGTCTTTTGCGGTAAGCCCGCTCCTCCTTGGACAGCCTGGTGAAGCCGATTTGCATAGGCTCCCCTGTTTCAGGTACCCAGTCAGGAGGAGTGGGAGGAGAGGGTGGGTTAAAAGACTTATCGTGCCCATGGGTCTTGGAACTTGCCCTTTTTGCCAGGCGCCTTTCGCGCATGCGGGTATCAATGAGTATCACGTAATCTATATACTCATCCAAATCAGTGGGTACTTCCCTGGCCGCAATCTCATCTTTAATGGGGTCCGATAACCCTTGGGTAAAGACTGCCAGTAGTGCCTCATTATTCCAGGCCACTTCTGCAGCTAAAATATGAAATTCTATTGCATAATCAGCCACAGTACAATCGCCCATCTGTATAACCATCGGTTTTTTGGCCGCAGAGGTGGCTCTCCCAGGCATCTAAAATACTCTGCGGAACTGTCTGACAAATTTGTTAAAGCTCAGAGTACATGGTTTAGCCTGCTCCCATAGAGGATTAGCCCATGCCAGGGCTTTGCCAGTTAATAGAGATATCATGAACCCCACCTTGCTACGGTCATTCGGAAAGGCGTGGGGTGTGAGTTCAAGAAATATCTCTAATTGGTTAAGAAAACCTCTGCACAGTGTGGGTTCGCCATCGTATCTTAGGGGTAACTGTGCTGCCGCCGTTAAACTTCTAGAGGAAGCCAACATTTGCCCATGGGTACTATCCGGTGTCATAACTGGGGGGGCCACCGGATTTTGATCTGGTTTACCAAGGTGTACCGTACGTTCTAGTAGGGTTTGCATAGCCAATGCCAACTGGTCTAAGCATTGCTTGTGAACATCCATCCTCCAGTGGAGGTTCTGTGTATTACTGTCACCTTTGCCATCTGAGGTAATGGCCCTTTCGTACTGTTACGGTTTTCTGACACTCAGACACTGATATAGTAAAACGCAGTTTTATTGAAAATAAAAATGAAAGAACAGCGCCCCTAGGGGCCAAGAATGGTAACTGTGATACAGGCCCAAATATGTCTACAGAGTAAAAGTACAGATAAGCAAACACAGGGATAAATGTGGAGAAAATGAACAAGACAAGTTCACTGACTGGCCAACGCCCAGAATACATACCAGTCTCTTGATGATGAAGAGAAGGGTGTATTGTGTGACTGAACTAATCACTCTCAGAACTTTTGGAAATGAACGCCCAGATTGACCAGCGAATGCCCTGGACCGAGCCTATACCACCTTAGTGGAGTAATCTGGAGAGAGCCACTGCCAGTAGATGGACCAGAATCGGAATCGCCCTTAACCTTGTCACGGATATAACCCTGCTTATGCCAACGGGAGAAGAGCCGTACGCACCCCTTGGGTGCCAGAGCGCATGAATACTGCACAAGCGATAGTGAGCCAACGGATGGAAATACGGTAGTAACACAATGAGCGCTAAAGGTGACCTGGACTGGAACACCATACCGGTGTCCAATGGAGCACAAACAGCAAGAGCAAATGGAGGGTCCAACGCCAGCCGGCGTGGTAGCAGTGTAACAGCACCGGAAAGGCTACAGCTCTGCTAGTGCAATTAGGGAGGTCTGGTCAGGTAGGCACATTCAGTGTTAACAGGCTCGTAAGGAATACACTGGCTTGGCAAGTAAGAATACAGGCTCAGAAATCAGAGGCAACCGGCACAGCAAGGGTTAAAACTGGTCATACACGGGTACTGGTACTGCAGTGCAAAGGAACAGGCTCAGGCAACGGTCCAATACTCGAGAGAGGATTAGTCAGAGCAACACAAACACAGTTCAGAATGTTGCCAGCCGGTGACCTGGAACACACAGGAACACAGGAACAGATGCAGCACTGGATCCCAACCGGAACCGGATCGGTACTTGGAGCTAGAGTCGACAGCCAGAGCCGGGTCAATCACGGAGCAGGAAAGTCAGCCGAAGCCGGGTCAATCACGGAGCAGGAACGTCAGCCAGAGCCGGGTCAATCACGGAGCAGGAACGTCAGCCAGAGCCGGGTCAATCACGGAGCAGGAACGTCAGCCAGAGCCGGGTCAATCATGGAGCAGGAACGTCAGCCAGAGCCGGGTCAATCACGGAGCAGGAACAATGGGATGGTCAGACTAGCTGAGTTGGTAAACCGGAAAGCAGAAACACAGCAACAAGGAGCAGGCTCAGTAACACCACGAAAGGGCAACTGACAAGTGCCCAGAGCCCAGTGTATAAAGGAACATTCTGGGCGGGCCAGTCAGCATCCTCCAATGTACAAGCAACCCAGCAAAGATTGACAGGGAAGCACGGGAACCGTGATAGGGCCTTTGAGGGGGGGTACTATCACGGTGCAGCTTCTCAGGCTGTCACTCTCACTTGTGCTGCGCTCCGATTGGTTGAGCCTGTTTGCCCTTTCGTGGTGTTCCTGAGCCAGTTTTGCTGTGCTGTGTTCCTGTGTTCCTGATCTCCGGTCACCGACTTGGCTATCCCTGACTATGATCCTGTGTACCTGCTCCGTGATCTGACCCGGCCTGGCTGACGTTTCTGCTCGTTCTCCTGATCCGGCTTGTCTGAGAAACTGCTCCGTGATTCAACCCGGCCTGGCTGAAGTTCCTGCTTGTTTTCCTGATCCAGCTTGCCTGAATACCTGCTCCGTGATTCGACCCGGCTTGCTGACGTTCCTGTTCCTGTCCTGCCTTGCCGCCACGGCGACATAGTGACTGTGCTCTCACTATTCATTTTGGCTCTGTGCCTAGCTGATTCCTGCCACTGAGCTGATCACTGCTGAGCTGTGTTCCTCTACCGAGCTGTTAACCCGGGCAGAGCTGTGTCTTACTACTGAGCTGTTAGTCCATGCAGAGGTTGCGTTCCTACTTCTGAGCTGTTAACCCGTACAGTGCTGTGTTCCTACTATCGTGCTGTCTCCAGTGCAGAGCTGTGCTACAACTATTTGCCATTAACCCGTGCAGAGTTGTGTTCCAGTGAGGGCGCGCAGCCCATACAGAGAGTTGCCTTGTGCTGAGCCAGTTCTCTCCTTGCAGTCCGGTGTAGCTCATTACCGCGCCCGGTGGCGCCCGGCTCTGGCTATTTCTGTGCACATCTCTGTGGTTACACCCGTAGGGCTCTTGCAATCCAGTCTCTCTATCCCGCCAGTGGGGTTATTGGCTTAAGCTCTTGCAAATCCATCATGCACGTTTGGGTTATAAGCTCAAGGTCTGGTAAAATGTCATCTCCATAGGCCGTAGGGCTTTTGGCCCAAGCTCTTGCAATCCATTTCATCCATGACGCCCGGAGGGGCTAGTGGTTTCAGCTCCGGTACCCAGTCATCTCTGTTACGCCCTTGGGGGCTATTCGCTCAAGGCTCTGGCAGTCTATTCGCTCAGTTCATACGCCCGTGGGGGCTACCATTGCCGTACAGCAGGTGGGAGGCAGGTTTCTCTTTGCTGGACATTTTTCTTCAGTTTTACAGACTGTGGGTGTTGAGTATTCTCCACCTTTAACACCTTGGGCGTGCCAAACTACACAACTGAGACGGACTGATTATTCTAACCATTTGTATATCAGTACTCAGTGCCTGTTCATTTCTGTATATTGTATACTGTGCATGCTACTGCTATTCCGCTGTTTCACAGTGTTTCCCCTAGGGGGCGATATCTGTCATTATTTTGTTCTTAAATAAATTGCATTTTATTTTTACCCACTGGTCTGAGTGCCTTGAAAACCGTGACACCAGAGTAGCATTATTGCTCTTGCTAATAAATGCAAGAAGATTGCTGTCAAACTTCTTAATCTCAACGCCGTTCTCACTTGATACCATACCATACCAAGCATACAAAGAGCATCACTCTGATGCAAACTGTTCGACCTACCCAGAGGCCAGAAGAGCCTACAACTATGTCCTTTGCGGGAGGGCTCAATTCTCCTTTGATTTTGCACGCAGATGTTTTTTTCAAAGAGGCCAACAGATCTGTCCAGCTGCTTTTAAATCTGTTGCGACAGTGCCGTGGTTCTTCTGTGATTCCTGGCATAGGAAGTCAGACTGGAAAGACTCTCACCACACCGGGAGCTATTAACGAGGCCTTCCAGTCCTATTATGAATCATTGGGATTTAGGTATAGTGACTAAAAGAACTTTAGGTATAATAATTATTAGTGCATTAGGAACAGTGAATAGGGGGAACTTTAGGTACAATAACTGTTAACGTTTTAGGTATAGTGACAAGAAGAACTTTAGGCATAATAACTATTAAGGCTTTAGGTATAGTGACTAGGAAAAGTTTAGTTATAAACTGGCTTTTGGTATAGTGACAAGGAGAACTTTAGGGTTCAGCTGGTCATTTCTATTAGGGCCATTAATGAAATTAAACTAATGGCGGTAGTTTTAAGCCACAGTTAGGTATTCTACTACCTGTGCTGTGACAAGCTACCACCAGTCAGAAAAGCATGATGGGCACAACATTAGCACCCATTTAAAGCTATGGGGCAGCACATCCAAGTACCTTTCTGTTATATGCTGCGGCTATTAATGTGTTTAGGGACTGCAAGTTCTGCAGAGGATTTAGCTACTACCAAAGATAGGTGTGGAGTCCTAAGGTGTGGTAAAAACCACCATCATCCAATAGAAAAAGTAATAACATCACACATGCATGTGCAACCAGGTATCCCTATACTAATAAACTGCAGATGTATTGATATGGGGCCCTATATTAATGCATCCAGGTTACAAAAAACATAAATAAAACAAAAAATATATAAACCATTGAGTGCCAGAGGGGTATGCAATGGTTTACTTTGAAAATGTCGCACACAAAACAACGTGCAACTAAATGGCGCATTAACCATGTCGTCGTGATGAAAAGGACGACATGAGATCATTCTATCATTCAAAGGGTATGCAGGTGGATAGATTCTGGATCAGGAGAGGTAAGAGATGCCAAGAAGAGGGACGAGAAGAGACATGTTGGCAACTAACCAGAACTGGGTGTCTAACCCAGTCGAGGCCTACAACCTAGAGGCGGAAGTAGCCTCTTCACTTCTGAGTACCCACTTTGCTTGCTTCAAAATCCAAACATTTATGGAGTCTGGCTCTTTCTCCTCCAAAGTTCAAGTCACGAGAAAAATATGTCACTTCCGGTCTTCTATCTTAAGTATAAATCTATAATTCCGGTTGTTTCTTCTGGATATACTCCTATCTCCCACACTGCACTATTGCTTTCCAAGTTTCTCTTTTTTTGTGTTCCTCTCCATCTGAATCACACCAGCATGACATGGAACATGCATCCATCCTTCAATAAATGTTTGGCAATGGGCCAGTCTTGTTTTCTCCAATATAAATGTCTCCAAAGAGACAGTGGGTGGAAAGAACAAGATCTGCCTTTGTGAGTCCTTATGGTTTTTTCTTGTTAATGCGCTAGGAGCGCCTCCTGTTTTTTTCTTCTTTCCTACATTACATATTTTATCTGTAGACAAAATAAACATTCACAGACCTTTTATCCCATTAAGGACCAGGGTTTTTTTTTTTTCAACAAGAGAGGACCAGAGCCATTTCATTTGTAATGCTTTAGAAAGCTTAGTGGCATGTACTTTCTGCTTCTCAAGTCTCTTTCCAATGCCCCCTGGAAACCCCAGATACCAGATACCCATATATGCTAACTCTCTCTAGCTTGGTCCACAGCCCGCTGTTAGTCACACATTCCCCACATTCTGACCCACCTAACCTGGCTCCACTGCCCACTGGTTGTCACACATCCCCCACATATTCTGTCGGACCCCTCCCCCATCCTGTTTGCTGATAGTTAAATCCCCACATACTCTGGCTACACCAGATTGGTGCCACTGTCTACTGGTAGTCACAGATCCCCTATATATGCTGTCTGACACCCAGTCTAGTGCCACTGTCCACTGGTGGTCACAGATCCCACAGATACACTGTTTAACACCCCCTCCTTGTTCCATTATTCACTAGCAGTCACAGATCCACACATACTCTGTCTAAACCCCACCCTGTTTCCACTGTCTATTGGTAGTCATAAATTCTTCACATACATTGTCTGATCCCCCCAGCCTAGATCCACTATCCACCTGTAGTAACAGCTAGGCTCCTGAATCGACACCCACTACACTTTGCCAACCCATACCAGTGAGGTACCATTTTTCTCAGACTTTCACTAGGTACTGAATATTCTAGGATATTCCATAGTGTTGAAAGATTTGAAGATTTTAAAAGAGACTGAAGTGTAAAAAAGAAAATTGTTTTATTATATTCTAGAAATAATTGTATGCTCTAACCTAGGCATGGAAAGACAGGCTGCTCCTTATTTAATGTGACTAGCTGTCTACTCTCTAAAATGCTATGCATGGTCTACTTTTCTTGATTTCATTAATTGTTATAAAATTTTAGTACAGGCAATTCTTATTTGAAAAATTTATGAAAAATGATAGATTGTAGCTGGAATAGTTTTATACTTCTGGTATCCCCTGTTGTATGTAAACCCATTGTTCTTGGAAGAGTAGTGTAGCTAAATATTACAGAAGGAAATTCAATTATTCAAAACTAAAATTATATTTGAACTGGCAGAATGTGAAGTAGCTCAATTTTTAATTTAGAGTCATCTTCTGTAGACATTTGTGCTTACCAGCCTAGGGGTAAAAAGGCAAATAATCCATCATTTGATGCAGCTGAATGTCTAATTTCCATAAAGGTATACCTTGCTACCTTTTCTTCATATCTCTGCTAGTTATTACTATTTTAGTGCAGGTGGGTAATTTATAAAAAGAAAGTGGCAGATGTAGGTTAGTGCTCCTAGCTAGCACCTCATGTTCTTCTTCTTCTTCTTCATTTTTATAGCTCCAGCTTATTCTGAAACACTGTACAAAAGGGAACAGACATACAGAGGTGTTAAATAGTACAAATGGAACAATTAAAAACAAAAGGATCAGAAGGCCCTCCTTGTGAGAGCTTATGGTTTAGAGGTCAACCCATACACGGGGTAAAGTTTTCTTAGGCAGGTAACAGGTACTGAATTAACTAGGAAATTCAATGGTTTTCAAGGTTTTTAGTATCTATGAAGTAGTGGGAATATAATATTTTGTTCCTATTGCACTATGTAATGGAATATTTGTGCACATCTGCCTAGCCTTAGAAAGGCAAACAGACACACACAATATGGGTGAATGTCTAAGTATACCTTGTATACATTGCCTTTATATCAAATAGTTATTGCCATTTAGTGCAGGCAGCCAATTTCAAGAACAAAGCGGATAAATGTAGTTTTGTACTTCTTGTAACCCCTACAGTATGTCTGCTCATGCCATTTTTCTCTGAAGAGCAGTAGCTAATGAATACAGTAGGAAGTTCCATGATTTCCAATTATTTCAGTACCTTTAAGGTGTGGACATTGTTAACAAAATGCCTTTTTTTAAATTTAGTTCCATGATAAATAAACATTTATTCACACCAGGCTCAGGGTAGAAAGGCAATGGATCCCTCATTTCGTGCAGTGTTATATCTGCTTTCATGATAACTATACTTTTAGGGGGTTATTTTGGTGTTTTGTGGTAATTTTGCCTTCAAACTGTGTATCAGAGCATTTTGCTTATGTCCATGAAAATATAAATTATGTTACCAATTTAAGGCCCCAGGGAAGGACATACATTTGTGCACCGATACATATTTGGTATCATTGTACTCACAATATATGTGTTATTCATAGTTCATACATTTTGTATTTGTTGTTCTAACCTTGCTTGATATGATATACAGTAAATTGTGACATTAGTATACATTTCTGAAATATTTTTGAAAAACCCTATTTTTAATAAACTTTCATTGCTTCATCATTTTATGTAGGAAGAAACTTCAGCCATTTTCTGATTCATAAGTTTGTCTGCTTTCTGGAAATATATACTTTTATATAGTTATTAAGTTATTCAGGTAGATTTACCTTATAATCAATGGAATGTGCATTTTAGTTCGTAAAGTTCAAAATACCATTTTGTGCTCCTGGTAATTAGGGGTCTGTGTAGGCCAGACATGTCGGTAAAACGATACAAATTTGATATTTTTAGTACTCATGCCGGTCATGGCTTTTAATCCTTTGAGTGCCAGAGGGGTACACAACACATTGCGTTGAGTACCCCTCTGGCACTCAAAGGGTTAAAAAGAAATGAAACTTTCACAATCACATCAATGTTTTGATATGCAGCATTTAATATTAGCAGAATAAATACTTTTTTTATGACATAATAGCTTTTCACATGATGAAAACTTTACTTCACATGAGTCTCCATGATAAAGCAGAATTTGTTCTGAAAAAAGCAATATATAACTTTCCATATATAAGTAGATAGATACCTGTGGGAATCATGCCTAAACAGTGGATAGCAAAATTGCTGAAAATGTGGCCCCCGCATCCAGGGTCTAAGAAATGGCCTAAACCCCTGACACTGAAAGGGTTAAGCCAGTGGCATCTTGATTTGTTCTCAGTGGTGAAGTTGGTTTGGGCAGGAATCACTCCACTTTTCTTTGTACATCAATACACAAACACAGTATAAATTATCATTTATTTTGCACCTGCTTTTATTAATATACATTTTATAAAATCTGAAATGTGCATTGTTTATCCAAGTTCATTTTCAGTCTAGTTAAAAAAAAACATTTTAAAATTTCCACTGGTGTCCCTGTCTCTCTCTCTCTCATAAGTAATCACATAATATATAATAAACCACATATACATCATGTATAGATTTATGGACATGCATATTAATAGAATTGGAACGTATTTGGCGCAGCTGAAATCTGGTTTTTCAACCTTTGTGTTAGTGCCTTATTCTTGTTACTCAACAGCCTATGCTTGCCAAGTTACTCTGCATTCTTCCATCTGAATATGGGGAACTGACATAAATGAAAATGATTGCTTGCTTACTGACACACCTCTCACACACCCCTCACACACCTCTCAATGCCTCTAATCACAAGACTGCCAGATGGGACCAGCAGTCATGTGTCAGACAAGAGCTCAGTGATTTTTTAGTACCTGCTGCCTCGCAATTGTAAACAATGGGGGGGAGTGCCTATAGAATCAATTTGATGGTTCAAAACAAGCATAACAGCACACGTTTCATACATGATATTATAACAGAAGAGCATTAGTTAACTCTTTGAGTGCCAAGCAGTGCATTGCGTACCCCTCTGGCACTCAAAGGGTTAAATCCTTATACAAATCATGTTTAAAGTTACTAGAGATGAATAGGTTAAAATGCTTAACCCCTTAAGGACCAGCGGTCCTGGGAAGTTTCCGTCCCATAAGGACTGCTTTGATCCTTGACAACGCGCCAGTACACGTGACCTGTTGCGTATATCGGTGCGCCGCTTTGGGGCTTGAAAGAGATCGCTCCAGTCTTGGAGCGGTCAATTATAGGCCCTAAAATTTGGTGACATACTAAGTATTTAAGGACCATGCCGGTCATAGTACGTCACGGAATCCTTAAGGGGTTAAACTGATTAATTAACAGTGAGAAATACATTGCCATTTATTCAGTTACTAAGATACAAATCTAAGGAAAGGAGTAACATTGTTCATGTTGTTTTTCTATTTATATAGTAAATAGGATGCTGCAACTATAAGCACTGATAAATGGGAAGTTTAAAGATAATTGTAACATATCCACAATAGCGGGAGCGTCATTCTTCACAGGATTTATGATTATTCCTCCCTATTAATTTATTCTACCCCCTTTGGTGAAAGGTCATATATTCTGGACGAAGTGAGACAATGTACGTACAGGTGCCCACAGGCCAGGGAACTCCATCTCCTGAGATTAGAGGAGTATATATACATGTAAATACCACGTACTCTATGCTAGCATCTGTAAAATGTCTCTGTTTGCTGAGGCTTAAAGGGATAGCAATGTTTCACAAAAACAGCAGCTCCAATTAATCTTCATAGTATTTGAGCCATAGAGAGTGTTATTTCAGAGTCAGAGTAGTTTAAGAGTAATTGAATGATAAAGTATGCCCCCTGCCCCTTTTACCTAGTGTAAGCCACCTCCCCATAGATATCGAATCTGGTCTTGAGACCAGACAACTCACAGCAAGGGACACTCTTCTTACTGTGAACATATGGGAAACACAGTCCCCCTTGACAAGTTTCACTTATGCTAACTGAAGATTGTCTATCTCTGAGATCCATTTGGACAGCTGTTCTGAGGTGAGCAGTGTTACATCAATAAAAGTGGTGGGAGGGGGATACTTTATCATTCAATTACTCTTGAACTACATCTCTGACAGTATTGAAATAACACTCTTCATGGCCCAAATACTATGAAGATTAATTGGAGCTGCTTTTATTATGAAACATTACTATACCTTTAAAATCTAGTCTTACACAGCATTCCCCTTCCCCAAGTGTTTCCCATGTGAAGTGCTTAGCTTGATGTTGGAGGGCCAGCAGTGTCCTTGACTCCCTGGTCCTCCTCTGCATTCACCTCCATATTTTCAGAATAAAGTAAAAAAAAAAAAAAAACCCTATCAACCCATTACAAATGTGACTTCTTCATCTGGATGATGATTGTCTAAGTCAGGTTATTCTAGGACAAGTTATGTGCTCTGTGTAACCCCACCTCCAAGTCAATGGGAGTACAGTAAAGGATTTGACTAGGGATTGGTAATTGCTCAGGCAATGGTCCAAGCAGGACTAAAGGTGTGTGTGTTTTTTAACGTGTTAATGACAGTGACAGTGGCTTGAAGGGTTTTTCTACAACTGTTAAGGAGAATGCAGTGGAGGACCAGGGAGCTTAGGACATAGCTGGATATTTGACATCATAGTATGAGGGGGTGCGTTATGGGTAGTGTTGTGTCTTTGGGGGAAGGGGGCTTAATGTTTTATTGCTGTTAGTAGTGTTTGGGAGGGTGGGGTGCCCCTTGTTATTTGGATGATGATATATGGGTTTTTTTTGTCCCCAATATTAAAGTGGAACTATCATCACTATTATGGCAAAACACAGAGGCTCCTATTATGCATTAAATCTCCGTCTTTACTACTCAGCAGCAAGTTTAAATGTTTTTAAATAAAGAAAAAATAAATGAACAAATGTTTGGGTAACCCCACCCCTTATATAGGTAACCAATAATATTCCCCTAAGGTATACAAGTGCAGGTACAGGTGTATCAACTTCCTCTTTCTTGCTGTTCACAGCTAAGATAAGTACCTGACTGTTTCAATTTAATATAATTTTCTAGATTCCACCTCTCCGTTGTACCCTCCGTTAATCTGCTTGGCCGCATCTCTTCTCCTCAGCTCTCACCACTTGCTCGTCTATTCGGCAGTCGTGGCATCCATCTTTGTTCAGGGTGCTTACCCTAATATCGAATTCTGCGCATGCGTGAGTTACCTCAGCAGCCAGTACCAGTTCCTGGCTGCCTAAGTTGACGAGCAGATGCCCTCTACTGTCCTTCTCACTTACATTAAGCTCTCTGTGGTAAAATACTTACCCTTATCACTGTAGTTCAAAATTTCCTACATTTTTGGTTAGATTTATTATTCCTACAATATAATATTAAGATTTTTTACTTTTTGCTTGGATATGAGTGATTTTACCTCACTTTATTTACTGACAAATTGTGATATTATGTCTCACAGAAAAATTATTTCTCCATGCACCCCTTTTAAGGGTAATAAAATTCCACCTCATTTTTTTGGTGTAAGAGAATGTTTCACCCAATTCAGACTCACAGGAGAAGATACCATTGGTGTCTAATGCTATCTCCTCCTGTATGTCATTAACCGAATCCTTGGTTGAAGTCCTCCAACGCAAATACCAATACCATATCTCATCCTAATCCCACACTCCAAAGTAAAGAGGATATTATTCTGTCTGAATCCTCTCCTGTGGGGGCACTCTAGTTAAGAATAAGGGGAAAAAGGAAAAGAAAGAATAATCATTGCTCCATTGACAGAGAGTGTAATTACTCTCACAATGACTCTGGCACACTGAACAGTGGCTCATACCCACACATAAGAACCTCTTCTCGGGAGGATGGTAAACCGAGATCACAAAACAATACTAGGTCCAAACCAGACTCCTTTTGCTTGACCTCATCTTCTAGTGGTTCAGACTCTCACCCTGATTACCATCCACATAAATCCTACAGGGATTAGGAAGTAGAACCCAGTGATGAGGACAAGGATTATGATGATGAAACTATATATGATGAACAGGGTCAACCCCTTTTCAATCCAGGGGCTATAAAACACCCTAGATTGGCCAAGTCGGTCCCCAAAGACCATGTGGCCAAATATATTGATTTCTGGGTAAGAAAAGTATTGGACCCTAAATCCAGAAATAAACTTAAATCCGAGTGCCCCAAACCTTTGATCAATAAAACATGTGAGACACCCATACGCAACCCACAAATGGCCCCAAACATGGCTAAATCTGCAAGAGATTCCAGAAAGGAAGTAGAAAGGTCCTTAAAGCAGTGCCAGGATAAATTGTTAGACCTGGTGGGGCCTTTAGCCAAGATTTTTAACATGACCGAGGAAGCCATCTCTTCTTCCTCTCACGTGGACCTTCACACCCTTTAGGGCTGGGTACAGAGGGAATTCTGCCTTTTGGGTAATGCGAATACCCGAATACCGCTTTATCCACGGAGAGACGTAGGGTCATTCTACTACGCATTGACTCAAAACTCTCGGAGATGGTGGCTACCAAGGCAGGTCCGGAAGCACAAGGCCTGCTTTTCAGAGATTTGTTTATCAAGAATCTTGGAAAATTTGTAAACACGTTAACAGCCCTTGACAAGGCGAAAACCTCAATGAAAAAAGTTTTTTAATAAACGTGTTTTTGACAGGGCCTGGAAAGGTAGGGGTCGCTTTCCCAGCCGACCTGCTGGGTCCTTCAGAGGTCAGTTTAAATAACCTTCAGACCCCACACGTAACAAGCAAGGATCCTTCAGCCCCTTTCTACCCTCCACGTGGCAGAACATGGAGATCTAAGTCCTGTAGTGGTTTCTCCCATTCCAGACCTTTTTTAGGTAGGTTTCTTACCCTCCCTCCTCCACGAGGAAAAAGTGAATGGCAGACTCACCCATTTTTTCCATGCTTGGTCTCAAATCACCTCGGCTCAATGGGTACTCCAAACTGTCTGAGGATATCAAATAGAATTTTATACTACCCCTCATCAATACAAACCTCCAATTTCTATCCATTTCTCAAGAGAAGATTTCTAGCTGGTCAATTTAGAAATCCTAGAATTACAAAAGAAAGGGGCTATTAACCGAGCCTCCATGTCTGATCCAGGTTTTATAAACAATATATTCCTGGTAAACAAAAAAGATGCTGGGGTGCGTCCGGTCATAAATTTGAAGGATCTAAATGCATTTGCCCTCTATAGACACTTCAAAATGGAGGGAATACACAACCTCAGAGACCTTCTTTTACTATCAGATTGGATGGTAAAATTGGATCTAAAGGACGCCTACCTAACCATACACATTATTCACCACCAACAGAATCTTCTCCAACTCATTTGGAGGGGAGGCACTTGGAAATTCACTCGTCTCCCTTTCAGACTGTCGTCAGCCCTGTGTTGTTTCACGAAGATCATGAAACCCATCACCTATATGCTAATCATGTCCCAAGACCGAGAGACGCTCAAAGAACATCTTCAATTAACGATCTAATCTCTTACGTATCTAGGCTTCCTTACGAATTGGAAGAAATCAGTGACTCAACCAACCCAAGTTATCAAATTCCTGGGTTTTCTAGTACACTCCCTGAATTCCACCTTCTGTCTTCCTCACAACCAACTAAAGAATATACGCAGGGAGATCAAGACCATTTTAAAAGCAGAAACTGTCTCTTTATGGACTATAACGATGATGGTAGGGCTTCTGTCAATGTCTATCCAAGCCATTTTTCTGGCACCACTCTACTACCAGGCCCTTCAGAGACTGAAGACATTATATCTTTGCAACGGACTAGGCTATTCAGACCACATTCTTCTTTCTCCCGACGTGAAAGAAGAACTTCTATGGTGGTTGACACACATGGATGCATGGAACGGGAGAGCGTTCTTTGGTTCATCCCCAGAGATAATTATCAAGTCCGATGCCAGTACCCTAGGTTGGGGAGCTTGTTGTGGCAATCTCACTATGGGAGGAAAATGGTCTTCAGTAGAGAGAGATCTGCACATCAACTGCTTAGAATTATTAGCAGGATCTTTTGTGATCAAAAGTTTTTCGAAGAACATTTCAAACTGCTGTATCCTCCTGAAGATGGACAATATATCAGCAGTTCAAATTCAAAAAATTGAATTCAATTTGAGGTCCATTTGATGTAGATCTGTGAACCTCCAGACTGAACACACGACTACCAAATTTGTTCAGTTGGAGACCAGACCCTGAAGCTCTAGCTCTGGATGCTTTCCTCCAGACTTGGCCCATTCAAGGCAGTTATGCCATTCCCCCCTTTGCCATGATCCCCAGAGTCTTACTTCAAGTATGGAAGCAGAAAATAATGCTGGTTTTGATCACTCCCTTCTGGACATCACAACCATGGTTCCCTCCACTTCTGGAGATGTCCATAGACACTGCTCGATACTTGTTTCCCTTTCTCAGATCCATTATGGAAACCACACAACCTACTTCTTCAAGGTCAACTTCACCTCATGGCCTGGCAGATTTCAGGAATCGATGGCTTATCCATGGCCTTTCGAGATCGGCTCAAATCCTCATTTCCGAAGCCTGGGCCCCAGGCACCAGAACTTGCTATTCTTAGTGCTGGAAGGCCTGGACACGTTGGTGCCCGGAAAGGAGTCTGGATCTCTTTTCATCAGATTTGAGCACCATTTTAAATGTTCTATCTTTTTGTTTCCAACAGGGGAAAGCTTACAGGACCATTAATTGTTATAGGTCCTCTATCTCCGACTCTCATAATCATATCAATGGCCTCCCCTCAGGTCAACATCCGTTGGTCTGTAAACTTATGAAAGGGATTAAAATTTCCAGACCACCCACACCAAAATATTCACACCATTGGGATGTTAATTCCGTTCTTCTGCATTTAGAATAGTGGCCTTCTAATGATGAATTAACTCTAAAACAACTTTCAGTTAAGCTCACTATGCCTCTCTGTCTCTTATCTTTCCATAGACTTCTGATGTACACGCTCTGAATATTTCCAATAGATTTTTTGAACCTGTTGAAGTTCATTTCCTAATTTCCAGGAGAACTAAATCCTCCTCTAAGGAAATCTTCTACCCTAGCTTCCCACATAACCCACAACTGTGTGTTGTTCTTTGCCTCAAGGCATATGAAATTGCCACATCCAAATTTAGATCTACTATTTCACAACAACTGTTAATTTCTTTTGTAAAACTGCAAAGGGCAGCATGGTGGCTCAGTGGTTAGCACTGTTGCCTTGCAGCACTGGGGTCCTGGGTTCACATCCCACCAAGGACAACATCTGCAATGAGTTTGTATGTTCTCACCATGTTTGCGTGGGTTTCCTCCGGGTATTCCGGTTTCCTCCCATACTCCAAAAAAAACATACTGATAGGTGAATTTAGATTGTGAGCCCCAATGGGGACAGTGACCAATATGAGTGTAAAGTGCTGCATAATCTGTGTGCGCTATATATAAATAAATAATAATAATTTACATGTATCTTCAGCTACTCTTGCCAGGTGGGTTCACTGGATCATGCAAGCTGCTGGTATTGACACTAATCTTTTCAGAGCACATTCCTCCAGAGGAACTATGGCTTCCAAATCCCTTTTGTCTGGTGGCAGACTGGAAGACATTCTCAAAGTGGCAGATTGGTCCAGAGAATCCACCTTCAAGACTTTTTATTTTAAACCTATTACTCATGCAACTACTCATTATCCCACCCTATTGTCTAACCCTCCCGTTTTTCTGTCTTTTATATTTCCATCAGGTTAAAAGGATCTTTGCCTAAACCAATTTCTGAATCATTCGAGAAGTTACACACAGAAAATTACCTTGAGAAATGTTTATACAGTTGAACTTATTCACCGCACCACGAAAGAGGAAGTTGATATACCTGTACCTGCACTTTTACACCTTGGGGGAATATTATTGGTTACCTGTATAAGGGGTGGAGTTACCCAAATGTTTGTTCATTTATTTTAAAAAACATTTAAACTTGCTGCTGAGTACTAAAGATGTAGATTTAATGCATAATACTCGCCTCTGGTCTTTAATAAAATCCTGACTTTTCTTCACGAAGTTAAGAAAACCTATGAATTACAATAGCAATATGCATATACATACTTGTATGTTCAAGAATTGTTGCGGCATAATGAAAAATAGAACCTTTTAGACAGACAGACAGACAGCGGCAGGGATCTTGCAGTAGGTGCTCTTTGCACCTGCGCCTTGTGCCATCAGTCCCTTCCAGTGCCTTAAAGGGATAGTAATGTTTCACAAAAACTGCAGCTCCAATTAATCTTCATAATATTTGAGCTATAGAGAGTGTTATTTCAATACTGTCAGAGTTGTAGTTTGAATGATAAAGTATCCCCCTCCCGCCCCTTTTACGTAATGTAAGCCACCTCCCCATTAGATGTCGGATCTGGTCCACATACCAGACAGCTCACAGCAAGGGACAATCTTCTTACTGTGAGAACAATGAAAGCCCTGCCCCCATCCACAGGTTTTTCCCTTATATTAACTGAAGATTGTCCCTCCCTGCAATCCACTTGGACACCACCCTGCTGCTCTGAGCTGAGCATTGTTACATCAGTAAAGGGACGGGAGGGAGTTACATCAGTTACTCTTGAACTACAACTGTGACAATACTAAAATAACACTCTCCATGCCCCAGATACTATGATGATTAATTGGAGTTGCTTTTATTATGAAACATTACTAACCCTTTAAGGTAACCAGGCATTCAACTCACCAATCATGAAGGTGAAGGGGATGGACAGCACAGCCTCAGAGATGCTTTCTCTGCAAGATGTCTGTTTACCGCTGCCTGTCTGCCTAAAAAGGTCTGTTTTTCACTAACGCTGAAATTATTCTTGAAAATACAAGTACATATATGCATATCGCTATTGTAATTAGGATTTGGGGCTCAATATAAGTATGATGATAGTTTTGCTTTAATTCATCTGGTTGTTGTTTCTGCTGCTCTTCTTTTGTACTGCGGTTGTTAATAATATGCATTGTGGACTGGGTTTTATAGGCACAGAATTGCCTTCAGAAAATGTATCCCCTTAATGTGTGTCAATACTCATCGCATACAATAGAATTGCAGCTGGTTTAGGCTGTTACATTGATTTCTATAGGTCCAAATTTAGTGACTGTTGGTCACAGCACAGGTAATAGAATACTAAACGTTGGCTTAAACCTACCAAATTATCTACAACAAATATTAAACATTATAATGTTAATCTCCCACCACTTTGAAAGTCAGTCCTTTAAAGGAGTTGAGCACCAATCCATGTATTGTGACCAAGGGTTCTGATAAGGGTGATAGTGTTGTAGTAATGGATACATCCTATTAAAGGGATAGTAATGTTTCATAATAAAAACATCTCTAATTAATCATCATAGTATTTGGACTTTGGAGAGTGTTATTTCAATTCTGTCAGAGTTGTAGTTCAAGAGTAATTCAATGACAAAGTATCCCCCTCCCGCCCCTTTTACTGATGTAACACTGTTCAGCCAGATCAGAAGGGAGGTGCCCAGGTAGACTGCAGAGAGGGACAATCTTCAATTAAGATAAGGGAAAAACCTGAAAAGCTTGTCAAGGGGGGAAGGGCTTTCATTGTTCTGACAGGAGCAAGATTGTCCCCTTCTGTTATCTGTCTTTTCTGTGGACTGGAGGCCACATCTGAGTAGAGATGGCTTACACTAGGTAAAAGGGGCGGGAGGAGAAACTTTGCTTGTGAATATCTCTCAAACCGTTCTTCATGTTTTTTTAGTGCCTACAAAATAAAATAAATATAAAATGAAGTATTACTATCCCTTTAAGGGAGAGAGGTGTTAAGACAACAAAACAGCACTACTACACACGTAAAATTTAACACAACCCCTACCTTTCTTTAGCACTCCAAGCTTAAGATAATGGTTGGGGTATTGAATTCTTAGGAAGCTGAATTTTTGTTGGTGGAACATTCAGTTACACTGCTTTTCCACCATCTTCAAACCCACAAAACTTTAGAAGCCCCTGTGGGCAGAGCCGGATTAACACTCCACAGAGCCCTAGGCAGGATCCCAAATTGCCCCCCCCACACACACACACACACTCAGGCACGCATCAAAACCCTTTGCCCTTGTGTTTAGAAGGACTAGTACTAACCTAAAAGACAAAATGAATGCTTTAAATATATTAAAAATGTACTGCAGCGCTTATAATTTGCCACACATGTGATTCCAAGGAGCTTACAATTGAAACTGGGTTACAAAATTGTAGCACAGATCTTACAATTGAGGGGCTACTTAAGTGATACCACAGATTTTACAGCTGAAACAGGGTACACAAGTGATGCCACATAGCTTACAATTGATATGTAACTACATATTACATAAGTGATACCACAGAGCTTACGATTGAAGAGGGGGTACATTAGTGCTGCCACAGAGCTTTCAACTGAAATGAGGCTATGCTAGTTATACCAACCACAGAGCTTACAATTGAATGTTGCTACATAACTGCCCACATACACCATCTGCCCCCAGTCTGGTTCCACTGATAGTCACAGCTTACACATACATTGTCTGTCTCCATCCGGGTTCCACTGGTAGTTACAAGCCCCCAGATACACTGTCTGCTTTTAGTCTGGTTGCACTGGTAGTCACAAGCCCCTACATACATTCTCTACCTGCCTTCCAAAGACACACACACACACACACTCAGTCTCATATACTAGCACACATACACACTAAGTCTCATTTACTAGCACACACACACTCAGTCTCATCTACTAGTGCGCACACACTCAGTCTCATATACTAGCGCACACACACACTCAGTCTCATAGTTCACACAAACACTCAGTCTCATAAACTAGCTCACACAAACACTCAGTCTCATATACTAGCGCACACACACACTCAGTCTCATACACTAGCACACAATGTCATACACTGACATATACTGGGGTTCAGTAGTGTATGAATGATCAATAAAATAAAATAACTGCAATAAGAAAAAAAGATTATTTCTTTCTTACTTGAATCTGCATTTGTACATAAATAGTATTAAACTCTCGCTTGTGTATATATTCATTTTTTTTTAAATTAGCTAGCTATAACTATTCAGCTGCTGTTGTACTTCAGTCTATCCTCATCCTCAGAGAGTCCTTGGCTAGCTAAGGATTATGGGAGTTGTAGCGGAACAACAACTGGAAGGCTACAGTTTTCTCACTTATGCTTAGAAGTATAGGTAGAGAAGGGGTTAATTTCATGTGGTTAGCGCTATGTGTAAGATTTTTCAAGTACATTTTCCCCATGATGATCTGACTGGCTCTGCCATTAAAATGATCATCAGACATTGATGAAAAGAAGACCTTACCAGCCAACACTGCTGCTGGACAGGTTCTCTGCTCTTCCTCCACTGATTCTCCCGCTCCGTGCAAAGCAGCAATGTCATCACTGTCATTGCTCTTCCTACTTAGCAGTGACAACATACGCAATAACATTGGCTGGCTAGTCTGATCATCAAGTCGCCGTCACATCAGAACATGCATGTGGATATTGGCAGGATAATTATATCCGGGGACACATTCAGTCTGGGGACAGTGCCCTTCAATACGGGGACTGTCCCCGGAAACAGAGGACGTCTGGTCACCCTAAAACGTAACCCTTACCCCTCCCCTATCACTCCATATGCGCATGGGCCACTGTGCCAGGACTCAAATCCTGACACATGCGCACGGCTGACAATGCAGCGCAGCATCCAAATTGAGCCGCGGCGACATCTTCATCATGGCACTGCCACTGAGCGTTAGCTGAGCACCGATGAGGTTTTTTCCGGGCCCCCTTCATTTGGCCGGGCCCTAGGCAGGTGCCTTGTACGCCTTGCCTGTGATCCGGCTCTGCCTGTGGGTTGACCCATCATCTCAACTATTGGTTCTGACAATGAGCCTTTGTCTGCATTGGTGCATCATTACCTGCAACCTTTAGTGTCTTGTTTGCCAGATTTAATGAGGAATACCAAACATACCCACGGACTACTATGGGAGTTTTTTTTAATTAGTTTTCTAATTATAATGAGGCATTGAAAACATTTCTAAGTTTGTCTATATTTTACCTTTTCTGTCATAACTTTTGAGTGTTCTTTCTACCTCAAAAAATGTGAAGCAGCGATGGGTGCACATTTTTCTCCTTCCTTTTCAAACCTTTACATTATATATTTTTTATTTACTACGTTTCTGTTTGACTTTGTATATTATTATTTTTTATTTCATTTTATTTTACATGGTTGTCTGTCCACCTTGTTGAAGAGGTTGACGTGGATTTTTCTGCGTTACCACACCACTATTGGTAGTTTCTAAATACAATTAATAACACCTGTTTTAGTTGTTGTGTTAAATGAAGGCTGATCTGGAGTTTGGGTAGTCAATGATTGCAACATTGTGTTCGTTGGGATTGGAAACCCCTGAGCCCTCACTGAGATCAAACAGGGGAGGTGGGTTACATGGTTTGTGACATTGTTACGGTGGGAATGAAATGTTATATTTGGTGTTTATTTGTCTGGAGCCCCACTTCTTAATGGTTAAAGGAATAGTAATGTTACACAAAAAAGCAGCTCCAATTAATCGTCATAGTATTTGGGCTGTGGACAGAATTATTTCAATACTATCCAAATTGTAACTCAAGAGTAATTGAATGATAATGTATCCTCCTACTGCCCCTTTTACTGTTTTAACACTGCTCACTTCAGAGCAGCAAGACTGTCCAGATGCATTGTAGTGACAGATAATCTTCAGTAAACATAAGAAAAAACCTGTCAAGGGGGCAGTGTTTTTCTTTTGCTCACAGTATGAAAATTGACCCTTGCTGTGACCTGTCCTTTCAAGAGACCAGATTACACATCTGAGGGAAGGTGACTTACACTAGATAAAAGGGGCAGGAGCGGGATACTTTATCATTCAATTACTCTTGAACTACAACTCTGAAAGTATTGAAATAACACTCTCCATGGCCCAAATACTGTGAAGATTAATCAGAGCTGCTTTTTTGTGAAACATTACTATCCCTTTAAAACTACCATCACCATATATTTTCCCTTCCCTAATAGAATCAAGCCCAATTTTTGGTAATATTGCCTTGGCACAGAAACAGAAATTAGCAAAAGTGCCAGACTGTGTCATCAACAAGAAAGGGCTCATTTCTCAAATACTATTTATATTAAAAAACAAATGACTATCAGCAAATACGGGCAGTGTTTACTTCTTTTTAACCTTAACTAAACTTATGGTGGCAGGCCTTACTAAGTTAATGAAATAAAAAGCTGTTTAGTGGCTTGTTGTGCTGAAACGACCTCCTTTAGATTCCACTAGGGTTGCCACCCAGCCGGTATTTTACCTGCAGGCCGGTAAAAAATTGGCTTCTTTCCAATGTTAAGTCTATGGAGGGAATGCCATGGCCGGTATTTTTTTGAAGAAAAGGTGGCAACCCTAGATTCCACTGTAACTTCTGCAGCGTCTAAATGAAATATGGAGTAACTATACTCAAGATGTATCTACTTCACAAACAGAGAGTGGCATCCCCTCAGATCCCTCTCTCTACATTTGTGCCTTCATTGTGTTTCTTTAAATACAATTGAGGAAGAGTGGCATGTGCAGTTTCACTTAGAGAGACCTGGATCACAGATCTCTATCTTTCTTTTTCTAAGTGTTATTTAACCCTTTGATTGCCAGAGGGGTACACAATGCATCGCTTTGCAACGCGTTGTGTACCCCTCTGGCACTCAAAGGGTTAAGGGACTGGCATGTGACTGCAGCATTAAACTCAAGAAAGCATTCCTCAGATAACCCTAATTGGGCAAGTTTTTCCTCATTTAGTTTAATGCTACAGTTCTGTGGCACAGGCTCAAACCACACCTAGGAAGAGAGAAAAGGGCATCCACATACCATGTCCCTCTCTGTGAAATGGTTCATGCTACTTGAAGCAAAAAAAGAGAGAACAGGATCTGTTATTTATTTTTACCACAATAAAGTCACACATTAAAAAAGAAGGATCTCTGGGGATCCTTCTCTCTACCACTGAGAAGCTATAATTGCTGTAAATTTACTACTAGAAGAAGAATGATCCTCCTCTCTCCATCTCAACTAAAATACAATAGATATTTTAATGTACAGGACAGAGGGGGTCCATTGGGGTACAGTGTGTGTTAGACTGAGAGGAAGGTGATGGTGAGGAAACTGGGATTTACAATGGGATCTAGAAGACATTGGGGGAGATTCACTAAGTGGTGATAAAGAGGTGATATAGAGGTGCATACCTCCCAACATTTCAAATTGACAAAAAGGGACACTTGTGTTTTATGGGGTGTTGCAAGGGGTGTGGCTGGTGGGTGGGGCATTAACGAGAATTTTTAAGCTATTTCATGACCTATTGATACCTCCTTGTATATCCTAATAAATAACTTCTAACAAGACCAAAGTATTTTATTTACACAGACTAATTTATAAACACAAATACTGACGTTTAAACAAACAATAATGTGAGTTTTATTGCTGTGGAGCAATGTGATACCCTTATATACACACCACACAATCTGGTTTCCTAAAAAGAGGGACACCAGGGTGGGAAAGAGGGACAGGGGGATTTGGGTCTAAAAAAGGGACTGTCCCTCCTAAAGAGTGACACTTGGGAGGTATGGAGGTGATAACGTGGAGATGACTTCTACAGTGATATCACTTCTCCAATTCCTATGTTATTCTATGAAGCCTATGCTTCCAAAGCAGAAGAAATGTTAATGCATAGGCTCCATAGAATAACACAGGAATAGAGATGTAATATCACTGTAGAAGTCATCTCTACTTCATTCCTCTTTATCACCGCTTAGTGAATCTCCCCCACTATTTCTGCACGGTATGCTAAAATTAGCATAAACATGCCTCAAAACATACACATAAAAAGCTAAATAACTAAAAAATTACTTTCTTAAATAAAAATGGCAAGTGCAACATACAGATGATTTTCACACCTCTCATCATATCACTCGAGTTGTTTTGAGGTGACAGGGCCACAGAGGTCATATGCATAAAGAAAAGCAATTCTAGGTCAAACCAATTCAGTATAGGGAATAAATACAATTTCACATTACTTTAACTCTTTGAGTGTTAGAGGGGTACACGTCACATGACAAAGCAGTATGTTGCGCACCCCTCTGGCACTCAAAGGGTTAAACAAGGCTTATAACACCTTCAGTGCTAGTGTGGTCCCTAACACATGGATCTGATGCTTTGCAATTCATTAGGTGGTTATACACTAAGGAGTGATAAAGTAGAGGAGACTTCTCCAATGATATCTCTCTTCTCCAGTTCCTATGTTATTCTATGGAGCCAAATTTGAAGCTCTATAGAATAACGTAGGGACTGGAGAAGTGATATCACAGGAGAAGTCATTTCAGCTTTATCACCACTTTACTGCATAATCTCCAAGGTGTCAAAAACCCCATTTAAAGCAGAACTATCATCAAAATAAAATTGCCCCCAAACTGTTACTAACATGGCGATAGGCATAGGCATTTCATTACACTGAATACGTCCAGCATTATTGAGGAAAAACAACTTCTTCGGCAGGCACCAAGTGCACAGATCTTACAAGAGAAGCTCTGTGCAACTGCGCCGTCAATCCCTTCTGGTGCTGCACGCCGCTCCGGAAGCACTGAACCGGAATTGCCCCCCCCAAAAAAAAAAGCCCCGTGGACCTCAAGTGCCAACCGCGCGTGCGCACCTCTCACCAGTCCTGGCAGTGAACGGGACAGACAGCGCGGACTCATAGGTACCTTTTCTCCAAGATGTGCATGCTGTTGACCACTGATGCCTGCCGAAGAAGTTGTTTTTCCTCAATAATTCTTGACATATTCAGCCTAATGAAAGTATATATATGCCTACCGCTATGTTAGTAAGTGTTTGGGGGCCAGTGTTATTTTGATGATAGTTCCGCTTTAAAATCAGTAGGAATATTTACTTCTCCACTATGGTGCACCTGGTTTGCTCTAAAGTTGCTCCACTTTTGCCTCTGTGAATATGGTTAATCATATCGAGAAGGCAAAAAAATAAATATATAATAATTTGAATAGATTAGTTCTGCTGCAGATTTCAGTTATCGCTTGTGTCATTTTTTTTCTGTTTGTATTTGGTGAGGTTAATGGACTGGTAGTTCTGGGCAATGCAATTTTTATTTACCTTTCTGGCAAATACAGCTCAGGCAGAAGAAGCATGCACTTCCCGTGCCTTATCATTATTCACTCCAGCCATGACCCTCACAGCTGACCTTGCTTTGTCGGACGTGCTTGTGAGAGATTTGAGTTTTATATACTGAGAGGCATTGCAAGATCTCTGATGAGCAAAGACATCTGTCACTATTTGTGTTCTAAGCTAAAGGAATATGGTTAAAAATAACTCATTTAATATTAATAAAAAAAGATTCCAAAGGGATTTATTTAGTACTAGTTGAACAGCCCATATACACAGGCCACAGTGCCAGGCAGCAATGGCCACGGTGCAGTCACGCACAGTAGACTGCCAGCACCACGGCTGATAATGGAGCAGGGCACTCCAAATTCAGACCGTAGTCCTCTCTGTGCCACTGTCTGAACTCAGAGCGCCCCGCTCCGTTATCAGCCGTGGCATGGGCAATCTGTACTGCGCATGAGTGCAGCGCACGCAGTCATTTGTACTGCGAATGACAGCTTCTGACAAACATACATTAGCGAATTATTATATAAGATTTAATAAGGTATGCAAATGTTAGCTAACTATATAAAAAGCTTCAATACAGATACGTTTTAACCCTTTGAGTGTCAGAGGGATGAATAACCCTATGGCACTCAAAGAGCTAAAATGTAGCAAGTGAACATAAAGACATCTACACTTTCTAAACAGGAACTAGAGGTTCATGGGGCAAAATGTATTTGAACCTTAAGGCCTTGAAGACCAGAGTGGTGCATACCCCTCTTGTCCTCAAAAGGTTAAATGCTCCTGAAACTGTTATTATGAAAATATCTATGTTTTAGGGCAAATTTTAGCTTTTATCCCTTTAAATGCTAGAGAGGTGTCCGAATGTTCTGGAAACCTCAACAGAATTGAATTTGTTAAAAGCCCCATTTAAAATCAATGTGAATTCATATTACATGGTGGAATTGTTTTGCTCCCAGATTATTGCAGGGGGAAGATGAACTAAATGTCGATGCTATCGCTCATCGCCTTTTCAGTGTAGACAACAGGGCCGGATTTATAACAAGGCAGGGTAGGCATCTGCCTACAGGCGCATCCCACAGAGGGGCACCTGTCATTGGTATAGTTTTTTTTTTTTTAAATTAAATTTGCCTCCCTGGCTGCGCAGTAGCAATTTTAATAACTTCCCCGCCCGGCGCTCTCTCTATGATGCCCTCATATTGCCGCCCCCCATGTCCCTCCGTTGTCCGTTTCCCACCTCCCTGGCAGAAGAGATCTGTGCCTCCTTCGGCACAGACCTGTAGTTGCTGAGCTCCCTCGTCGGCTCTTTAGTAATGCAGAGCACTGGGAGATGACATCATCTCCTAGCGCTCTGCATTATTGAACAGAAGATCGCGAGGGAGCTCCAGCAGCTACAGTACTGTGTCAAAGGAGGCACAGATCTCTCCTGCCTGGGAGAGGGGTGGGGGAGGCAATATGAGGGCAACATGGAGATGGTGGGAGCAATGTGGAGCTGATGGGGGCCTATGTGTGCATTATGGAGCTGATGGGGGGCAATGTGAGGGCAATATGGAGATGATGGGGCGATGTGGAGATGATGGGGGCAAGTTGGAGCTGATGGGAGGCAATGTGAGGACAATATGGAGATGATGGAGGCAATGTAGAGATGATGGGGGCAATATGGAGCTGATGGGGGCAATGTGAGGGCAATATGGAGATGGGACAATGTGGAGATGATGGAGGGCAACATGGAATGGATGAGGGCAACATGGAGCTGATGAGGGCAATATGAAGCTGATGGGGGCAACACGGAGCTGATGGGGGCAACATGGAGCTGATGAGGGCAATATGGAGATGGGGCAATATGGAGATCATGGGGGCAATGTGAGAGCAATATGAAGATTATGGGGGCAATATGGAGCTGATAGGGCAATGTGGAGATGATGGGGGAATGTGGGGACAATATGGAGCTGATGGGGGGCAAGCTGGAGCTGATGGAGGCAATATGGAGCTGATGGGGGGGCAATGTGAGGGCAGTATGGATATGATGAGGGGCAGTGTGGAGATTAGGAGCATTGTAGAGATGGCCAATGGGGGGGGGGGCGCTTCAGCTTTCTGTGCCTACAGGCTCCTGAGATGTAAATCAGGCCCTGTGTAGACACATATCATCATATGCACAAAAATTCAGGGATTCAAGGGGAGAGGAGAAGAGGATTGGAAGGGATGCCCTCTCTTACACATCACCAGCAGTAGAGAACCCTGAAGTCAAAGAGCATTCTCTCTCTTCCCCACTTGGTCAGGAGGGAAGTGAACAGGATCCTTTTAGCACCACGAACATCACTCCCTTAACCCTTTGCATGCCATACGGATGTGCATTGCACACCCCTGTAGCACTCAAAGGGTTAGAAAAGTACATGAACCAGTACACATCATCCCCTCAGTTCTGTATTATTTTTCATAGCCATATTTGTTGTGCACTGAGATGTGGGGTTACGTACCTCATATCCAATCGGCTTCTAGCAGGGGGGATGACAAAACCATATAAAAGCCAGTCTCTGTTCAATTTTCCACAGAATGGATTGGGCAACGGCCCGAGAGGTAACTTTGGTGGGGGATTTTTCCTCTGCATTCCTACCACCACTAGTGGAGCAGCGTACAATTAACTACTGGAGTGCCAGCATACATTTAATCATTGAAATGCCAGCATACAGTTAACTCTTGGAATGCCAGAGGGGTACGAAACACATTGCTCTACAATACATTGCATACACCTCTAGCACTCAAAAGGTTAAGGCTTGCATATCTTTGTTGCAGAACTTGTGGGGGCATTTTTTTATTACAGTGCCATTATATTTGGGACAAGGATGAAGAAGAGAAGACAGAAGATAAGAAGAATGAAGATGAGAAGAAAGAAGAAGATGGAAGATAGATGATTACAAATAGTGGATTACAGTGGATGACAGGTAAGTGTTATAAAGCTCTGGGGTATGGGTGTTAGGATAGTGTTAGGGCTAGCGTTGTTTTGCTTTATTGTTAGAGGTAGTGTAGGGTTAGTGTTTGGGAGGGTGACTGTCTTTTAGCTCAAGCTGGGTATTTGACAGTGTGTCAAACACTGAGCGTTAGTCGTTTTCCCACAATATTCCCACTTATACTATTTAGCTTGAGTTTAAAAACAAACGTTGGGGCATTGGGCCAAAATTCAGGTTCTATGACCTAACATTCCTTGTGATTTAGGCAATTGGATACCTATGACAACACAGTGTGTGTACCGCACGGTATCCATGTTTGCCATACCGACAGCTGTACCGGGCTCTACTGGATTGATCTCTGTATCTCCTCTTGCTTATTGCTAGAGGTTGACATATTTCCCATTGAATGTAGCAGTTTATTACAGCCAGGTGTCCAATGTAGAAGGATAAGCACCTGCCCAATAAAGACTTGGTTTAACCCTTTAAGGACCAGATGGATGTGGAAACCACTGCAAAGCAATGCTAATATTTTCATGTATTCTGTGCAACTCATAATCACAACATACAGAAATACGGTAGCATAGGAGGAGGTTGAACTTTATATGAGGGGGAGGGTAATCAACAACCTTGATCACAAGTGCTTGGCAACTGTGTCTCTGCTGCTGTTGGACTACAACTCCCAACATCTAAGAAGTTAAAGTGAGATTTTCAAAACAAGGAAAAATGTAGAGCACACACAGAAAATACTGACCACTGAGACCAACGTTTATCAAAAGGAAAATGACTAAGCTCAGAATGAAATAAAATAACTTATTTGCACTTTCTATTTATCTGTGCAAGGAAATTATCAGGGTTAATTTTATACATACTCATTTATAACTCAGAGAGTACAAGCATGCTCCATTGAAAATACTTAATTTTATGTATCCCAAACCTATGAGGAGAACACATAATATAATTATGCTATTCATATGCACATGTTTTCTGTTTAAAGGAGGACTTTTGCATCAGAAAGTCCTATTTGCACATCTCCCCCTGCTTCACATGCACCCACTCAAATTAGGGAAATACCTGATGGATATTTATCGATGTCAAGGCAATTTTAACAAAATGGATAGGGGACATCTGTCTAGGCCCCTACAACAAAGCCCCCCCTAAACTAAAAAGAGAAAAGTGTGAAAAAAGGTCTTCAATGGACCCCAAAAGAGACCTTTGGAGAAATTCATCATGTGCAATTTGTGAAGAGATTCCTGAAGTCAACTTTCTGTCAAATACGTAGACTGATCCTGTCCTTTCCTCCTTGGGATCTAAACCTAATGTTAAAGGTCTTGCTGAAGGAACTGTTGGATGCCTTGATGTTTAAGATGCTTTCTCTCAAGACTGTGTTGTTGGTGGCACTTACCTTGGTAAGAAGTACAAGCACTGTCTATCCAGGCTCCATTCCAGTTATTTGAGCCAGAGTTGGTTACTCTTAAGATACCTCCAGAACTTGTACACAAAGTCTCTTTAACTCTTCACAGAAACTAAGAGATCTGCATTCCAAGAAGATATACTCCTCAGATAGAAAGGGAATGGCCTTTGTCCACACAAGATGTGAAACAGTGTCTTCAAACCTATGTCCAGAGTGCCTTCCAGAAATCTTCTGCTTTGTTTGTGAACTTATTCAGCCCCTCTAATGGCATTAAAACATGTAAAGCAACAGATGCTATGGTTGACTACTGAATAAGTCTATAAAGCTCAGAATTTGATTCTCCTGCTCAAATCAAAGCTCATACAACCAGGGCCATTTCAGCTTTGTGGGCTGAGAAGGCATATGTATCAGTGGAGATCTGTAGAGCCACTACCTTACAAAGTGCCCACACCTTCTGTAAACATTATTATCTGGATGTACAGTTGGCTAGGGAGGTAGCTTTTGGTCATAGCCTTGGATGCAGTTTTGTGATTTCCTCCCTTCCTGTTTGACTTTGCCATCTCTTGCTGGTATGCTACCAGGGAGGACCTAAGGAAATACAGAATAACATGCTTACCCTTACTAGCACATCTCTGCTGAGAGATACTGCAAATAAATACACAAAAAAACACAATAAATGTATAGCAAATTAAGTAATTTTTATTTACTGAATTTACAGACTAAGCAAGTTGCAGTTTCCTTCTCATTTACCTAATACAGCATTTCCTCACACAAAAATGACAGTCGAGCCACATCTGCATTCATCCCCACAAGGAGCCAGACCACGTCTGCATCTGCCCACTTTACAGGGTGGTGCCCCCCGTCACTTGACCACCGCCCGGTATAGGGGAAAGGCTGGAATGTCTCTTAACCTTCCTCCCTCCCCACACTTAACAGTCAGCTGAGCCAACGCACCTAGCTGCTATTGTTAGAGGATTGTGAGGGCATTACCAACACATCTCATGGCCACAATGCCCCTCCCCTCATGTCACCGCACATACCAATGCTAGCCCCTGTCCTATGGGGGGAGCACACAATTGGAACCCATTACTGTCACCACTGGATAGGTAGACCTGCTCTTCCCTGGCCATCACCAAGCCTGACCACAGCATCAGTGCCTGACCTGGCCTAAAAACCAAAACCTTTTGGTATTTTGTCTAACCTTTGGATAAGGAAATGCTGCATCACTGCCACCCCAAAAAAACAGGGGCTTCTCCAATGTTCTAAACAATTCTACAACCAATAACTAAAAATGTTCAAAGCTATCTGATAAATGAACTCTGTCAATCCATATGCAAACCTCTACAGCTGGGTTACGGTTCTGTGTACCAGCAGGCTACCTTCACAGGAGCACACACATTTTTCCATGGCCCTATTTAACTTATTTTTAATTTTTTAAAAAAGCTTTGAAAGGGTAAGAACCTCGTCACACCACTATTGGCATTATGCTGGACCACACTAATTTCATTACCATAGATGCCTCCTATTGTATAGTGAATATTAGGCCCAGTGATTTAGCAGTAGTAATATAATTTTTTGCTCTCCTTTTTGTCTCTCTCTTTTCCTTCTTATCCAACTATTTAGTATGCTAAAAACATAATCATACTTATCCAGCCTAATTTTCTCCTCACTTTCCCTTAACATGGGTATGCACAGAAGAGATGGGGAAAGCATACGTGTTTCTGGTCATCTGTAATTTAATCCTGCCCTCCCCCTCCTTTCTACTGTTCCTCACACTTTTTTCAACCTGATATTCCAGACACACTTTTTCCTAAACACTTATATCATAAGTAAACTCCAACAAATTAAAGTTCCAAGATGATGTTAGAGTCGTTAGACATGTGTCAGAGTCATTAGACATTACATTGTGATTTATACTGTACTCACTCAGCTGTTGCATTATGCCTTCCTCACTTTATCCTCCTGAAGGCTCTTGAGCTGAAGATGTCCTTGCCTATTTCCTGCTGCCTTCTTCCCTCTCACCAATTGTGATCTCCTCTTTCAACTCTGTAATTGGATACAACATTGTTAGGAACTGCTGGCCCTCCTATCTGTGCATCTCCCCTGGCCCACTGTTCCTCAGGGACTGACGGGCCCCAACCTCGGCTGACTCTCCTCGATAATCCCCACCTTGTATCCTACCATATTGAGAACACATAACATTAGATGAAGGGGTCATATTCAGGGCTTACAATGGGGCTGGAGATATCTGAGTATGACAGTACCACTGATGCACACCAGAATTGTAAGGCCACCCCATGGAATGCCCAAACCCATTGTGGAAAACCTGCTGCATTGTGGAAATTTAAAGGCATCAGGGTCCTGACCATGACCCAAACCCTGATAAGGGTAATGCTGCACCCAACCTGCCCACCTGGCCATTCTTGAGGGGAAGAGCTGGCAACAGAGGGGTGTCCCCCTTGGGCCATGGTGAGCTTGAAGAGCACAACATGCCCAAAACCTACTGAAGGCTGATTGAGGGTAACATTATTTGGGGAATAATGAGATGAAGTTGATCAGCAGTAGTCAGGCCTCTATGGAAGGAATCCCTGCACCAGGGCTGGTGCAAGGATTTTTGCCACCCTAGGCAAAACCTAATTTTGCTGCCCCCTTGACTCCACCCCTTTATGCCCCGCCCCTTTATGTGTATAAGTGTCAGTGTGTGTGATCCCTATACATGTATAACTGTCAATGTATGTGTGTTCCCTGTATGTGTTAAGTGTCAGTGTGTTCCCTATATGTGTATAAGTATCAATTTGTGTGTTCCCTATATGTGTATCAGTGTGTCAATGTGTGTGAGTCTCTGTACGGGTATCAGTGTGTGAGTTTGTGCTTCTCTATGTGTGTATCAGTGTGTCAGTGTATACTTGTCTGTATGTGTATCAGTGTGTGTGTGTGCTTATCTCTATGTGTATCAGTGTGTGTGTGAGTGTGTGTGTGAGTTATATGCTACCACCAGAGCAATAAAGAGTGTGTGTGTGTGTGTGTATATATATATATATATATATATATATATATATATATATATGTATATACCACCTCTTGATTCCCCCCTTTTTCCTCTTTCACCTGCTCTTGATAAGTTGCCTCTCTTTACCCCTCTTGATCTTCCTTTTGCCATTCTTCCCCTCTTGATCCCCACTTTTGCCTCTCTCTCCCCTTCTTGACTCTTGATCCCACCCTTTTACCTCTTGGTCACCCCTCCTTTTGCCTCTTGATCCCCCCCTCAATTTGCCTCATGATCCCCCCTCTGAGTCATTCACCCGCTCTTGATTCCCCCCATTGCCAAGTTGCCTCTCTTTATATCTCTTGATCCCCCATTTTGCCTCTTTCCTTAATCCGCCCTTGACTCTTATCTTGATCCCCCCTTTTGCCTCTCCCCCCCCTTGATCACACTCCTTTTGCCTTTTTCTCCTCTCCCCCTCTTGATCCCCCATTTTGCCTCTTTCCCCCTGTTGTCTTTTCATCCCCCTTTTGCCATTCTCCCCTTCTTGATCCCCCATTTTGCCTTGTTCTCCCCCTCTTGCCTTAATCCACTCTTGACTCTTGTCTTGATCCCCCTCTTTTGACTTTCTCCCCCTGTTGCCTACCCTTGATCCCCCTCTTGATCTACCCTTTTTGCCATTTTCCCCTTTTTGCCTAAGTTGCCTGCCACTGTGACTTCACCTCACGTGACTGTCTTGCTTCTCTACCAGTGCTGACTGTGTCTCTCTCTGTGGATTAAGCTGGGTCACGGTGCGGCCTTCGTGGTGTGCAGACGCAGTGGTTTTCACGGTGCGTCTGACTGCATGCTGTAGGTGGCAGCGCTCGCTCTTTTCAGAGCCGCGCCTCTCTCTCTTCTTCTCATGGCGGCAGAGCTGTGTGCGGCTCTGCTCGGCAGCTGCGCCCCCATGAGATGTGCGCCCTAGGCCGGCGCCTACCTCACCTATAGGTGGTGCCGGCCCTGCCCTGCACTCCATAGAACACATTGATTCCCCTTCAGTCCCCAATCTGACTAAACCAGAAGTGATATCACTACTACTGGATGTCATGGATGAGCCCACTACTTGCAATAGTGGGGGCGCGTCAGCAGCAGAAAAGGGCAGGAGGACAGGGCATGGCAAGGGACAACCACTTTGCAACAATGTGAGCAAGGCCTGACACCTCTGAATGATCTAAAGCTTTAAGGGGTCCCATGGTAAGGGAAGCAGAGGATTCAAGAGGAAACGTGAGAACCAGAAGACAGTGTAATGGGAGCAAAAAGGGCTGACATGGGAAGGGTGGGGAGATGCAACATATTAGATGGAACATTAGTACTGGTGAAAGTGGTAGGGGAATTATTAATGAGGAAAACCACAGAATGGGCAGAGGAAGGCTCAAACAGAACAACAGAGGTAAGAGAAATTCCTCCTCACACAATCAGCCAGCAGCAGCTACAGGACAGGCTTAGGAGACACAGTGCTACATTCTTCTTGGCTGGACATAGCAGATCCTTTCTGGAGCTGGCACCAGCTAATTCAAGTTATCAAAAGGAGCACAGCTAACATGGAAAGCCTGTGATCACAAATCATTGTTAACATGGAACAGGCAAAAGAAGCACAACATGTTTATATCTCTACATTTGTAGCTTATTTCCCATGATGCCCTGCAGCTGTGCTCCTGTTTCCAGTCTCCATAGAGTCACAAGTAGAGTTGTGTGTGTAGTAGCATACTCTTTATATTTCTGAACATATTACTGGGCTTTGAGACAACTGTGCCACCCTATCAATAGAATGGATGCACTGGGTGAATGCTGGCAGAGAACCGCACAATCTGTGAGCACTGAAAGAGGGAAGCCTTTTGGAGAGGCTAAGCCTCTGCAGATCTTCATTATATTCCACCTATGTATGGTAGCTTTTCATCCAGTGTGTAAAAAACAGCTATCCCTTAAATAACTTTGGATATGTTTCTGTTGTTTTTAGTTCCTACCTCCATCTAATACCAATCAATTAAACTAAATATGCCAAAATTCCTCCCCTTGACATTGCTTGCACCAAGGGGAGGGCAGTTGGGCAGTCTGTGAGTATTTTGTTGTGTTCCAGTGTACCAAGATACAGTAGACTATATTGTTGTCATTATTGTGAGTTTTCCTGCACATGTACTTCCTGGCATTAATGTTCAAAAGTGGTGCAGATTAAATAATGTGATGTGTACTTGTATTTAAGAGAGACGTTTTCATATTTATCTGGATAACATGCCTGAGGAAGAGACCTAAGGTCTTGAAAGCTTGCATTTAAATCTGCTTAGTTAGCCAATAAAAGGTATCAAAAACTATATTTGCCTCCTGTATTTCTAAGGCTAACACGGTCCCAACTCTCATCGATTGTCCCCCTTGACATACTTTTGAAAATAGTAGTGCACAGTTACTATTTGACAAATTTACTATGCTGAATTTAACAGACTGAAAGCATAAAACAAAAAATATGGTGTGCAAAAGTTTGGGCATCCTTCCAGTTGATCCACTGGTGCTATTTTTGTAAGGTCTCAGAAATTAATAGACTTGTTAGGCCTTAATCTAAGTTAGGTGATGACTATTCCAAAGTAGAATAAATTCCCTGACTCTCTGGACCTCTCAGGGTACTTACAGGCAACAACCATGGGCTCCTCTTAGCAGATTACTGACGACCAGAAAATAAAGCTAATTCACTCTTACAAAGCAGGGGAAGGCTATAAAAAGATATCTAAACGCTTCCTACTTGCAATTTTCACTGTTCAAAATGTCATAAAGGAATGAAAGCTAAGGGAAACTATTATAGTCAAGAAAGATCTGGAAGACCAAGAAAAAAATTCCAATATAACTGCTAATAGACGGGTCAGGAATGCGAAGGAAAATCCTCATATCACTGCAAAGGATCTGCATGACAGTTTAGCTGACGCTGGAGTAGTGGTGCACCAGTCCACTTAAAAAAAAAAACCTTACCTGGGATTTCATTTACCAACATCTGAAGTATGCAACACAACACTTGAAAAGCAAGATGCATTTTAGAACTAAGTACTGTGGTCTGATGAAGGTAAAATTGATATTTTTGGTTACAATCACCAAATTACATTTGGAGAAAACAAGGAGAAGCATTTGAAGAAAAGAACACCCTGCCATCTGTTAAGCATGAGGGTGGATCTGTTATGCTCTGGGTTGTTTGGCAGCCAGTGGCACAGAAAATATTGTGCGGGTAGATGGAAGAGTGTATTCTACTAAGTATCAACAAATCCTGGAAGCTAATATCCTCCCGTCAGTGTAGAAACCTAAGCTGAAATGAGATTGGATATTAGAACAACAAAAAATTATTATTATTAAACATGCTGTCAAGGTCAGGCAAGAAAACTCAGGACAAGTACTACAAGGTAATACCAACCTTATTAGGCAGCAACAATGAAACAGAAATATCACAACCAAAGGTATAAAAGAGAAGCGCACAACGGAGCGAGCAACAACTACCAGAAATAGAAGACTGCTTCCGTGTGATTCTCTTGAGATAGGTCCCAGTGATAGAAGAAGGAGTAGTCTGTAATGCCACAGGTCCTGGGAGAAACCAGACTAATAGGAAGGCAACCAGGAGGAAGTCTGCCAGAGCCACAAGCCTGCACCAGATTGGGTATCTGACTTCATGGAAGGCCCAACTAAAGGATAGTCAGATAGAGCCACAGCTCAGCACCAGAATGGGTGGTCAGACAAGCCAAGGGTCATGCACAGAGTGGGTAGTCAGCCAGAGCCACAGGTTCGCACCAGGTAGGATATCCACTGAAGCGTTGGTATGCTGGATACGCAGTGGACAGAGCCCCAGGTCAACACCAGAACGGGTAGTCAGACAAGCCAGGAGTCAAACATGGAACAGGTAGCCACCAGAGCCGCAGGTCTGCACCAGAATGGTTATCCAACTAAGCCAAGGGTCATACACGGAGTGGATAATCAGACAGAGCCACGGGTCAGGACCAGGTTGGACAGTCAGACAAGCCAGATAATGCATGGAACACCAAAACTATACAGATGCACTGGACACCACGAAAGGGCGACTAAGCCCTGTGTCCAGGCAGTTTAAGTACCTATGTAGCAGGAAGAGGAGGAGTAACTAAACACATGTCTGTACCTTTAAATGGAGCGCACGTCCATGCCCTTGGATGTGCGCCCATAGCTGACGTCACAGCCAAGCCGGGATGCCGACAACAGAAGCGGCTGGAGTCGCACATGGAACCAACAGGCGGCTGAGCCGCCAGGACATGGGATGCGGCCAAGCTTCAATGGAGGCAAGATGCAGAGTGCCAGCTGAGGATGCGGCTGGAGCCGCTGGAGGAAAAATGCGGTCGGCTCGAGCAGCCGCCGCACAGGTACCCTGACACATGCCTCAAAATGAACCATGAACTACTTCAAGAAACAAAAGCTTAATGTTTTGGAATGGCCAGTTTCCAGACTTGAATGTTATTGCATATCTGTGGGTAAATTTCAGACATGCAGTACATACAGGACAACCTAAGAATATTTCAAAACTAGAAGCATTCTGCAAGGAAGAGTGGGAAAAAATTCCTAAAGCAAGAATAGAAAGACTGTTAGCTGGCTACAAGACATGTTTGGAGGCTGTGATTTTTGCTAAAGGGGGTGTTACTAAGTACTTACAGGTAGGGTACCCAGACTTCAGCAAATACAAAGTAGATGTGTATTAAAATTTGCAGGAATATGTGAAATTTAAGTTTGTAGAGGTTGTGTTAACTTCTTTTTGTTTAGAAAATTAACAAAACATGTAATTTGATCAGGGGTGCCCAAATTTGTGCTTACAACTGTATGCAGGAGATTAGATTGGGAAGTATGGTGGGACTGCAGTAGGGAGATTACAGGGGTTGTACAGCCAGCAGGGGTGGGTAGGAAGGAGGCTAGTCACCCTTCTGGTTAGGGCTGTCAGGATGGAGCAGTCTTAACAGACAGTGGATAAATCTGTGACAGTCCTGGAACTGAAAAAGTCTCATTTATATGTTGTTGAAAGGAATTCAAGAAATACAGCAAATATGCCATGAAACTAGGAATTCCTTGCTGGGAGCTGATGGTTGCCAACTGGTCAAGTTTGGGCTATGTGCTAGAGAACAGGAAGGCTCTAATTCTAGAGTACCAATATTTTTATCTTCAATGGTAACATCTTTAAGGTGCCATAGTCCATATTTATGTCTGATTTTCACTAATCTCTCATCCTAGCACTTCAAGGCTGCTCCTTCTCCTCCAAACCAAACCCCAAGATTTTGATTTCCCATTAAACCAGTGGGATACTCTTGAGGCCATATAATAACAGTACTCATAGGTGTACATAATAATAATAATATAGGTTCAGGATCGGTTAGGAAAAACACAATACTGCAGGGGGGATATTCAATAAGCTGTGATAAAGAGGTGATAAAGTGGAGATGACTTCTCCAGTTTATCACTTCTCCAGTTCCTATGATATTCTATGGAGTGTATGCGTTAAGATTTCTTCCGCTCTGGAGATCTTAGTGCATAGGTTCCATAGAACAACATAGGAACTGGAGATGTGATAAACTGTAGAAGTCATCTCCACTTTATCACCTCTTTATTATCGCTTTATCACCGCTTAGTGAATCTCCCCCCAGAAGTCAGCAGCAGGGAATCCTAGTTCATCCCACTTTCACCTTATCTCAGCACATCAGTAGACTGGCTCTAGGACAGATACCAGCAGATCCTGACAGGTTGACAAATAAAACTTACGATCACCTCCCAAAAATCTGTCTTTATATCATAAGTCTTATAAATCTTATGGCAATTTTACAAACTGAGTAATCACAATATCTGACATTCCCAGGTACTGCTGTATGAATTTCTTGTAATCTATGTGAAGGCTTAAGGCAACGCACAGTTCATTTGAAAGCAGGGGTCAAGCTATACACAAGTAGTCACTTGTGCTAAGCAAACTCTTCTGATATGTTTACATATGTCTAAAGTAATATAATTCTCATAGCATGGAAGTTCTGTAGTGAAAATGAGGTAAACAGCTGAACAGTTGAACAGTGTCCAGGTTATCTCAAAGGATAGATTCATGAGTGAATTACATGTCTTTATTTTGCCAACCAACATTTCAGCAATGACCAAAACCATATAGGCACCAAGATTTGTTTATTTTAACCTCAGCAACGTCATTAACCATAGAACAAACACCAGCTTCGATTTTAGAAGAATTTAGCAATAAGAGGTAGAAAAAGGTTTGATATTGGATTAATCTGAAAATATTCAGTATTTTGATTGGACAAAAAAATGTTTATGAACGATGACACATTTTCTCTTCCAAATAAAATAACACTTTAAATACCTTGAGCAGACTCCTTTGGTACTCAGCGAGGCTGATGTAGTATAGACATATGGAGCAATTCTGGAGCAACTCAGATGCACCATAAAGGGCAAATAAAAATCCCCAAAATTGCCATAAAACTAAATGGGGCTTTTAACTCCTTTGATGCTAGAAATGTCTTCATTACGTTGCAACACGTTTGATACCTTCTGGCACACAAAGGGTTAACTATGAAATGAATATCTATAACCTACCTGTAATGTCATGTACATTTAAAATGGAGTGCTCTCTGCAAGAATGCTTGAATCTGTCATGGCATGGTTAACCTTTCTAGCTCAATCCACACCATACCGCATCTCCCACCAAGAACTGGGGCATAAAGATAGAATGCTAGTGAGTTTTTCATATCAAGGTATGAGAGATCATTTCCCAAAGTCATGTACCACTAACACATCATGGCTTTCCCACCATTTTAACACCCTATGAAATGTTTCCCAAAACCTTGGCTATATGAGACCCCCCCAGGAGCTTGATGATGCATATGTATCTGCCCAGTGCCGCATGAGCTGGACTTGTAATGAAGCCATCCTTCTTCTCTCTGTGTGGACAAAAAAACATTAGTTTGACAAATGTATTTCTTATAAGCCCCAGTGTGCCATCTCCCAAGCCTCTGAATGTCTTGATCTGAGCTAATCTTTTTATTGTTATTCAGCTCTGAACAAGGATTTATTGAACTTCCATTTTCAGACACTATTTTATTCTTTGGATATTGGATGAAACTCCTCAATATTATACATGTAACACATAAGTGTACAATAATATCCCACAGTGTAATTGTGAGCAGATGCAGAATGAAAAAGTGATTTTATTTATATATATATATATATATATATATATATATATATATATATATATATATATGTTTTAAAACAGTGTATACATCCAATTAGTAGTGTGTTATTTATATATATATATATATATATATATATATATATATATATATCCAATCCTCCAATAAATATCGGACCCACACGTGGGCAAGGTGCCCTCTATTACCCCCACTCCATGTTGTATATTAAGTAAAATATATATATATATATATATATATATATAAAATAAAGGTCTATCACTACAATCCTAATGGCCCCTAATGCAAAAGGCCCAAAACAACAATACTACCACGAAAAAACTGAAGGAGAGCGCCAGACCAATATTTAAACAAAAAATGAACAAATCATACACCACTCTCCAATAACCACAATATTAATTATATGTTAAATCACTTAAATATAGCATACATTACATAATAAACAGTGATATCACTGAACAATAGCGCTACTCCTATTAAGGAGCTAAAAAATGTAAAAACAAAAATTGAAACATTTAAAAATTTAGTTAATCAGTTAAAAGTCTGAACAGTCTCTTGTAAATCTGTGTATATACTTGTGTTGCAGACCCAATCTCCCATTAATAGCGGGCAGGTACCATTAGTGTAACATGCTCTTATAGGTTGTTTAACACTGCTTGAGCTGTACATTGTTTCCACCTCTGTAGTATATCATTTTCAAATGATCATAACTCTGTGGTGAATTCTGAGCCTTTCAGCAGGCAGAAGTAAATTCCAGCTTTTCACATTAAATGGATTTAATGATAAAGCAATACCTCTCCCGTCCTTATAATGAAGCTCATGATGTCACCATTTGGCTCAGTGTTGATCTTCAATACACAGTATCTCTGCTCGGTACCTACTATCCATACTGGGGTGGATCTAATAACGAGAAGATACAATGTCCATCCAACGCGTTTCGTACCTGACAAGGCACTTCAGGATGTATATCAGGATGTCCTGATGGACATTGTATCTTCTTGATATTATCTGTGATATTGATTAGATCCACCCCCACAGAGCCCTGACCTCAACATCATTTAGTCTGGGTTTACATGGAGAGAGAAGCAACTGAGGCTTCCTAAATCCACAGAAGAACTGAGGTTAGTTCTCCAAGATTTTAGGAACAAGCTACCTGCCAAGTTCATTAAGAAACTGTGTGCAAGTATACCTAGAGGAACTGATGTTGTTTTGAAGGCAAAGGGTGGTCACACCAAATATTGATTTGATTTAGATTTTTCTTCTGTTCCCTCATTAAGCATTTTGTTAATTGATAAAATTAAACTATTAACATGTCTATTTTTGAAAGTATTCTTACTTTACAGCATTTTTTCACACCTGCCTAAGACTTTTGCACAGTAAAGAGGTCAGCAACATATTTGTCCTCAGATAGACCTCTCTAGCATTCAAGTGGTTACATTAGCACTTACATCCATACAAAATCCTTCATGTGATTAAAACTCATCCAGTGTATTTTCCCACTGAAACCTTTGTACACAGTCCACAGTATTTCACACTCTATCTGCTGTTTACAGCTGATAATTCACTTTCCCAAACATCTCTAAAGCATTCTGACAATGACCATTGCTTCATTGTATTTGTCATAGGTGAGATGCTATCTGATTTGTGGCAACAGACCATCACATCACAATGAATATAGATTCTGCTAATTGCACTGTGACCCTGGATTCTTGTGGCATTTAAAGGGATAGTAATGTTTAACAAAACAAAACAAAAACAATTAATCTTCATAGTATTTGGGCCATGAAGAGTATTATTTCAATACTGTCAGGGTTGTAGTTCAAGAGTAATTGAATGATAAAGTTTCCCCCTCCCACCCCTTTTACATAGTGTAAGCCACCTCCCCTCAGATGTGGAATCTGGTCCACAGACCAGACAGTTCACAGCAAGGGACAATCTTCTTACTGTGAGAACAATGAAAGCCCTGTCCCCATTGCCAGGTTTTTCCCTTATCTTAATTGAAGATTGTCCCTTTCTGCAATCCACTTTGACATCACCCTGCTGCTCTGAGGTGAGCATTGACATCAGTAAAAAGGGGCGTGAGGGGGATACTTTATGATTCAGTTACTTTTCAACTACAACTCTGACTGACAGTATTGAAATAACACTCTCCATTGCCCAAATACTATGAAGATTAATTGGAGCTGATTTTATTATGAAGCATTAATATCCCTTTAACAACTGCCTTGACAAGCTGTCTGGAAATGACAGTGTCTGGAAACTAGTTCTATCAGGTTAACTCTTGCACACCTAGGGCCATATGCTGTAAGTCAGGTGTCAGCAGTTGGACTGGTTAGGGATAATGGGAGATGTAGACCCCAACAGCTTCAGGTACAACAAATGACTACCCTGCTGCAAGTTCAAGTGTAACAATTATTAGGCAAACCAACTGCATTATAGCGGACAAATTACATTTCACATTGCGTAAAAGGACACGATCAACTAATACAACTTTGGTGATTTTTAAATAATTGTCATTATTACCCGTATGTTGCATTAGACTTTTTTATTTATAAAACTATGATTTTATTTATTAACCCTTTGAGTGCCCGAGGGGTACGCTTCGCATTGCAGAGCAATGCTTTGCGTACCCCTCAGGCACTCAAAGGGTTAAGCTTTATACATTATGCTAATTTAGGCATCCTGTGCAGGCAAAATTATGCTAAATTATCTCCATTGGATGCAAGAATAAATTGGAATAACAGATGTACCATTCATCCCAGCAGTATTTTTTAATTAATCTTTAACCTTTCACGGACCAGATGGCTGTGCAACATGCTGCTTTTGTAATGATACATCCTCTGGTCCTTAAAGGCTGAAACTGTTTCAGTGATGGGATGTTTCCCGGTACCTTAGAAGGAAAAGGGTCCAGGGTACTGCAAAGAACCAGGGCCCAGACAGCTGAATGCTGAAAACAGAAAATTGCATTTATTTTGACATGATCTGTAATTTTCTCCAATTCATCTCCCCTATTGATGATGTCATTTAGCACAGTTTTTGCACAGTGGATGGTTACTGTTTTCTCTTTCTCTGTAACCTTCTCCACAAAGAAATGTTGATGAAATAAATTTGCACTTACTTACACCTTGAAAAGACTGAGTGAGATCTGTCTGCATGGATTTGTGTATGTACACATTGCTTCATGATTGGCATCTAGGCAAGTGCTTCTATTATGTAGAGAGTGCACAGAAGTTGCTACATTCAAATATATATTATATGACTTTTTCTTTCTTGACAGCATGTCTAGTCCAGAAAAAGTTGAGATGGGCACTATGGGTAAGAAAGCTACAACTAAAGCCAAACACACCACAGATTCCACCTGTGACCAGCCATTGCCTGACATGCGCCAGGGGAAATTCTATGGGGCCTGTGTTCAACAATCTGTGTCTAAAGACTATCCCAATCCTATGCAGGACTTAATGTCTTGGTTTGCTCAGAACTGCAGATCACAACTGAGCAGATCAGGAGATCCATGCACCAGCAACAAAATGAAGAACCATCCTGACACATAGACTCGGCGTCAGATGTGGAGGACAGGCTTCCTGGTCAGGACTATTCCTCAGAGTAGGAAGGAGAAGTGTCTGATCACAAGTATATTTTTCTTGCAGAGGAAATGAACAAATTGGTCTTGGCGGTTTGAGCCATCATGAATATGGATGACACAAAGGATTAGCTTTTTCAAAGTCTTTCCAGTCCACGAGGTCCTGGCATCCTTGATGGCAGAAATTCCGAAAGACGATACAGTGGTAGCCAGAGTCATCCACCTCCCTGTTATTCCCCTGAAGATGGTTCTAGCTTTAACGATCAGATGGACAGAAAGGCAGAAGCAGCAGTTAAAAAAGCCTTTGAAGCCTCTACAGCAGGCATCAGGTCAGGGGTTGCAACTGTTTCTGTAGCACACTCCTTGAAAGTATGTTTGTTGGGCCTTCAAGAAGACCTTAGCTCTAGGTGTATCCAAGGAATATCTTTTAGTCAGGCTATCGACTGTAAGACTTGCTGTGGATTTTCACTGCAATCCTTCTCTGGAGTCGGTCCAGATGTGTGTAACACCATCTGCTTTTGACGGCTACATAGAATTTGATCGCATATATAAGAACCAATCAGCTCACCTAGCATGCCCAGTTTTCCTATTGTAAAAGCCTCAAATCTTTTTTGGTCCCTGATCTTGTCTTATGTTTAGGATAGTCTTATGCCTAACCATGCATGCTGGTAGGCTATTCCCCTAATCTACCACCTAGGCTAGAAGAGCTATTTGGCTGACTTTTTGAATGGTGGATGTGGCCTCCAAGAACCACTTAAGTAGAATTCAATTTCAAGGAGGAGGGGGGACCTTGTTTGTTCAAGAATTGGAGTATCTTTTGGAAAAAGCAGATTCACAGAAATGACCTACTAAGCACACATTTCCACATTTTCAGAAACAATTTTCCAAAAATTCTGATTTTTTTTGCTCATCTAGGGACAGATTGCCCTCCAACCAGAAGACACTAATTATATCCTGGGTCAGAAATGCATCATCCTCGTCTTCTTTGGCAGGTCCTTGCTCATTCTCTTCCTGACATCAGACTTTTCCATGTTTCCTCTTCTCTCAGAGGTAGGCTGCAATATTTTTTCTCAGCATGATGAAACATCACCTCCAATGCATGGGTCCTCATTCTCATTCACAAAGGAATTTTTTAAATCTTTCAGCACATCACTATGTGCAGACTTTGCTGCCCCTCCCTCAAATCTAAAGAAATGTTTTTCTTCAAGCTGTAGTCCATTTTGTCAGCTCTTGAGTCCTTATTCCTGTTCCCAATGGGCAAAAGAGAAGAGGCACTTATTTTTCCCACTTTTTTGGTAACAAAAGGTTCTACAGGATGTTGTCTTGTAAAAGACCTGAGGTTGGTCAGCAGGACTATCAAACAGCAAACGTTCAGAATGCAGATTCTGAAATGCACTATGGAAGACCTCACTCCAGGGGATTTTATGGCCACAGTGGACCTGATGGACACCTATCTTCAGATTCCAGTCCATCCAGCCCAAAAGGGATTTCTTGCAGTACATGTCCAAGGCATGGTGAGCCATTTTAATTTCATGTTATACCTTTTGGTCTTTCTTCAGCCCCAAAACATTCACAAAGATCTCGGTCATAGTAATAGCTCAACTCAGGCAGCAGGGCATTTCTGGCATCCTGTATGTGGACAATTGACTGGTGAAGTCTCCTTCCCCCTCCATTCTGCAGGATCAGCTGATAGAGCAGAGGAACCCTTTGGGGATTGCTATGAACCAGACCTTACCTTTAACTGGGGGCACCCACTGGGTTAGATTTCTGCGAGTAGTCAAGTGCCTAGAGCTCCAAATTTTGTAGGGCGCCTCAGCTATGCTGACCACACCCACAGTCTGAATTATGGGTGTGGCCAGAACAATCTCAATGTTCTTGCACCAGTTTTAAACCACTTTACAGGCTATTATTTAACCCTTTTGTGGAAGAATGCGTTGGAGATCTCCCCAGCAACTTTTTTTTGGTTCTTGCTTATTGTAGGCTGAGGGTATTTGCTGTGCCAGAAGCAGTAGGTGGGACTAGGGGCAGGTCATGTGAGGAGTAGGGGTGTGGTCATGGACGGTGCTAAGGGAACCTAGGGGGATATTCACTAAGCGGTGATAAAGTGTAGATAACGTCTCCATTTCCTGTTTTATTTTATGGAGCCTATTCACTAAGATCTCCAAAGTTTAAGAAATCTTAGTGCATAGGCTCCATAGTATAACATAGGAATTGGAGAAATGATAAACTGGAGAAGTCATCTCTTTTTGTCACTGCTTAGCGAACCTACCCCCTAGAGTGCCTTGCCTAGGGACTCCCGGAATGTAAATCCAACCCTAGGTAACTTTGAAAAATGCATTCTGCAGGGTTGCTTTGATTTTAATGAGCCCTGGAATTTGCACATTTTTTTCTAGGTGTCTGGTAAAAGGTAAACTCTGGGCAGCTTACTCTAGAGTAGATTTTCTTTGCAGTCCTCAAGTACCCCTAACAGTGCAGGTTTTAAAGTGGAACTGACACTTTGTAACAAATAGGTGATTTTCAAAGAGATTTAAAAGGCACCCATATTTTTTGTTAGCCATTTTATATTTCAAATAATAGTTTAACAGAGATTTAGCTGGTACTTCCTTGTAGGAAGTGGCATTTGGGATGGAGAGAAGTGTCAATGCCTGTCAGACATGCAATAACTGACAAATAAGTAAAACTAAATATATCATAACAAAGTGTTTTAAATTAAAAATGACCAACATAAATATAGGTGCTTCTGAAAACTCTTCCAAAATCCCTTGTTACAAAGTGTTAGTTCCCCTCAGCACAGATGATCTAATCTGATTGAAAAATGCACTGATTACACATCTGCAATCAGACAGGGAGATCCAGAAACCCTGCACTGTTACGGGTACTTGAGGATCACTGTTAACCCTTTGAGTGCCAGGCGGGTTTGTAAAGCAATGCGTTGCATACCCCTCTGGTATTCAAAGGGTTATGAAAAATGCCCTAGAGTGCAATTGGTTTGTTACTAATTGTATCACTTTTTATACGCAAGTTCCAATGATTCACAACTCTTGCGGTTTTATTATGTCTTAACCCTTTGAATGTTAGGGAGGTATCCGACTCATGGAATTGTAATGCGTTGAATACCTCTCTGGCACTCAAAGGGTTAATTTAGCCCATGTGAAAAGGGCCAAAGAGTTAAAAAGAATGTGCTTTGTATTGCCCCTTTAAAACAAACAACTAACAAGTAGGAAGTCACTTATGACCAGCCCTGTGTTTGCCCCAGAAGTTCCTGTATGTATGTTTGGTTATTTTGGAGGGTAAGATCCCTTAACATACCGATACTGGTGGACTGAGAAGAAATAACAAGTAAACATTCCTCATATACTTCTTGATTTAACCCTTGAGTGTCATGAAGGTATCCACTGCATTGCTTTACCATGCAATGGATAGCTCTCTGGCACTCAAAGAGTTAAGACAGGTTTTTAACCTGTTTAATGCTAGAGAGGTATCAAGTGCAGAGGTCACTAGAGATCTCTCCAGCATCTAAGGGGTTACAAATCCCCATTTAAATCGGTGACAGTTTTGGGTTTCTCTAAATTGATTTCCCCTAAAGTCGCTCTGTTTCCTCTTAGTGAAGCAGCCTGACTGGATATATTATCTCTCCTCACTCTAAGAATTCCTAACCAAATAAAGAAAATATATGACACACACAGCACTTCAAGTGATCCAATGCATGCTTCCTTCGTGCAGGAATTAAATAAGATGTTTTTTCCAATAGCTAAGCCCGCTTCTGTGTGCAATGTGTCACCTTCTCTCCAATGCATTTAGTGCATGTGCCAAAATAAAAAAGAAAAAAGGCGGATCCCCCCCCCCACAATTTACTCCTCTGACAGCCATTGGCTTGAGTGAAGTCTTGCTGAGTATGGAATGAGTTCCACCCCTCTGTCATAGCTTGCTCCAGCACCTCCTCCTTCCCTCATGCAAGCTGTCAGAGACAGACACCCGACACCCAGCTCCATGCAATTTGCAGACCCATAACTGGGTATAGTGCAACTGAGTGCCACTGCTACCAGCTCCAGATCACTGGGATCTCTGCAGCACCTAGAAATTATTACCGATTCTGCAACATATCCTGTAAGTGACATTAACGTGATTTTTTTTGTGTTTAACTTTAAAGCGCCCCTGGCAGTAAAGGGGTGGAACCACCTTATTTCTGGAGGTGTGTCTGGAATGGAAGAAGTTTCCTTGCAAACATATGCGCTTTAACCATGTGAGTGCTGGATAGGTGTGCAAATTGCACACCATTTTGGCACTCAAAGCGTTGAAAATTCTTTCATGTCCCCTAGTACTTAACTGGTTAAACAAGTAAATGCCGTCTACATGCTGTGGTCTTGATTCCACCATCCAACTTAATGCAAACACTCCGAGCCCCTTTTAGCAAAATCAGGGAACCTGTCAAGTCTTAGCGGGTGTTTTGTGTGTTTGTGTTTTTTGTGTGGTGGGCTGACACAGTGGGCTGTGCAACTGGAATTCTATTTACCTGTCATATATGTATGAAAGTGTGCATTGATGCATATGAGTTAATACATCCATATATAGAACCTATGAAGGGGACATATTTTTGTGTTGTGTAAAAAATTCATTTTCCATTCAGTTATACAGTTAAATGCTGTGTGCGGTAAGTTTTTCAACTAGATGCATTGCACACAGTCTGGCACTCAAAGTGGTAGTAATAAGGTGATACAAGGCTAATTGGTAAAATGAGAAAATAAATTGGGGCCGTTGTTCTAAAACGGGGTTGTAGTGTAGAAAACCATCAGCACTATGGGGAACATGTATTAATTTCCATTGAGAAGGAGTGACTCCGTTTGTTAACCCCTTGAGTGCCAGAGGGTGCGTTGAGTACCCCTCTGGCATTCAAAGGGTTAATTGACTAGTTCTAAAGCCAAGACTCTTGTGATTCATGAGAACTGTTCAGTTTCCAATGTTGGCTTCTTGTGACATTAGCAGATTGTGGCAACAAAAATTTAGATTGTAATCTCTGCAGGGCAGGGCTCACTGCGCCCTAACCATTCTCTGCACAGCACTGTATACAAAATTTATAGTGCCTATAAGACAAGAGAGGTCGTTTAACATTATTATTGATTGAAATCAGACGTGTAATTTAACATGATTTTTAATTTAGTAAGTAAACATTATTGTATTTTCATTAGTGATATTATATTCAGCTGTTATACATGAGCTGATATTGTCTGACATAAAGTAACCTTTTTTGCTCCCCAGTTTTCAGATGTTAAGGCTATATGACAAGCAATGTATTGGAATATATTTTTGGCAGGGGATGTTTACAGGTGGGTGACATCATTGCCCTTGTAGCCAATGAGAATGCACATAATGATGGGATGTGTTTATGCCAGTCATGGAAACAAAATTCCACTGTAGTATGTCCTCTAACACTTGTTTGTATTTTTTCTCATTCATTGACTTACACATACATATCCAGAGTACACGTTCCATTTTTTAGTGAGAGTCATGAAAACAGTATAACAAGGTATAACGGTCATTTTCCCCCACAAGGTTTTACTTCCTAGTTACCTAATCTGTTGTAGTATCTTATACCAGAGTCTGGCATTCTTGATCTCAGCAGCTGTTGTTGGACTACAACTCCCATCATTCTTAGTTGACTTTTGGCTGTCTGTGGATGATGGGAGTTCTAGTCTTATAGTAAATGGAGAGTGCCACGTTTCCACTTATGTCCTGTGTAGAGCAGTGTTTCTCAAAATTAATCCTCAGGACACTATCGGTGCTGGGATTCAAGATCTCCCTGCTTGTTACGAGGTGGGGGATCAGTAGCTCAGTCATAGGGGGAGATGCACTAAGGTGTGATAAAATGATTACTTCTCCAGCATCACAATTCATATGTTATTCTATGGAGCCTATGCACTAAGATTTCTCCAGTTTTGGAGATTTTAGTGTATAGGCTCCATAGAATAATATAGGAACTGGAGAAGTGATATCACTGGAGAAATAATCGCCACTTTATCACCTCTTTATCACGCCTTAGTGCATAACCGTCATTGTGTTTGCTCCACCTGTTCTTTAATCAGCATATCCTTAACGCTTTTGAGTGCCAGAGGGGTAATGAAAGCATTGCAGAGCAATGCGTTCGCTACCCCTCAGGCGCTCAGAGGGTTAAACCTGACCTATTGTGTGCGCAGAGAACATGAGCCGAGAATCACTGATGTAGAGTCCATCCACATATGAAAAAAGCTGAATAACTGATATGAGTTCTAGTGCTCTTTTAGATACTGTTAACTGTCACATCTATAGTCACATGGGCAGCTGTACCATATGGGACAAATGAAGTCTCCAAATGGAGTTTTAACCCCTTGAAAGCTAGAGAGGTAAACAATTAATTGTTTTCTCTCTAGTGGGGATCATTATTTGTTACCTAAACATAGGCTTTATACATAAGACGGAATGTATCTGACGGACATTTCTTTCTTTCTACCTTTATTGGAACAAAATCTGTCAATCCAAAAATCGCTTTAGTCGCTGTCTACAAGTCCAGTTTTTGTGCCAACCCACTTGGGGCCAACATTTGTCAGCTTGTATCTTCACTGACGATACTGAGATGAAGCAGGGAGATATTTCCTGATTATTAAAGGGATAGTAATGTTTAATAATAAAAGCAGCTCTAATTAATCATCATAGTATTTGGACTTTGGAGAGAGTTATTTCAATTCTGTCAGAGTTGTAGTTCAAGAGTAATTCAATGACAAAGTATCCCCCACCCGCCCCTTTTACTGATGTAACACTGCTCAACCAGATCAGAAGGGAGGTGTCCAGGTAGATTGCACAGAGGGACAATCTTCAATTAAGATAAGGGAAACACCTGAAAAACTTGTCAAGGGGGGTAGGGCTTTCATTGTTCTCATAGGAAGAAGATTGTCCCCTGCTGTTATCTGTCTGGTCTATGGACTGCATTCCACATCTGAGAAGAAATGGCATACACTAGGTAAAAGGGGCGGGAGGGGAAACTTTGCTTGTGAATATCTTTTAAACCATAAAGGTTTGGGAGATAAGACTTATATCATTCTTCATGTTTTTTTAATGCCTAAAAATAAAATAAAGTTTAAACAAAGTATTACTATCCCTTTAAGGCATTCAGCATCACTTCCATCTGTCAGTGATTGTCCAACTCGTAGGGTAGATATACACTGAACAGGTTATTTTATTTCACATGAACTAATATCACTCCCTACGTTATATAGTTGGTTTGGGTTGATTGAATAAATGCATCGGCAAAGCAAGGGGTTGCTTCCCATTATCATAAACCCTTTCCCCTTTAGCATTCCAGTAATGAGAAGTGCTTGCAATAGATGTGAGTGTGGTATGTCTATACCAGATCTGGGTAACCTATAGCACACAACTCCAATAATCATCAGTTTGCCTCCAGCTTTTGCTAAAATATACCTCCATTCATCCTCAGCTGATCATTGAATGGCTGAGGATGATGGGAATTGTAGTCCATGAGGTGAAGGAAAGATTCAGGGTGGTCATTCTTGGTCAGTGATTAGGTAGCTGCAATGGCTTCTGCATACAGAATCACACAAAACAAATTCTAGATGTTGTTATAGGAACACTAACACCTCAGAAATCCACATGGCCACTATGAATTTTGCTCTTGTGCTAAGGATCAAGAGATCTTCTGCATGTCTCATCCACAGAGGTGGACATTATTCTCGCTGTCTGGGCCTCAGTCTCTGCCCACTGGATGATGTTAATACTGCCATGTGCCAAATTTTAGGTCCACTAATCATGCACGCCAGATTCAGGTTTGCCTTCATGAATATGATATCCAAGACTGATTAAATATGTTATCTCTTGAACCAACGCTCAAGGACAAGGATTGTGTTCAGTAGTATTTCTGGCCATAGTATGGTAGGTATTTTAAGACGCTAGTCTTCTTTTTAATACATACATTAGTTTTTGGAAAAACCTTCTTTGAAAATCTGGGTTTGCCCCTCAAGTACTCTTAACCCATTAAGAACCAGAGAGGCGTGTTTTGTGAATATGACATTGAGAATAATATAAAATGAAGGGATGTACTTTGGCAAGAAATACCATAACTTATTGATGATATTACCTATGTGCTGTATTATCTGTCCTCATAGTCTTTCAGTGTTATTATATCTGAAACATGTATAGATCAGATGAGTGAAACATTTATCATAAACTGCAGAATCCAGTAAACAATAAAATGTGTGTGTGACCAGATCACCATGTTAACCCTTTGAGCGCCAGAGGGGTATGCAACACATTGGGTATCCCTCTGTGACCTTAAGGGTTAATGAAGTATGCTTATGAAAATGTAATTCTGCAGGACTGTACAAGAACCAAGACAACCCTGCAGTGTGTATTTTTCATAAGCATCCTGAATAAAAATATATATATGTATGAAATATAAAATGTAAATTATAAAATGTGTGTTTTTCATGCAGACTATAGAAGATAACCATCTCTGGTACAGCAGTGCGGTATAGATCCCCCTGTCTCAATACATTAGTCACTTGGGGCTAGGCTGGTAAATTTAGAAACATGGTTCAGTTGGAGGGAGGTGTGACCTGTGACAAGAATTTCTACTAGTTTGAAAACAAGGTGTTAGAATGTGCTGCCAGTACTCATGGAGACAGAGATTAAAGTGGGAGTATCACCTGCAGACAGGAGTTTATAAAAACCCATGTCCCAAGGTGTCCTGTCTCCTGAAACAGTAATGTAACTATCACAGGAAGTGCTGTTCTCAGGAAGTCTTGGCTTCAGCTGGACACACTGCATGAGCTGCCCAAACAGTGGGCTGTTGTACTAAGAGAGAGTGGTGCAAACCAGGGAATGCTTTAAAATTACCATCCAAAGGGATTTTTTCCTATGCTGCACTTGATTTGCACCAGAACTGCACCACTTTTCCTGTCTCCCTAGTTAAAAACAAGTGAATGTTTTTAAGCCATTTAACCCTTTGAGTGCCATAGGGGTACGGAACACTTTGCTTTGCAATGCGTTCCTTACCCCTTTGGCACTCAAAGGGTAAAGACCCAGGGGTGTGCAAAGCATTGAATTTGACATCCCTCTGGTCCTTAAGGGGTTAACAAGACCAAACCATTGACTAATTTACCTGAATCCATGTGAGACTATCCTGAAAACCTGGGAGAGTACAAGTTTGTGCATCTGCACTAGGAATAAGATCCAGATGTCTCCTCCCCATCTCCTTTCCTTGCATCACTGATGCAGTGAGTGGACACAGAGTGTAATCTCAGATCTCATCCTTTGCTTTGTTTTGTCCCTTGGTCACATTATCACAGGCAGAGCCCTGCTGGGAATAGGTGAAGATGTTGACCACAGGCATGCACTGTACCCACTCACACCACCATCTGTGGAGCAAGGGAAAGAGTAGGGGGGCAGAGACATGGGAAATATGAACAAAGAAAAAAGAGCAATCCTGGAGTAAACCTGCTTTTTAACCCCTTGAATGCTAGAAATGTCTCCAACACATTGCTTCTCAATGCGCTGGAGACGTCACTAGCTTTCAAGGGATTAAAAACCCTATTAAATGAATAAGATATGTTTATTTGCCCTCTGAGGTAAACCTGGTTTGCCACTTTATGCCTTTATACGAGGCCCTGTGTGTTAGCATTTTGCATTACGTACCCCTCTGGCACTCAAAGGGTTAACCCTTCAGGTTCCTAGGGTGTTAAATTTAACTAACTCTTTTTTTTTTCTCAAAGGATGGCTTTCTTCCAGTAGGGCATATCTTGTTGTAATCTTAGTAAGAATACACTTGTGGCCATATTAGTAAATTTTCTGGAGACAGACATTACTGTAAGTGAACACTGTGCACTGAGGTCACTGTTATTACTTTATCAAAATAAAGGTGGAGAAATCCTGCTTCAATTCATTTTCATGCAGTCCCATGTTTGTTCCATATTGCCTGCTTCTATCGAAAACAAGTATATGGGACATTTGTACAATCAGGGCCGGATTTCCCAATAGGCAGCACAGACAACTGCCTGGAGCTCCAAAATTAGAATGTTGGGCGTGGTCAGAGCGATCTCAATATCCCTGCACCAAAACAGAACAATGCATTGAAGATCTCTTTTGCAACCAAGGGGTTAACCTTTTTTTTATTCTTGCTTGTTATAGGTCACAGGTGTTTTCTGTGCCAGAAACAGTGAATGGGATTGGTGGTGTGGCCATAGGCGGAGCTTAGAATACCTTGCCTAGGGGTGCCTGGAATATATATCCAGCCCTGTGCATAATGGAATATTTGGGACAAAACAACTGAGCAATCTTTGTAAAATTAACCCCTTTTTAGTTAGAGAGGCAGCGCACTGGGGACACCGCTAGCATCCAAGGGTTTACAATTTCAATTTGAATACACTGGAATTTTATTTTTATAGCACATAATAGCTGCACTTTTGTGTTTAAAGAGGGGTGGAAGTACAGAGCATGCAGATGTGAAAGGGCCTGGAACCCCAGGAGCCCATCGCCCTAGTGCCCAATAGGTTCTACATATGCCTTTGGAAGAATATTTGAGTTTGGGGGCCCAAAACTAATTTTGAACTGGGGCCCTCCAGTGACTTGTTATACAGCTGACCTTATGGATATGCTCTTGTGTTCACTTTACTTCAGTTTGTCATATGAATTTGTACTATGAGAGCAAAGTAACATGGAGGTAAAGAATGCTTCTAATCGTTTGTAGAACTCCAAAGCTGCTTAACGTGGCGCACAGACAATCCTTTATGGAATGTTCTGTACTGGTTCATGCTGCCAGCTTTCTTAAGTCGTTTCTTGTTGTAAAAGTTTAGAAAGTCAATTATAATCCATATTCTAGTAGTGAAGTTAATGTGGCTGTTAAAAATAAATAAATAAATAAATAACAACTCCATTAACCGTTTAAGTGCAAGTGGGGTGCTCACATTTCCGTCTGTAGGGGAAGACAATCTGAAAATTCATAACAAACAAAACAATACCACTATTTATGACAGACCTATCACTACTGGAAAGAAATAGGGGATCTGGACCTTTTCCTGTGTAAGCACACAATAGGGAACCCTTCAAAGGCGAAGCTGTACTGAGATGTTCTCATTATGAGAATGGACCCGCTCAGCATACCTGGGAACTTTTTGTTGAGGACACCGCGGAGAGGGGAGTCCTGAGGTGCCTCTGAGGAGAAAAATTATGCAATTTGTGTCAAAAAAAGGGGCAGGTCTTAATAGTGAGTGGGGGCGGAGTTTACAAAACAAAAAAATATACCGAATAAGTGTAAGAGGCCAGGGAGTGGAAGGAACACAATGGAAGCAGCGGATGGAGGCAGAGTTTCATTAGAAACTCCCCACATCCGGAGAATCAGCCTCTGGCCTGGAGACCCGGTAATTTGAAGCTAAAACCGAAGTCTACAGGGCAAATTATTGTTATTTTAACTTATTGTATCATTTTAAGCTCTCTGATCAGGTCCATTCCCATAACGGAACAATCTTACAAGTGTGTGGTCTTCAGTACATATTTGCATTTGAAGGGTTTCCTATTGTATACTTACACAACACTTACTGTACATACTACAGTTTGTTTGTCCATATAAGAAAACTGATCTGTATGTGATTTGTTTTTAACATTTTACAGGATTGTTATCACAATTACATTGTTTTTTGTTTATTTACTCACTCTGGTTCAAGTCTGTTAAGGGACAAATTATATACAAGTGTTATCACAAATAATTTTGGGAGCCTGTTTAAACAGACAAAGGTCTACATTGTTTTGCTTGTATGTGAATTGCACAATTTTATTCAGAAATTTTGCTAAGACCATTGATGCACTCCTCATTTAATCCTTTGGGTTCCAGAGGGGTTAGAAGTGCTGCTTACCCCACTAGCACTCAAAGGTTGAGAAAGGACTGCTGCTGTTCTTGATGTTGGTCACTCTTCATCCGTCCTGCTCTCCCCTGCCCTCCCCAACGCATCAACTCCTTTACAACAAGATGAATGCTAATTAACTCAGTGTCCCCCCACCCCTTCCCTTGCATCCCTATTACTTAGTGCATATGGTGTTGTGTGTCTCTATCGCCAAGGAGATATGCTTGTCGCATATCGACACACACATCTCCATGGCATTGACCCTTATTGCATCTCCCCCCGCTAATGTGTAAATGTGAGAAGTCTCACTCACCATGAATTGGCTCTTCCCCTTCCACATGTGGAAAACAATATTAATATATTGTAGAGACATTTAGAATTTTGATAGGAGGGGAAAAGAGTGTAATTTAGGAGATGCTAAGCAGCCTTACGGATTTTGCTACAAAGGTCTTAACCCTTTGAAGATCAGATGAGTGGGAAATAATAGCCTATAATTAAACCCTATTGGACTAATTGGACTGCTATTTAGCAGCTTCTAGTTGCAGTTGTATTGTCTTGTTGTTTTGACCTACCATTATAGGGGCTTGTTCACAAAGGTAACATACACAAAGCTGAGATATAGTACAGATACAGCTGGTTGTATTTACTTGCCTATGAAGCCTTGCTTTCCCCCTGCTGTTCCATCACTGGAGGGGAGGGGTGAGATGTAGGAGGAAATGATGATAACTGGCTGATGCCCATGTTTGTTGGCCAGTTAGTGGAGGTGGCAATGAGTGTCACAACCTCACCAGAGTCTAACATGCTGAACTTTGGTATGCTATTCGATTGAGGGCAAATTTTGGGGCTTCTGTTCCGCCTTATGTCCCACCTGACTAAGGCGATGGCTGTTTGGGGTTCAGCTTTAGGAGGCTGTACATGCGGATACACTTAAGGAGGATATAGTTATGGCTATTGCTAAGATCCTTGAGACTAATGCATACTTAATGGGAATGCCTCAGTTTCATCTGTTGCTGCAAGTCATACTTTGTGGCTGCTGTCCGGTCTTTCAAAAGGTCCTTGGTGACCCTTCCATTTGTGAGCAAGCAATTGTTTGGCTGGAGTAGGCCTTTGGTCATGCCACTGGAGGTAAGAGTATTTTTATTAGAAAAATAAAAAAATAGTTTTGCTCAAAAAGATATATATTTAAGTATAATATATTGTTAAATAGCAGCTGAAAGATACAATTACACTTCCACCTAAGCGCAATAAAAATATAAAGCGAAAAAAAGAAAAATAGTATCTCAGCGCTAATAAAATAGACCAATAAGACAGATCTACTCCTAGCCTGATGTGGAGCTTCCAATGAAGCAATAATCTATGCGGGACCTTGAGTATGTAGGCCCCCCACAGACAATGGCACAATTGGTCCCCCCACACAAGACCAGGAAAATATGAATACTAGGGTAACCCTGGGGGTAAAAATTGTGCAACAGAGGCCCCCGAAAAATGCGTAAAACTTATCTTTCTATGGATATTTAATGCTCAAAAGGAAACTCAGGACCATACAGTCACAGCATAAAACAATGTATAAAATACAAAATAATAATAATAAAACAGTTATAAAGTTGTAGCTACAAACAACATATGTACACTATAAATGGGGAAGGTGAGATGGACAGGGGAGAAGGATAATTGGGGAATGTGGGAGGGACAGGGGAGATGGATAAATGGGGAAGGTGGGAGGGAATGAGGAGAAGGATTAAAGGGTAGTGTGGGTGTCATGGGGAGAAGGATGAACGGGGAGAGTAGGAGTGACTGAGGAGAAGGATTAATGGGGAAGGTGGGAGGGACAGAGAAGGATTCGTGGGGAAGATGGGAGGGACAGAGAAGGATGAATGGTGAAGGTGGGAGGTACAGGGCAGAAGGATGAATGGGGAAGGTGGGAGGAAAAGGCAGAAGGATGAATGTTGAAGGTGGGAGGGACAGGGCAGAAGGACGAATGGGGAGGGTGGGAGGGACAAGGGCAAAGGCTGAAGGGGGGAAGGTGGGAGGGAGAGGGGCGAAGGATGAAAGGGAAAGGTGGAAGAGGCAGGGGAGAAAGATGAAAGGAGAAGGTGGAAGAGACAGGGGAGAAGGATGAATGGTGAAGGTGGAAGAGACCGGGTAGAAGGATGAGTGGGAAAAGTGGGAGGGACAAGGGAGACGGATGAATGGGGAAGGTGGGAGGGATAGTGGAGAAGGATGAATGGGGAAGGTGAAAGAGACAGGGGTAAAGGATGAAAGTGGAAGGTGGGAGTGACAGTGGAAGAAGATGAAGGTGGGAGGGACAGAGAAGGATAAATGGGGAAGGTGGGAGGGATAGTGGAGATGGATGAATGGGGAAGATAGAAGAGACAGGAAAAGGATGAAAGGGGAAGGTGGGAGTGACAGTGGAGGAAGATGAATGGGGAGGTGGGAGGAACAGTGGAGAAGGATGAATGGGGAAGGTGGTAGGGACAAAGGAGAAGGATGAATGGGGAAGGTTGTAGGGACAGTGGAGAAGGCTAAATGGGGAAGGTGGGAGAGACAGGGGAGAAGGATGAAAGGGAAATGTGGGAGTCATTGGGAGAATGATGAACGAGGAGGAACATGGCAGAAGGAAGAATGGGGAAGGTGGGAGGGACAGAGGGGCTGCAATCCTTCAGGAAAGGGAGAGACCGTATGGAAAATGTTTGCATAACTCCTTCTTACAGCTGCTTCTGGGTGTGTATGGCATGACGTTGATATATACAGTGCCTTACAAAAGTATTCACCCCCTTGGCATTTTTCCTGTTTTGTTGCATTACAACCTGAAAATCAAATGGATTTTAATTTGGATTTCATGTTATGGACATACACAAAATAGTCCAGACTGGTGAAGTGAAATAAAGAAAATAATTCTTTTAAAAATTCTAAAAAATTGAAAAGTGGTGCGTGCATATGTATTCACCCCCTTTGCTATGAAGCCCCTAAATAAGATCTGGTGCAACCAATTACCTTCAGAAGTCACATAATTAGTTAAATAAAGTCCACCTGTGTGCAATCTAAGTGTCACATGACCTGTCACATGATCTCAGTATATATACACCTGTTCTGTAAGGCCCCACAGTCTGCAACACCACCACGCAAGTGGCACCATGAAGACCAAGGAGCTCTCCAAACAGGTCAGAGACAAAGTTGTTGAGATGTACAGATCAGTGTTGGGTTTATTAAAAAAATATCCCAAACTTTGAACATCCCACGGAGCACCATTAAATCCATTATTAAAAAATGCAAATAGTATGGCACCACAACAAACTTGCCAAGAGAGGGCCACCCACCAAAACTCACAGGAGGGCATTAATCAGAGAGGCAACAAAGAGACCAAAGACAACCCTGAAGGAGCTGCAAAGCTCCACAGCAGAGACTGGAGTATCTGTCCATAGGACCACTTTAAGACGTACACTCCACAGAGCAGGGCTTTACAGAAGAGTGGCTAGAAGAAAGCCATTGCTTAAAGAAAAAAATAAGCAAACACATTTGCTGTTCACCAGAAGGCATGTGGGAGACTCCCCAAACATATGAAAGAAGGTACTCTGGTCAGAAGAGCCTAAAATTGAGCTTTTGGCCATCAAGAAAAATGCTATGTCTGGTGCAAACCCAATACTTTTCATCACCCCGAGAACACCATCCCCACAGTGAAGTATGGTGGTGGCAACATCATGCTTTTTTAGTAGGTGGAGGTAAACATGGATGCTTTTCTGGCACTGAAAGGGTTAATTTCCAAACCAGGAAGTGAAGAATACAAATGAAAATTGCTTCCTCCAGCTTGCTGAACGATGGCACATGTAATATCAAATACCTGCCGTTCTGGTTAAGACGCTGTACTCTAATGTGTAATGCAGAGCAGGAGTAAGAAGGAAAATTGCTTCCTCTAATCTGCTGAAAACCGTTCACTTAATATATCTTAATTTTGCAGTTTCTAAGGCACTGTTTCTCAATGTTAAAGGAACTGTATTTAATATGTTAAAAAAAAAAGAAAAAAATATTGTAGGACTTATCCTTCTGAGTAAAAAAGGTACTCCTGAAAAGTTATTGCAGCTCAAACTTGAATTTGTTAAGGACATTATCTCAATGGCTGGAAAATGTTACAGTGGCACTGTTGCTACACCACCCTATGGGCAGCTCTAGTCAGTTGACCATAAACCTCCATAGGTGTAGCAACAGTGCCACTGCAACATTTCAAGCCATTGAGACACCTCTCTTAAAAAATAAAGTCATATTTGGGCTACAATAACTTTAGAGTACCCTTGTTTTATTCAGGAGGATAAACCGTACAATATATACCGTATTGTTTACTGTATTTTTTACTATCCCTTTAACTTCAGGGCATACCAAAATGTCAACATTTCAAGATATCCTTACTTAATCACTGGTTAGTAATGCGTGATTCATTGATTATGATTAATCCTCCTGTGCTGATTTAGAGAAATTCTCACCAGTTGGGGATGCCCTGAAAACTGTAGATGAGAATCACTGTTTTACGGTGTTTATGTTGCTCATGTTATCAGATGGACCTGCTGCCGTTACAGACTCTTGTTGTAAAAAGAAAAACTATACTCATCACCCCTTTGTGCTGGCTGCCCAGCCGCCATACACTACTGCAGCCAGGGCGCCGGAATTCATGCCAATCATTTTGAAAAGGTGGCTTTCTGATTGGTCGCCCATAGTCCTACATTGCACGAGTGTTGGGAGTATGTTCTATGAGTAGGCGGCCTGATGATTGGTTGCTGCTTGTCGAACATTGTGACTCAGGGTTTGACTTTGTTCTACATGTATGTGGGCTGCCGATTGGGCTCCACTTGTCACATCTTCTTGCTCCAGTTCCAATTGGCTGGGATTTGGCATGAAAAGATTAAATTATATTTAAGGCCTGGGTAATCAAATTAAACTGTGTGGTGCCATGCTCTTGACCACCTGATTTGCCTCCACATGTTTGTCATTTGTTGCTCCAATCCCCATTGGCTGATGATGGGAACCGCAAGATTGAATTATGTTTTCTTTGTTCTTTTGTTTTCATGTACAATAAATGTCACAGATGTCCTCAAATAAAGTGTTCTTGAACTGCAGTGACTTGTTCGGTGGTTTATTTCAGGAATGGTCTATAGAGTCCCCTTTGACTTCCATTCTTTGTACCTCTGTAGCCGCAACATGAAGACAGCCAGGGACTACACTGAGTGCCTGGTTCCTGTTACATGGACCATTTCCTAAACTGTATTAAAGCCATGTGAATATTATCCTATGGTCAGCTAGCCACTGTTAGAATTGTACAGAAAGTACAGGGTAACTTTTACTTTTCATTAATTTTATTTGTATTAAATTTGCAATTTTTTTTCAAAACCACATTCTTCCATAATTATACTGTAAACAATGTTCTTATTATGCTGTGTTTTAGGTCTTTTCTAGCATGACTTCTTTCTGATGATTCATTTTGCAAATGGCCCAGGGGCAGACAACCTGTCCTTTCCAGTTACGTTTGAACTACAACTCCCTTCACCTCAGCTGGCCATTCATATACTGTTGTGGCACTTTAAGGGCTTCACGAAAAAGCCAAATACTTTAGAAGACACATGACAAGTTAAATCAATGAGATTTTTCATTTGAGCCCTATAATGTAGTTCATGGTTGCCCAAGTTTGGTTCCCAAGAGCTACCAACATTACAAGATTATGTGCGTTTGAACACAGGTGGGCCAATCAAAATGAAAGAACCAGTGATTAACTCATCTGTGCTTTATCATGGAAATCCTTAAATACTAGCCTGTTTGTGGCCCTTGAGAATTCAACCTGGACACCGATGTTGTAGGTGGTATGCTTCAAGTGTATAGCAGAATATGGACTTATTAACAATCCACCTGACATATTTTTGATCAATCCAAAATATGTAGCATCATTATTTTGTCTATTTTACAGAATGTATCCATTGTTTGACCCACTTGTTAGTTCTGTTATATTATATTATTTTGCAATGCAGTCAAGATGTCTTTGACACATGGTTAATAATTTTTAAATTGTATTGAAATTATTAGTGATGAATTTGACAACTACATATTTATTAATACACATACACCTTTTGTATTGCTCTAAAATAAGTTATTTTTCTGCTATCTCGATGTGCCTTAATCTGATTCACGTCATAATGCTTTGAGTATCTCTCTGGCACTCACTGGGTTAATGGGAGTGGGTGGGATTGGATTAAGAAAAAAGCAGAGTTTGTCCTGATAAGAGGTGGAATGGGGCAGGAAGTGGGTGGGGTTATTAAGGAACTCCCCTAGAGTATCGCCCCATGTTTCAGAACTTGGTAATGAACTCTGAAAACAGATTCTCCAGGGAATATCTAGAGCGTTCACAGCTATTTTAAGGAGTTAAAATTAACCTATTACTTTGAGTTTCCTTCAAGTTTCTTTCCATATTTGAAAACGTCATTCAAAACTACCTATGTATCATGTTAACCAAAATTCCAGCAGATGTGTAGTTTAGGAGGTATTCTCAATTATTTCTGGGTATGAAAGTAAAACTCTCCTGATACAGAACAGAGCACCATTAGAATATTAAACACCACTGAAAACCTTCATTAGCATATGACATCACTGAAAACTTCCATTAGCATCTGAAACATCACTGGTACCGCAGGGTACTTTAACTTGCATACATTATCATATGGTAGCAAGAGTGAATATCTGCTTAACTGTACATTTGCTGGTCTTTTGGGTGACATGACCCATAGGCAGTTTTTAATGCAGTTTCAAATATGCAAACTTGAATTAGGGTGAAAGTTCCACTTTAAAGGGATAGTAATACTTGAAAATAAGTTTATTTTATATTGTAGCCCTTAAAAAAACATGAAAAATGATATAAGTCTTATTTCCCAAACCTTTATGGTTTGGGAGATATTCAAAAGTAAAGTTTCCCCTGGAGTGACGTCATTGCTCCACCCTTCAGATTTGGAATCCGGTCGCCCGACCAGCAGTGCCTCTCCAGAAGTGCTGAGATCACCATCTTTAAAAAGAATTTCTTAATTGGAATGGTCTACAAAGTGTGCTTTCAAGCCAGGCACACTTTGTAGATAGTTCCAATTAAGTAGTTCTTTTCAAAAGATTGTGATCTCAGCACTGCTGAAGAGCTGCCGGTTGCTCTGTGGACCGAATTCCAAATCTGTCCACTAGATGGCAGACTTGGCTAAAACAGCCAGGAAAACAGCATTTTACTATATTTTACATGTGAATATCTTCCAAACCATAAAGGTTTGGGAGATAAGACTTATATTATTTTTCATGTTTTTTTAAGGGATACAATATAAAATACAATTATTTCAAGTATTACTATCCCTTTAAGCTGTGTATTTTACTGTATATAACTTTGTGTGCAATGAGGCTGATAACTTAGGAGACGTGAAACAATTTCTGGGCAAACCAGCTCTACTATAGGGGACGATGAAACATTCCCATTGATTTAAGTGGGGATGTATAACTCTTTGAGTGCCAGAGAGGTACGCATTGCATAGCAATATCATTGCGTACCCCTCTGGCACTCAGAGGGTTAATCCAGCAAATGCTAGAGAGGTCTCTAACCTTGTATTTGCAATGCAAAGAAGACTGCAGTATCATTCAGTAGAGATTTCCAGAAACATTGTTATTTATTCCCTGTGATACAGTTGGTTTGCCTCAAAGTTGCTCCTACGCTCTTTGTACATCAGCCTCAGTTTTTTAGAAGCAATGCAGACATTTCTATGAATAATTCATCTTTTCTACAAGTAATTACATTTTTTAAGCAGAAATCTATATTCTTTCCTTTAACCCTTTGAGTGCCAGAGGAGTATGGACTCCTGTACTCCTATGGCACTTGAAGGGTTAAAATATTACAAAGACACTCATAATGAATTACATTTCCTTTATAGACTCTTAGGTGGCAATAAGCATTTAAATTAATTAATTGAGCCCAACAAGGTTTATTCATATAATTTTATAGTTTGCTATAATCCAAACTGTATGCAATTAAAGTCAAGAGTGTAAACATAAATTTAATTTAGGTTTGGATTTTGTTCACATTTTATATGGGTTGGGTTGTAAATCTGTTAGGGAAATAGTTGAAATGGATGCATCTATGGAGACTCGGCCAAGCATTCATTGTAAGGTTAGTTTAACGTCTGCATTTGTCTGTTTGTTTTACTGTCCTATACCAGATGGCTTGCACTTAGTTAAGTGAAGCAAATAGAAGAGAGATATCTGCACTTAAAATCAGTTGATGCTGCAGTACTTCTATATCAATACAATATGGTTAAAGGAACAGTAATCCCTATTTCTAAAATATGGCCATGTGTCTCTAACTAATGCTATTTTAGTTCGGTAGCTCAGTCCTTTATACTTGCCAAGTTACTAACCTGATTCCTGTACAGACTTGTGACGCTGCATCTTATAAGAGGTGGTTCCCAAACGGTTCTCTGTGGAACCCCAATGACACGTAAAGAAGTCTAATGGTTTCTATAGAACAAATGTAAGTAATGGGGCACAGTGGACCAAGGCTGGGGTGCCAGCCATTGAATATGTGGGGTTCTATGAATATGAAGGTTATAGTGGAGCAAGGCTGTGGCGTCATATGGTGTGTGTGATTCTGTGACTACCGGAACAAGTCTGGGGTAGCAGCCAGTGAAAGGTATGGTTCTGTGACCATGAGTATTGTAGTGCAGCAAGGCTGGATGTCAGAAATTGTATTTGTGGCTCTGTGCCTACCAGTGGAATAAGGCTGGGGTGTCAGTGTATTTGTGGTTCTGAGACTATCTATCTGACACAGGAACAAGGCTGAGGTGTTACATGGTATATGTGTGGTTCTGTCTCAATTAACCTGACAGTGGAACAAGGCTGTGGTGTCACAGTATGCGTGGGGTTCTGTGATGACTATCAATCTGATAGGGGAACAAGGCTGAGGTGTCACATAGTATGTGGGGTTCTGTGACTATTAATCTGATAGGGGAGAAATGCTGGGGTGTCACATAGTGTGTGTGTTTTCATGATGACTATCAATCTGACAGGGGAGCGAGGATGGTTTGTCAGTGTATGTGTAGTTCTGTGACTATCAGCCTGACAGTAGAAAAAGACTCAGGTTACATACTGTAGATGTGGTTCTGTGACTATCAATGTGACAGGGGAACATGGCTGGTGTATCACACAGTTTATATGGTTTAGGGAATACCAGTGGAAGTGTGCTGGTTTCATTATTAGAGTTCCATAGAGATTTATGGCTTTATTCAGAAATCAAAAGATGAGGAAGTATGAAGCCTACAAATTGCTCCATAGAGGACAGAAAAATTACCAAAAATTCCCTTTACTGTAAATGAGGCTTTATCACCTCAAAAGCGTAGCTTCACAATGTGCTTGAGACATCTAGCATTCATTGTGATAATAACCCCATTTAAATCATTGGATATTTGCTGCAAAATTGCACCTCTTTATTGGCTACATTCCTTAATTTAAAAAAGGGTTGCACCACAGTTAGTTTAAGCACCAGAGGAAATGTGATGAGGGAGCGGTAATACAGCAGCTGTTAGTGCTCAGTGATATAATACAGTCAGCCAAATATTTGGCCCCATTAGGGATGGTTAGGCCAAAGAACAAATCAATCCATGTGCATTACAGTCCAGCTGGACAGAGGATCCCATTGGGGGAGCAGAAGGTCAAAGGAACTTGGGAAGTTCAGGATTGTAGCTCAAATCAAAATGTTGATGAATGGGTCCTGGGCTGGATTTTCCATTAGAGTGAGTAGGCAATCACCTAAGGTGCCAGATTTTAAGGGATATCACAGATTTGCTGATCAATCCCACATTCTGAGTTGAGCAATCCCAAAGCTACTGCACTAGACAACCAATCCTGGTTTAGAGCAGCTAGGTTACCTATTTACATGCCTTGCCTACCTGACAGCGCTTATGTCGTTGGATGCTAGCCACCTCTAACCCATTGTCAAGGATTAGGTTGGAGATGTCTCTAGCAAGCAAGAGGTTAACTCTTTTTTTTGTGTTTGTACATTATAGACTAATGGTATATTTGTGCCAAGAAACAGTGGTTAGGGCAAGGGGTGATCAAGTGAGGAGTTAGGAGTGTGGGCATGGGGAGGGCTAAGTGTGCCTAGTGGTTCCTGAGATGTAAATCTGGCCTTGTAAATGTCCAGATGTAGAAGTTGCTGTTACTGAAGGGAAAGGTGGTCTTTCTAGAGACAATTGATAGGCCTCCCCCAAGAGCAGTGTTTTATAAGCTTATCTAATACCTATGTGTGCTAGAGAAGTCACACAACACATTGGATACCTCTCCAGCATTCAGTGGGTTAAAGTTGTGAAAGCTTACAGGGATTCTAATTAAAAATAAACTAAGGTAGATGCAGCAGAAGGTAGATTTCTGTAGAATGCATTGATTCCTTATAAATGGAAGTGGAACAGGGTTAGTCAGGTTAGTCATTCTTTTGACCTCCAGCTGTTTGGTACTATAACTCTGACATCACCAGACACTGGCTGGTTGGGGATGTTAGGGGATGTTAGGGGTTGTAGTCCCCAACAGATGGAGGTCAAGAGGTTGACTAATCCTGAAGAATGCGGGGTTGAGCGATTGGTGGAGGCAAAGAACTAGCTCTGCACCACATGTGTAAAAGGAGTTGTGGGTATATTTGAGAATGGAGCATAGGCAGCTGAAACTGCTGGGACACAAGGAACATGGTGTGATCAATTTTTGAACCCACTCAGAGCTGATAGCAAGCTGAGGATGATGGGAATATGTAGTCTTACAATACTTTGAGTGCTGCAGGTTTTGTACCACTGTTTTAATGTATTCTGTGTTTGTTAATATTACTATATTAATACAGTAAACATCATAGATCAGTTGTGTGGATTGGTCCCCCAAACAAAAAAAAACGACAACAAAAAACTGTCAGAGTTAAATCTTGTACTATTCACTGCTGTTTACACCAATTATTACCAGTATTTTCTACTTAAAGTTCTGTATAACGGTTCTCCAAGCTTCATCTCCCTAGATTTGATTCTGTGAGCTATTGAGCAGTAGATAACGATTCTTATTGGCTGCTGTGACAAACACTGTGCAAGCCAATAGGAATGAAGCTAGAACCTTCAGCTTCTGCAGGAGTTGGGGCAAAACATTATGCTGTGTCTGCATAATTAAAGCTGTCACTTTATAATGTTGCTACTCCCAAAGGTGAGAGAGAAATATTGAGTATTTTTTTCCATGATACTTGCCCTTTAATAATTTGAGGCAATTGATCTGGGGGAGAAGCTGGAATTTTAGTGACATTAACTCGTTCCTATGTCGCTCATATTTTTTTTTTAACGTAGAACCCATGTTTTCTATTCTGTTTTTGGAACATCTTGTTCTAGTCCTGTCCTCACTCAGAATGTTTAAGTACATTAGTGTTTCCTGGCAAATGTTATGTGGAATGTTTCATTTGCTCTCACTTGCTCTGCATCTGGTTTGTTCATGTATTTTTGATCTGTGAATTTAAGATCACTGCATGGGGAAGAGTTGATGTCTTTTCTGCTGTTGATATGTTTCACTTGTTACCCATTATTGTATCCTGCTGTAGCCTGGAAATTGTAGTCCAACAGCAGCTGCAGGTCTGGTGTTTGTCTATCCCTAAAGTGATTCCCTTTCGACAAGAAAATGTAATTCTCCAGAGCTGTACAGGAAGCAGTGCAGCCCTGCAATGTGTGTTTTACATAATTGTTCTACATAACTTACCCCTTGGATACTAGAGATGCCTCCAGTGCAATGCAATGCGCTGGAGACATCTCTGGCATCCAAAGGAAGGTCTGGTGACATGTGACCTATATGGGCTACATTATATTCCAGAACATTTTAGTTATAGAGACTTCTATAGCTTTTTGCAACCAATGTTGATATGAAGTATACTGTGAAGCAATGTTTTCTAACCATTCCTTACACAGCCCTAACTAGTGAGGTTCTAATTCTCAATGGAAGAGGACCAATATTCTGCACTGCCCTCTGGCACTCAAAGGGTTAAGGATATTACCAGGTAGGTGTTTTAGTTGGGCTGCTTGTTCAGATCTATAATTAAACCCTTGGAAGCTACATGCCATTGAGTTAGTAGTGGTTCCCAGACTTGTCCCAAAGCCTCCACACAGTGCAGGTTTACTGGATCTTCTCTGATGAGGACAGGTGGTTCTATCATTAACATAGGAGCATCTGTCAGAATGACACTGATTGATTCACCTGTAGTCATGAGAGGAGAACCTGAAGCCTCTGTTGGGTCAGGGCTTGAGGACATGCTTGGAACCATTGGATTAACCCTTTGAGTGCCAGAGGGGTGCATAATACATTGTATGGATGAAATGCAGTCACTGCATAAGCTGGTAAAACTGGCATGCAGGACCGCATTTGAAGAAAAAAACATGCAGACCTTGTGTGGGACATCAGGACCGCTCCTGATGCCCCTGCAGTTATTGACCTCCCAGCCAATCTGGCTGGGAGATCAATAAAGGCAACAAAGTGGAGCAACATGGCTTCCCTTCTGCCATCCTACCCAAACTTCATGGTAGGAGTGAGCAGGACTGGAGAAAGCCTTCCACATCATGTCATCTGTAAACCGAAGGATTCACTTGATCTCGCCCACTCCTACTTCAGGTAGGATGGAAGCAGGGGAGCAACACTTCTCCCCTCAGCTTAATTAATCTCCCAGCCATATCGGCTGGGAGTTCAATAACTGAGGGGGCATCAGGGGGGCCCTAATGCCCCCCATGAGGTCTGAATTAACCCTCTTGAGTGCCAGAGAGGTATCCATTGCATTGGATTCCTCTCTGACACTCAAAGGGCTAAAACTACATAAAAAAAAAATAAAAATAAAATAAAAAAGTGATTGGTGGTGTCCAACACATTGCTTTGCAATGCATTGGACACACCTTTGGAACTCAGTCCCCCAGCCCTCTGATCCACTGTTTACTCCCCCTTTACAACTATCTGAGTGTCTCTTCCTGGTCCCACTAGAGACTCAGTATATACTGTCAGACCCCCAATCCTGGTTCTGTTGCCAACTGGAAGTCATAGCTTCCCTCATACACTGTCTAACCAGCCCCCCAAGCCTGGATCTGGTGCCCACTATTAGTCTAAGACCCTCGCATACATGATTTGAAACCCCCCCAACCCTGTTCAGCTGGCAGTCACTAAATCACTCATATACCGCCTGCTCCTTTAATAGCCATGCTTCTGGCACCCATACCAATGGAGTACCATTTTTTCTTGGGCTGGCCCTAGGTACGAGATTGACTTGGAAATTACATTTCATTGAATAATTTTAATATCTTTAAGGTGACTGAAGTGTAAAAAAAAAGTATGTGTTTTTTTTTCCTATAGCACCACATTCTTAAAAGTAATGTGCACATTAGCATAGGGGTAAAAAGGCAAATGCCCCCTCATTTGATGCTGATGAAGGTCTACTTCCCTAAATGACATGCCTTACTGACCTTTTCTTGATAAATGTAATTATTATGACCATTTTAGCTTAGGTAGGTCATTTGACAAATGAAAAGTGGCAGGTGTGTATGTCAACCCATAAAAATGGGCTACCCTTTTTCTTTGGTTGGTAAAAAGTACTGAATACGGTAGAAAATTTCATAGTTTTCAAATATTTTAGTATCTTTGAAGTGGTGGAAATGTAAAGAAAAAAATTTCCCAGTAGCGCCATTTTATGGAAATAATTTTGCCCACCAGCATAAGGGTAGAAAGGCAATCAAATTCTCATTTAATACCCTTCCTTCATATATCTAATAGTTATGACCATTTTAATGCAGGTAGCCTATTTAAAAAAGAAAACAGGTCGGTATAATTTTCTGCTTCTGGCAACCCCTATGGTACATCAAGCAGTGGGGTATCATTTTTCTTGGAGTAGTAGTAGCTAATAAATGAAAAAAGAAATTACATAACTTTTAAGGTTTTAATACATTTGAAAGGTTGTGCCATCTTCTGGAAACTTTTTGTGTTCACCAGGTTTGGGGTAGAAAGGCAAGAGACCCCTCATTTGATGTAGTGGATTGTCTTCTTTCCAAAATTTGTGCTTTGTCTACCTTTTTCTTCTTTTGTGTAGTTGAGACAGCCACTTTAGCACAAGCAAGTCATGTTGAGAAAAATTATAGCTTGTACTTGGTGTAGTTATGAGCTTCTGGTACCTCCTACAGTAAGTCAGCTCGTATCAATGGGGTGACATCTTTCTTGTAACAGCAGTAGCTAATTAATACAGTAGGAAATCCCAGTGTTTTCAAAGATTTCAGTACATTGAAATGGGGTAGAAAGGCAAGTGACCCATCTACTTTTTATGATATTTTTATCATGTAACCACTGAAATGTGCATTTTGGTTCATAAAGTTGAAAATACTATTTTGTGCTCCTGGTAATTAGGTTTCTGCGCAGGACATGAACGTAGGTAAAAATATACAAATTTGGTATCTTTTTACTTGAGGATTCAGGGCTTTTTCAAATAATTGAAACCTTTACGATCAACATAAAAGTCTTTGATATATAGTGTGTATTTTTAATAAAATTAAGTCATTTTGTACATTTTTCTGTATTTATGACATCATAGCTTATCACAGGATGCAACATTTACTAAAAAAATGATATATTGTTTTCCATAGATAGCTAGAAAGTTACCAGCAAAATCATGCCTCAACATATGGATAGCAAAAATGCTGGAAATGGGTCTGGCCTACTGGGTACAGAAAATTCTCTAAGCCTCTGGTAATGAAGGACTTAAGCCATCCAAAGGAAATAATCAATTTTCCTGTACTTAGTAAGTGGCCTTGCATGTATGTAATTTTACGTTGAAAGACATAAGTATCAATGTATTTTGTGATTCATCATGACAACATTTTCCTGGTAAAATTAAACAGTGGAATATTTTCAGAAGTCAAAAACATTGCTGTTAATAAATTACCAGAAATGTTCAATAATATATTTTGCAACAACGTAAAAAGGTTATTTCTCTTGATCTACAGAATGTTTATAAGGTAACATGACTGGTTGACACGGACAAGCATGAGTATTTACTCACATGACCTGTAGAAAACATATCCTTTCTGCTTTTGTGATGACTAGGTACATGGCAACACTGCTGATTTTCTCATTCTGTACTTTTGAAAAGTGCTCGTGTTTTGATACTTACAGATGTAGACCAAGGAAAATATTTTATCGAGTTACAACACAATATAGGAGGCTAATGATAATAAAATTGTTAGATAAAATGACTGCTGTCATTATAATCTGTTGTTGTGGTTGCTTTTGGAAGCCTAAGCCTCCCCTGGTCTCCTGTGCAAGGAGAACAGCGCACATACTTTCCACCTAGCTGCCTTCACTTTGTGTTCTGGTCATGCTCTTAAGCATAGTTTACATGAGCAACACTGTTGCATCAACACATGTTAACTACGCCATAGAAAACAATGAAACGTACATGTCCTTGAGTCACACACTTGAACTAAGCTATAGTGCTAATTCTTTTAATAGTTGTGTTGTTCCTAGTTTTATAGGATTTTAACCCATTGGATGCTAAAAATGTTTCCAATGTATTGCAAAACAATGAGTTGGAGATGTCTGTGGCTTCCAAAGAGTCAAAGGAACAGTAAAAGGATAAAACAGCTAAATAATATAAATGACCATGTTAATGCATACTAAATGAAGGATTTACTTTTATTAGTTTATACTCGTGTAGCAATATGTGGCCCCTTTCTCCCAGGAAATGCCAATGCTGCAATGGTGTGCTGGTCACATCACCCATACTGGTAGGATTTGCTGTCTTTCACATGGGTAGCTTTCACCTTGCATGAATGCATCGATGTCCAGCAAGTTGCAACATTACTGAGCTTGCACAGGAACATAGTCACTACATTGGAAGTTGAGCTGCTCATCACATTTGGTTTCCTCTCCATTTAGTATTTAGTGTCCTCTAAATGCTAATGGGAATTTACACTTTGTCTGTTGTATATTTTATACTCAAGGTATGGTTTCCTTTTATAACAATCTACATAGCTGGGAACTCCATACCCCTCTGGCACTCAAAGGATTAACATATGGAGCTCAGGCTTGTGTTCCATAATAGAGATATTACAACAAAGTGGAATTTGGAAGACGTGGTTTGCGCTCCATTGTGGACTTCCAGTTTTCAGCTTCGGTTTTGTGTTCGTTTGCAGAGGTTCGGAATGCATGTTTGTGTTCCAAAACGCAGAGTCCAGAAAGAGTAGGATCTTTGCCCTTCTGGGTTTAACACTTCTTGGCTTCAGAGAAGGAGACCTATTTAAACTCCCTTTGCACAGTGGTTTGATACCATAGCCTATGATTAAGCTCACTGTACTCAAAACACGTAAGGTGTTGTTAAACCACATGTGAGCTGACCCCTGTGCTTCTTTATCTTCTGTTCTCTCTGTTTTTAAGTATCCAAAATAAAGATTTTGTTTATTGAATCCTGGACTTCAGTTGTGTTTTTCGGATTATTTAATGCTCATAGCAACCTCCAATAAATGGGAAGCACTTGTCGATCAAAATGATTTGTAAACCCCCCCCCGACATCCAAAGGGTTAATTTACAGAATGAGTTTGTGATTCTCTCTCTTGCCTCACGTCATTTTTTCCGTCAGGTCCTTCTTTCTTCCACCAAGATACTTTACTCCGTACTGATGACTTCCAGATGGACTGCTCTTTAGGGAATGGTGGGCACTGGTTGGCTACTTATTGCCTATGACCTGGATCAGCATATACTAAGAAGCAAATTGTCCCCTTGCACTTGTTAAAGGAACATTTACACCTAAAATGAAATTGGGTTATACAATTTGTTACTAGCTGGAATTTCTTTTTTATTTTATACTAGTTGAACAGCCCGTTACACGGGCCACAGTGCCTGTGGCAGCCGGTCGCGGGACAGTCACGCGCAGTAGAGACTCCTTCGGAGCACCCAGCTCTGTATCAGCCACGGCGCGGGCAGTCTGTACTGTGCGTGACTGCCGGCGTTACACACAACTTAGCGAATTATTATATAGGATTAGATACCAAAATGTAATCCTTAACTTGCTTATGTTTTCGTATATGTAGGATGTCCTATTCAGACGCACTGGAATAGGCTGATTATGAATATTCTGCACCACAAAATGCATTTATGTTGAATAATAACTTCTGACTGTGGGATGTCCTAGTATCCAATATACCCTTGTTTTGGTTAGTGGGGAAGGTTCTACACAAAATGTTTTTCCTTCTTATTAACTGATACTTTCACTTAGTTACTCTTAGGACAGTGGTTCTCAACCTGTTTTTTGTTCATGGCACCCCTATCATGCAGTCTGGAAGTTTCGGGGCACACCAACATTTATAGCAAGTAATGGATGATAAAAATGCGTAAGTATATAGCTTTCTTTAGGTCTCACAATAAGAATAAAATAAATAAAAATATAATGCAGAAAATTTCCAGAAATAGACTTTTGAAATGAAATATTCACATTTTATCAAAGTCTTTATAAAAAGATGGGGCACCCTTAGTGGATGCCTGTGGCACACCAAAGTGCCACGATACCCTGGGTGAGAATCACTTTCTTAGGAAATATCTCCTTTTTAATCCATATAACGTGCACCTTTTGTAGGTCTTTAGGCCTCACATATGGCCCTTTAGCTCTGAGTGTCAGAGGCATGATCAAAAGCATACCCAGCAATAGATCACTGGTGTACAAATATGCAGTTTCTGTGTAAATACTGTGCAGTGCAAGTTATTTTATAAAGTACCTTATTCAAGTATATGTGGTGAAATAGAGCAACTTTTTTTTTTTTTTTTTTTTTTTAATGTTATGATAAACCGCGATGGGTTATCCACTGAGGTAAAGTCTACAGACCTCACCTCTGGAGATCTGTGCATTGACTGCAACTGTTATAATAAAGTTGCTAGCCCAGTCAATCAGATCTGCTTCTTCTAAATCCATAATGACCAATGTATGGCCCTCCAGCTCCTGCCAGCCTACAACTACCATAGCCCATCATGGATACTGTGGTCTGGCAGCAACTGGTGGGCCTAACACAGGCCGTTCCTTTTCTATATCCTCACAAGTTTAATCCTTTGAGTGCCAGAGAGGTGTGCTTTGGATACCACTCTTGCATTCAGAAGGTTAATGTTGGGTGCCAGAAACAGCATTCTTTGTCTGTGTTTCAAGATTAAAAATGTAATTCTATGGTTTCTGTTTAAAAACTTACGTGAAAATATCTTGACTGTTTTAGTATTTTCTCCTCAGGCCAAAATAAAAGATCATTTCTAATAAACCACATTGTGGATGTTGTGTCATCACCACCCCAAGCAGTTAAATGTATAGTTAATCAAATATTAAAGTAAAACAAGGGTACTCCTACTGCCGAAAGGTGTTATATTCAAAAGTTATTTCTGGCCTCTCTGGATCGCAAGATGCTTAACTGCACGTTCCAGTTCATCCAGACAGTCAGAAGTTCCTCAGGTTTGCTTGCACCTTGGGGCACTTCTAGTTCTCCACCCTGCCCTTTGGGCTCACCACTGCTCCTCAGGTGTTCGCACACGTCTTAGGGGCATTAATTGCCTTCCTGCTCGGCAGGGGGATTTGGGTGACTCTGTACATGGACGTCCTTCTTTTGAAGGCTCCTTCCAGGGATCTTATGGACCGTCAGGTCAAGGAATGTGCTCAGATCCTCCTCCAGCATGGGTGGATACTGAACATGGACAAATCTGTTCTAGTTCCTTCTCAGGACCTGTTTTACCTCTGTCTCCTGTTCGACACCTGTCACTGCATGGTCTTTCTGACAGAGGACTCTGTTCAGCAGATCATAAACTTGGTGTCCCGGGCTCTGGCTATCTGGGCTTACTGGGGGATACCGGATCATTTGGATCGTCTGGTTTCTTTTCCCCAGAAAACAAGACAGGACCTCCTCTGGTGGTTGGACAGTTCTAACTTCAGGAAGGGGAACCCTTTGTTGTCCAGTGCTGGACCTTTGTGACAATGGATGCCAGCCTTTACAGCTGGGGAGCTGTCTTGGGTCACCTGTTCTAGTTCCTTCTCAGGACCTGTTTTACCTCTGTCTCCTGTTCGACACCTGTCACTGCATGGTCTTTCTGACAGAGGACTCTGTTCAGCAGATCATAAACTTGGTGTCCCGGGCTCTGGCTATCTGGGCTTACTGGGGGATACCGGATCATTTGGATCGTCTGGTTTCTTTTCCCCAGAAAACAAGACAGGACCTCCTCTGGTGGTTGGACAGTTCTAACTTCAGGAAGGGGAACCCTTTGTTGTCCAGTGCTGGACCTTTGTGACAATGGATGCCAGCCTTTACAGCTGGGGAGCTGTCTTGGGTCACCTGGGGGTTCAGGGTCAATGGACTGCGGAGAAGACCCTCCAGTCCATCAACATCCTGGAGCTAAGGTGTTTCTTCACGCTCTGGTGTACTGGTCCTCTCCACTTAGGGTCTGTTCAGTCCACTTCCAGTCAGACAATGCCATGGCCATGGCTTACATCAACAAGCAAGGAGGCGCAAGAAGAGCTTCCTCTTGGTTAGAGGTCAAGGCTATTTTGGCCTGTGCAGAAGTGCATGTTCCTGCCATCTCCACCGTGCTCATTCCAGGTATAGTGAATGTTCCGGCGGACTACCTCAGTCTCCAAACGGTTGACCCAGAGGAGTGGGAGCTTCACCTGGCGGTCTTCGTCCTATTGGTCCAAAAATGGGGGCGTCCTTGGATACAACTAATGGCTACCAGGGACAACAGGAAGGTTCCAATGTTTTGCTCTCACTGGGGCGATCCTCTGGCATTTGCAACGGATGCCTTGTCCATTCCTTGGCTCTTTCATCTAGCCTACGTTTTTCCTCCTCTTCTTCTCATCCCCAGGGTGTTGAGAAAAATTTTGGATGGACAGTGTGTCAGTCTTCTGGATTGTACCTTATTGGACCAGGCAACCTTGGTTTCCAGATCTGTTGGCATTGTCTGCTCAGGATCTGTTTCCTTTGCCACGCAGACCGGATCTCCTTCTCCAGGGTTACCTCTGGAGAGAGGACGTGAACAGTCTGGCTTTGACGGCATGGGTGTTGAAGCCTCCATCTTAAGGAGAAAGGGCTTTTCTCCTGAGGTGGTCTCCACCATGATCCAAGCCAGGAAGCCAGTTTCTTTTAAGGCCTACCACAGGGTTTGGGCTACTTTTCACTCTTGGTGTGTGGACAGGGATCTGTCCTCACAAGAGTTTGATCTTCAGTCTATCCTGACCTTTTTGCAGGATGGTTTGAACAATGGCCTTACCCTTAGTTCTTTGAAGGTCTAGAGATCATCTCTCTAGGTCTTTTACCAGAGACGCATTGCTGTTTTGCAAGATGTCAAAGTCTTCTGGTGTTTCACAAGGATAAGGCTGTTCTCCGTACCTCCCAGGAATTTCTTCCTAAGGTGGTCTCTGAGTTCCACATCAAGTCAGGAGAGTGTTGCGCCTTCCTTTGGTCCTGACCCTAATCTGACAAGGAGAGGGATCTCCACTTGTTGGATGTAGTACACTGCCTCAAGTTCTATGCGCGCCGTACTGACTCCAAGGTCAATATTGCATCCTGGATTACGTCTAACGTCCGCAAGGCTTCTAAGCTCAGAGGGAAACCTGTTCTCTTCCCCATTACAACACACTACACCAGGCCTGTTGGGGCCTCCTAGGCCTACAAGTATCAGGCCTCTGCTGCACAGTTGTGCAAGCAGCCACTAGGTCTTCTATGGACACCTTTGCCAAACATTACCACGTGGATGTTCTGGCTTTGGCTGAAGCCAGCTTTGACAGGAAATTCCTGGAGGAAGTTTTGCCTGTCTAGGATATTATATTCCTGTGCCTTATAGCTCTGTTTGAGCCCTGTTGGCTCTAGTGTGGTGTAGCCTGATATGGAGGAGGGAGAGGCTCCACCCCCGCACTACTTCTAGACAGGGCCGGATTTACATCTCAGGAGCCTATAGGCAAAGAAATCTGAAGCGCCCCTCCTCCCTCCAAAAAAGAAAAAGTAGAAATGGTCTTGTCTAAGAATTGTGTTGCTTGTACCATATGTATAGAGAAGGTTGCTAAATGTGCTACAAATAAAGACAGTTTTAATGATTATCTTAACTCCAGGTCTACCCAAGTCTTATTGAAAGTATATATGTAGTTATGTATGCAAAAAAATTCTCATTTGTGAATTTTCTGAAAATTTTCTCAGACAATTATTATCTTCCCCAGTATTTCCCTCAATATCTCCAAGGGAGTCATGGAGCTCACCTTCTCTAGAACTAAAAGTTGTTCAATAAAAATCCATTGGGGACCTTAGACAAAGCTTTCAAACAAATGTAATATGTACCTATGCACAGCTGCAATGTATTTCTCTCTTTTGTGGCTTTGCTGTTCCATCGTGGACTCCCTGCAGCATCTGGGAGGGGGCGGGGCAGTTCTGGCAAGTGAGGAGGTGGGAGTAATGGTAATGCGCCTCCGTGACGCCAGCGTCAGATCTGCTCAAGTTCTGTCACTGACATACGGCCGTGGTGCTCAGGCGCAGCAGTAGGCAGCATGATGATGACATTGATAAAAAAAAAAAAAAAAAAAAGCAAAAAAACAATCCCAATGACAGGCGCCCCTCTGTGGGGTGCGCCTGTAGGCAGATGCCTACTCTGCCTTATTATAAATCCGGCCCTGCTTCTAGAATTGTTCCAGCCCACTGGGAGAAGCTGTGGCCTCCCCATGGTACCTGTGAGTTTTGTGGTCTAAGAGAAAAGGATTTAATAGGCAAGACTAAAATCATTTTATAGTGTGCCCCTTAATGTAGATTTACATGTGATACCCATGCTTGCTCTAATTTACAGGTGCTCCAATTAGTCATTAGTTTTATAACATGCTGTAATTTAGAGAATTCACTGCTTGAACACAAACAAGAAAGCAGGACTTCTCCATCTGCCTTTCTACAATTTGTCCCAATTTAGAAAAAACAGTTAATTAGTGCAGATTGTGTTATAGGTACCACTGGGTTCTACTCAATCTTGAGAATTTTGCCCTTTACACTGAGAATTTGGGACAAACCCTGACCGTTCCAAGGTATGTTCATCAAGCTAAACTGGTGCAATTCTGGGGCACGCAAGCTGCGCCACAGAGGCAAAGTAAAGACTGCCGTTGATTTAACCCTTTGCGTGCCAGAGAGATATCCAACGCATTGCAATGAGTCTGATACCTCTTTGACACCCAAAGCGTTAAATGGACTCCTTATCCATTTAAGTGTCAGTTAGGTGTCCAACTGTTGGACACCCCTCTGGCACTCAGAAATTAACCCCATCGAATGCTAGAGAGGTTTCCAGTGCAATATGAAGCAATTCATTGGAGACCTCTACAGTATTCAGGGCATTGAATGCTCCATTTAAATCACTGTCAGTTTTCAGAATTTTCATTTCAACCATAAAGTGCAGTTGTGGCTCCTGAATTGCATCTGTTTAGCTTGATGAATAAGGATCTGAGGATCTTATCCACACACAAAAATGAGCAATTTTGCCAAAAACTAACTGTACCATAGGGGAGAAATAAAACTTTTTCATTCATTTAAGTGTTGTTTTTAACCCTTTGAGTACCAGAGGGGTATGCAACGCATTGGTTTGCAATGCGTTGCATACCCCTCTGGCACTCAAAGTGTTAATTGTCTTGAAAGCTAGTGAGGTCTGCAACATATTGCATTCAACTTTTTAAAGGTCCCTTTTAAATTATTGAAAATTTGTAGAATTTTGTGTCCACTTTTGTGCAGTTTGTTTGCCCCATAATTGCTCCTCCTGTCTTTTGTGTGTATGGTCCTATCAGTTTTGCTCAGGATCCAGTGACAGCACTGATGTACAGCAGATAGCTGTCTCATTCATATGCCAACTGTAACTCTGGTGCTGGGTTATCTGGGTCAGTCAGGGCTGGATTTACATCACACATGCTCCTAAGCAATGCATCTATGCACCCTTAGCTTCACCCATGCCACACCCCCACTCCTCACATGACCCCACCCACATTTACTGTTTCCTGGAATAGAAAACCCAAGCAAGAACAAAAAAAAATCTGTATCCCCCTTGGTTGCTAGAGAGATCTCTAGTGCATTACTCCACAATGTATTGAAGATCTCCACATCCAAGGGGTTACATAATAGCCTGTACAGGGGCTCTGGCCACACCCACAATTCAAAATGTAGGTTTGGCCAGAACAGCTGAGGTGTCACTCAAAATGTTTAGCTTTAGGCAGTTTCCTTCTCTGCCTATTGGGAAATCTGGCCCTGGGGTCAGTTTTTTCACTGCAGAATGCACTGAGGGAAAAACACACTGGGCACCCCTCTGGCACTCTGAGGGTTAAATAAGACTAAATGTAAGCATGATTATTTAACCCTTTGAAGACCAGAGGTGTGTGCAACGTATTGCACACCGCATCTTGTCCTCAAGGGGTTAAACTGTCATGTTACTAAGTATCCTACAGCAGATTTTCAGCATTCTCAGTTTAAAGTACCCCTAATGTTGTAAATAACCCCTTAAGGACTGGCGCGTAGGCATGCTACCGGCACTTAGGGACCACGGAGCTCTTTTTTTTTTTTTTTTTTTTTTTTTTAATCCAATTCAGGGCTCCCTGAACGTGGTGCAGGGAGCCCTGAAATCAATGATATATATGTACATCATGAATCCTTTAGGGACATCCACCTATGATGTACCTGTACTTCTTGTGTCGTTAAGGTGTTAAAGGAGCAGTAAACTTTTTTTAATGAAAACCTGTATGTTAACCCCTTCAGTGCCAGAGGCTTGGGCTATTTCCTGTACCCTGCAGGCCAAACACTTTTTCAGCATTTTTGCTATCCTCCTGTTTAGGCTTGATTTACTCTGGGAATTTCTAGTAACATGTGGAAAAATATATTGTTTTTTTCAGAACGAATTGAGCTTTCTCATGGTACCTTACATGAAGAGAGTTTTGCATCGTGCAAAAAGCTATTTTATTTTTGCTAAAATCACATACAATGTATCCAAAAAATGTACCTTGATTGCGAAAGTTTCAATTATTTGAAAAAGCCCTGAGTCCTCAGAGTAAAAAAAAATACCAAATTTGTATAGTTTTACCTATGTCCGTGGATAGCGTAGAGCCCTAATAACCAGCAGCACAAAATGGCATTTTCAACTGTAAGAACTAATATGCACATTCTAGGGTTTTTGTGGTAAAGCTACCCTAAAACAGTGGAATAACTATATAAAACGATATATTTCTGAAAAGGAGACAACCTGCCGCATCTAATGAGGGGTAACTTGCCTTCTTGCCCCAAGCCTGTTGTGCCCAAATGCTTCCAGAAGGTGGCACTATAGGAAAAAAATTGCATTTTCTTACATTTCTGCCCCTTCAACTGTACTGAAATCTGTCAAAACCATGGAATTTACAGCTGTATTCATTAGCAAGTGCTCTTTGGAGAAAAATGACACCTCACTGGTATGAGTTCACCTACCTTAGTGGGCGCTACAAGTACAAAACTACACCTATTGCAACCTCTGCTTTTTCTAACATTTTCTCAGACATTACTTGTCTGTACAAAAATGGTTATAACAACTACAGAAGTAAAGAAAGTCTACACAAACCATACCATTTTGGAAAGAAGACAACCTGCCGCATCTAATGAGGGGGTGAATTGCCGTCTCACCCCAAGCCTGTTGTGCCCAAATGCTTCCAGAAGGTGGCACTAAAGGAAAAAAAGGCATTTTCTTACATTTCTGCACCTTCAGCTTTGCTGAAATCTGTGAAAACCATGGAATTTCCAACTATGTTCATTAGCTATTGCTCTTTGGAGAAAAATGACAACTCATTGGTGTGAGTTGACCTAACTTAGGGGGCGCTACAAGTACAAAACTACACCTATTGCAACCTCTATTTTTTCTAACATTTTCTCAAAAATTACTTGTCTGTACAAAAATGGTTATAACAATTACAGAAGTGAAGAAAGGCTACACAGACCAAACCATTTTGGAAAGAAGACAACCTGCCGCATCTAATGAGGGGTCAATTGCCTTCTTACCCCAAGCCTGTTGTTCCCAAATGCTTGGCACTATAGGACAAAAATGGCATTTTCTTACATTTCTGCCCCTTCAACTGTACTGAAATCTGTGAAAACCATGGAATTTCCGACTGTATTCATTAGCTAGTGCTCTTTGGAGAAAAATGACACCTCATTGGAATGAGTCGACCTACCTTAGGGGTGCCAGAAGCACATAACTACACCTACCTGTTTGCTTCCTTGAAAATGGCTGCTTGTACTACAATGTTCATAACTGTTAGAGACATGAAGGAAAGGTATAAAAGTTATACCATTTTGGAAAGTAGACATTATCCCGCATCAAATGAGGGGTCACTTGCCTTTCTATTCCTGGGCTGAAGTGCACAAATATTTCCAAAAGTTGGCGCTATAGGAATAAATACATGCTTTTTTACATTTTCACCACTTGAAAGATACTAAAATCTTTGAAAACCATAACATTTCCTGCTGTATTCAGTACCTGCTACCAACAGAAAAATGGTAACCCATTTGTGTGGGTTAACATACAATATGTGGGTGCTAAGAACACTATAACCATAATAGATATGCAGGAAAGGTAGAGAAACAATGCCATTTTGGAAAGAAAACAACCTGCCGCATCTAATGAGGTGTCACTTGCCTTCTTTCCCAAAGGCTGGTGTGCACAAATGCTTCCAGGAGGTGGCTCTAATAAAAAAAAAAGCCATTTTCTTACATTTCTGCCCCTTCAAATGTATATAACTCTGTGAAAACCATGGACTTTTCAACTGCATTTGTTAGCTAGTGCTCTTAGGAGTCAAATGACACCCCATTGGTATGGGTTGACCTACCTTAGGGGGTGCTAGAAGTAGAAAACTACACCTACTACAACCTCTGATGTTTCTAACATTTTCTCAAACCTGAGTTGCCTGTACGAAAATGTCTATAACACCTTCAGAAGTGAAGAAAAGGTAGATAAACCATACCATTTTGCAAAGAAGACAACCTGCTGCATCTAATGAGGGTTCACTTGCCTTCTTACCCCAGTACTGGTGTGCATAAATGTTTCCAGAAGGAGGCGATGTAGGAAAAAAATTGCATTTTTTTATATTTCTGCCCCTTCAATTGTATGGAGCTCTGTGAAAACCATGGAATTTTCAACTGCATTCGTTAGCTAGTGCTCTTAGGAGTCAAACGACACCCCACTGGTATGAGTTGACCTACCTTAGGGGGTGCTAGAAGTAGAAAACTATACCTACTACAGCCTCTGATGTTTATAATATTTTCTCAAACCTGACTTGCCTGTGCGAAAATGGCTATAACACCTTCAGAAGTGAAGAAAAGGTAGATAAACAATACCATTTTGGAAAGAAGATAACTTGCCGCATTGAATGAGGGGTTACTTGCCTTTTTACCCCTAAGTTAGTGTGCACAACTATTTCCAGAATGTGGTGCTACAGGAAAAAAAACAAACATTTTTTTTACACATCAGTCACTTCAAAGATACTAAAATGGTTCAATGGCGTGGGATTTCCTAGGAGGACTTCTTGCCAGCCTAAGAAAAATGGTACCTCACTGCTGTGGGTTGACATACCAATTTGGGTGACAGGAGTGTAGCTACCAGTGAAACAGGGATGGGAAAGCAAACAGTGTATGTGTGATTTTATGGCTAACAGATGAAAGAAGCTAGGGCGTCAGTCGGTGTACATTAGGACCTGTGACTACCAGTGTAACAAAGTGTGTGGGAGGGTGAGGGGTTAGGCAGTGTGTGTGTGTGTGAACGGAGGAGCAAGGATGGTGGTGTTGGTGGGGAGGACAGTGTCTGATAGTGTATATGGGGGATCTGTGTCTACCAGTGTGCAATGTATGTCCCCCTCATACAGAATTTGATTCCCAGCTTGAATCTAGTGCATACTGGTACTTTGAGTCTACCAGTAGGCAGTGGAAACAGGCTGGGGGTCAGGCTGGGGAATGGGACTGTCAGTTTGCTGTGGAACCAGGCAGTGGGATATGGTACATGGGGGGGGGGGGTTTGGAGGCATTTTGTGTGCATGCAACAGGGGTGCCCAATGCACTGCAAAGTAATGCGTTGGACCCCCTGTTGCACACAAAGAGTTTTTTTTTTTATTATTTTGTATTCATACCGTGCTGGGGAGGCGGTATCAGGAACATTCCTGGTGTCCCCCATCAAGGTCTAAAAACAGAATAATGAAGACAAAAATAAAAAAAAGTGTATGTGTGAATCACAGGGGGTCCAATGCATTGCAAAACACTGCATTGGACCCCCCCCCCCCTTCTGGCACATGCATTTTTTTGAGCTTTTCCCCCCAGTATTTTTTTGTAGACCTCATTGGGGGCATCAGAACCCATACAATGAGGTCTGAATAAAAAATATAAGAAGGGGGGGGATAATCTTTTGTGTGCCACAGGGGTGTCCAGTGGATTGCAAAGCAATGCATTGGGGCCCTGTGGCACACAAAGGGTTATTTTTTTTTAATCGTTACTTTGTATTCAGATGGCCACCAAACAAGCTCTGATTACAAAGTAATGATAAAAAGTCTTGTGTGTGCCACAGGAAGGGGGTCTGCATTGATTTTTTTTTATTATAGACCTCATTGAGGGGCATCAGGACCCCCCTGAACCCCCCCAATTAGGTCTTAGTAAAAAAAAAATAGGATTTTAGTCTTACCTGTTAAATCCTTTTCACTTAGTCCATACAGATTACTGGTACACTGTACACTGGGAGACGATCCGCCCCTTTAAGTAGGCAGGAACATTCATCTAAATGTATGCAGGGGGCGGAGCCTCCCCTCCCTCTTAGGCTGCACCTCAGTCAGAACAAGCCAGAATGATTTGAGACACTAACACTGACCAGAGAGAAGAGAGAAGAAGAAGACCCCTGTGAGCATGCCCCAAGGACTCCCTCAGCGTGCCACAGGAGAGCCAAGCATGGTCCCTTGACAGGGTGGGAGACCAGTAACCTGTATGGACTAAGTGAAAATGATTTAACAGGTAAGACTAAAATCCTATTTTCACTGTCGTCCAATACAGGTTACTGGTACACTGGGATGTCCAAACATTGAGTTTTCCCAGAGGCGGGAAGGAGGCAAGGACCAGGCGCAAGGCCCCTAAAGTCACAGAACCTCTATGAACCAACCGGGCACATATCCCAACTAGCAGAAGTGTCAACGGACACCAACTAGGGGTAAGAACAAACCCCAAGAACAAAACACAGCACACTGAACCGAGCCAACAGGGCTCAACAGTAAGGAAGCACTGAGAATCTCAGAAGAAGAAGATCCTAGACAGGCAAAACTGCCTCCAGGACCTTCCTCCCAAAGCTGGCATCAGCCGAGGCCAGCACATCCACACGGTAGTGCTTTGAGAACGTTTGCACAGAGGACTAAGTGGCCGCCCGGCACAGCTGATCAGCGGACGCTTGATTTTTGTAGGCCCAAGAGGCCCCAATTGATCTGGTGGAATGAGCAGTGACCTGAAAAGGCACATGTTTATTCCGCAATTCGTAAGCCTTACGAATAGTAGACTTTATCCAAGATGCAATGGTTACCTTGGACGCCTGTCTCCCTGCCCTAGGTCCCTCAGGAATGACGAACAGAGCGTCGGACTTCCTGATAGACTCAGTGCGATGAACATAAAATTTGAGATAACGCACTACATCCAACAAACGAAGATCCCTCTCCTTGTCAGAGGAAGGGTTAGGGCAGAAAGAGGGCACCACAATCTCCTGATTGATGTGAAATTCAGAGACAACCTTAGGTAAGAATTCCTTGGAAGTGCGAAGCACAGCCTTATCCTTGTGGAACACCAGGTAAGGAGGTTTACAAGACAAGGCTTGTAACTCTGGCACCCGGCGAACTGAGACAATGGCCAAAAGGAAGGCCATCTTCCAAGTCAAAAGGCGTAAAGGAATAGTAGCTAAGGACTCAAATGGGGGACGCTGAAGGACCCCCAGAACCAGATTGAGGTCCCACTGAGGAGCTGGACTCCTGAAAGCGGGCCGAACATGAGCCACACCCTGGAAGAAAACTTTGACATCAGGGAGAATGGCAATGCGCTCCTGAAAAAAGACAGACAGAGCAGACGTCTGAACCTTGAGAGAACTAAGGCTGAGCCCTTTCTCTACACCGTCCTGTAGAAAGGCCAGGACAGTAGGAAGATGGAAATCAAGTGACAGATCCCTGTCAGCACACCACGCAACAAAAGTTGACCAGACTCGATGATAAATCTTGGAAGACACTGGCTTGCAAGCTTTAAGCATCGTAGACACCACAGAAGAGGAAAACCCCTTTTTCTTCAGAATTGAGGATTCAACCTCCAGGCCATCAAATGAAGACGATGAACATCCTCCTTCCACAGGTACCCTTGTAGTAGGAGATCTGGACGAGCAGGAAGCAGAAAGGGTTCCGCTACAGACATTTCCATCAGGTCCGGATACCAGGACTGACCAGGCCAGTTTGGAGCGATAAGGATGACCGGACAACGCTCCACCTTCAGCTTCTGGATGACTCTGATCAGCAGAGGAAGAGGAGGAAAGATGTAGGCTAGGGGGAAATCCCAAGGTATGGACAGGGAGTCCACTGCCAGGGCCAGTGAATCCCTCCACCGGGAGCAGAACACTGACACCTTCCTGTTGTGCCTGGTAGCCATCAGATCCACTACAGGAACCCCCCACATTTAGGTTAGAAGGTGAAACACCTCTGGATGAAGAGCCCATTCTCTGCTGTCGACTGTGTAACGACGGAGGAAATCTGCCATGATGTTGTCTACACCTGGAATGTGTACCGCTGAAATGACAGGAACATGTGCCTCTGCCCAAGATAAAATGGCCTTGACCTCTAACCAAGCGGCGAGACTTCTTGTTCCTCCTTGTCTGTTGATGTAGGCCACTGCAGTGGCGTTGTCGGACTCTACTCTGGACAACCCTCCAGTTGAGACTCCCAATGTCTCAGGGCAAGGAAGATGGCACGTAGCTCCAGAACATTGATGGAGAGGAGAGACTCCTCCAATCCCCATTTCCCCTGAGCACTGAAACGACCCAACACTGCCCCCCATCCCAGGAGGCTGGCATCCGTTGTGACTATGCTCCAATATGGAATCTGGAAGGATCTCCCTTTCTGGAGATGAGACAGGTCCAACCACCACTCCAAGCTCAACTCGACATGAGGAGGCAGAGAGACTGACAGGTGCAGATGGTCTGGATGATTCCTGCACGTCTGGATCACAAACCTCTGAAGTTCCCTGGTGTGTGCCATGGCAAATGGCACCGCCTCTATGGTGGAAATGAACTTCCCCACCAGAGATGTTAACTTTGGAACTGGAATCCGCTCGATACTCTGAGAGCAATCTGATGAGCCACCTCTTCTGGGAGAAACACCATGCACTGCTGAGTGTCGAACAGGAGACCCAGGAAGAGTATCTGCTGAGATGGGACCAAGTCTGACTTGACCAGATTCACAATCCACCCGTGTCGAGTGAGTGTCTGAATGCAAGCCTGAACCTGCTGGTGAAGGATCTCCGCAGATGAAGCTTTCAAGAGTAAATCGTCCATGTAGGGAGTCACCTTGATGCCATCTTGATGGATCACCGCTATCAAAGCACCCAGGACTCTCTGAAAAACCTGCGGGGCTGTAGTCAGTCCAAAGGGAAGAGCCAAAAATTGAAAGTGACCTTTGTGGCAGGCAAACCTGAGGTACCGCCTGCTCTCCAGATGGATAGGGATGTGGAGATAAGCATCCTGAAGATCCAGGGAGGCAAGGAACTCCCCCATAGCATAGCAGCTATCACAGAGCACAGGGATTCCTGGCGATAGTGGGTACTCACAACAAATGAATTGAGATCTTTGAGGTCCAAAATAGGACGAGCGCCACCGTCCTTTTTGGCTACCATGAACAGGTTGGAATAGAATCCTGAACCTGTGTCCTCTGTAGAAACTGGTTCCAGGACCTCTTTGTCCAAAAGATCCTGAATAGCATCGTCGAAGAGATGTCTTTTTGTAGGTTCCTGAGAAGGACGAGTAAAATGGAACCGAAAGGGAGGAAGAGAAGAGAAAGGGATCCTGTATCCCTCTGACACCACCTGAAGAACCCAAGGGTCCTCCACTGACTCCTCCCAAGTCCGGCGAAAGATGTGAAGGCGCCCACCTACAGCCGGATGCGGACCCGGGTTCGGCGAGTCATGCCGAAGCAGTCTTGGAGGTCTTGGCCTTGGGGGCAACTTTGGGCTTCCAGGACTGTTTGGGCATGGAGGAGGAGCACGAAGCAGGCGGTACCGCCTGGGACGCAGAACGTGTCTCAGTTTGGAAGGAACGAAAGGACCGATTGCGTTTGGCTGGAAACTTCTTTTTAAAGACTGAGGGTAAAAGAGTACTTTTACCTCCAGTAGCCTCGCTAATCATCTCCTTTAATTCTGAACCAAACAGGGAAGTCCCTTGAAAGGGCAAAGAAAGCAAAACTTTCTTGGAAGCAGTGTCAGCAGACCAAATTTTCAGCCAAAGGGCACGTCTAGCCACCACAGAAGAAGTGGAGGCTCTCGCCATCATGCGAACTGCGTCAAAGGCAGCGTCAGAAACATAATTCTGAGCTTCAGAGATGTTAGCAAGGAGTTGCAACTGCTCTGACACAGACGCATCCTGGCGAACCGCTACAGTAAGCTGTTCAGTCCAGACCGCAATGGCTCTGTTAACCCAAGCCCCAGCAAAGGCTGGACGCATGACAGTACCAATAGAGGCAAAAATAGACTTAAGGCAAGTTTCTAATTTTTTGTCCGTCCAATCCTGTAAAGCAGAAGCATCAGATACAGCCAAAGCAGTAGATTTAGACAATCTAGAAACTGGAGCATCCACCTTAGGAGGATGAACCCATTTAGCCTGTTCAGTCTCAGGAAAGGGATAAAGTTTAGCAAACTTTTTTGAGACTGAAGAAGACTTATCAGGATTTCTCCACGCATCAGAGACTAAACGTTCAAGGGTAGGATTAGTAGGAAAACATGTAACAGCCTTAGAAGGTTTCTGAAACACGTCCGTTGGGTCAAGAGTAGATTCCTGACGCAAGGGAAGATTGAGGGTGGTCAAAACAGCCCTGATCAAACCCTCCGCAGAGAGTTCAGGGTCACATTCATAAGGGTCCCCAATGGATCTGGTAGACTCAATAACAGTACCATCCTCAACATCAGAATCCTGCAACAATTCTTCCTCAGAAGAATCAGAGACGTCAGGAACTCCCTGTGGCTTGGGCAGGGAGGTCCTGACAGTGGAGGGGGTCTGCCATACCTGAAGAGCCCCCTGAACCTGAGAGGGAAAGAGCTGAAGAGTGGATCTGAGATCCCTAGTTGCAGCCTTGAACTCTTTCACCCATGTTGGCTCAATAGTGTGACTGGAAGGCCCTGGTTGCTGCCATGACCTTCCACACAAGTTGGGCACAGATGACCAGAAAATTCTCTAGGTAGCCCTGCGTGACAGGAGGAGCAAAACGCAATGGGGGAGACAGATACCCCAGCCTCCTTCGTCTTAGGTCTAGTCCCAGGCTCAAGTGGAGTAGACAGCTCACAGCGTCAGATATACCCCACAGACAGGAATCACCCGATTAAAGTGTGAAAGATTAAATATTCACCCCAGAAACGTTTAAAACTAAACTTATCTGGCCAGCGAAGGGTTAATCAGCAGAGGAGAGAGAGAAGGTCCGGTCCCTGCGTAGTATACTCGATGAGAAGATCTCACAAAATGGCTGCCGCGACGGGAGCCAATCAGAAGGAGGGAGCGAACCGAGCGCTCATGGGAAACGTAGTTTTCCTCACAGAGTACCCCAAAACAGTGACCGAAGTCCCCCCAGTCCCCCAACACACTCAAACATACAACCGGATGATAGAGCAAGGGAAGACAATTAAAATGAGCCCTCTCTGAAGTCGCTATGTGAAGTGGTTCCAGAGATATGTCCCACAGAGTGTAAGTCCATAGAGAGTAAAGGAGCAATGGCGTCTATGTGGGAAAAGCGCGCTTAAAGGCACGGAACGTTATTCTAATAAATTTTACCCTTAAAGTAAAAGTTCCATAACATATAGCAAACAGATATACTATAACAGAAGACATTATCCGACCATGTAAATGCCCATAAAATAGACAAACCCAGCAGAGAGAGGGTTAAATCCCACATAAACTGCTCCAAAACTCAGACATACACCAATACTAGCATTAGTAAAGTATATAAAAACACCCAATGAGCGCAGTGAAATATATGTCCACAAAAGAAGTGACCCTGTGAGTGCCACAGGGGTCTCCAGAGCATTGCAAAGCAATGCATTGGATCCTTGTGGCTCTCAGAGGGTTAATTTTTTTAATCATTAGTTTGTAATCAGAGCTTGTTGGGGGGCCATCAGGACCATTCCTCCCGTGGCACTCACAGGGTTAATTTTTTTTTAAATTATTATAGACCTCATTGAAGGGTATCAGGACCCCTACTGATCCCCCCAATGAGGTCTTAGGAAGAAAAAAATATCCACAAAATAAGTGTACCTGTGAGTGCCACAGGGGTCTCCAGCGCATTGCAAAGCAATGCATTGGACTCTTGTGGCACTCAGAGGGTTAAAAATGTTTTTATCATTACTTTGTTATCAGAGCTTATTGGGGGCCATCAGGACCATTCTTGATGACCCCCCAACAATCTCTGATCACAAACTAATGATAAAAGTTCTGTGTGTGCCACAGGAGGGGGGGCTGCATTGGACCCCCCCATGGCACACACAAGGTTAATTTTTTTTAAATTTATTTATTATTATAGAGCTCATTGAGGGGCATCAAGACCCCTCCTGATCCCCCCAATGAGGTCTAAAATGTTTTTTTATCTAAAACAAGTGACCCTGTGAGTGCAACAGGGGTCTCCAGTGCATTTATTTTATTTATTATTCAGACCTCGTGGGGGACATCAGGACCCCTCCTGGTGTCTCCTCAATATGATAACTGCAGGAGAGCAAAAGCTCTCCTGCCTTTCTCTCCTACTGGTGGACCGGGGAAACTTTCCTAACGTCATCGGTGACCATATCACCAATGACGTTGGGAGGCTTCCCCCGGTCCCGCCCACTCCTAGGAGAGAGGGAAAAGGAGAGAGGGAAAAGGAGAAACTCCATTTCTCCTTTGTGTTTATTGATCTCCCAGCACGATCATCTGGGAGATCAATAACTGGGGAGGCATGAGGAGTGATCCTCATGCCTCCCCAAGAGTGCCAGGGTGCATTTTAACTGTACAATGTACGAGCATGGCACAGCAGGTACAGCTGTGTCCATTCATACATTGTACCCACCTGACACTCTAGGGATTAAAGAGCTTTTCCTTCTGAGTAAAGCAAGGGCTTTCCCACTGCTGTCACTTGTTTTATTCAAATATTAGAACAGTTCAAATTATCAGGAATTGAATTTACTGTGCGTTTACTTCCTGACAGGAAGTGACTGGGCAGTTTTTAACCACATTCTATGGAGAACTGTCTGTCACTGACTCTCTCCTCCATTAGAATGTAACAGAAAAACTAATTGGAATTTGACCACTAGAGGGCACTGCTAATTGAAAAAACATAGGTTCAAATTGTAGGAACTCTGGAAATATGCATCTATTGTGGGAGTACTCTTATTTTATTCAAGAGGAAAAGCCCCACAATATATATTTTTACATAAATGTTTTCTACTTCTCCTTTAAGTATGCCAAAACTTAATTGAACTTTATTGAACTGATATGTAAAAACTAATAAATCCCTGTAATTTTCCTGTAAAATGGCAAGACTACAGGAGTTTCTAGGGTTCCCAAAAACGGATTGGGTCAACCTAATGCATTAAAAGTGCATTGGGCAGCCCCATTGCACCATTATATATCATGCCTCCAACCTGTCAACAAGTCCCAGGGCTTTAACCCTTTGAGTGCCAGTGGGGTATGCAATGCATTGCATAGCCCTCTGGATCTCAAAGGGTTAATTCTTCTGAGTGCCAACCCATCGCTTAGCAATGGGTTGGATACCCTTCTGACACTCAAAGGGTTAAATGGATAGTAATGTCTTAAAAGAAGAAGAAATAAAATTGTAGGTAATACAAAAAGAAATAGATTGGTGCAAGTCCTATCTCTCAAACCTTTATTTCTAACTGACCGGAAGTGACTCGGCAGTTTCTACCACATTCTATGGAGAACTGTAAGTCACTGACTTTCCTCTCTATTAGAATGTAACTGAATTAGAATTTGACCACTAGAGGCCATTGCTAATGTAAAAAAAACATGCGTCTAAACTGTAATATTACTGGAAATATGCATCTCTCAGCAGTGGGAGTACCCTTATTTTATTCAGCAGGAAAAGCCCTACAATATATATTTTTTCCATAAAAAAGTTTACTGCACCTTTAAAGAAAGAGGTCTGTAATAGATAGAAGAAAACATACATGGTGCACATGGTAGCCTGGCCTTTACAGAAGAAGTGTGTTAAACCTCAGCATAACCTCTAATTAATCTAAGGCCTCTTAGGGACTCTTATCAGGCAGTAGAGTTGCAATGGAGAGGTATATCTTTAAGGCTCAATCCAGATTCACAGCCATAAAACATTTTAATTTCATATCCAATGAATGTGCAGGCTGGAAGGTTTTTTTTTCTTCACTCTTCATTTCTGTCCTCTGCACTCTGGATGATCGCTAATAGAAATGCTCAGTCCAATAGTAAAAGTCTGTTTATAGCAAGTGATATAAAATATTAGTCAGAAACCACACTGAATATAACTGCGATAAAACCATCTGCTAAGAACGAGGCTTACCATAACTGTAATCAAATCACCAGCTGGGGGTGTCAAATGCACATCATACCCCAATGATCAAATGGGAAAACTGTCAGCTATTTTGTGTTTGCACAGACACTTTTTCAAGGTGTAACAATAATGTTGTTCAGTCTACCTAAAAAATTAATGTTAATAACTTGATCAAATGTAAGATTTTCCAAATTAATTTTGGAGTTTACAGTTGTGGTTTGCTGATTTTTAAAAGCAATAGAAGCAAAGCATTGTGACAGAGATAGAAGGTACCACTTATAAAGCCATTTTCTCAGTCAGATGAATATACCTGAGGCTGAAATTCCAGTTGATTAAAACATGGCTAGTAAAGTTTGATATGAAAAAACCCAAATGCATTGCTGAGTATTTATCCTGCTTAAAAGTGTATTTTTTTCCCCTTCAGATTTATTGCTGCTGAAATTTGCATTTTTTGCCTGCAGTTCTTCCATGACCTGGAAGTACTGGATCAGCTGGCAGTAATCCTCCATGCAATGCTGTAGTAACAGCACCACTGTTACGTTTCAGGCCATGGAAGTAATGCAGCCAAAAATTCAGGTTTGAGCTGCAATAACTTTTGAATAAAACATCTCACAGTAGTAGAATTATCCTTACTTTTCTCAGAAAAATAAATATTGAAAAGTTCATCCGCATATTTTAACACTTTCAGTGCCAGTGTGTATTGATTGGCAGTGTGTTTTATACCCCTCTGACACTCTAAATGTTAAGCCTTACTTTCACTTTAAATATGACTTCTAACCATGTGAATTCCAAATAGGTCTCCAGCACCTTGTTTTGCAATGCTTTGCAGACCTTGCCAGTGTTCTAAGGGTTAAAAGCTTTATTAGAATTTTGATGCATCCCCTTTGATTCAGTTGTTTTTTCCCAGAATTACTCTGGGGGTTTTATGCACTAAAGTGTGATAAAGAGGTAGTAAAGCGGAGAAAACATCTCATTGATATCACTTTGAATTCCTGTGTTATTCTATGGAGCCACGGCACTAAGATTTATCACATACCTCCCAACATTTCAAATTGCCAAAGAGGGACACTTGTGTTTTAGGAGGTGTTTCTGGGGGCGTGGCTGGTGGGCGGGCATTACCGAGAATTTTTAGACTTTTTCATGACCTATTGATACCTCCTTGTATAACCTAATAAATTACTTAAAACAGGACCAAAGTATTTTATTTACACACACTAATTTATAAACACATATACTAACGTTTAAACAAACAAAAATGTGAGTTTTATTGCTGTAGAGCAATATTATACACTTATATACACACCACACAATCTGATCTCCTAAAAAGAGGGACATCAGGGTGGGAAAGAGGGACAGGGGGATTTGGGTCTAAAAGAGGGACTGACCCTCCTAAAGAGGGACACTTGGGAGTTATGTTATCACGTTGGAGAGATCTTAGTGTATAGCTCCACAGAATAACATAGGAATAGAAGGTGATATCACTGGAGGTGTTATCTCCACTTTATTACCTCTTCTCCGGATTTCCCATGAAGACCCCAGTTTTCAGAGTGCATTACCAGGTCTCCAGGGCAGAGGCTGATTCTCCAGATGAGGGGAGTTTTCTTTAAAACTCAGCCTTCTACTTCTTCTTCCCCACCCAGTTCCTCCTACTTCCCGCCCACTTGTGTGATTCCCTGGAAAGCCCAACCCCCTTTTACAGGTAAGCCCACCCCCCTTTTTGCTGCGATTTGCGTCAGTCATACTCACCAGCTGCATACCCTCTGGGGATACACAAATGAAAGTTCCCAGGTATGTCTTTATCACACTTTAGTGCATAGTACAGCAGCCTCACTGAGCTAACTATTTGCAATGCGTTGCATGCCCCTTTAGTACAGAATTAACAATGCTAACCAATTTTGATGGTAAATCCAAAGCCACTGGCATACTTTTCATTCTAATTTTTACATACTTTATGAATGTCAAAAAATAATTAAAAAGAAAATCAGCTCCAATTAATCGTCATAGTATGGAGAGAGTTATTTCAATACTGTCCGAGTTGTAGTTCAATTGACAATTGAATGATAAAGTATTCCCCCCCCGACACTCTCCAAGGCCCAAATACTATGATGATTAATTAGAGCTGCTTTTATTATGAAACTTTACTACCCCTTTAAAGCGACACTAACTATGGCCTGTAGGTGTCAAAATTCACAGGGTTTCTTGGAAAGATATTTGCCTGGTTTACCAGGGTCAGCCCCAGTGACTGTAAGATGACCAGTAACCATCAGAAGGAACATCACACTATGAAAAACTCTACCACACTATCAACCATATTTTGTTTAAAAAGTTTAGTACATACGCATTGGGCAGAAATAGCACTCAGAAGCAGTCCCTTGCTCCTATTTTATGTTAGAAGTCTATTTGTACATTACCCACTAAGCATGAACCCATTGGCACAAACTTTATTAAACATAATCCTTTTAACCCTGACCTTTTTGTAGCACTAAATCAGTGGTTTCCATCAGGTCATGGTAGGTTTTTATGATGCGGTACTAGGTACTAAAATTAATATGTGACTGTTTTTCATATATTTAAGTTCTGGTTTGTGAACCACTGCCCCAGAGGATTATGGTTCAGTACTCTTGGTTTAGGGAAGGTGTGCTTGTAGGAGGAATGTACCATAAATCCCCAATGTCTGGCCGGAGTTGATGGGTATTGTAGTCCTCAACAGCTGGAGTATCTAAGGTTGCCCAAGCCTGGCTTATTGGGTTCTTAAAGGGATAGTAATGTTTCACAAAAACAGCAGCTCCAATCTTCATAGTATTTGGGCCATGTGTTATTTCAATACTGTCAGAGTTGTGGTTCAAGAGTAATTGAATGATAAAGTTTCCTCATCCCGCCCCTTTTACCTAGTGTAAGCCATCTCTTCTCAGATGTGGAATCTGGTTGCTAGACCAGACAGATAACAGAAGGGGACAATCTTCTTTCCATGAGAACAATGAAAGCCCTTCCCCCCTTGACAAGTTTCTCAGGTTTTTCCCTTATCTTAATTGAAGATTGTCCCTCTCTGCAATCTACCTGGGCACCTCCCTTCTGCTCTGGCTAAGCAGTGGTACATCAGTAAAAGGGGTGTGAGGGGGATACTTTATCATTCAATTACTCTTGAATTACAGCTCTGACATAATTGAAATAACACTCTCCATGACCCAAATATTGTGGTGATTAATTAGAACTGCTTTTATTATAAAACATTACTATCCCTTTAAGTTCGTAACTGAATTTTATCTCTTGAATATGCATAAAGAACTCTTCACAATTTGCAGCTTTTATCTTCTTTGTGCTTTTCCTTGTGTAAAGGGGTTTTGCGTAGGCCCACAGACACCCCTGTGGTCCTTTACCCCAGAAACCTCCTTGTGCTCTGCAGGCCGATCCTGACCCTCAGCTATCTGGGAGTTGGGGTACATGACTGCGGCAGTGCCTCCACCCAGCTGGGCATCCAGGGTATGGATGTGGGGCCCAGTTGGGAACATATTTAATGAGCAATAAAACTGACACAGAAGTATCTTAAATAGAACTTTGTATTGCACATAAAGAAAACCCTATGCAGGAATATAACAGATACGCAGGAATATAAGAGATACATAATTATATGATGCATTAAACCAGTTCAAGAATGTAATGGTCAATATGGTATTCACCCATCCACAACAAATAATACGGCCCACCCTAGGCTTCACCCTAGTGGCAGTTGGGTACCACTAGTTGGTCACATAGTTGGGGCCCAGAGTAACTGTAATCCACATTATGGTTTGTGTTATGCTGTAATATTCCAATGATTAGAGAATCTATAGAGCAAGGTCTCTTTAATTGTGTAACCAGATTCAGGGTGCCCTGTGGTGAAACAGGGGGATATGGAATTATAAGCAATCCTACCACAATCCACACTGCAAATTAGTTCATAAAATGCATATAATAGAAGAAACAGTACTCTCATGATGCTGCTCTTGATCGTGGTGTCCTCAGTGTCACCCCAGCGCTCAAAGATGCATACAAAAGAAGAAAAAGAAGAAGAGAGTAATCCATTGCAAATGTAGTATACAAGTGCCCCCGTTGACATCTAGTGCACTCCCCAGATATTTTCTTTGTATAGTTGCCCAAAGAGATAATGATTTCAGGATATTCCTCTCTATTGGTCCCTCTCATCCGTTCTGAGATGTCAGCATTCATCTGTGTCTAGGCAGGAAAACCCTCTCGATCGATCCAATCACCCATAGAGTAGATACTGTTACACTGGTCAACGATGCAGTTCAATTGAGGGCAAAGGGACTCTGTGAGCTAAAAAGGGAAAAAAATCCTCTGATAGGAATTCCCTATCGCACGGTCCCAATATATATGACTCACCAGATATAAAAACTAATGAGCGAACACAGAATCGGACTTCCCACAAGCCAAACAGGAACGGGAGAGGGATCACTATGGAGAACCACACTTTATAAAGTATGAAGAGTATTAACTGAGAAATATCCAACGCGTTTCGCTAGACTACGTCTTGTTTCATCAGGGTTTACAATACTATTAAAAGAGCTTCTACATATACCAATAAAAGAGCCGCCTGTGTGTGTGGAACGAGGTTCGGTTCTCCCGACGCCAATTCAAGCCTCTATCTCAATGAGATAATTAACGACACGATTGAACCATGCCTCTATCCCAAACACACTGGAAATTCAAGACTCCCTTATGTGTACATAAAATATTATAATAAAAATGTTGCAATAAAAATATATAGACTATAAACATAGCATATGTATACATACATAATATACAGACTATATATGCCTAATACATACTGATATACTGTGCTGGACTTGCAGAAAGATAAAGTGGAAAACATAATGAGTGATATTCCGCTATCTCTAACCTGAATGTTATATCATGTGTCACCAAAAGTATCAAGAAATGGCTACAAAGTGTACCTCAATTGTTGACACCATCTGAAAGACCCCCCAAGACCACCGGAGTGATACGCGGCGCATCACATGTGCCGCATGCACATCTGTGATGTCCAAGGGTCCAAAAAATAGTTACAGGTAGAAAAAAGTGACCTACTCTAATGCTTCTAGATCTTCATTTAATCCATAAGGGGATAAGGTATTTAACTTAAAGATCCAACTTTCTAGGTCTTTAAGTTAAATACCTTATCCCCTTATGAATTAAATGAAGATCTAGAAGTTATCAACTTCTTGTGAAATCTGGATTTAAGTATTGGCATAGATCATTTCTCACACTGAATTACAGTATGAGAATATTATGCTACATATGCACAAGCATTAAAGTAGGTTACTTTTTTCTATCTGTAACTATTTGTTGGCCCCTTGGACATCATAGATGTGCATGCGGCACATGTGGTGCACTAGATGTCAAGGGGGGCACTTGTTTACTACATTTACAACGGATTACTCTTAGAGTTTACTCTCTTCTTCTTTTTCTTCTTTGGTGAATCAGGGGGAGAGGTTTCAAGCTTACCACTCCACAGTCTGCAATCTGGTCAGTTCAGGAAGGGGAGCGCCTGCTCCTTTAACTGCTGCTGGAATTCCTGCACTCTTCACAGCATTCCCTGCCAGGATGAGTTATGTGCCTTGGTCTGGTTACAGCTGTCTGCTGGAATGCTTCTTCCAGGATCCTCCAGCACTGGATCGGCCAAAACAGCATTCCCTGCTTAGAAGAGGCTCCTTCATCCACTTCAACCCAGCTCTAAAACCAACTCTAAACTAAAATGGAGTCCTGAATATCTATCCATGTGCATAGGAGCTCGCCATCTGCTGGCCACTCCACAGGAACTGCAGGATAGTCAGTGGCAGCAGAAATCACTGTGATCCCAGAGGGGTTACACTTGTTTTGAATATGTAGAGAAGTTTAAACATTTTAAGAAATTATCGGTCAGTATTTCTTAATCCCTTGGTGCTAGGAACCTCTCCATTATATTGTGAAGCATTGCACTGGAGCTGCCTCTGGACTCCAGGGGGTTACAGTAGTATTCCTATATTGTACTAAAGAATCTGTCAGGAGAGGCCATCCTTAGTAAGGCCAGGAACACATTGCAGGTGATCACTTTGTCAAGGGTTTTATCTACACACTCTCCCTGTAATAGGAATGTGAGGGTAGACCAGTGATAGTATTTTTTATAACTGCAATGGAATCCTGGCCTTATTTAGAGATACTGTTATGTGTGATTTGATGGCGCTCTCACACTATACAGCTCTTATTTGTAATAATCAAATAGATCTATTTTAAGGAAATATGAAAACAACGGAGACCTTTTCCCTGAAAAGCATTGTATTTTTTTCAACTTCCCTATATTTTCTTGGGAAGTAGAAACACCCGTTGTGGTTCAGGATTTTACAACCCTCTTCCATTGTACCTAGATTAGTATTCAAACAAAAGTCTTGAACAAATAAATACAGGTAAACGTAGACTGTCCCATCTGTGGCATCCCTGCTGTGCTTCTTTTTCAATCTATTTAAATAGTTTGATCTTTTCAAATTAGTATATCCTGTTGGCGAAATCTTATCAGTTCATCTAGCTATCAGTTATACAAAGAATTTTGTTACTTTTTTTCTCTATGGAAAAGGATGTCCGGCAGCCTAGAAACGTATAAACTATGTTTGATTTTCTGTTTAATAGGTGTAAGACTCAAACTGCTGTTCTTCTTCCTACCTTTGCTTCAATCCTCATTAACCGCTTCCTGCAAGAAATGGGACTGAATTTCAAAAAGGATTTTGAGAATTTCTTATAAGTAAAGGAAATAGCCGATATGGGCCATTGTTCTGTTTAATATTCTTGGCACTCTATAGGGCACCCTGCAATTCTGGTATCCGTGCCCTCTGCGTTCTTATTCTCACTGCATACTTCTGTTAGATAATTCACTATGTGTGTTCAGTCTTTTTCCAGAAATATTGTACAATACATTTTTTATGTAACATTTGTAAGACCTACAGTTATGTTTCAGATTATATTCTAACAATAGCTTATTTATTTTATCTTTGTGAGGGACCTTTATATATAATATGCATACCTGGGAACTTTTGAAATGAGCTCACCCTGAGATATTTGAAATATTAACCTTTAACGCCCACAAGAAAGCAGAATCTATGTGTTACTTCACTGTTTGCTCTAAACCAGAGATAATCCAATCAATTTTTAAGGAACCTTTCACATGCTACAGTTCTGAGATATAACTTATTATACACTCATAAGGCAAGCAGGACTTGTCCTCCTGCCTTTCTGGTAGAAATGTCATGGATTTGGACAATAAATAAGCAGTAAATTGGTGTAAATCATATAGGAGGACACATTGGATTTGCTCACCCTGAGAATTTGGCCCTTCACCCTGAGACCCTGAGATTTGGTTCCAAACTCTGAGTCTCAGGGTCAAACTCTGAGAGTTTCCAGGTATGATAATGTGTACAGCCCTTGAATTACAGATGTTTGCTATAGTATATATTGGGCATATTAAACTGAAATATAGTCTAGAGCCACAAACTCAACATTTCCCTCCAAGAAGGACTGCAACATTCACTACTAGAGTGTGTGTGCGCATATGTGTGTATATAAATAACTTATGGACTGCACTGTATAGCATACATTTATCTCTTTGTCCTTAGCTGGCGGCCCAAACTTCTGGAATATTTAAGATAAGCTCACATGGGCAACATTAGAGCACTGTTTTGAACACTTCTCTAGTTGCCCAGAAATTAAATGGCTACCCCCAGTGCTTCTGTTAACAGTGGCGATTCTCGGCTCACAGGACAAATGCAAGCACTGCATGTTGCAACTTAGATGCATTCTGTAGTGACAAAACCCAAGTTGCAGCATGTTTGATCTGCCCGCCAGTCTGTGGGCTGGAATCTCCAGTAATTAAATGCCCTGCTCATTATAATTACATATAAGGGATGTGACTTAGAGGCTATTTGTCCCTACATGTCAACCATTGTCTTTCAGACACAGTATCCCGAAAACACTTGCTGCATATATAGATAGGTACACACTAATGCAGATTTATTTTTATGTATATTATTTAGTTATCTAAAATGTGTGTTTCTATACTTTTCAGAATTTACTGACTGTCTGAATTATCAGGTTTAATATGTTTATTGAAAAATTATGAAAAATACATGTATGAACCTGCACATTCTCATTTGCACATAATCACTGAAAGGGTGACGCCTCACTGTTCCTGTGCTATCACTTATATCTTGAATTAATTTACTTTCTGTTCTTAAAATATTCAGGAACTCTTTTCTGTTATTTACAAACCAAACATGCAAAATGGCCATCGTATCACACAACATTTCTCTTCATTAGCTGTTTATGTAGAAGTGATGTGTATACCTTTCCCACACTAGTGAAGTCTAGACTAACATAGGCTTGCTAAAGCTGATTGAAAGCTGACATCCAGACAAATTAGTTCCATGATAGTGAACCAAACCTTTCTACAGATTTATCCAAATAACCTCAGTAGCCAACTCTATTCCAGTTTAACACATCTTCTAATCTCTCCGTGAACTCCCCTTTGAACTCAATTTTTGGCCATACTACGTAGCCTGCAGTGTATCATTGTGTGGTTTTAATGAGAACACACTATGTTCACAATAATATTTTCTGGTCTGTGCTTCTCACTAAAGTCAAACAATTCTGTAAAAAAACAGCAACTGAACCATATGCGACAATTAAACACTTCCACTGATTTAAATTTGTTTTATTTTTATGAAACTGTTTTACCAGGAAAGATACATTGAGATTGTCTGTCATTTTCAAGTATGTCCTGGGTACTCATTTTATGTAGAACTTGTGACCCAGAGGTTTGAACAGATTCTACAGCTGGTGTGTTAACCAACTGAACTGTCTCACCAGCTAATAGACCTATTTAAACCAATGTGAATTTGATTTGTCCCCTGAAACACAGTTGGTATATACCAGAATAACCAGTTCTACTAAAAACATCAGCCTCAGTGTTCTTGCATATAAAATGCAGTATTATTGGTCCTCTGCAATACCTAGTTTTATTGTGACTTTATTAGCCCACTTTATTGATATGTTTCTAGCCAAACACACAGCAGTTTTGGTCAGAAATGACCTGCAATCTGAAAGGCAATGTTTTGGAGACCTCTTTAACATTGAATGGGTTCCTTATAGTGCAGTTGATTTGGCCAAAACTGCACCTCTTTTCTTCTTGAATATGGTCAAAATATTTAACCCTTTGAGTCCCAGAGGGATATGCAATGCATTGCTTGGCAATGCGTTGCATACCCCTCTGGCACTCAAAGGGTTAATGCATTTTTACCAAAGAAGACATTTCATAACTTTCTTGATTTCCTCACAACCTATTTTTGGATATTCATGTTTTCTATTCATACTTTTATCCTTCAATATATAGTAGATTGTGGTAATATATTTAACACTGTATTGTGTTCAGCATACCTCCCAAGTGTCCCTCTTTAGGAGGGACAGTCCCTCTTTTAGACCCAAATCCCTCTGTCCCTCCTTCTCACCCTGATGTCCCTCTTTTTAGGAGATCAGACTGTGTGGTGTGTATATAAGTGTATTATATTGCTCTACAGCTATAAAACTCACATTATTGTTTGTTTAAATTTCAGTATATGTGTTTATAAATGAGTCTGTGTAAATAAAATACTTTGGTCTTGTTATAAGTCAATTATTAGGTTACACAAGCAGGTCTCAATAGGTCATAAAATCTCCCACCAGCCACGCCGCCAGCAATACCCCGTAAAACACAAGTGTCCCTCTTTGGCAATTTGAAATGTTGGGAGATATGGTTCAGTTAGCCCAACTGAGTGTCAGAGGGCTGTTAAATGCATTGCAAGTTAATAACTCCAATGTCATTGTTTTATGCAGTTTCATATGCCGGAAAAGTTATGGCTGAAAGCCTGGATATTACAATTGTTACATCATCCTTTGAATGCCAGAGGGATGTCCAATCATTGTGAAGAAAAGCAATAGATACCCATCTAGCGCCCAGTGGGTTAACTTGCATGGAATATGGAAAGGCTACTGCAGTGGTATTAACAGTTTATTGATTGGCTCTACTGCATCATGTGATTTGTGTACACATAGTTGGCAGTCTTTGGGCTATGTGCACAATGAATAATAGAACATTCTGGGTCAAAATCTTCATCATAGGGAACTAATAAAAATGACTATTGACTTAATCCCTCGAATGTTAGAAAGGAGTTAGCAATGCATTGGGGCCTCTCTAGCATTCAATGGGATAAAATTCTGTGGGAATTTGGGGAATTTTTATTTATGGCCAGTAGTATGGTATGTAGACACTAGAATTTCTTCTTTTCTTGAATATATTGCCCTTTGTGTTTAGACCTGCCCCCCAGTGCAGGTTTTCTGGGATTCCTCACATGAATACAGGAGACTCAGTCAGTGGTTCAGTTGGTCTCAGGATCTGCCTGAGTTAACAACATTCACGTGTGTTTAATTGATCATGAAAAAGTTCACTGTTGGGGGGGGGGGGGACTGAGAACAGGTTTGTGCGCTCCTGGTTTAGTTTAAGGGATGATGCATTACACATTAATAGTTCATTCTGCAGGGCTGAGTAAGAATTGTCAGAACCCTGCAACGTGTATTCTCCCAAAAGCGAACTGCATTACAGGGTAGTCACTTTAGTTTAGGGACATCTGCCGAGGGAACATAAGTCCACATTCGGTTAGGTCACTCCGTACTTGCCTTCCTGCCAATTTCCAGTTGGCAAAGCAGGTTTTGGCTGGGGTCAGTTAGTTACTTGTAAACTGAGTGCGTTCAGTATATACTGGTTATCTCAATGCTCATAAAACACGTGTAGAATACATATGTACAATAGCAATATTATTGAGAGCTAAAGGCCCATAGTTATAAAAGCTGGACATATTCCTGGAGTAAACCAACTGCACCATAGGGGACAAATAAAAATTAAATTCACATTCACTTGAAGAAAGCTTTTTAACCCTTTGAGTGCCCGAGGAATTGCGTACCTCTCTGGCACGCAAAGGGTTAGTTCAGTTGAATGCTAGGGAGTCTCCAATGAATTATGAAGCCCAATTTGACGTAAAAGGAATGTTTATTTGTCCCCTATGGTGCAGATGGTTTACTCCAGAATAAAATCCAGTTTGCTTTTATACATATGGGTCATTGTGCGTTATGCAGAAAAGAAAAGAGGAGTAATTCTGCAGCAAACCAATGGTACCATGGGGTGGGGGAAAATAAAAATCCCCATTGATCTAAATAGAGCTTTTAACCCCATATATATTAGAAAAATCTATATTGCATTGATCAGCCATGCATTAGAGACCTCCCTACCATACAAGGGGTTAAACACGCTGTTTTAATCAATGTGAATTTGGGGAATTTTCGCTTCTTCCATGTAATTTAGTTGGTATGCACCAGGATTTCTCTAATTTTTGCTACACATTCTTTGGAGAACTATTATCGTCAGTGACTCTTCTCTCCCATAGAATGCAACACAATAACTATCTGAAATCTGGCCACTAGAGGACACTGTTAATGTAAAAACAGCACTTTAAACTTTTAAAACTCTACATATATAATATATCCATTAGAGGATACTACTCTATTAAGTGTAACTAGTAGACAAAACCTACTGGATTATGAACACGTTGTTCTTCATTTAGTGGTTCAAAGTCAAACATCAGACTTTTTTGTGAAAACCTATACGGTATAGAAATTTTCTTGTGGCGTAAAACAAGAAAAGTTGAATTCAGTTATTTTATTCAAACGTTATAGCAGGTAAGATTATTAGGAATTGAAATACAGTGTGATTACTTCCTGAAAGTTCCAACTGACAGTATGACTCAGCAGTTTCTATCACATTGTCCAGAAAATGGTTAGTCATTGACTCACCTCTTATAGAGAATACAATAGAATAATTAATAACTGATAAATAAATAAAGCTAAATGTATCACTTCTAGAGAATACAATAGAATAACTAACAACTGACATAAATAAAGCTAAATGTATCAAACTTTTATTTAAAAAAACAAAAATAAAACATATTGGTGATTTTTTTAAACTCTTTTAAAGGGGTCTGTTTACAGGGGTGGGCTGAGTGGTCGGGCATTCAGATTGAGAGCCCTGCACCAAGGGAGACGGGGATACTGTTGGGGAGCGGGGGATGCTGTAAATGGGGCAGGGCCTACTGGCTTGATGTCCCAGGCCTGAGCAAGAAAGGGGGGCCTGGGAGCCAGGCCCTGTCACAAGTGACAGATAGCAGGCCATGAGCAGCTGAGCAGACCACAGTTACATCAGTGTGTGAACAGGCAGCAGGGCCTTTTATGGATCTTCAGCTCAGCTGCCTATTATTCAGTGGTAACTCACCGAGTCCAGAGCCCTACCCCCTTGCATTTACAAAACTTTCAATGAAGATATGAGCTCCTGGGAGGGCCTGCCAACAGTCGCCACCCACTTGTTGCCTGCCTGGTGTCTCATCCACATACCTGGGAACTTCCAGTTGAGGGCTACCCTCCGGGTAGCCCTCTGTTCATTAGTGGGTGACAAAAATGACGCTAATCGCGTCAAAAAGGGGCAGGGCTTGCCGCGAGTGTGGGGGGGACTTAACCCTTTGAGTGCCAGAGTGGTACGGAATGCATTGCAAAGCAACCACTTTGGCACTCAAGAGGGTTAAAGGTGTCACACAGAAGGCTGGGGACGGAGGAACAGCGGGAGAAAAAGCGGATGTGGTAGAGTTTCAATAGAAACTCTCCACATCCGGAGGAATCAGCCTCTGCCCCGGAGACCCGGTAAAGCTCTGTCAGAACCGGGGCAAATCCGGAGAGTTCCCAGGTATGCTCATCCAGCATTCAGAGAGTAGGACTGACCAATTCATATTAATTGGTTCATAATACTGAGTGTGCTACCTCCTTGGTCACTGCTGTTGCTGTGGATCCCAGTAGGAGGAGCTTCCTGAACTGAGATGATGTGGTAATGGCCAGACATCACATGTTTGTGCCCTGTCTTAGCATAGTTGCTCCTCTCTCAGCCTCAAGTAGGTATTGAACGCCTCTCTCAATATCATATTATCTTTTCTATATTTTCCCTTCTCCCTGTTCCTTCCCCACCATGGCCTTTACCATCCATGTGCCAAACTTTGCGTTAGTAAATTATGTGCCTTCTGAAGCAATACTGGGGCAATCCAGCTGTACCAAAGGGGGCAAATAAAAATTCCAGTTCATTTAAATGGGTTCTTAAACGAGAAGTACTTTTTTTTTAGAATTTCTTATAAAAACATATATGTTATAGGGCTTTTTATGCTGAGTAAAACAAAGGAACTCTCTGTTGTCAGTTTTTTATTCAATCATTATAACAGTTCAAATAATTAGGAAGTGAATTTACTGTGAGTTTACTTTCTATAAGTTCTAATTGACTGCATGACTCAGCAGTTTCTATCACATTCCATGGAGAACTGTTTGTCACTGACTTTCCTCTCAAATTGGATATAACAGAAAAGCTAATTGGAATTTGACCACTAGAGGGCACTGTTAAGGTAAAAAACAAAACAGACACACACAGGTTTAAACTGTAATAACTCTGGAAATATGTATCTCTCAGGGGTGGGAGTACCCTTATTTTACAAGAAAAGATCTACTACATATATATATAGTAATAGTAATAAGAGGAGAGCGCTAGTGAAATAGTTAAAGACAATTTAATACATGAAGCCTAGGATACAAAATATCTAAATAACATTCAACTTCATAAAATAAACAATCCTAGTGAAACTAGGATAAATTAGTGAATTCACTAATAACAATAAAAGTAATAATAAAAGAACAAAAAATTAAAAAAACATTAACCCCTTGATGTGCAGAGTTCAAAACTTGGTCTCATGTATAAAAAACGGTACCGTAAATAAGCTAATATCCGGCGGGCAGGTGCTTAATAGATGATATTCACACTTGATATACTGAATCTCTCCCGTCTTCACGGCTGTATCATTAGGGATCCATTTCCAAAATATAAGGATCTTACTTGTTCAGCAGCGGGCAGAGGTGTACGTTTTTCAAGCACATATGTCAGTGCTCCCTGGCTGTAAGTCCAAATGTCTGAATCCCAGCAGAAGTCTGTCTCAGAAGCAGTGGACAGCAGCTGATACTGCCAGGTGAGCACAATCAGGCTGGTCTGTAAACCACAATCCACAGCACCTCCCGGCTATAGGAGTATAAAATTCCAAGTATTCATGAGACTGTATAAAAGATGTAATGAAATAAGAACTATATAAAAGCACAATGGGGTCAACAAGGTCCGACGCGTTTCGTATCTGTAGATACTTCTTTCTGACTTATTAGACATGTCAATTGAGGGTGGGGGGGCAGAATAGAGCTTAATCTGTCTGTCCAACAAAGCCTATGCATCTACTGGGGGCAATTTGAATTTGCCACCTGCTTGATCTACTGATTTCCAGGACCTGCCTGTCACCCTAAGATATATTTAATTTTAAAGGGATAATGATGCCTGCTGTTAATAAACTTTAATATTGTAGACATTAAAACTATAAATTCAATGATATATGCTTTGTCTGTCAAACTTGTTTAGTTTCATCAATATTATGTTTTAAAATTCCCCCCTCCTGCCCCTTTCACTGACGTCAGTCTCTAGCAGCGAGCACACTTTGTAGACTGTTCCAATGAGGTATTTCTTTTTACACAGAGCTATTTCAGCCCTTCTGAAGAGCCGCCGTCGGGTCGCACAACCCGAGTCTCCTGCTGTCGTCAGTGAAAGGGGCAGGAGGAGGGAACTTCTAAACCTTATATCTCTCAAACTATGCAAGTTTGAGAGACAATGCATACATCATTGAATTTATATTTTTAATGTCTATAATATTAACCCTTTCAGTGCCAGAGGGTATGCGATGCATTGTATACCCCTCTGTCACTGAAAGGGTTACAGTTTATTAACAGCAGGCATTACTATCACTTTAAAACAAAATGTCTATATGTTGTGCTAGCTATTTGTTTTTAATATAAATAGGTTTTGAGAAAGTAACGCTAATGTGTTCTTGGCGCAGTGTAGAGCTGTGTGCTAGTTAGTTTATGTGCTGGTGCAGTATTACTACACGTTGTGCTGTGAATGAGTCTAGGCAAAGCCCATACACTTGGGGCTTTTCCAGCAGCACCGAAAGTGATAAGTTTGATCTTGGACATAATTGATTGGGATACTATGCATTAGCATAAAGTGCTAATCTGAATTGCTTTTTTTTTTTTTTCTTGAATTCTACCTATTTTCTGCCTACTTTTTTTAACTGCGTAATATTTTATATTTTTTAGTACAGAGCGTAACAATATAAAGTTGGTACATAGAGGATATCTTGTTTACAGACTTTTTTTTACTCAGTTTTCAGTGTTGCAATTGTCTTTGAATGTGTGACAAGAGGCATAGCTGTATCAACCAATCAAATCACGAGCATTGTGCTGGTCTCTGAAGCTCATATTCATACTAGTACATGTTATTCTAGTGGTTGTGAGGAACGTTTCACAATACTTACAATGTACAAAAAAATAAGTTGTAGGATGTATTCCCCTGAGTAAAACAAGGGAACTCCCACTTCTAAAAGGTGTTTTATTCAAAAGTTATAACATCTCAAACTTTATTTTTTTAGGAGCGCTATCACATTTTCTTGAAATTATACAGTGGCGCTGTTGCTACACCATCCTATGGGCAGCTCTGGTCAGTTGATCATAAATATCCATAGGATGGTGTAGTAACAGCGCCACTATACAATTTCAGGCCACTGTGATACTACTCCTAAAAAAAGTCAAGTTTGAGCTGTTATAACTTTTGAATAAAACACATTTCAGCAGTGGGTGTGCCCTTGTTTTACTCAGGGGGACAAACAGTATAATATATGTTTTTTTTTACATATTAAAGTGATAGTAGTGTCCAAGAATATTCACAGCTAAAGCTCCCCCCTCCCTCCCCTTCTGATATCAGCTGTAATGCTGACAGCAGGAGATTAGAGTTGGCCGACTCGAGGTGGCTGTTCAGCAGAGCCAAAATCACTTTATTTAAAAAGAAACAATTTCATTGGAACGGTCTACAAAGTGTTGCAAACCAGGCACACTTTGTAGACCGTTCCAATGAAGTAATTATTTTTAAATAACGCTATTTTGGCTCTGCTGAAGAGCCGCCGACTGGTCCCCGGACTGGGATCTCCTGCTGTCAGCACAGCGCTGACGTCAGGAGAAGGGGAGGGAGGGGGAACTTTACATGTGAATATCTCTCAAACCATAAAGGTTTGAGCGATAGGGTTTGCTGCAAATAATTTATTTTTTAATCTACAATATAAAATAACATTATTCTTGGACATTAGTATAACTTTAAGTATTACTATCCTTTAACGCTTTGTGTTTCAGAGAGGAATCCAATGCATTGCAACACAATGGGGGAAATTCACTAAACAGTGATAAAGAGATGATAAAGTGCACATGACTTCTCCAGTGATATCACTTCTCCAATTCCTGCGTTATTCTATGGAGCCAGTGCACTAAGATTTCTCTAGCTTTGGAGATCTTAGCGCATAGGCTCTGTAGAATAACATAGGAAATATAGAAGTGATAACACTGGAGAAGTCATGTGTACTTAATCACTGCTTAGTGAATCTCCCCCAATGTGATGGATATCTCTTTGGCATTCAAAAGTTCAGTCTCTATGCTTATGATGTAGTGTATCAAATATTGTAAACAATGGATTGACTGACTAGCAATGGATGTCTTTTTCTTTGAGGCTGATGTACTAGGAAGCAGTAGAATATGGTAACTATGGGGCAAACCAACTGCACCACAGGGACAGATCCCTGCCCCCTTGACAGGTTTTTCCTTATTCTCACTGAAGATTGTCCCTTTCTGCGACCCATCCAGTCTTGCTGCTCTGAGGTGAGCAGTGTTACTTCATTAAAAGGGGCAGGAGGGGGAGACTTTATCATTCAATTACTCTTGAACTACAACTCTGACAGTATTGGATCTGTTGTGAAACATTGCTATCCCTTTAAAGGGGACAAAAGCCTAATTTATTTTTATAGGTATTTTTAACCCCCCCAACACACACACACACACACAGAAACACACTTTGGTGTAGTGCTCTTTAGCTTTCTGCATGAGGCTGTAGAGCTCCAACAAATTACATGGCTCTTTTTTGCACAATACAAACATCATTCAAATATAACCGTTGTAACCACGTAAGGTTAAATATTTAACCTTTGAATTTGTTGGACGCTACTTTGGCACTAAGAGAGTCAAGGGGAAAGATGGTGATGTGACACACTCCTTATAATCTGTTGGCTATGAGACCAAGTTTTCATTCTAAAAATATCAATAGCAATAAATTTGTGTGTTCTGCAAAGTGCTATCCACAAATCTGTTAAGTGCTGGAAAGTTATATTCACTAGGGACCAAGTGAATTCTCAGCACTTCAGAAGTTTAAACAAGAATCGGCATAGAAAAAAAGGGCTAGATAGAGGAGAAAAGACCAAGGAATGTGCATCCAGATAGCGAGTAATGGATATGCTGTATGTCCAAGAAGTTACAGGGTAGGCAGTTAACCAAGGGGGGAAATATGATGTTACAGGCATTGATGCAAGAATACACCAACATCTGTACAACTGCATATGTCCCCTATAACAGGCATATATTTTGCTGCTCATGACTGTCCCTGTTGTAACCCTTTCAGTCACAGGGGTGTGCAATGCACATCCCTGTGGTCCTGAAGGGGTTACAGGAAGGCATCTGCTCAGGGCTGGTGCAAGGATTTTAGCCACCCTAGGCAAAACCTAATTTTGCCGCCCCTTGTGTCCCACCCCTTTATACCCTGCCTACTTATACCCCACCTCTTTTCTTGCCCCATCAGCTCCAACTTGCCCCCACCAGCTCCACTTTGCCCCCTATCAGCTCCAACTTGCCCCCACCAGCTCCACTTTGCCCCCTGTCAGCTCCACTTTGTCCCAACAACTCCAACTTGCCCCCCACCAGCTCCACTTTGCCCCCACGAGCTCCATCTTGCCCCCCCTCAGCCCCAACTTGCCCCCCATCACAGACCTGTAGCTGCTGGAGCCCCTGCGCGGTCTTCTCTTCAGTAATGCAGAGTGCATTGGGAAATGTTGACTCCCAGTGCGCTCTGCATTACTAAAGAGCCGACGGCGACGAGGGAGTGCAGCAGCTACACAGACCTGACTGTGTTGCAGAGCCCGGCGGAGGAGTCCTGCTAGTGGGAACGGCCGGCCCTGGGCAAAGCTCTTCTCTACTGCATGCCTGCGCCCCCAGTACATGTGCACCCTAGGCCGGCGCCTACCTCGCCTATAGGTGGCGCTGGCCCTGCATCTGCTGTCTATGCTCTTTAGAGAAACAGCAAACTGTCCTCTAGCTTCATAGAGAGCTATAGGAAGATCTCAGCATCTGAGGCTGGCGATTTGAGGACAGTGAACTTTGACAGCAAATGCTCCTGTTGCAACTTAATACGCATGGAGATGTGCCTGTCCCAAATTAACATATAAACACACCTACATGAATATGACAGTAGCTCATTAAACTGCATTTGCATATGCAAATGAGCCATTGTCAAGGTAGTCAGTTCAAAAGTATAAACCTGTCAAAGTCATGGCAAATTCTTGGTGATGTTGATGTATTTGTGGGGTATTCACAGGGATATGATGGTGAAGACATCTTAGTGCATACTGTTGATATGCCATCAACACAACATTGCCATCCTGGCCCCTTATCACAATGCATTGGATAAGCATTCCATTTACATCAGTGGGAATTTTAACAAAGTTTATATGGCCATTTATGGTGCAGTTGGGTTTCGCCAGGATTGCTTCACTTTACCTCCATAAATATGGCACCAGATCCAATCTTCGATGCATCACTAAACTGTATCCATGTACCTTTACCATCTTCTGTCTCTGTTCCTCTGTTGTATAATGCTCAAGGCTCCACTAACACAGTCTGAAATGATCAGGGCACCCTGATCAGCTTATAGATCAGCTGTCAAGGCGTATTGAAGGGTACATACACTTAAAGTTGTTTTTAGCTCTTACAATCAGAGTAAGAAAAACACATTGTACATCACGATTTACAGTTTTAAAGCAGAACTTTTACTTTAATTCAAGTTTGCATATTTGAAAACTGCATTAAAAACTGCCTATATGTCATGTTACCCAAACGTCCAGTATAGTTCAGTGACACACCACCGAAAATGTTTGATTAGCATATGAAACGTCACTGATCAGATGAATTAGCATATGAAAACATCATTGATGCTGCACGGTGCCACAATTTGCATACATTAGCATATGAAATAAGTGTAAATATATCCTGAACTGTACATTTGCTAGCCTTTTGGTTAACATGACATATAGGCAGTTTTTAATGCAGTTTTCAAATATGAAATTAAAGTGAAAGTTCGACTTTAAATAGCATTCAACTTTGTCCATATCCACAGTAGAAAGATTTAAAGGGATAGTAATACTTCGTTTTAACTTTATTTTATTTTGTAGGCATTAAAAAACATGAAGAATGATATAAGTATTATCTCTCAAACCTTTATGGTTTAAGAGATTTTCACAAGAAAAGTTTCCCCTCCCGCCCCTTTTTCCTAGTGTAAGCCATCTCTTCTCAGATGTGGAATCCAGTCCATAGACCAGACAGATAACAGAAGGGGACAGTCTTCTTTGTATGAAAAGAATGAAAGCCCTTCCCCCCTTGACAAGTTTTTCAGCTTTTTCCCTTATCTTAATTGAAGATTGTCCCTCTCTGCAGTCTACCTGGGCATCTCCCTTCTGATCTGGCTGAACAGGGGTGGGGGGTACTTTGCTTGTGAATATCTCTTAAACCATAAAGGTTTGAGAGATAAGACTTATATCGTTCTTCATGTTTTTTAATGCCTACAAAATAAAATAAAGATAAAACGAAGTATTACTATCCCTTTAAGACTAGATTTTATATCACTGGTGGGCAACAGGAGGCCCCTGGGCCACATGTAGCCCTCAGAGGCTTCTTCTGCGGCCTCCAGTATGTTCTCTGGTACAGTGTGATGTGAAGATAATTCCCTTTTACCACAGCACACAGACTATTTTAACCCCCAAATTGTACAGTCTCTTTCTTTAGACACATTGTGTACTGCCTTTACACTTCACAATGTGTTGGGGACCTAGGGTTAATCTGATTTTTTTCAACCTCTGTTTAGAATTTGTAACCATTATGTGTGGCTTTTGGTTGACTTTAAGGCCTCATACACAGCTTGTGGGCTTAGTTTGGTTGCATGGATAGAGTACATGGTATTTAACCCCTTGAGTGCCAGAGGGGTGCACAATGCATTGCATACACCTCTGGCACTCAAGGGGTTAAGTTATTTAACCCCATTTCATTGTTTAATCGTTAGGGACCCATGTTTAACCCTTTGAGTGCCAGAGGGGTAAGCAACACATTCCAAAGCAATACATTGCACACCCCTCTGGCACTCAAAGGGTTAAAAGAAAAGTGGTTCAAACCAACTGCACCACTGGGGACAAATACAAATTCATGTTGAATTAAGTGGAGTTTTTAACCACCTGAATGATAGAGAGAACTCCATGTCAGTTCTTTACAAGACACTGGAGGCCCATCTATCACTGAATGGGTTAAAAGCCCTACTTAAATCAATGGAAGCTATATATTTGTCCCCTATGCTGCAGTTGGTTTGTTTCAGAATTGCTGCTCTTTTCTTTTGTGCAGAAGATCCTGAGACTTCCTCTACTGTCTAGTAATAGAAAAGTCCTGCGCATTAACAGCATTGGAACCGCATTCATCATGATAAATAGGAGCAATTTGGAGGCAAAATTGTTGGAGACCTCTATAGCATTCAATGGATTAATAGCCCCATTTAAATTGCTGAGAATTTTTACTTTCCCCCTATTGCACAGTTGGTGTGCTCCAGAATTGCACCTATTTAGCTTAATGAACTGGGCTCTTAGGAGTATATGCACAAACACAGAGAAGTTATTCTGTGGCAAAACAGCTACACTATAGGGGGGAAAATCCAATTGTATTAACCCTTTGAGTGACAGTGTGGAGTTCTTATTATGGCTTCATAATGAGTTAGACATCCCTCTGGAACTCAAAGGGTTAACCCTTTGAGTGCCAGAGAGGTATACAATGCATTGCAAAGCAATGCGTTGTGTACTCCTCTGGCACTCAAAGGGTTAAATTAAGATTTTAAAAGGACCCTATCTCCTTATAGATTATGCGAAATAACCCTTTGAGTGCCAGAGGTGTACGCAATGCATTGCAATGAGTTGCGTACCTCTCTGATACTCAAAGGGTTAAGGTAATTGTGTAAGCACTCCCCCAATCACTGACATCCATGTACAGGCATGGTATGCCTTAACCCTTTGAGTGCCAGCATACCCCTCTGTCTCTCAAAGGGTTAATTAGCATAATCTACACATCTAAATAAAGCAAAAACTAGTTTTCTAAATACAAAATAGCTAACAACATCAAAGTCATTTTGAAAGTCTTTTCAAAATCCCTAAAATGTATTTTAGGTGATGCTATCCTTTTAACTCCTTGAATGCCAGAGAAGGTACTGGCACATACTGCAAAGCACTGAAGAATTAGCTTGCATTTAAGGAGTTAAAGCCCCATTGATTATATTTTTACTTTTCTTGTATAACTCTGTTGGTTTGCTGTAGAATTTTCCCTCATATTTTGTGTATATAACCCTTACAATTGGTGTCCTTATGAGTTTTCCTTAGAGACCAAGGATCATGCGTCCGTTCCTGTAGTTTGTAGCTATGCTGCATTGTAGTATAGTATTGAGCAGAAGTGATCCCTTGGGTCCATCCCACAGAGCATTGTCATGTAGAGTTTGTTTAGATTTACTACGTGTGAGATAAAGACAGCCTACTGGACATGGTCACTCTGCTCTTAGACTCGTTGGACAGAGTTCAGTGACTAAGTGGGCTGGACATTTGCCTTGGGAAAGATCAAACCAGTAACTCTGCAACCACTTCATTCACATTTTGCAGAGCTACCAGAGAGTGTGTGTCTGATCCCACCGCTGACTAACACCTAAGGAGGATTTAATTCTGCTCAGGCAAAGAGCATCTTCTTGTTTCCTGTTGGTAAGTAACTAGAGTTTTGCTATACTTTACTAAAGCAGATAATGTGATTCCTAATCCTACCATTCATATGATTTGAATACGCATTATGGGCTGTATTCTGGAAGCCACCCAAATGCACCATTTAATTTCTGAATGTTTTTTCGCCACTGGTTTGCCCCAGAATGATTCCACTTCACCCACTGGTCAGACAGATAAAGGCAAAGTGGAGCAATAACTGTGGAAACCCAAATTGCACTATAGGGAAAATAAACTTTCCCAAAATGTAACCACCTTGAATGCCATAACAAAGCAATGCATTGCAGACCTGTCCTGCATGTAACCCTCTAAGTGCTAGAGAGGTAGCCAACGCATTGCCTTGATACTCAAAGGATTAAGAGGTTAAATCAACCCCTTTTAAAGATTAAATTCTTTTGTAGTAATCCGTTGGAGAAATCTCCAGCATTCAAGGAGTTACAAAATCACAGTTAAATCAATGGGAATTAGTTGTCCCAGGTTTGCCCCAGAGTTAATCTTCCTTGCCTTTTGTATTGATGATTCTTATGTACTTAAATCCCAGCATCTTATTTTCATTGATACTGTTATATGTTGTGAAGGTGATATACCGTATCATATGTTATTTCCTGTTTTCATTTGCATATTTTAACCCCTCGGATTGTAAGGGCAAATACATTTTTAGAGAAATATCTAGCATCCAAGGTACTGGTGCTCTATAAGACTAGGATGCAGGAAACATCACTAAAGAATAGCCTTATGCATGCTGGTACGGAAATAATTTTTTTTTTTTTAACTATGCCAATCTTTCTTTTCTCAAGTCATCCGTAACACACTATCCAGATTTTTTTAGGGTACTCCTAACATTTTCTAGGTTGTTTGTTATGTTATTCTATGGAGCCAACGTACTAAGATGTTGACAGTTTTGAATCTTAGTACATAATTAATGAGTGAAAATGTCAGTCACACTAATTCCCATAGTTGCAAAGTTATTTCACAATCTGCCCAGTGGTTCATTCACATAGAGGCATATGTCTCTGTGTGAGTAGTTTTCATGCCTCCTGTACAATGACTGAACTTTACTCAGTACATAGGAGGCATCACAACTACTCACATGGAGGCAAATGTCTTTGTTCAAGTTATCTACTGGGCTCGTTGCCATGGCAACTGTTTGACTGACCATTGAGCCAGTTCTCTGTAGAACCGGCTGATGTCAGACATAGGGGTGGAGGAATCTTAACAACTAAAGTAATCAACAACTATTGCGTATTAAAGACCATGAGTGGCATCAGTCATACTCTTTAGTACTGTACAGTGTAATTACATAAACAAAATGCATAACAGTATTATGAAATGCATATAAGTTTCACTGTGGTGCTTTTAATTAATTATTCTGCTTCATATGTATCAAGGAAAATGTATAGTAAATCTGGAATAAGAAAAACAACAGAAATCAATGGAGATAATTCTTTGACCACGTGGTGCAACTCATTTATGAAATGTTTGCTTTGATACATATGTCCTATTATCTGCTAAGTGTTAATGCACTTCATAAGCCAGTTTTCATGCCATTGTGTTTTGTCATGTGTGTAAATCAGTTTATTAACATCTCTACTGATTCCATAGAGGAGCAGGAGTTCTGGGCTAAACCAAATGAACTATAGTGGAGAACTAAGAATTTCCATTGACGTACATGGGAATTTTAACACCTTTGAATGCTAGAGGTGCCTCCATTCACTGCGAAGCAATGCATTGGATACCCCTCTGGCATTCAAAGGGTTAAAATCCCCATTTAAATCAATGAGAATTTTTAAATGTCTATCTTTCCCCTGTGTCATTGTTGGTTTGACCCAGAATTCATCCACTTTTCTTTTGACCTTTCAGCCAATGTTATGTGCAGTCAAGTACACATGAACTGGGATTTAAAGGAGCAGCAAACTTATTTTTTATTTAACCCCTTAGTGACCGGCCGCGAGCGCACGCGGCCGGCACTTAACGACAGGGTTTTTTTTTTTTTCTGCAATGTAGCGAATGACTTCCGTGACTTACCAGGTACGTCCTTTGTCACTAAGTGACATTTTTGCGTGACGTACCTGGTAAGTCACTTGTCGGGAAGGGGTTAAAAAAGAATGCATTATACTGCTGGGTAAAACAAGGATACTCTGGTGGGAGATTTTTCATTCCAAAGTTATTAAAGATCATACCTTTTTTCTTTTAAGTCAAACTGTTTGCAACAGTGTCATCTGGTGGTCTACTCTGCAGGAGAACTTGAGTCATTGACTATGGCTTACCACCTGGTGACCAAAAAATTATAGTTTAATTGTAAAAAAAAGTAGCTGTAAAACCCTTTGAATTAAAAAAATGTCGCAGCAATGGAAGTGCTTTTCCCTGATCTCTAGCATAGTGTACAGACAATGCTATACTATCACTTCAAGATTACTGCGTTAATCAGGACCTAAGGTCCCACACAAATGGAAGGCTCTAGAGGAAAAATGTAGATTTTTAGGCCTCAGGTATGAGATAAAATAACGTTGTACCTAAATAAGCTAAAAAAAATTATTTATATGTATAAAAATGCTATCATAACTGCCATGGTGTTAGAAATACTTAATCCCTTTAACTTTCAGGATATAGCCTTTCCTTAAATAACCTTACTTGATCCATTTTCTGAATGTAGAGATTTTGTTTTGAAAGCTTACTAATAGGGTCATTTCATAAAATCCAACAGTACAGTCATCTTTCAGATGAATTCCCAGCACTATACAAAGAGTAAGGAGGTGAAGGTCAAGTTCAGTTTACTTAAATTCAGTTTTTTTCTTCAAATGTGCGTACGCAGTGCAAGTAAATTGTTAACCAGGCTGACTGACTGCTATCCATTTTTTGGAAGTTTCATGTGACTTACTGAGATATTTAGTCCGCCATATTGAGTCTGATGTAATAAGGAGAACTGGAGCAATTCTGGGACAATCCAATTGCCGCAATCTTAATACAACAGCTTTACGTCATTTTGGGAGCTTTTTAGCTACTTCATAATAAAAAATAAAATACATTTGTTTTACTGACAGTTTATTATTTTATGATTATTTTCATCAAAGTATTGGTGTGACTGATATTAGTCACACTCTTTATCATGCAGTTGTTTGAATTAAGTGGTGATGACCTCCACTTTATCACTTCTCTCCAATTCCTATGTTATTCTATGGAGCCTATGCACTAAGATCTCCAGAGCTGAAGAAATCTTAGTGCATAAGCTCTATTGAATAACATAGGAATTGGAGAAGTGATAAACTGGAGAAGTCATTACAACTTTATCACCTTTAGTGGATCTCCCCCAGTTCTTTGGAAACATGCTTAATAACTCAAACTATTGCATGATAGAGTGTGACTAATATCAGTCACACTAATATATGGATGAATTAAATCTTAAAATAATAGAATAAACTGCCAGTAAAACAAATGTATTTTATTTTTTATTGTGAAGTAACTAAAAAGCTCCCCAATGGCTGGCCAATTGCCATGGCAACACCAGCAGTTCACTCACATACAGATATTTGTCCATGTGGGTAGTTTTAATACATTCTGAGCACTGACTAAAGCTCTGTCAGTGCACAGGACAAATTAAAGTAATTACATAGTCACAAATGTCTCAGTGTAAGTGAACCACCGAGCAACATGGCAACTTCACAGTGAAAGAGGTGTAAGGTTGGGGCTTAATTTCTCAATTACTATTACTGACATCAGCCACACTATTTAATATTTTAGAGTATAATGAAATAAAAAAAGAGTAACAAAATGACCATCTTTTTAAAGGGCAATCCTAGAAATAACTAACTCTTAATCTGCTTAACTCAATGACTTGTCAATGTAGGTGTCCTTCATGCAGCAGACCATGTAATCTGTACACTTTTTTCATTTGATCTATGTTGAATTCTACTGCTAGTTAATTTCATTTTACAAACTGATAAAGACAATTGATCCACACAAACAGTCTGAGGCTGTTGAAGTCTATTGTTTGTTATGAAGAGGTGAAAACGTCAACAGATATTAGATACTGGTAACTGCAGATACAATGTAAAATATATATTAACATACCTGGGGGCCTTTAAAATAACTTGACCCTGAGATCTTTAAAATATTAACTATTAAAGTTCCATATAAAGTAAGTTGTAGAAGATATGTCTTTCTTTTCCTAAACCGGCGGTGCCCCATTCAATTTTCTCAAGGAACCTTTAACATGCTAAAACTAAGAGTTATCACTTCTTGAACACACACATGACAAGCTGAACTTCTCCCTCTGCCCTTCTGGTGTAAGTTGCACCAACTTAGGAGCAGTCAGTTGGTACAGATTATAGTTAACACTGCACTGCCACACCCTGAGAATTTGGCCCTTCACCCTGAGATTTCGGCCAAAACCCTAAGTTTCCGGGACAAGCTCTAAGAGTTCCAAGGTATGTATATAAATGTACATATCTGACTACTGAAAGACATGATTAATCCGTTGGTAATACAAATTAAAGTGTATCTATCGCCTCTACAAAAGTTATGCTTATTATGTAGATGATATATATGTAAGGGTGAAAACGTTATTGATTTTTAAAAAAAAATCTCTAATGTAGAGGATATATATATAAGGGTGAAAACGTTATTGATTTTTTTTAAAAAAAATCCTCTATTTGTGTTAAACTGATAGTTTATAGAGTGCCCTGCACCCTACTTCCATTGCCGCACTGCCCCTTCTCCCTTTCCACTACCCAGCCTCCTCCAATGATGGAGGCTTCTGTCTAAGCTGGAGTGATCTCATTGGCAGAGATCAATATCTAGCCAATGAGATTGCTCCAGTTTACAGACAGACAGCCTCCATCATCGGAGGACGCTGGGTAATGGGAAGGGAAAAGGGGCAGTGCGTCAATCTGCGGTAATGGAAGTTTAGGAGAAAGTAGGGTGTGTGTTTTTTTTTTTTTTTGTTTTTGTTTTTTTAAATCAATAACGTTTTCACCCTTATGTATATATCCTCTACAAAATAAACATAACTTTTGTAGAGGTGATAGATCCACTTTAAGAATCACTTATTAAAGGGATAGTAACACTTCGTTTTAACTTTATTTTATTTTGTAGGCATTAAAAAAACATGAAGAATGATATAAGTCTTATCGCTCAAACCTTTATGGTTTATGAGATATTCACAAGCAAAGTTCCCCTCCCCGCCCCTTTTACCTAGTGTAAGCCATCTCTTCTCAGATGTGAGTCTGGTTGTATGACAGTACAGATAACAGAAGGGGACAATTTTCTTTGTATGAAAACAATGAAAGCCCTTCCCCCCTTGATAAGTTTTTCAGCTTTTTCCATTATCTTAATTGAAGATTGTCCCTCTCTGCAGTCTACCTGGGCATCTCCCTTCTGATTTGGTTGAACGGGGGGGGGAATACTTTGTTTGTGAATATCTCTTAAACCATAAAGGTTTCAGAGATAAGACTTATATCATTCTTCATGTTTTTTTAATGCCTACAAAATAAAATAAAGTTAAAATGAAGTATTACTATCCCTTTAATAGTATAGTTCTTCTTTAAGACACTTAGAAATTATGAATTTTTGAGTGCACCATCCTATAGATTCAATTTGACGTATGGAACAAGGCTTCTTCTAACTCAAGGTTCCTATTAAATGTCTTCAGTTAGCATTTGACATGCCAAGAATGAATATCCCTGCTAATTGCTTTGATCATTTGCCAAATAGAGCCATTCTTTTTTTATATCCTCTCCTTTATTCCAAAGGGAATGTCCTTTCCGCATTTGGTGGTAGAAAGAACAACTTATTAATTGACTCCACAGTCAAGCAGTGTAGGACATGGAGTAGACAACCAACCTTGCACTGTATGACCTTGATAAACAGGTTGTGAACTCTGTGACCATGAACTTATAACATCTGCAATATTTGTTCTTCAGTTTATGATGAAGATTATCAGCTTATTTGTTAGATGCAGAGAGATACTTGCTATAAATGTTTTGATTTGTTTTTCCTCTTTCTGTTTTAAATCTTTTAGGTTTATAAAAGATGGAAGCCAGTGTACGTTTTGTAGCAAAAAAACTCACAAGAAAGAGTGATATAAACATACCTGGCAACATTGTCTTCTGGCGACACGGGGTGGGAAATGGGAGGAACAGGGTGGGTCTAGTTTTGTCGTAAAAGCTAACTTTTTATGTGCAGTTCAAGAAGCGTTCAGTATGCACCTTCCTGCATTAGAACATGCTCAATATCTATCTGCGCATGGAAAATGCCTTCAGCACAAGCGCACGTTTCCTGCATTCCGCCCTCTGTTTTCTGAAAGCTTGCACTTTCTATGTCCTCACTTAGCCAATAAAAAGTATCATTCTGTGAGGTTTTTGCTACAGAAGTACACTGAATCCCATCTACTGTACTGACCAATACGGTGCCACCTTTTCACGGGTTTATAAATACAAAGAAACAGCAATTCTGGGGAGAACTAACTGCACCATAGGGGACAAGCACACATTTTCATTCATTTAATTGAAGTTTAAACCTCATTGAAGACCATTACATTGCATTGGAGACCTCCTTAGCATCCAAGGGGTTAAAATCCCCATTTGAATGAATGGGAATTCAAATTTTCACTTGTCCCCTATAGCGTAATTGGTTTGTCTCATAATTGCTCCACTTTACTTTGTACAAACTGCCCTTAGTGCCAAATCAACAAATTGAACTGCAGACCTCTTCTGGTTGTGAAATGGTTAAACGTTCACCCATTTTGTGTCATTTAAATGAAATAGACAGAAATAAAACCGTTGTGCTGAGCCTCTGAAATTCTTGCTACTCCTGGGAGACTTCCAGTAGCTGCTATACATTACATCTTGGCCTGGTTCCTGTGTGACTGCTGTCCTGGTGTCACCCACATGTCATCAGATCACAGCCAGTCTGTGCAGGAATTAGAGAGGACGTAGTGCTATCTCTTCATTAGGAACACGCTTTGTGTCATGTTCATATCGTAAAGGTGATGGGGGGAGCTGAACCAGTAACAGCAAAGTCATGTTCAGGGAAGATCAGAGGGTAGAATGGGACAAGGACATATTTATAGAGTTACAAAAAATCTGGACTGGCCATGTTCAAGGAGACCAGCAGTAATTAGTCTGATATACAATGAATAGGTAAACCATAGGAACAAATAAATCTCCCAAATTACCTTTGTTTTAACCCTTTGAGTGCCAGAGAGGTATCCAATGTATTGCAGAGCAATGCGTTGGATACCTCTCTGGGACTCAGAGGGTTAAGATTTGCACTGCTCTGGCACTCAAGGGGTTAATGAGGTTTTTAAAGCCTTAAATACAAGGGATGTTTCCAGCACACAGTGAAGAAATAGACTGGAGGCCTCTCTATCATTCAGGGGATTCAAATCCCCTTTTAAACACATGAGAACGGTTATTTACTGTCCCCCATGGTAAATTTGGTTTGCTTTAGAATTACTCCAGTTCTACCTAGTACATCATCCTCAATGGAGCTGCCGTATGACTAAAACTGAAGCAATTCTGTGTCAAACCAACTTACCATAAAGAAAAATTCTCATTCATTTATTTTTGTAGCATTCAAGGGGTTAAAACCCTCATTTAAATCAATGGGAATTTTAATTCTATTCTACAGTGCAAATAGTTTTCCCCAGAACTCCTCCACTTTTCTTTTGAACATATGGCCATTAGAGTGCAAGCTTTCAAGACAACTTGGGTCTTGTTGTCAGGCATCATAGCATGCATGACGAAGAGATCTAAGTGTTCTTGAAAGCTTGACCTCTAAAGCTACTCAGTTAGCCAATGAAGGTATCACTTCTCTACCAGTCTAACAGTCTCCTAGCTTTATCTGGTGATATGACTTTCTTCTCCCAGAGATGACAAACCTGGGGTTATGCACTAAGGAATAACAAAGAGGTGATAAAGCAGAGATGACTTCTCCAGTGATATCAGTTCTCCAGTTCCTATATTATTCTGTGGAGCCAGTGCACTAAGACTTCTCCAGCTTTGGAGATCTTAATGCACAGGCTCTATAGAGTCGTCTCCACTTTATCACCTCTTTATCATGCCTTAGTGCATAACTACCCTTATCTCTGATCCATAGTTCCTACCAAGAGCACGAGTCCTTACTTTGGGAGGTCTTGGAGGTTGTTTAGGGGCTAAAGTTGGTGTCTTTATTTCCTGTTCTTTGAGCATTATTTAAACCATTGGCAGTTAAATTATTTGTGTTGTAGACCTCTCTAGCATTCAAGGTGTTAAAATACCCATTTAAAATCAGTTGGTTATTGTGGATTGTTACTTTCAACCCCATAATGCAGTTGGTTTGTTCTACAATTGCACTAATTTAGATTGATGAATTAGGCTATTTGTTTTATCCATCCCAGAGTGCAGTTTATGTCTCCAAATTGGTTAAAAGATATTCAGATCTTATTTATGATCTTAGGTCATCTTATATAAGATTTATAAAGAAATCACTGGGTTACAAAATTCCTTCAAGAGCAGTTGCAGTAGTACAGTCTGGTGACTGTATACAAATAGACTGAAATCTTCATTTTTACATAATAATTAACCCACAGAGACACTACTTAGAAAGGCCCCTTCAGTTCTCAGAAATAAGGCACTCATTACTTACCAGTTGAAAAACAAAAATTGATTACAATGGAATTTATAACGTTTGTAAATATTTTGTTTTAAAGTTTCTCCTTGGTTTACTTCAGGTATTTCAACAGACATTCATGATGAAAGCATTGTGTAGAAAGCTTAAAATATTTACTTTTTTAAATTTATATGGCCTCAGAAACAAAGTTGTTGAACATCTTTTTTTTTTTTTTTTTTTTTTAGTGAAGCTCAGCCTGTTTGAAACATATGTGTGTTTTTATTTGCACTGGGTGATTTTATTTAAAAGTTATCCTTTATTTTGACTTTAAATATTATGAAAATACATAATATGGACATTCAAATTGCTTTTACTTCTTATTTTAGTATTTTCATCTTCACCCTACACTTTTATGTCCTTGGCAGTGAGGTACCTGGATCTGTTTGCAGAGGGCTTTCTGTCAGGGAACATGAAAGCAGTTCAAGTGATACAATCAGGGGTGGATTGTCCTATCAGGGGACCAGGGATCCCTGGTGGGCTGCACAGTCATCAGAGGATCTCACCTGACTGGCTGACAATAGACCTCAATATCAGAGCTTCTTCACAACCAGATTCATGGATGTAGGAAGTGGTCATAAGGGTAGCTGAAGTGGATGTTAGTAAACCATACGTGCATGATATTCCTTTCCAATGTTGGAGAGGTACATAGTTATGCTGTTCAACCCAGAAACCGGATGGACAGGTTGTAGTGTTATAAATTGTTGCTATGATATTTGGTCCGAGTGAAAGCAGCAGAAGTATTGGACTGTGTGGGAGGAGAGACTTCCTGTCCACCTTACAGCAGTAACATTAGTCAGTAGGTTGCCCTAAGTTATCTGGGACCTGCTCACTCAGATGGTAGGGAATGTATTGCACCCAATCGTGTCATACAAAGCATAAAGTGATCATTGTTATGTGTTGTGTGAAAGTCTTTCGATATTCCAGTGGATGAATCTGCTTCATCAAGCAAATCCAGGCACATATATTTTAGAATATAGAGCTCTGTCCCACCACCACCAGAGAAAAATGGTAATAGGCTGGGGACAGGGGGAAAAGGCCTGGGGTGAGAGAGAGTGGAGTAAAGGGTTTGGAGTTGCTAGGGTTGTTTAAGATAAAAATAAATATATATGTGTGTATATGTTTATATAATACAATTGGAATTGAATACCAGCCAGTGTGCAAATTGGAAAAAAATCCCTGGGTTGATATTCTACTACAATCTGCTCCTGGATACAATGTAAGAAAGATATAATGTAAAAAAGTGCACAGAGAACTCAGTGGTGCAGAGAAACTATAATATTGTATTGTACATCATGCTTTGATGGCCTATTGATCTGGAAGCTCACTGTCAGGGACATCAAATGTAAAATAATAGGTCAAGATAAAAAAAAGATACATTATAGGCCAGTGATTCTCACAGTTAGGTCCTCAGGGTACATCAACTGTGTGTGTGTTTTCAAGATATCCCTTCTTGACCACAGGTTAATAATCAGTAGCTTAGTGATCAACCCACCTGTGTTTAAAGGAGCAGTAAACTTTTGTTATGAATACATATTTATTGTAGGATTTTTCCTGTTGGGTAAAATAACAGAAATCCCACTGCCGAGAGATTCATATTTCCAGAGTCATTACAATTTAAACTGAATTCCAGTTAGTTATTCTGTTACATTATATTTAAGAGGAAAGTCATTGACCCACAGCTCTCCATAAAATGTGATGGAAACTGCTGAGTCATACTGCATACCTTCCAAGTGTCCCTCTTTAGGAGTGGCAGACCCTGTTTGAGGTCCAAATCCCTCTGTCCCTCTTTCCCACCCTGATGTCCTTCTTTTTTAGATCAGATTGTGCAATGTGTATATAAGTGTATCACATTGCTCCTAAACAATAAAATTCAAATTAATGTTTGTTTAAATGTCATTGTGTTTATAAATTAGTCTGTGCAAATAAATAATTTGGTCTTTTTCTAAATCATAATTCATTCAGTTACACTAAGAGGTGTCAGTAGGTCATGAAATAACCTAAACATTTTTGGTGATGCCCCGCCCACCAGCCATGCCAGCAACATCATCTAAAACAAAAGTGTCTCTCTCTGGCCATTTAAATGTTGGAAGGTATGATGCTGTCATAGAAGTAAACACACAGTAAATTCACTTTCCAATTATTTGAACTGTTACAACATTTGAGAAAAACAAATGACAGTGGTGGGAGAGCCCTTGTTTTACACAGAAGGAAAAGCTTTATAATGTATAGATTTTCTGGAAAAAAGTTTACTGCCCTTTTAAAAGGACAGTAATGTTTCATAATTAAAAAAGCTCTAATTAATCATCATAGTATTTGGACTTTGGAGAGTGTTATTTCAATTCTGTCAGAGTTGTAGTTCAAGAGTAATTCAATGACAAAGTATCCCCCTCCAGCCCCTTTTACCGATGTAACACTGCTCAGCCAGAGCAGCAGGGAGGTGCCCAGGTAGACTGCAGAGAGGGACAATCTTCAATTAAGATAAGGGAAAAAATTGTCAAGGGGGGCAGGGTTTTCATTGTTCTCATAGGAAGAAGAATGTCCCCTTCTGTTATCTGTCTGGTCTATGGACTGCATTCCACATCTGAGAAGAGATGGCTTACACTAGGTAAAAGGGGCGGGAGGGGAAACTTTGCTTGTGAATATCTCTCAAACCATAAAGGTATGAGAGATAAGACTTGTATCGTTATTCATTTTTTAATGCCTACAAAATAAAATAAATATAAAACGAAGTATTACTATCCCTTTAAGTGGAATGGATCATGAATACCTGTCCTGTTGGTGTCCCCTGGGGACTAGAGTGGAGAATCACTGCTACAGGCAATTTGACTTTATTTATTATGTACTTGCAGTATATGTAAAGTCAAAATAAAGGGTTACTTTTCCTTTAAACGTATTAAACTTATTAAATGTTCCATTGAGTTAAATGGGGCTTTAACGGTTTGAGTGCCAGAGGGGGTGTTCAACCCATTGTTCAATGAATCAACCATTTCCCTCTTTATATGTTTTGAAATATTGTACAATAGAGGAACCAGTAGTCTTGTACAAATAGCAGCCTTCTTTCTACTACTATAAGTGGAAATCGGTTAGTAGTTTCTTAGTAGGAAACTTCCTGTCAACGTTGTTCCCCAATATTACCTGCTGTGTGCATATCCTAAAGAAAATGGCTTACTTTGCTTTGATGTTTTTTTCTTTAAAGGGGAACTACCACCCCAACATGATGAAGTCTGTATCAATGTGTCTTCCCTTTGTAATAACAGCTGTGTTTTTTTTTTTTTTCAAAAACGTATTGAAGAAGAATAAACTAGAAAATACTTTTGTACCTGGTGTTGTTTGTACCAGTGAAGCGTTTCAGCGCATGTCCGCAACGGAGCCATTTGGCTCCGTTGTTCCTCCCACAGTCTGCATGAAAAATGCTACGTAATGCTGCTCTTTAACACATGACCCGGTGCGCTCCTTGCCGGATGCGCGTTCAGGTCTTCCAAGCATGGTGCGAGCGCGTTCCTGTGAAGAGCTCGCACTATGTAAGGCACCAGACACAAACTTTGCCGAAATAAAACTTGAAAAGGTAAAAAAAAAAACGCCATTTAAATTTCATTAGAAATCTGCCTAAATTAATAAGTTGAATAACTTTTAGTGTGTACTAGTGTCTATTAATGATATGAAAACCTCCTTTTATCAACATGTTTAATTCTATACAAATGTGGTTTTAATGTCTGTATTTACAGATGGCGATAGAAATGAACTAGTAATGTAAGATATGTGTATGGATAATAAGTTGGTATCCACATTTCCTTCAACAATGAATGTGTACATTATAAATGAAATTAGATGAGCCATAAATGTGTTAGAGAAGACATTGACTAATGGACACAATTATACATCCTTTCAGAGAAGCGTACAAAAAGTTATAGCTGTCCAAAGGGCAACAAATAAACTATGTACATATGTATGTGTTGATATTCCCTCAGACTTTACCATGAATAAAGGCATCATATTTCCTATGACCGTGTGCATTGAATCACTTTCATTAACCCTGTAAGTGCCACGGAGGCTCCCAACGCATCGCGATGCGTTGGGAGCCTCCGTGGCACTCATAGGGTTAATGAAAGTGGGATACTGTCTTTCAGGCCAAAATATAAATGTGGAAGTGGGGAGAGGCAATTTACAACTCACATTAACCCTGTAAGTGCCACGGAGGCTCCCAACGCATCGCGATGCGTTGGGAGCCTCCGTGGCACTCATAGGGTTAATGAAAGTGGGATACTGTCTTTCAGGCCAAAATATAAATGTGGAAGTGGGGAGAGGCAATTTACAACTCACATTAACCCTGTAAGTGCCACGGAGGCTCCCAACGCATCGCGATGCGTTGGGAGCCTCCGTGGCTCTTACAGGGTTTATGAAAGTGATCCAATGCACACGGTCATAGGAAATATGATGCCTTTATTCATGGCAAAGTCTGGAGGAATATCAACATATACATATGTACATAGTTTATTTGTTTCCCTTTGGACAGCTATAACTTTTTGTACACTCCTTTGAAAGGATTTATAATTGTGTCCGAATAGATAATTAGTCAGTGTCTTCTCTAACACATTTATGGCTCATCTGATTTCATTTTTCATTGATAATGTGCACATTAATTGTTGAAGGAATTGTGGATACCAACTTATTATCCATACACATTACTAGTTCATTTCTATCGCCATCTGTTGAATGGGAAGGTGATGTCATTCATCCTCATTACCATGCACGCCGCCGAGCCGCACAAGCGTGCATGGAACAAAAAAAAACAAGGCTGTGGGCAGGCACATAGCGCTTGCCTGACAGGCCAATTGAGAACTTGCGCATGAGCAGTGGAAGGAAAAAGTCAAGATGGCAGCGGTGTTAGCGATACAGGAGCCTGCTAAACGGGTAATATTACAGAATGTATAAAATACATTGGGATGTTTCACATACATATTTGAGGTCACAAAAGGGGTATGATGCTTCACAATTCAGGTTACCTTTGCATGGTAGTTCCGCTTTAAATGTTGTTTTTTGTTGTTTTGTTTCTTTAGGTTGATTAATTCAAGGTTATCAAATGGCTTTTCAGTTGCAAAAAAAGTATTTTATTCATTGTTACATAAAATGTCTACCCTATGGTAGACATCAGATAATTCATATTTGCTCAAAAGTTATTTATAAAGAATAGAATATTGATTTGTCTACTACAGTGCAGTTGGTCTACTCCAGAATTGTTTGCTTTGCCTTTATACAGAAGGACCATTGACCCATATGTTTAACCCTTTGCGTGCCAGAGTGCCCCTCTAGCACTTAAAGGGATATAGGCAAACTGAAGTTATTTGGGTTTAAACCAACGGCACCATAGGGGACAAATAAAAATTCCTGTTAAACTAAATTGGGCTTTTAACCCCTTAAGGACCAAAGTCACACATGTACGTCATGGGGTGAACGTGGCCTAAAGGACCCATGACGTGCATGTACGTGGTGGATTTCAGGGGTCCCCGCGCAGCTGTACACCATTTGGGGAGACCTGAATCCAATGCAATAAAAAAAATGCTCCATGATCCTTAAGTGCCGGCCGTGCATCCTCACGGCTGGTCCTTAAGGGGGACTTCTCTAGCATTCAAGGGGTTAAAAAGATCTATTCAAGTGAATGGAAATGTTTATTTATCTCTTATGTGCAGTTGATTTACTGGAGAATAACTCCAGTTTACATTTATAAATTTGGGCCATTGTTTTTTTTTTTTTTTTTTTATTACACTTAACCCCTTGAGTGCCAGAGGGGTACACAATGCTTTGCAGAGCAATGTGTTGCATACCTCTCTGGCACTCGTGGGGCTAAAAGCAACTGCTTTAGAGAGGAGTTGTCCTCTGGTCACTTGAAACAAGTGTCTTCCTCCTTTCTTGACTCCTCCCTATTTGGGGTGTCAAAAAGACAGAAGTGAGGTAGAGACGCTTATAATCTCTGACTGCACTTACAGAGATTGTATGCAGCCTGCCATTTACTTTAACCCTTTCACTGTGTTGCAATGCATTGAATACCTCTGTGGCACTGAAAGGATTAAGGCTAAGTTCACACTCGTGACTTGACCTGAACTCTAATAATTCTCATTCAAGCTGCCTGTTTCTTAGCCTCCAGCATTCATGTGTTCCCACGATGATCCTATTGCAGAGGGATCGTCACAGTCGCTGATATACTACTTATGTCAGCATTAGTCCTTTATCATGGGCTAATGCCTCCATGGTTTCTGATATGCATCCCAACGTCTAGGTCGCCAGTGTGAACGATGTGCATCCCAGCCCATAGGTCATCATGCAGACCATGGGGGTTATGCACTAAGGTGTGATAAAGAGGTGATAAAGTGAAGATGACTTCTCCAATGATTTCACTTCTCCAGTTTAAGTGTTATTCTATGCAGCCTTTGCGCTAAGATCATTGCCACTTGAGAAACCAGCAGTGTTATTAAAGCTCAGTGCCATGATCACGGCCCAACTGATTGCCTTCTTAATTAATGCCTTTTTGGTATCAGGGTATATGCCCAAAGCCTGGAAGGTGGCTAGAGTTGTGCCTGTCCACAAAAGTGGGGATAAAAATGTAGTATCAAATTACAGACCAATATCCATACCTGGGAACTCTCCGGATTTGCCCCGGAGACTCCGGTTCTGAGAGAACTTTACCGGGTCTCCGGGGCAGAGGCAGGTTCCTCCGGATGTGGAGAGTTTCTATTGAAACTCTGCCACATCCGCTTTTTCTCCTGCTGATACTCAGTCCCTAGCCCTCTGAGTGGCAGAGTAGTAAGGAATGCATTGCTTTGCAATGCATTCCGTACCACTCTGGCACTCAAAGGGTTAAGCCCCCCCCCCACTCGCGGCAAGCCCCGCCCCTTTTTGACGCGATTAGCGTCATTTTTGTCACCCCCTGGTGAACAGAGGACTACCCTCCGGGTAGCCCTCTACTGGAAGTTCCCAGGTATGCCAATATCTCTACTCCCCAATTTAGCTAAAATCCTAGAGAAATGTGTACACTTGCAACTATATAAGTATTACCGACAGGCCAGTTTTTTCACCCCTCTTCAATCAGGCTTTCGTCCAAATCACTCAACAGTCACGTCCCTCCTAAAAGTAACTCAATGGTGAACTCAATGGAGCCATTTTCCTAGATTTTGCCAAGGCCTTTGACACAGTAGACCAAAATATTCTTATAAGCAAACTCCAAAGCTCAGGACTGGGTAATAATTCTCTAAACTCTTTCCGATCCTATTTATCACACAGAATGCAAATATCTTGGTATGTGGCTTTACCACAACCTCACTTTTGGTCTTAATATTGATAAATTAACCTCCAAACTTTATCCCAAAATAAGTACTCTCTTTAGAAACAAATCATGTTTAAGTACCTTGGAGAGAAAATGTATTGTACAACACGTTGCTGCCAGTCATAGGTTATGGTGACATAGTATATGCTCCAGCTCCACAAATCTATCTTAGTAAAGTTGACACTCTGTGTAATTCATTATGCTGCTTTGTCCTCCAATGCAATTACACTACCCATCACTGTGATATGCTTAAAGGGATAGTAATACTTACAATTACGAATCCCCATATTGTAGGCATGCTAAAAAGAAATGTATTGCCCCCAGTGTCATCTCTCAAACCCTTATGGTTTGAGACATAATAGCTCACAAAGTTCCCCCCTCCCTCCCCTTTCCCTGAAGTCAGCGTTGTAGCCGACTGCAGGGGAAGCCTGTTGTACGACAGTCAGGCGGCTCTGCAGCAGAGCCGAGATCACGTTAATGAAAAATAATTCTTTTAATGAAACGGTCTTCTATGTGTGTTTGGTTTGCAAGCACACGTAGAAGACCGTTTCAGTGAAAGATTTATTTTTTATTAACACGAGCTCGGCTCTGCTGCAGAGCCGCCTGATGCACGTAAGACCGGATATCCCTGCAGTCAGCTAGAATGCTGACTTCAGGGAGGGGGGAACTTTGTGAGCTATTATCTCTCAAACCATAAGAGTTTAAGAGATGACACTGGGGGCAATAAATTTCTTTTTAGCATGCCTACAATATGGGGATTAGTAATTTGTAAGTATTACTATCCCTTTAAAGAACTAAATTGGTTAACACTCACATCTAGACGTGCCCTTCACCTTTCTTGCTTAGTACACAACCACTTCTCTGTCAAACTACCAGACTATCTGAGCAGTATTCTCACTCCTGCTCTCCATACTAACTATAACCTCCGCTCCACTGCTAACAACTCACTGCGTATACCACAATACAAGAAAGAAGCAGGAAGATCTGCCTTCTCCTTCAGAGCTCCAAAGGCCTGGAACAATCTGCCTGAAATAATCACATCTGCTACCTGTCTAAAATCCTTAAAAGTAAATACTTCTTTATATCTAAAAACAGTATGTAACTGTATATAATTGTAATATTTAATATGTGTGTATATTTATATATAATAATATGTAATATATAATGTTTCTCAATTTGTGTAAATATGCAGTCCTTTACTGAAAGCTATCCAGAACATACTTGAAGAAATCTCAATGTATTCTTCCTGGTAAAACATTTTCTAAATAAATAAATATAAATAAAAAGCTTAGTGCATTGGTTCCACAGAATAACATAGGAACTGGAGAAGTGATATCACTAGAGACGTTATCTCCACTTCATCACCTCTTTATCACAGCTGAGTGAATCTCCCCCCGGCTCTGTTTAACCCCTTAACGACCGGCCGCACAGGCACGCGGCGGTCACTAAAGGACCACGGAGCTTTTTTTTTTTTTTTGACGATCCGAATCAGGGCTCCCCGAACGGCGTGCAGCCGCGCGGGGAGCCCTGAAATCCATGACGGTCATAGTACGTCATGGGTCGTTCAGGCACTTTTTACCCATGACGTACCATGACTGTCAAGGGTCGTTAAGGGGTTAACTTCGCTGCGATCATTGTATGAGTGCAGCAGAGATGCAGCATGATGTGTTCTTGCAGTAGAAGTGGTAGAAGTTAATACATTGACAGAAATGTAAGCATGCATGGGATATGCATAAGGCTGTCCTTAAAGGGATAGTAATGTTTCATAATAAAAACAGCTCTAATTAATCATCATAGTATTTGGACTTTGGAGAGTGTTATTTCAATTCTGTCAGAGTTGTAGTTCCAGAGTAATTCAATGACAAAGTATCCCCCTCCCTCCCCTTTTACTGATGTAACACTGTTCAGTTAGAGCAGAAGGGAGGTGCCTAGGTAGACTGCAGAGAGGGACAATCTTCAATTAAGATAAGGGAAAAACCTGAAAAGCTTGTCAAGGGGGGCAGGGATTTCATTGTTTTCATAGGAATAAGTGTCCCCTTCTGTTATCTGTCTGGTCTATGGACTGCATTGCACATCTGAGAAGAGATTGCTTACACTAGGTAAAAGGGGCGGGAGGGGAAACTTTGCTTGTGAATATCTCATAAACCACAAAGGTTTGAGAGATAAGATTTATATCATTCTTCATGTTTTTTTAATGCCTACAAAATAAAATAAAGTTAAAACAAAGTATTACTATCCCTTTAGACAAGACCAAGGACCAAATAAGGTTTGAGGTGTTCTTTACAGTAGGAAAATGTGTAGACCAAGGGCTAGATTCTATTGCAGGTGCTATATGTTAACACTCGTTTTATCAAACATCTTCCTATTGAAGTCTATGGGGAAAACTGGAGATAAAAGCAGTGATAATATTAGCACCTGTAATAGAATCTAGCCCTAGATGGGCCGAATGGTTCTCATCTGCCGTCAAATTCTATGTTTCTATAATTGTCAGAGTGAGCAGAGCCTCACAGACAGTAAAGTTATCTATTTACTTGCTGTTAGTGCAGAGTTAAACTAATGGACTAATGCATACCTCCCAAGTGTCCCTCTTTAGGAGGGACAGTCCCTCTTTGCAACCTAATTCCCTCTGTCCCTCTTTCTCACCCTGGTGTCCCTGTGTTTAGTCTGTGTGGTGTGTATAAAAGTGTATCACATTGCTCCACTGAAATAAAACTCACATTAATGCTTGTAGAAACTTCAGTTATGTGTATATAAATTAGTATATGTAAGTAAAATAATTTGGTCTTGTTTTAAATCAGTTATTCAGTTACACAAAGAGGTCTCAATAGGTCATAAAATAACCTAAAAATTCTCTGTGATGCTCCTCTCACCAGCCACACTCCAGAAACACCCCCTAAAACAAAAGTGTCCCTCTTTGGCCATTTGGAATGTTGTGAGGTATGCTAATGGAGGAGTCACATCCCATCCATTAGGACTATAGAAGGCAGAGTTGCTGCAAGTGAAGTGCAGGACGTCTCACGTGGTTTAACCAAGCCTTCCAGACTGTCTTTAGGCTCAGGAGCCCAAAAAGCAAAGAGATGATGTTAGCATTCAAGAGGTTAACTGAACAAAATTATGGTTATTAACCTCAGTGATTTACATATCAAAGCGGCCAACTGTTAACTCTTTGAATGCCAGGAAGATATTAAAGGCATAAATGATTAATCAGTTATTTTGTGCACGGTCAGGTTAGTCCAGTATTTATGATAAAAGATTATGCATGCGTATAACGCATGGAACAGATTAAGCCACTTGGCGTATGTGGTTTCTATTGCTATTCTGATGAATTAACATGAAAGCAGGGGTAGGAATAGATAGCATGATACCTTTTATTGGACTGACATATGGTTGAAATCAGATACACAGCCTTTTACACTTCCTGGTGAATGTATACTTGCACATATAAACATCTCCAGCTTTTTTTCCTCAAGGGCCAGACTGAGAAAGGCGCAGTGAATTGAGGGCCACATAATCCTGAATAGCACATTAGCATTAATGGGACAGTAACCTTTTTAATTTAACTTTACATATTCTGTATGTGCATAACATGTGATGTCAGATAGTCTATATTTATTTTCCCCTGCACCTGTCTGTTTACACTTTTATGTCCCTGACAGTGAGCTCCCTGGATCTGCCTCCAGAGTCCTATTCATCCAGCTAAAGACATGTTATTCTGGAGCAAATCAATTGCACTGTAAGGAGAAACTGGACATTCCCATCCATTTAACTGGGGCTTTTAATGCATTGAATGTTAAAGAAGTCTTGAGTGCATTTCTTCAAATGGTGCATGATCTAAACAAACAAAACTTATCAGAAAAGACTCCATGGGGAGGCACACTAAAGGCGATATGGGAAGGATTGCCGTATGGTGGCTAATTTGTGGCAATGACATATTATCAGCATGCACTAAGATTTCTTCAACGTTATATTCCTATGAATCTGCTACAATCTGCCAACATCTCCATGAATCTGCCATGTTTTCCACAGGTTTATGATTTTGTTGGACAATGACTCATTTTCATGTGGAAATGCAGTTTAATGAGCCATTATCATATTCGTGTTTATGTGGCTGTTTGCCATGCACTAAGCTCTGATACCTTCCACTGCTGTCTTGAGTTCACATTCCCAACATCGCCTACCTGAGGTTGGTGATGTTGGGATCACCCTGTTGCTCTCTGTGGAGCAAGAGAACAGTTAGCTGTCCCTTTTCTGTAAAGCAGAGATAGCAGCTTCCCTCCCTTAACTGCTTCCATGCCATAAGGATGTGCATTGCATACCCCTGTGGCACTAATAGGGGTAAACAGTTGTGGAAAAACCTTGTGGTAAAAGAGTTGTGCTTTAACCCTTTGTGGATCAGAACATTGCATATCCATCTGGTCCTCAAGGGATTAGTCTAATTTTACAATTAGTGATGTTACAAATGTAAAAGTAGATGTTCCATGATAGGGGCCCTTACCTACACTCCAAAACAGGACCTATATATCCTGTTGGAATGAAGGCACCTAAACCAAGAGCTGCTTATATCCGAGAATGTTGAAACACAATACCTCTAAAATAAAGTAATAGCATGCATCTTTAAATCTGTGATAAGCAAAATGGCTGCTGTTTATTGTTATTAGTCTGTTTAGTCTTGAGTCCATCCTATATAATAATTCACTTAACGTGTGTAACGACGCAGTCATGCGCAGTAGAGACTGCCCGTGGCGAGGCTGATACAGAGTGGGGTGCTCCGAAGGAACATCCAGCTCTGTATCAGCCGCAGAGAGGGCAGTCTCTACTGAGCATGACTGCACCGCGACCGGCTGGCATTGTATCAGCCGCGGCATGGGCAGTCTCTACTGTGCATGACTGCCCTGCGGCCGGCTGGTAGTGGTACTGTGGCCCATGTAACGGGCTCTTCAACTAGTAGTATAATAATATAAATATGGCTAGAAATTCACCACAGTTCGTTTATGAAACAAACCTGTAATCTCCATTCCATGACATGATTGAATGAATATGGAGATAAGTAGAATGACTTATGCTTATAGTATGTTGGATGCTACAGATAGCTCTAGAAAGTGAAACAAGGTCTCAGGTCTGCCATGGAGCCAAGGTTTTCTGAATAGAAGCTATGCAGAGGAGAGCAGGAGCTTCACACAGTTACCTGCTGGCATCTACTTACATCCGCTCACCTCTCTAGAAACTGTCTGGAGAGGTGAGCATATGAGAGTGGATACCAGAGGTGCAGTATGGAGAAGGATTTGCTCTCAGCAGCTCACATATGCTCACCTTGCCAGACATTACTGCACGTAACTCCTACATGTTAACTCACTTTTTTCAAGTTAAGGTTTTGGTTGTACAGTTTGGCAAAAATATATTCAATCTTGCCAGTTATGCCAAGGCACCACAGATTAGATGAGCCCTAGTCAATAAATTTTACCATATCATATTGCTAGCAGAGTGCTTCAGATTAGAAGTTTATTTATGTCTTTATAGCAGGGTTATCAAATGGTATTCCCAAAGGACCAACACAGCACAGATGTTTTGGATCATTGTGATTTTGCACAGATTGCAGGATTCATTTGTATACATTAGAGAACAGACGTCTAAGAGGTGATATGATTACCATTTACCAATATATTCAAGATCAATACAAAGAACTCTCCAATTATTTATTTACTCAAAGAGATGAGATAAGAATGAGAGGTCATCCATTAATGCTCCTTCAACTAAAACAAAGGCAGGGATTTTTTACAGTAAGGTTGATACTGTAACTGGTTTCAAAAATGTAAAGCTAGCTTCAAGGGAACTATCTGACTGCCATTTGGATTTTTTTACCCACTTGGGACTTAGTTGGAAAGTGGCTTCAATGTTTTTTTGTTGTTGTTGTTTTTTTTTGTTTTTTTTGCCTTCCTCTTGATCAACAGTGGTGATTTGGCATGGGCTGGACTTGATGGATGAATGTCTTTTTTAGCCTTTTCAACTATGTTACTATGTATGTTCAGCCTATGCCATACCACTCGTGCTGACCCTTTGAAGCCATTTCCATTTAAGCCACAAGTGTGTAAAAAAAAAAGTCCCTTCCTGACTTGAAATGGCAGTTGGATATTTGCTTTGAAACCAACTATTCTAATTCTCAATATTGTTCTGTGCTAACTAGGTATCCATTACTTTTTTGAAAGCAGTTACAGTATCTGCAAGCAAAGCATCCCGTGGTAAAGAATTCCATAATCTTACTGCCCTTACTGTAAAAATCCCTGCCTTTGTTTTAGTGGAATGTGCCTTTCCTCTAGTGTTAATGGATGACCTCCTGTTCTTTGTTCAGCTCTTTGAGTAAATAGTTCCTTGGAGAGTTCTTTGTATTGACCTCAAAAATATTTGTAAATGGTAAGGATATCTACCCTTAGACATGTCTTCTCTAATGTAAACAACCCCAGTTTGGCTAGTCTCTCTTTATAACTCGGACACTCCAATCCCTTTATCAGTTTGTTAGACTGCAATTTTTCCAGTTCAATAATATCTTTTTTAAGAACTGGTTCCCAAAACTGTACTCCATATTCTAGATGAGGCCTCACCAAGAATTCTTATTTATATTTATCTGTATGTATTTCCTTGCACAGCTTAGTGTCATCAGCAAAGACACTACTTTCAGTACCCACGTCTAGCTCATTAATAAACAAGTTAAAAAGGACTGGGCCCAACTTGAAAAGGTTCCATTTACAACAACTCACTGCCATTTATCATTTAACCAGTTCTCAGTCCATGATATCTCCTCACAAACGATGACACTTGTGTGTTTCTAAGTGAACCCCTTGAAGCAAATGAGGATGAGACTTTCAGGCCTCACTTAGAGAGATTCCTCATAGTAAGAAGAACTGGAGCCATTCTCAGGCAGACCAGCTGCCCTGTAGAGGACGAATAAAAATGCCCATTGATGAAAATGAGGCACTTAAAGAATACTTTGGAGACCTTTCCAGCATTTAGTGGATTAAAGACGTAAATGGGAATTTGGGGAATTTTTGCCCATCCCCTATGGTACAGTTGGTTTCCTCCAGTTCACAGTATATCAGCCTAACAGGATCTGAATGGCAGACAACCGTTGACTTTATTAAAGGGATAGTTATGCTTAACAAAAACAGCAGTTCCAATTAATCTTCATAGTATTTGGGCCATGGAGAGTGTTATTTCAATACTGTCAGAGTTGTAGTTCAAGAGCATTTGAATGATAAAGTTTCCATCTCCTGTCTCTTTTACCTAGTGTAAGCCACCTCCCCTCAGATGTGGAATATGGTCCACAGACCAAAGAGCTTACAGCAAGTGACAGTCTTCTTACTGTGAGAACAATGAAAACCTGCCTCGCTTTTTCAGGTTTATCCCTTATGCTAATTGAAGATTGTCCCTCTCCCATCCACGTGGACACCACCTTGCTGCTCTGAGCTGAGCAGTATTATATCAGTGAGGGGTGGGAGGGGGATACTTTATTATTCAACTAGTGTAAAAGCCCATGTACACGGGCCAGAATTCTGTGTATTCGGGCAGTCTCTATTGAGCGTAACTGCATTGGACACGTTCGTGCAGTCTCTACTGCACATGACTGCTTCTGTGTGTCTGGGCAGTCTCTACTGCGCATGACTGCTTCTGTGTGTCTGGGCAGTCTCTACTGCGCATGACTGCATGGCTTGAGTACGGGCAGTCTCTACTGCTCATGACTGCATGGCTTGAGTACGGGCAGTCTCTACTGCTCATGACTGCATGGCTTGCGTTCGAGCAGTCTCTACTGCGCATGACTGCTTCTGTGTGTTCAGGCAGTCTCTACTGCTCATGACTGCATGGCTTGAGTACGGGCAGTCTCTACTGCTCATGACTGCATGGCTTGCCTTTGGGCAGTCTCTACTGCGAATGACTGCTTCTGTGCATTCGGGCAGTCTATACTTTGCATGACTACATGGCCTGCATTTGGGCAATCTCTACTGCGCATGACTTCTTCTGTGCATATGAGCAGTCTCTAATGCGCATGACTGCATCGGACACTTTCGGGCAGTCTCTACTGCGCATGACTGCTTCTGTGCATATGGGCAGTCTTTACTGCACATGACTGCATGGCCTGTGTTTGGGCAGTCTCTACTGCGCATGACTGCTTCTTTGCGTTCAGGCAGTCTCTACTGCACATGACTGCATCGGACAGACATGCATGTGGCCTTTTATATTATAGGATTACTTTTGAACTACAACTCTGACAGCATTGAAATAACACTCTCCATGACCCAAATACTATGAAGATTAATTGGAGTTGCTTTTATTGTGAAACATTACTATCCCTTTAAACCTAGAGTTTAACCTTAGAGACAACAACTGGGTCAGTTAAATTAACTATAAAAAGACTGTGAGAAGCACTCAAGGGATATAGAATCCAGGCCCTGAATAATACCTAGCTTTGCTCCTATTGGAACACACCTATTATAAGATAACTCCCTTAACACAAAGGTTTATATTCAGCATTCACTAAAGCAATAGGCATGACAACATTCCTTCCATAATAATATCTTTGTATACGGAGTATAGGAATGGCATGCTTTGCCTGAGTACAGTGCTCCTATGAGGAAGGATGTATTTAACGCAACAGTAAACAGACGTATTTCTAGCATTCCTGATTATCCCGACACCTACAAATCTGAGTATTTTTTCAAAGGTTTTTTGTTTGTTTGTTTAATAACACAATGAGGCTAATATACTAAGAAAAAAGGTGCAGATATGGAGCAAACCAGCTGTATCACAGGGGATAAATAAGCACGCTCCCAAATCAGATTTCAGTGGGTCTTCTAACCCCTTGAATTCTAAAGAGGTATCTGCGACGTTGAGGTGATAAAATTAAATTATAGTACATTTGTATGTGTTCCTGTGGCGCAGTCAGTTTGCTCCAGAAATGCACAAATTTAACTTAGTACATTTTATTATGTAATTTACTATCATTGGTGCTCATACTATTAAATTGATGGAGCAAGGTGCCTAGAACCAGCTCAGTCTGGAAGTGACTACGGACACATTATGATCATTGACACCATCTATCCCTTTATATTTTATTATTTGAAACGTAATTATGGCTTAACAAGGGTCCGCTTTTGTGGACTGAAATATTGCATTTTTTTTTGGCATGTAAAACTGTTTGATATGAATGTTTGTGAGTGTGAAGCTTATATTATTGATGTATATATAATTACAAAAAGTAAAATAAGTGATCAGTCTCAGTCCTCCATTGTAATAGTAACAAATGCAGTATTTGTCATTTAATAGCTGATCACTAATAATCACTTTACTGAGCATGCATTTCATTCTGTATGTACACAGAAGGCTATAAAGGCGACACTGTGGTTGCTTTTATACCGTTTCGAGCTTAAAAGGCGGAAAAATTGTTTCATGCAGATCATTTTGGTGTTTGCATTGTGGACAACTTGTCTAAACTCACTTTACCGATAGGGCCATGATTTATAGGTGTTGCAGTAGCAGCTAACTGCTATTTACAGCCTAGTGCTCATCCAATCACCTGGGCCATCCCTGCCACCACCCCCAGGAACGGACTAGCAAACAGATCAGCTTCTAAACCTTCTTACACACTCTATTTCAGGGAGAGGTGGCCTTTCATACACTTTGTGATTTGTAGGTGTTTATCATTAAGTATTCCATCTATCTTGGAAGGAGAAAAGTCTTACTGTCTTTCTGATATGCAAATAATGGAACTATTCTGGAGCAAGCCAAGTGCACCATAGGGGACAAATAAAAGCGTTAATTGATTTAAATGGGGCTTTTTAAAAACTTGAATGCTAGAGGGGTCTCCTGTCCCAGAACTACTATACTTTTATGCATATGGTCCCCTTGTTTTAATATGATAAGACAACATTCAGACCCCCATCACCCTTAGCTAGCAATCATATTGAATGGATTGCTGTATTACAACTCCCTATTGTTTTTCCAGCTTCTGGTCTGGAAACCATTAACCCTTTGAGTGCCAGAGGGGTGTGCAATGCATTGCATACCCCTCTGGCACTCAGTGTTAAATATGTTTTTACAGAATTAACATGGTTAAGTTGGCACAAGATTTAAACTTAGTTTTTTTTATTGATTATTTAAGCAAATAAGACAAGAAATAGTAATTCCCCAGAGTACCACAAGTAGAATCAAGGTGTTTTCTCTTGCCATCATGATACAATCAGCACCATTTAGTCTTTGAATGGACCCTTTATCAAAGATATTAAAGAAATTCCTGTGTGGAATGAACAGTGCAGATGTTATCGTTATGTGGAATAGAATATAAAATATGTCTATGATTCTACTCGGAGATGTTTTCTGGGAAAAAAGGTGCCAGTAGTATATAATGTATTTTTTATTCTTAAAGAAAAGTACCATATAAGAGAATAATATACATTTAATTTTGAAAAATGGGTGTTTTACTATGTATCTTTATGTACTGAGGTGAGTCTTGTGATGGGTGGTGGCTGCTGTGTGCATTCCTTGTGCCTCCCTGCTTTATCAAAGTACTGTGAGTGGCTGACAGACAGCCATTCACATCAATGGGTTTGTGGACCACAAAGGAAAATATTAACAATTCTGTAGTAAACAAACTGCACCCTAAGGGTTAACCCTTTGAGAGCCAGAGATGTCTTTGCAATGTATTTCACACCACTCATGCACTCATATGGTTAAAGCAGAACTATCATCAAAATAACATTGCCCCCCAAACACATAGCGATAGGCAAAGGCATACTTGAATGAACCTGAATAAGTCCGGCATTACTGAGGAAGGCTGGCACCAGCGGTCAACAGCTTTCTGTCCTGGTCATTGCCAGGATTGGTGAGTGGTGTTCCTTGGTACCTTAAGGCACGGGAAGGGATTGGCGGCACAGGCGCACAGAGCTTCTCTTGTAAGATCTGTGCACTTGGTGTCTGCCGAAGATGTTGTTTTTCCTCAATAATGACTTATTCAGCCTACTGAATGAGCCTAACATAGCAAGGGTTTGGGGGGGGGGCAGTGTTATTTTGATGATAGCTCTGTTTTAAAAAAAATCCCATTGATTGAAATTGGGCTTTTAACACCTTAAATGCTAGAGAGGTCTCCAGTGCATTGCAAGACCTCTCTAGTATTGAAGTGGTTAAAATATTATTCAATCAGTGGGAGCTTCGGGAATCTTTTGTCTCCACAGGGTACAGTTGGTCTGCTCCTGAATTACTCCTCTGTGGTTTTTTGCTTAAAGGGATAGTAATACTTAATTATTACTAATCCCTATATTAAAGTCATATTAAAAATAAATGTATTGCCCCCAGTGTCATCTCTCAAACATTTATGGTTTGAGAGATAATCGCTCCTAAATTTGCCCTCTCCCACCCCCTTCCCTGTAGTCGGCGTTCTAGCTGATTGCAGGGAAGCCTGTCGTATGACCGTCAGGCGGCTTTGCAGCACAGCCAAGATCTCATTAATAAAAAAGAAATCTTTCAGTGAAAGATTTTTTTTTATTAACCCGATTGCGGCTCTGCTGCAGAGCCGCCTGATGATCGTAAGACCGGATTTCCCTTCAGTCAGCTACAACATTAACTTCGGGGAAGGGGGAGGGAGAGGGCAACTTTAGGAGCGATTATCTCTCAAACCATAAAGGTTTGAGAGATGACACTGGGGCAATATATTTATTTTTAATGTCTTTAATATAGGGATTAGTAATAATTAAGTATTACTATCCCTTTAAGGCCCATTGTGTACTCAGAAAGAAGAAATTAGGAAAATTGTATAGTCCCAATCAGCTTGATTCGGGACACTGGGACAGGCTCTCAAAACATATGAGGTAAAAAAAAATGCATTCATTAAGTTCAGCCCATTCCATATCACCCCTTTTGATCCAGTGAAAGGAAAAAAAAAAATTAGACATTTAAGCCAGTTAAGCCCCAAGTGGGTAAAAATTCCTTCCTGACTCCAAATGGCAGTCAAATATTTTCCTGAATCAGCATCCTATGAGCTTTGAAGCCAGCTGTTATAATTATTAGTATTGTTCTGTGCTAATATCTTACATTTTTAAAGCAATTACAGTATCTGCAAGCATATCATCCCTAGGCAAAGAATTCCATAACTTTACTGCCCATACTGTAAAAAATCCCTGCCTTTGTTTTATGCAAAATCACATTTAATCTAGTCTTCATTGATGACCTCTTTGTCTTTGCTCAGCTCTTTGAGTAGATAATTCATTGGAGAGTTCTTTGTATTGACTTCAAATATATTTGTCGTTGGTAATCGTGTCAACTCTTGGAAGTCTCTTCTCTAATGTAAACAAACCCAGTTTAGCTAGTTTAGCTAGACTCGCTTTATAACTCAGGTCCTCCAATCCCTTTATCAGTTTTGTTGCACGCCTCTGCACTTTTCCCAGTTCTGTAATGTATTTTTTAAGAACTGGTACCCATTTACATGAGGCCTTACCAAGGATTTATATAGAGGTAGAATTATATTTGCATCCTGTGCATCTATGCCTCTTTTTATGCAGGCTAGTACTCTATTTGCACTTGCAGCATCTGAGTGACTGTGCACACTGCTGTGAAGTCTATAATCTATCAGTATGCCTAAATATTTCTTTAATGAGGATTCCCCAAGTAGTTTCCCATTTAGTGTGTCTGTAGCATGTTTGTGTCTACACCCCAAATGCATAATGTTACATTTATTTACATTAACCCCTTAGCGACAAAGGACGTACATGTACGTCCTCTGTGGCTGTCACTTAGTGACAGAGGACGTACATGTACGTCCAGGAAATCCGGATCCCCGCGCGGCTGCACGCCGTTCGGGGACTCCGGATTCTAATGCAAAAAAAAAAAAAAAATGTTAGACGGGCGTTAAGTGACGGCCGCGTCTGCACGCGGCCGTCACTAAGGGGTTAACCCCTTTAGAACCAGGTGTACCAGGGTTTGTTTGTTTTTTTACTCTAGAAGACCAGGGCCATTTTATTTGAAGAGCCGGTACATGTGAACGATCACATGGACCACCTCTCCGAGAGAGCGGCTGAAACTAACTGCCCTGGTTTTGGATCAGTCAGTTTTAGACTCCTGGCATGATCACAGCACACCCTCAGGCACGATGTGATAAAAAATATTCTGAGATGCCAGGACTGTCATCGGTACTTGACTGACTGCAAGCTGTGATGGACCTGGCACGTCCATGGACCTTAAGGGGTTAGACCTCATCTGCCGCTTTCCTGACTTTTAAAGCAGTTCATCTAAATCTTTCTACAGGGAAAAACATCCCGCTATGTGTATATTTCTTTACAAAGGTAAGTGTCATAAGCAAAAATTAAGACAAAACAGGACTACTCTGGCAAAATTGGGACTGCTGGCTGCTCTTTTTTGTTGTTGGTCACCAGTATAATAAAGATTCACTGATTAACCTTTTGGGTGATAAAAAAAAGTTTCCAAGGAGAGGTCTCCAAAGCCTACAAGGTGTTAACATATATTTGATAAACAGATCTTCTAATACAATATAGATTTGTTTTGTTTTCACAAGAAACTTGTTGCTGGAAATGAACCTGGATGATGTGTGTTTACTATAAACTCTGAGCACTCGTGACAGACCTACCTGCAAAGGGAACAGTTTGCTTTGAAACCGGTGTGCATGTTGTGCAAACTATAATTCAGCTTACTGCTCTCATTATATGTTAAAGGAATAGTAATGTTTCACAAAAAAGCAGCTCCGGTTACTCTTCATAGTATTTGGGCCATGGAGAGTGTTATTTCAATACTGCCAGAGTTGTAGTTCAAGAGTAATTGAATGATAAAGTCTCCCCCTCCCACCCCTTTTACCTAGTGTAAGCCACCTCCCCTCAGATGTGGAATCTGGTCACTTGACCAGACAGATCACAGCAAGGGACAATCTTTTTACTGTGAACATAAGGGAAACCCTGCCCCCCTTGACAGGTTTTTCCTTATGCTCACTGAAGATTGTCCCTCTCTGCGATCCATCCGGACAGTCTTGCTGCTCTAAGCTGAGCAGTGTTACATCAGTAAAAGGAGCGGAGGGGGATACTTTATCATTCAATTACTCTTGAACTACAACTCTGATAATATTGAAATAACACTCTCCATGGCCCAAATACTTTGACGATTAATTGGAGCTGCTTTTATTGTGAAACATTACATCCCTTTAAGAGCCATGTGCACAAAAAACGTATGGAGTGAATTTTTATTATTATTATTTTTTGCATGTACGTATATAGTTCTGAAGGGCTGCATAGTACGTTTACAAGACATAAGAACACTGTACACTAGGGGCACAATGGATACAAAGGTGCTTACTATCAAGATTAACCCTTTGAGTGTCAAACAGGTATCCAATGCATTGCTTTATCTAATGCTAATGTACTGAAGGTATCAAAACACACACACAAACAATGCTTAAAGCAGAAGTAAACTTTTTTGTAATTGGCTGGAGAGGGTGGTGAATGGGGAGGGAGGATAAAAGGAGAGAGGAGAAGATGAAATCTCTGCAAGGACTTTCACTCTACATCACATACCCCCTTCCTCCCTCTCTCTTTCCCATTTGCCTTGTCCTGCACCTTCCACTCACCTCCTTCCTGTAAATCCTCCTCCCATTCTCCGCATCCTACACCTTCCACCCACCTCCTCCTTACACATACTCCCTCCTATTCACCACATGCTACAACTTCCACCCTCCCTCACCATTTGCTTTCTCCTCTGTCCTCATACCCTCCCTTCCCTGTCCTTCCAACCTCCCTCCCCATGCGCCTTCTCCTCTCTCCTTCCACCCTCTCCAGTTTGCTGCTCGTTTAAGCATTGTTTGTATATGTTTTTGATACATTCAGTGCAATAGTGCATAGTGTTCTAGTACACTGGTCTTGTTGGAGGAAGTATTAGTCTTTTACAGAGCAGAATATTTATTAGCTGCTTCTGACACTATTGGATCACTCTTCCTGCAATTCTGTTGGTTAACCCTTTCAGTGTACTGAAAGGGTTTGTGGTGCTGTTCGCGGTGCTGAACTCGGAGCACATCCTCTCTGGGGAAGCAGAGACAACACACTATGACTTCAGGGTTGTCGAATTGCTGGTGATGTGTAAAGGTCCTCCTCATCTCTTCCACATCGCCAGCAGTTCAACAATCCTTCTTGCTAACGAAGATATTCTCCCACCCCCTCCCCTTAATGCTTAACTCTTAGTGTATATGGTGATGTGCGTCTCCATCGAAAGGAGATGTGCCGCCACTCATCTCCAGACACACATTGCCACAGCATCAACCCTTAGTGCATCTCCCCTTCCCCCAGGATTTAAGGTTATCCCCAGTTAAGTTCAGGTGAGTTAATAAGTTAATTTTGATTGCCCTACTGGTCTGAAGTAGGATAATCCTTGAATCCTGGCCCATTGGTAGCCCTTGTGGACCAAAATTGGTTGCACCAGCTTAGAATAAGCCATTTTAATGCCAATATTTGTACCCTACACTGAAGCATGGCTAGCATCTAGATGGATTCCAATGAATTGAGATGAATAAGCTAATTCTCCAAAGTGCAGTGAACTAATTAAGCTAAAAATATAACCAAACCAGAATAGCTGATTGTCAATGAAAACATTTGGATTTCAATTTAAATGGCTGCATGTTATTAGGATTCAAGCAATGCACTTTTATAGCTAAGAGAAATTCAGTAGCAACCATAAAACAGTGAATCAAACTAACTGCACCTTAGGGGACAATGGACAATGACAATTTATTAAAATGGAGCTTTTAACCCTTTGATTGTCAGAGGGTTACACAACGCATTGCTTTGCACACAAAGGGTTAACTTTTTTCTTTGTAACGTGTTGGAGACCTCTCTAGAATTCAAGGAGTTAAAAGATCCTAAGGGGAATTTGGAGAAATTGTATTATTCCCATATGGTACAGCTGGGTTGTTCCCAGCATTGCATCTCTTTTTAGCCTTCTGAATAAGACCCAGTGTTTTCTCTTTAGCAAAGAATTCAGAATATGTACTAAAGCCTAGGTAAATCCAAGACACACATGTAAGCTTTCCCTTCATTTCCTATTTAGAGGGAAGACATCACAATGGTTCCATGTGGACCAGCCTTGACTTTTGCCAGAAGTTTGCTTAGAAGAAAAATTGTAACATTGGACAGTCTTGAAGACTCAAAGTTATGCCGCTGCCTTTCAACTGTGGACCTCATTGCACTGGGAGTGGGGAGCACTCTTGGAGCTGGAGTTTATGTTCTTGCTGGTGAAGTGGCAAAAGCAAATTCTGGACCGAGTATTGTAATTTCTTTCCTGATTGCAGCACTGGCATCTGTAATGGCCGGACTCTGCTATGCAGAATTTGGAGCACGTGTACCAAAGACGGGATCAGCGTACCTGTACACATATGTTACAGTTGGTGAACTGTGGGCTTTCATCACTGGATGGAACCTCATTTTATCTTACGTCATAGGTATGTTGACATCAAATTAAAAATAGAATTGTTTGCCATTTAGTAAATAGACCCTTAAAGAAGTATCACATTGAGACTCTTATGTTCCAAGCTGCCCAGAAACTCTACTCAGCAAACAACAGTAAGTTTCTTCTACAGATACTATAGCCTTCATCTTTACCTTTTTCAGCAGGTACAGTTGCTGCTGTTGTACTTTAGGAGGCAAATATAGTCAAGCTGATACCTTTATTGGCTAAATGATAACATGCCTGAGGAAGAGACCTAAGAGGTCTTGAAAGCTTGCATCCTAAATCTACTTAGTTAGCTAATAGAGGTATCAACTTGACTATATTTGCCTCCTGTATTTCTATTGCTAACACGGTACCAACTCTCATCTTGTACTTTAGCAAACCATGTGAGCAGTCTGTACCTTTTTTAAGCACAAAAGGAACTTATAACTTTGCTGAGTTCATACTTCAAATAAAATAGTGAAACTCAGGCACAGGAGTGATCACAGGCATACAAAGTAATGAGAATTAATAAACAGAACATGAAAAATATCATGCCTTGTAAAGAAAATGTCATTATTATACCTATGATCATTTAATGCACAGCACTACTGTGTATTGTGTCTGGCCTTTAACATATCATTATAAACAGTTAATGTATTTGATGTCACTTATATGGAGGCAGTGTCTATGAATGTACCTTTTTCATTTATGAGCTAGCCAAAACACCATCTGGGTATGCACCACTAAGAGCAGCATGACATGAAGGGCCAATGTCTCTCCTCCCCTTCCGTCACTGATGTAGTGTGAGTAAGCACTAAATATGTTCTTGGATTTATATCAGATTTGCTCTGTACCTGTTTCTGTTTTGCTCCCTGGTTACCATTATAACAAGGAGGATGAGGTGGTTTGAGATAATCTGCATGAACATGTTTAGAGGTAGTTCACACTGAATCAGTGATGCAAGAGGAGGAAAGACATGGACCATTCCTGCTACTTTGTCACATGTCCAGTCAATAAAATGCGTGGATATTAGAGAGTTCTCCAATGCATTGCAAATCAATTTGCTGGAGATTCCTCTTTCATCCAAAGGGTTACAAATCATACTTAAAGAGATAGTAATGTTTCAAAATAAAAGCAGCTCCAATTAATCTTCATAGTATTTGGGCCATGGAGAGTGTTATTTCAAAACTGTTAGTTCAAGAGTAATTGAACTAACTGTTACTGATGTAACACTGCTTACCTCAGAACAGAAAGGTGGTGTCCAGATGGCTTGCAGAGAGGGACAATCTTCAATTAGCATCAGGGAGAAACCTGAAAAACATGTCAAGGGAGGAAGGGATTTCATTGTTCTCACAGTAAGAAGATTGTCCCTTGCTGACATCTGTCTGATCTTAAGACCAGATTCCACATCTGAGGGGAGGCATCTTATACTAGGTAAAAGGGGCGGGAGGGGATATTTTATCATTCAGTTACTCTTGAACTATAACTCTGACGGTAATGAAATAACACTCTCCATGGCCCAAATACTATGAAGATTAATTGGAGCTAGTTTGATTTTTAAACATTACTATCCCTTTAAATCAATGAAAGTGTGTTGCCTTATGCTGCAGTTGTTTTGCCCATGAATTGCTCCTATTTTCCTATTATAAATATCACACATTTTGCTTTTAAAGTGGAGCTTTCATGTGACTAACATTGCCTCCCAATGCTTTACTAACCTAGCGATATGCACAGTTATATTTTTCTTAAAGGCATAGTAATACTTAGATTTTACTATCCCCCATCTTGTAGCCCTTAAAAAACTGAATTAAATGAGCCCAGCAGCATCTCTCAGATGGTCTGAGCGATATCAGCTTTCAAAGTTTTGCTTTTTGCCCTCTCCCCTGACGTCAGCGTTCTAGCTGACAGCAGAGAAATCCGGTCCCTGAGCAAGCACATGTAGAAGACCATTTCAGTGAAGGATTTCTTCTTCCATACCGTGATCTCGGCTCTGCTGAAGCCTCCGCCAGTCTGTGGACCAGATTCCCCTGCTGTCAGCTAGAATGCTGATGTCAGGGAAGAGGGAAAGAAGCAAAACTTTGAAAGCAGCTATCTCTCAAACCATAAAGGTTTGAGAGATGCCGCTGGGCTCATTTAATTCCGTTTTATAAGGGCTACAAGATGAGGGATAGTAAAATTTAAGTATTACTATCCCTTTAAGCTCCATAAGTCAGCGGTATTGAAGAAAAATACTTATTTGGCAGGAACCAGAGGACAAACAGCGCAGACATCTTAGAGGAAATGTACCTCTGAATCTGCCCTGTCTGTCCTGTTCACTACTAGCATTGGTGGTGACATCAGTTTGTTACCTTAAGTAAATGAAGTTCCTCAGCGCGCAGAGGCACAGAGCTTGTAAGCTATGTGCAGCCCGATGCCTGCCAAAGAAGTATTTTTCTTCAATACCGCTGACTTATGGAGATTAAGGACAATATGGCTGTGCATATCGCTAGGTTAGTAAAGTATTGGGAGGCAAAGGTAGTCACATGTTTAAATCCAGCCTCAAGGTGGATGCAGAAAGCCAAAGGTGAGCAATTCTAAAGCAAAGCAGCAGCACTATTAAGGGACAAATACAAATTCCCAATGATTCAGTGGGGCTTTTAACCAGTTAAATGCTAGAGAAGTCTCCATTGCATTACTTTGTGACTTTTAACCCCTTGAAAGATATAGGGGTTTCCAACACATTGCTTTGCAACCTTTTTTTATTAGTATTAAAGTGGTTAAAATCCTTATTTAAATCTATAGGAATCTCCCATCCCCATGGCGCAGTTGGTTTGCTCCAGAATTCCTCCTCTTTTATTTCAGAGCAGCTAATTTCTGCTGGAGGAATTCTTTCTCCCTGATATTACTGTCACTTTAATGGCTATCAAACATGCTGGTGTCTATATATAATTAAATATCTATTGTGTGTGTATGTACATATAAAATATAATCACTGTAAGACAGAAATCACATGCTATTGTTATATATACAATGCACTAAGAAATCTACACTGTATATAATATTGTTATTCCTTTTTAAGCCTGTATATAATATTGTTATTCCTTTTTAAGGCACATCAAGTGTGGCCCGAGCTTGGAGTGGGACATTTGATGAATTACTAGGGAAACAAATCGGTCAGTTTTTCAGTACGTACTTCAGGATGAACTCCACTGGTCTGGCAGAGTATCCGGACTTCTTTGCAGTTTGCCTTATACTACTTCTTTCAGGTAAAAATACAGTCCAATGTGCATACCTGAGAACCTTCTTGTCCCCAGTCCCAGAAAGTACCAAGAACATGAAGGTTTGGCAGTGGGAGTGTCCTAGTGATAGGGGGTGGGGCTTAATTGGGAGGACAGAACTAGGAAGAGAAAGGGATAATGGATGGAAGGTGGGGTAAACTGGAAAGTGGGTGTGGCTAACTGTGAACTCTCCAATCCAGAGAATCAACCCCTGTCCCTAGAGTCCCAGTATTAACTCAGGAGTCTTCTCAGGTGAGCCACTGTGTTTGAGGGAACGTACCAATATTCCAGTGCGTGTGCTGTACTTGTATATAGGTTAATTAATCCTGCGGGTAGTTGGGCTTACTACTGACTCCTTTAATTCGCACCGGCACACAGAACTCCACCAGAACGGGACTTTAATGTGAACAAGACTTTATTGATACCCCTATAGAAAACATAAGTAATATGTAGTATTTTGCACTTGTTAATGCAGTGCACTAACAAAATTCAACAGAATGGCATGCTCCAAAATGCACTTAGAGTCCCATGTTGCTTACTCATTGGTATAAACCATTTTTTTTTCCTCATTAAAACTTTTTGTACATAGCTGTTAGGCAGACCCGGCATGCAAAAGCAGTTCATTGTGCTTACTTTGTGTATTACGGCCATACTGAGCAGGTTAGAGAGGTTAAATTCTGTATCAAACCAACTGCACCACAGTGGACAAATAAAAATTCCCAAATTTCCATTGTATAAAAGTGGGCTTTTAACTCCCTGAATGCTAGTGACGTCTCCAACACATTGGTTCGCAATTCTCTAGCATTCAAGGGGTTAAAAATTTTTTTAAAATCTTTGTAACTTTAATTTCTCCACCTCTATGCAGTTGGTTTGCTACAGAATTGCAGTCTATTAAAGGGATGGTAATACTTAATATGGAAAAAACATATATTGTAGGGTTTAACCCCCTGAGTAAAACAAGGAGACTCCCACTTCTGAAAGGTGTTTTATTTACAGCTGAAACTTGAATTTTTTAGGTGCAGTATCACAGTGGCCTGGAATTGTACAGTGACATTGTTCCTACACCTTCCTATGGACAACTCAGGTCAGGTGACCATAAATCTCCATAGGATGGTGTAGCAACAGCACCACTGTACAGTTTCAGGCCATTGTTATATTGCACCTAAAAAAACTCAAGTTTGAGCTGTAATAATATCTTTTGAATAAAACACCTTTCAGAAGTGGGACTACTCTTGTTTTACTCAGGTGGATAACCCCTAAAACATTTTTTTTTTTTACATTTTTAAGCATGACTATCCCTTTAAGCGTTATCCTGCCACTGTGGATTTCTCCATAGACTTCAGAGGGAATCTATTGGATAAAACAAGTAATAGCATTTATCAGCTGCAATGTAACCTAGTGTTTATTGGACACATCAGAGGGTTGCTGTTTAACCTATTGGATGCTAGAGAGGTCGTCAACTCATTGCCTTCATTATGAGGTAAATTAGGAGGTAATTGCGACCAGTAAATATGTAGTTCTCTTTGTATACATACACTTAACCTTTCTTCCACATACTGTACATTCCACTAGCAAACGGCTTTGTATACGTATAAGAAAAAACATTTTAATTTAAAACCACTTTGACTTTGACATGACTACTTAAGGAACAATTCTAAAACAACAGAAATATGGAATTATATAACAAAGTATATATTTTTTAGATATGTTTTTAATAGTTTTTTTTTTAATATGAAACAAGTTTAGTGAAAACCAGATAGTACAGCAAAGAATATAATCAGCAAATACATACAATAAGATATTGAAGGATGTTACAAAAGCTGTATATACATTAGTAATTGGAAGTACACCTAGGCACCTCATAGTGTTAAGGTTAACTCTTTGAGTGTGAGAGGGGTACGCATCACATTGCAAAGGGTTAACATCAAATATGTAACAAGCAGATTCGGCTCAGTCCTACTGGTAAAGAACAATGAGAAAAACTATTAATGGGATAGTAATGCCTTAAAATAATAAGTGGTATTGTAGCTAAGGAAAAAAGAAATCCATCTGTGCAAGTACTATCTCTCTAACCTTTATGGTTTGGGAGATAGAACGTTTTAAAGTTCCCCAATCCCTGCCATCTGTAAAACTGACAGCAAGAGAATCGAGTTGGCAGACTCAAAGCGGCTCTTCAGGTCTTCAGATTCCAAAATCTAAATAGAACTACTTCATTTGAATGGTCTACAAAATGTGCCTGGTTTGCAAGCACACTTTGTAGACCATTCCAATGAAGTAGTTCTTTTTAGATTTTGGTATCTCGGCTCTGCTGAAGAGCCTCCTGACGGACGATCCCTGGACCAGGATCTCCTGCTCTCAGCTAGATGGTGACGTCAGGGAAAGCAGAGTGATAGAACTTCAAAATGTTCTATCTCTCAACCCATAAAGGTTTAAAGGGATAGTAATATTTGCAAATTACTAATCCCCATATTGTAGCTTTGTTAAAAAGAAACTTATTGCCCCCAGTGTCATCTATGAAACCCTTATGGTTTGAGAGATGATAGCACTCAAAGTTCCCTCCCCTCCCCCTTCCCTGACTGAACGCTGACTGCAGGGGAAGCTGTCGTACGACAATCTTATGTGCCTCAGGCGGCTCTGCAGCATTGCCAAGATCGCGCTTATAAAGAATTCTTTCATTGAAATGGTCTTCTACATGTGCTTGGTTTGCAAGCACACGTAGAAGACCGTTTTAGTGAAAGATTTCTATGTTATAAACACGACCTCGGCTCAGCTGCAGAGCTGCCTGATGCAAGTAATACCGGATATCCCTGCAGTCAGCATTCAGTCAGGGAAGAGGGAGGGAGGGGGGAACTTTGAGCGCTATCATCTCTCAAACCATAAGGGTTTGAGAGATGACACTGGGGGCAGTAAATTTCTTTTTAATAAAGCCACAATATGGGGATTAGTAATTTGCAAGTATTCCTATCCCTTTAAACTATTACTATTATGGTACTATTATGGTTTGCAAGCACATGTAGAAGACCGTTTCAGTGAAATAATTATTTTTTACTAACGCGATCTCGGCTCAGCTGCAGAGCCGCAAGCCTGTCGTACGACAGACTTCCCCTGCAGTCAGTACAACGCTGACTTCGGGGAAGGGGGAGGGAGGGGGGAACTTTGCTTTCTGTTATCTCTCAAACCTTATAGGTTTGAGAGATGAACCTGGGGGCAATTCAATTCTTTTTGAAATAGCTACAGTATGGGGAATAGTAATATTAAAGTATTACTATCCCTTTAAGGTGGCACATACTCCAATACAGACCTTCTCCCACCCAAGAATTGACACAGACAACCAACTTGGGTAAGAAAAATCCACATCTTTATTAAAAATTCAACCAACATAAAACAATATACCTGCGACCTGAGCTAGGTGGCACGATAGTGCACTCAACAGCCAGAGTTTTTGCCCTCGCCCACTCCGTTAGCCAATGGGTGATGGACTAACCCCCAAAAGCCCTTAAAGAGTTAGCCGACCGTAAACTAACCATTGGCGGGGACCATTACTGCCAACTCCAACCTATGCTATGACATCAAAAGAAGCATAAAAGGGAGAGAGGGAGGGGGACCTTGTAATCCCCAGTGAGGCTACAGACACGAGAACATAAGGGTAAGTGGTGGTAGCCCCACTGGGAACTATTTATAAACTTACAGACCCCGATCCCCACCACCACCCAGCAGTTCTAATGAACGAGGGATCTAGGTGAAATATTTACAAACCTCTGGAGATGTACCACAGCGGTCAACCCCTCCTGAGGCTTGAGAAAGGATGCCTTAACTGTTTTCTTATACCTTCAAAGTTTCTGTCAAGTGCAAGTACCCCCTGGGCTACAGGTTGTATCTTTACTAGGTGGGAAGTTGATGGGGTCACCAATCCTGACCTCTCCAACACTCAGATGCAGGTCAGTAAACTGACAAGCTTTGCTTAGGGGCCCAAGAGGTTCAAATTCCTGACATTTAGTAAATACCTTTCTGTTTGGAGCATGTAAATTTGTCCTTGTTTACGTTTGTACCTTACTTTAAAGTGATAGTATTGTTTCATAAACAAGCAGCTCCAATTAATCTTCATAGCATTTGGGCCATGGAGAGAGTTATTTCAATGCTGTCAGAGTTGTAGCTCAAGAGTAATTGAATGATAAAGTGTCCCCCTCCCGCCCCTTTTACCTAGCATAAGCCTCCTCCCCTCAGATGTGGAATCTGGTCTCTTGACCTGACAGGCCTGAGTAAGGGACAATCTTCTTACTGTGTGCATAAGGAAAACCCTGCCCCCCATGACAGGTTTTTGAAGTTTTTCCTTATGCTTACTGAAGACTGTCCCTCTCTGCGATCCATCCAGACAGTTTTGCTGCTCTGAGGGGAGCAGTGTTACATCAGTAAAAGGGGCGGGAGGGAGATTCTTTATCATTCAATTACTCTTAAACTACAACTCGGACAGTATTGAAATAAATGACCCAAATATTATGAAGATTAATTGGAACTGTGTTTTTTGTGAAACATTACTATCCCTTTAAGCATCGTATATGTAATTGAATTTTACACTTTAAAGCAATTTGTTGGATACCTCTAGCACTCAAATGGTTAGTGAATGCAGCAATAGCAGAAGGTGTACATATTTGGTTTAAAAATTAATCATAGGTACAATTTTGCTCAAAATACATCTACTTTGTGTTATGATGTCATGGTATCACATAAATTAATCCCCTGAGTGCTAGAGAGGTACACAACACACTGCTTTTCAATGCATTGCGTACCCCTCTGGTGCTCAAAAGACTTTGCAAATCTGATGCTGTACAGTTGTTGCAAGCTACTAAACCATATGACTTTAGGTGCCATTATCATTAAAGGGATAGTAATACTTCGTTTCAATTTTATTTTTTTTGTAGGAATTAAAAAAACATGAAGAATGACATATGTCTTATCTCTCAAACCTTTATGGTTTAAGAGATATTCACAAGCAAAGTTTCCCCCTCCCGCCCCTTTTTCCTAGTTTAAGCAATCTCTTCTCAGATGTGAATCTAGTTGTAAGACCAGACAGATAACAGCAGGGGACAATCTTCTTTCTATAAAAACAATGAAAGCCATGCCCCCCTTGACAAGTTTTTCAGCTTTTTCCCTTATCTTAAGTGAAGATTGTCCCTCTCTGCAGTCTACCTGGGCACCTCCCTTCTGATCTGGCTGAACGGGGGGGGGGGGGGATCCTTTGCTTGTGAATATCTCTTAAACCATAAAGGTTTGAGAGATAAGACTTATATCGTTCTTCATGTTTTTTTAATGCATACAAAATAAAATAAAGATAAAACAAAGTATTACTATCCCTTTAAGTGTCCCTAAAATAGCTCTAAACCCATGATAAAGTGATTTATTACATTCCTCTGTTTCTCTGTTTTAGTCTCTCTCTCTCTTTTTTCCTGTTCTCTTTTTTCAAATCTTTTTACCTCTTTATTTCTGGAGCAAACTAACTAGGTGACGGGGTTCAAATTAATCTTCCCCATATTTTCATTCATTTAAAACTGACTTTTAGAACCTTGAATGCTAGAGAGCATTATCCATCATTCAAAGGAATGGTGCCGTTGGTTTGTTTCAGAATCTCTGTATATCTTTCAGTTTCTCTTACTGTCTGTCTGTCTGTCTGTGTGTCTCTCTCTGTCAGTTCTTGAAGCTGCAAAATCAGAGGATTTATTTCTGCATATTCTTCAGTGTCCATCGCTTATTCATCAATGAACACATGGGACAAACATATATATATATAATAGCAGTGTGGGACGGCATTGCCCGTCTGTCTGTCTTTTTAAAGCAAGGCTTTGAGAAGCTTTGAGTTTCATTGGGGTACAGAACGCATTGCAATGCATTGTTTAGCACTGTAGCACTCAAAGGGTTAATGTGAGGGTCAGTGACACACGAGTGTATATGTAATGTTAATTAAAGGGATAGTAAGACATACTTTTTACAAATCTCCATCTAGTAGCTATTAAAAAGTTAAACTTAATGCCCCCAGTCCCATCTCTCGGAACCTTTATAGTTTGAAAAATAATCTTAGTTAAAGCTCCCCCCTCCATCCCCTAAATATGATCACAGCAAGGAGGGCCATGTTTGATCTCTCTCTGTTTCTCTGTGTCTTTTTCTGACTGATGAATAGCTTATTCACAGGCAGTGTCATAACTATAGGGGTCAAAGGGGTGGCACCTGCGACCGGGCCTGTGCACTCCAGGGGCCCGGCCTCCCCCTGCGACCCCTCCACCTGGCGCCCGCAATCTCCCTCCGGTGCTATAGTAATGCAGAGCGTTGGGAGATGACATCATCTCCCAGCGCTTTGCATTACTAAGAGGACCGCGCGGGAGCTCCAGGTAGGGGAGGGGGTCAATGTGGTCAGGGGGGCCAATGTGGTGGTGTGGGGGGCCAGTGTGGTGGTGGGGGGCCCGTGGCACTTCTTGTAATAGGGCCCGGAGGCTTCTAGTTACCCCTCTGTTCACAGGCTTCACCCTTTTGCTTCACTTTCTGCTCTTTATATATACAGATTTGGAAATACTTGATTGGGGCTTTAACCCTCACAGTGCCATAAGAATGTACAATATATGTTGTGCCTTAGGCATTCAAAATTGTAACCCTACTTATGTTGAAATACATAGGAATAAAACACTCTGTGAGAATGTTGGAGAGAATAGTTACATGCCTAGTGAATTTGTGAACCAACATGTGACTAATTGAAACCAGAACTTTCAATAATTATGCTCCTTTTTTCATTAGTGAAATGTTGTTGTATGGTTTTGAAACGATAAGGAAGTCTAATAGCACATAATCTTGTAAAGTTAATTCACGTGGCAGTAAATGCCTGTTCTTAATCTACTAATCATGAGGAGGATGATTATGTTGGAAATTTTCAGTTATTAGGGATTTTCAGAATGTCAGATTTTGTATATCTGAATGTTACGGGAATATTTCAAGGATTTAACCCTTTGGATACCTCTCTGTGTGCAAATGTTAAAGTGTGTTCAAAAATAAGTGAAAGACACATTTAAATCAGTGGTGTATTTGTTTTTCCCTGGAAATGCTCTATGTTTGTCTTTGAACATATGGATAGTAGTTGAAAAAGACATCCGGTACAACCTATACCAGATCTCCTGTTGCTCTTATATAAAGAGTCTTCAACCTTAACCCTTGGCCGTCACTTAAGGACCAGGGACCTTTTTTTTCTTTCAGAATCAGATTGCGGACTCCCTGAATGGCGTGCAGCCACCCGGGGAGCCTGGAATTCCATGACGGTCGAGGACCATCATGGGTCCTTAAGGGGTTAAAGCGTAACTTTCACTTTGTCGCCCTGCAATAATTAAGCATATGGCGTCTAGCTTCATAACACATGTATTACCTCTCAGAAGTGGCAGATTCTAAAGTAATCCTTAATCTTCGGAGACCAGGAATCAGAGTAGATATCTTGTCTGGTCACCTACGCTGTCAGTCCCAGTCTCCTCTAGGCGGCATTGCGCTGTGCCATAGTTAACTGGAAGGGACTGACGGCACAGGCGAGCAGACTGCATAAACTGGCCATCAGTCTGCGAAGATTAAGGATTACTTTAGAATAGGGTGACCAGAACTCACCTTTAACCAGGGACACATAGAAAATAGGCTTATTTCAGGACTTCACTGAAATCACAGCAACCCTGCAGTATGCATTTTTCATGTGTGTCCCAGGTTAAAGGTGAGGTCTGGTCACCCTACTTTAGAATCTGCCACTTCTGAAAGGTAATAGAAGTATTATGAAGCTAGTTGCCATATGAAAGTTCCCCTTTAACTCTTTGAGTGCCAGAATGGTACACAACGCATTGCTCTGCAATGTGTTGCATACCCCTTTGGCACTCCAAAGAGTTTATAAATGAACAGTAATCTTCAAATAGGGGGTTCACCTAAGGTGGGTGTGCAGAGAACATCAATACTTGTGTACACAGGCCAATGTATTTGTCTCTTGTGTTTCTCTTATAGGATTGTTATCATTTGGAGTCAAGGAATCCGCTTGGGTGAACAAGGTGTTCACAGCAGTCAATGTGCTCGTCCTCCTGTTCGTGATGATTGCTGGATTTGTGAAGGGAGATCTTCAGAATTGGAAAATAACTGAATCCTTTCTCCAAAACATCTCCGCTCCGGAAAAGTAATTTACACATTGAGTTCTTTATACTTTTAGCTTATTACGCTTTTCACAAACATTATTGGAAGTAGAGTTGATAGGTTCTGAATGAGAAAGCTAAAGCCACAGGTTTCATGCTAGAGGTTACCTGTTACCAGCTTGGCTTGTAATGATGCTGATTTCTTTCCTAGTAGTGGTGCACTTGGCCTGCACAGTGCTATAATAGGGCCTGAGGCACAAAGAAAAAGCTGACTAATTCTGGAACACATCAACTGCACTACTGGGGGAAAATAAAAATCCCATCAATTGAAATGGGGCTTTTAAAGGGTTAGTAATGTAAAAAAAAAAAAGTTTTTTTGCATTTAGAAGCTTAAAAACTTGAGCTAAATGAATAAACACTTTTTGACATGACTAACCCTTTAACTTGTTGAGTGCCATAGAAATATCCAATGCATTGCAATTCAGTGCATTGGATACCTATCACACCCAAAGGGTTAACACTTTGGATGCTAGGGAGGTATCTAATGCATTGCAGTGTACCCTATATGCGCTTAGCCTCTCCCATGACCACACCAGCTTCTTACTTAACCACACACCCAGGCCCAACCACTGTTGCCTGGCACACAAAATAATCTTGGTATATTACATACAAACAGCTCTTTAATATTATGACCAAAACAGGGGCTATAGAGTGGCAAATTAATTGGCCAAACTAGTTTTAAACTGCTTATTTAAAGCAATATATAAACTGGTTAATGAAGTGTCATATGCATACCTGGGAACTTTTGAGACAGGGCTACCCGGAGGGTAACCCTGTCAGTGCCGACCTGTGAAGAAAATGACGCGATTCGTGTCATAAAAGGGGTGGGGCTTAGTTGTGGAGGGGGGGCGGGACAAAAAACCCCTGCAAAATGTATCTAAGAGGGCGGGGAGTGGGAAGAACCAGGCGGGACAGCGCACAAGTGGGCAGAGTTTCTATTTAAACTCTGCCCACCCGGTGATCCACACATTGCCCTGGAGACCCGGTAATTCAGTCTGAAATCCGGAGTCTCCGGGGCAAAACCTGAGAGTTCCCAGGTATGGTCATATGGTACTGAGGGAATCTAATTTTGGTGACCACAAATTCACCTCTCTGGGGTGGGCATAGCTGAGGTGCCCTAGACAGCTTTCTATTCATTCTAATGAGAAATCAGCCCCTGAACATACTGTGTATACTATGCCATATAATACCCACGTGGTAACTATTTTTCTTTTGAATCCAATGGGAAAGGCCAGGCACCATGGGATAAAGCTACATTCACTGGAAAGCTACTCACTAGGATGGTTAAGTTAGCTTAAGAACTAAACTCATACCAGCCATACCCTGTGGCTTCGTCTACTTTACAGTTTTTTTGTGCCCTGGAAGGAGAGCAAAAGGGTATAGTAATACAGTACGATGCCACTTCTTTTTACTGATCTGTCATTTTTCATTATTGATCTCCGCACAGATCTGCAGTGACTGGACAGTAGAATCTTTATATTTTCTTTCTTTTCTATCCTTTATAGTTCTTTTTTGGTAAACACAGATGACACCAGGTTATTGGTACCTCTATTCAGATTACATTGACACCAGTTTTAAATGTTCAGTCACAGAGTTATCTTGCTTTTTATTTTCCTTGAAGGGCAGTTATCATGTTAGAGTCCAGGGAGAAGGACATTTGACAAATAGGACACTTTTGTCCACATTTTGCTGTATGAACTGCACAAATAAGTTTTCTGTAAACAAATCTAAATATTGTCCACATGTGTACAAAGCACTTCAGCAGAGGTGTCTATAATGCCACTATCTGATAATCCAAGCTCCGTGCTGGCTCAGATCTGGACTGAGCCAGGAGCCTTTATTACTCCATTCAATCTGTTACTGATTTACCAAACTCTATTGATAAAGTGTTATGTAAATGTCTGTCTGACCCACAACACAGTTCTAAGAGAGGGACAATTCTGCTGCATATCACAAAAAAGTGTGTCCTCACCATGGCCAGACTTTCATTCTTTGTTAACAACTAGCGATGTCTCTCAGAAAAGGGGGCAAAGCTGACAATGAGAGTTAGAAGAAGAAACACAAACTCTCAAACAAAGCTGTATCAGAAAATTATACACAATTAATTTTCTGTGAAATGTATAATTAAAATAATGCTTGGAAATCTTCAAATTGCAGACTAACAGCAACCTCAGGATCTGTCAAAAAAAACATTTAAATGCAAAAAAGAAGTCACAAACTTGCATAAGATTGGTTAGATCAAATTATTACAGATGAACAGAAAGTTCTTGTGTGTAAATTTGGTATTCCAAAAAGTTTTATCTCAGTTATCCTTTTCCTAAGGATTGTTTGGAGAAAATGCTTAATCCTCATGTGGTGGATGGCCCTATTTAACGCCTTTCCAAATGTACCATTATACTACTTCAAAAAGTAGTTGTTTTTAAGAATTAATCCAATACAAAAATTGAAATCTGCCTGAAAAGGTTTTTACTGGCACTGCAGCCATTTACAGACCAGCCTTGGCCTTGGTGTGGATCTGCAGAACTATGGAGTCATGGGAATACATAGCATCTGAATCAGGCAATAAAACACTTAGAAAGAAGAACTTCTTCTGCCCTCTGGGTCAGTGGTTGAAGACATTACTAACCATAAATGTGTTGGAATTGAGAGCTATATACAAAACTCAACAATCTGGATAACCCTCTTGAAGGACCACCACTACATCCAGTCTGTGTGTGTAGGAGGGGGTAAAGAACCTTGGCTGGTGCAGGCACTTGGCTGGGTCAGATGGCTGAAAACAGAATTCTTACTCCCCATGAATATGTTGGAATTGAGAGCTATCTACAAAGCTCTAACAATTTGGATAACCCTCTTGAAGGACCGCCGCTACAGACGGTGTGTCTAGGAGGGGTGTAGGCACTTGGTTGGTTCAGGTGCCTCTATGCCCTCCTATACACACTGGCCGTGGTGGTGGACACAATGATGGTACCATGGATCTTCTTATTTCAACAGCTAGCAATGATTCTTATTGTTTTCTCTATTCATCATTCTAGAAAGTATAAAAAAGGTAAAAACAGATTCAAACGCTATTATTACTACTTGTATCTAATGGACTATAAAGCAAACATATATAATTTGTTCTAAACCAGTACCTTTAAAGCTACAGCACATTCTACCAGATACAAAAGTATATCCTGGGTCATCAAGCAAGAAGCATTTGTAGAACAAATTTGCAAATCTGCAACTTGGTCTTCAGTTCATACTTTCCCCAAGTTCTGCAAAGTCAATATTGTTTTGTATTCAGCAAATTAGAGTTTGGGGAGGAAAGTTTTACAAGCGGCAGTTGTTTTTTGCGGGTTTCTCTCCCTCCTTTTGTTTGTGAGACCACTTTCAGTATTTTCAGTCCCAAATGGACTCAAGAGAAAAAAGTATTTTTATACACATCAATAAATTATTTTCTCTTTGTTTACTAGGGACACAGGACTTTCTGTCCTGAGAAAACTTTGTCTGTAATAGGCTGGCGAGCCCTCACTTCTTTTTGGTTTCTCTGTCCTTGTAACTTTGCCTTTCTCTGCTTTGTTAGTCATAAACTAATCAGTAGAAGGAGCCAAGGAGTAAAGTAAAGCAGAGGAATGTGAAGAACTTAGTTCTTCAGCTTACATTAACTATTTCAGTGCTGTGCTTCCTTGTGGAAGGAACTTTGCCCAAGGTCCCTGTGTCCCGCAGTGGCCTAAGAGAAAAGGATTTATTGGTGAAATAAAAATCCTCTTTTCAGCTCTCAAGTTGGTTTTAGTTTGGTCAAAATATGAGCTAGTTTGTCTACCATGTCACAATATGATAAAAGATTGTCTGCCACATCAAATTAGAATCAAGCTTGCCTATGACACAATATAATTAAGCTTGTCTGTCAAACCAGAACAGTATCATTTGCCTGCCACATCAAAATAAGGTTATGAGATTGGGTTGGCCTTCCACCATGTCAATAAACATGTATAGTCCATCTTGCCTGCCAGATCATAATATGGTTAAGAATGCCTGCAATCTGAACATGCTTATCTGCTATATTATAATATTAACCTGACCTGCCACATCAAAATATGATCAATGCATGCTACCTCACAATATGATCAAGCTTACGTGGCTAAAAAAAATATAATCAAGCTACTTGCCTGCTGTGTCATAGTGTGATCAAACTTGACTACTACATCAATATATAATCAAACTTGCTTCCATGTCGCAAAATGATTCAACTTGCCTACCACATCAAAATATTATGGGGTTGAACTTCTACAGCAAAAAGTAAATGCTGGATACCCCCCTCATTTTCCTGTAGATACAATACAAATCATCTTTTGACCCAATCACTGATGGCAAGCCATTTGATGAAATTAGCTCCCTTTGAGCCAACAATGGCTTACATTTAAATACAGCTTAAAATATCTTTTAAGGGTCATATGTTTTAACCCTTTGGGTACCAGAGAGATATCCAACACATTGCAGTGTGTTGGATAGCACTCTGTCACACAGATTGTTAAATAAAAATGGGAGAATTTGGGGGGGGGGGGAAACTGCATTATTAGAGAAAACTAAAAATTATCATTGATTTAAATGGGGATTTTAACCCCCGAATTATTTAGAAAATGTTTTCCCAGGAAGAATACATTGAGATTTCTCGTTTTCAAGTATGTCCTGGACAGTTTTCAGTAGAGGGCTGCATATTTACACAAATTCAGAAACATTATATATTACATGTTATTAAATATACATACACATATGAATATTCATACATATGGAATATTAAAATTATATACAGTTACACTCTGTTTTTAGACATAAAGAAGCATTTACTTTTAAGGATTTTAGACTGGGAGCAGATGTGATTATTTCAGGCAGATTATTCCAGGCCTTTGGAGCTCTGAAGGAGAAGGCAGATCTTCCTGCTTCTTTCTTATATTGAAGTATATGCAGTGAGTTGTTAGCAGTGGAGCGGAGGTTATAGTTAGTACAGAGAGCAGGAGTGAGCAAACTGCTCAGGTAGTCCGGTAGTTTTCCAGAGAAGTGGTTGTGTACTAAGCAATAAAGGTGAAGGGCACGTCTAGATTTGAGTGTTAACCAGTTTAGTTCTTTTAGCATATTACAGCGATGAGTAGTGTAATTACATTGGAGGCTAAAGCGGCATATTGAATTATAGAGCATGTCAAGTTTACCAATGCAGTGTGCTGGAGACCTCTCTAGCATTCAGGGGATTAAAATCCCCTTTTAAATGAATGAACATTTTTTTTAGATATTCTCTTTTGCTTATGGTGCCATTGGTTTGACCCAGGATTCCTCCAAATGTTTGTTTGAACATACGGCACCTGTCCATAAATTCTAGTTTTTCAGATTCACTGAAGAGTTGTTGGTTATCTTTATAGCTGTAAAGAAAATATGCCGCAGGCAATAGTAGCCTATGTTGTATGCTATTGTTCTATATATAATAATATTACTGAGAAATGCTTCAATCAGTTACTAAAAGATTGTTTCTTTTCTTTTAGTAATCATGTGTCGTATGATAATGTGACAAGTTTATACGGAGCTGGAGGATTCATGCCATATGGAATTACAGGGATGCTGGCTGGTGCTGCAACATGCTTTTATGCCTTTGTAGGATTTGATTGCATTGCCACAACCGGTAAGAACTAGTGTGCATACTGCCTTTAAATAGAAGAGTGATGACTTGATAGGCCTATTGAATGAAGCAAACAGAAATACCAGCATAGCTTAACACAGAAACAGACCAGCAGACCAGTCTTCACAAATTAATAAGGAGAATCCCTCCTAGCTTTTAAACCACTTGGAAGCTCGAGAGTTATAGATAAACTACACCTATCAGAATAAGTGGCTCTTAAATTGTGTAACAGAAGGGCATAATACAGCAGTCCTGCATCTCTGTTTATATTTTTTGCATTATGTCTACATTTGGCCTTGTTTACTGAGCTGTGTCTTAGGCTGCTTTAAGTTTACACAGTCTCACAAGAGACAACAGGCTTCAACATTTTTAATAAGAGCTACCATAGTGAAAATACCATGGTCCTTTGAAACATTGAAAGCATTTTCAGATTTTGACATTTAGTTTTGTGATTGTATTGTGTGTGTGTGTGCATGTCATGGTATCACAGATTTAACAAGAGTTATTGGGGAAACATGAAATAAATTAATTGTGTTTCAGTGCTGCCAGTCAGGCTTCAATTATACTGAGTGCATGCTATACAGCCGAGTACACTGAGTGGCTAATCTGGTTCCAATTGTACTTCGTGTCTTTGTTCACTACTAAGCCACACAGCAGCTCCCAGTTACATACACATAGTACTTGGGCAACTGCCTACAGCCATGGAACCTCAGCAGCACAGTATCATATCATGAATTTATTCACTTTATGGCACAAAAAAACCTGAAATACTATTTGCTAAATTTGTCATTGAAATTGCATAATTATCATGGTGCTTCTACTTGCCAGCTTTGGAACTGATAAGGCTGGAGGGGCCAATGGAAAAAAATTTTGGGCCTGCCAGTACAAAAATATTTTCAGAGGCATAACTAGAACCTTCCATCCACTGGGACAGATGGAGGCCTGGCCCCAGTGCAACTGTACTCTCTTTAACCCTGTAGTTACTCCCCTGTCTGTGATTAATGATTATACGTAACTGAATTGATTGCATCATACCACTGAACGTTAATAGCACTGTAGAGTAACTTGAAGTCGGTATCATTTTAACATTTTGAAGACCACAGGGATGTGCAATGTATTTCTTCTCAATGCGTTTCACACCTCTCTGGTTTTCAAGGGAGGAAGCAAAAACTACAATAACTGAATGTATATAGTACTGTAAGTTTATTTGTGTTAATCATGCAGACTCTTATATCCACTGCTTTATACTGCAGCTTGCATGGAATTTTGGTTTGCATCTGAAAACTGTTCCAAGCCAATATTTGTATAATCCTAAAAATATCATGAATTTTTATGTGTTTGGATACAAGCTGATTTAAATTCGGTAGTAAAGATTGTGCAATATTATAAAAGCTGGGTCACATCCAAGAAGTCATCAATGACCCTTTGTAATATGTCTTTGCAGGCGAAGAAGTCCGCAACCCACAAAGAGCTATACCCATTGGAATTGTCACCTCCCTGCTTGTATGTTTTTTGGCCTATTTTGGGGTGTCTGCAGCTTTGACTCTTATGATGCCTTATTACTTGTTAGATGAGAAAAGCCCCCTCCCAGTTGCATTTGAGTATGTTGGATGGGGCCCTGCAAAATATGTTGTAGCTGTGGGCTCCCTCTGTGCTCTCTCAACCAGGTAAGACCTATATTGCACTCTAAGGCATTGTCCTGATCTGACAGAGAAATGTTTGTTGTTTTTTTTTTGATAATTTCATTTTTATTTGAACCATGTATATCCGCTATAAATGTAGTGGTACGTTTACAGTTTATATTTAAAAAAAAAAAATAACAAAAATATAATTTTTTAAGATCTGTTTTTCTCATTGATGTGAATTTTTCACCTTAAAATACATTTGGTTAATTTTAACCCTTTGTGTGCCAGAGATGTATCCACTCTGGCACTCAAAGGGTTAAAGAGATTCTAAAACTGTCAATATGTTTTGTTATCCCTGTAGTTCCCAACCCTCTCCCCTGGGACGTGGTGCCATGTCCTTAGCTTTTTTTCCCTGCTTGAGTGCAAGTAAGTTAATCGGATTCTCAGTCATTGTATTAACTCACCTGTGCACAAGCAGGGAAGTCCATAGGAAATGGCTTTTTAGGGGATCCTGAGAATAAAGTTGGGAACCACTGTGCTAGCCATTTGTTTGCTATATAAATGTTTTCTTGAGAAATTACCTTTTATTTGTTAGTTGCAGGTTGTAACACTTTCTACATTGGACCAATATTACCATACCCTGTGTGATTACAGAATCTAGGCTGACTGCATACATTAGGGTCAGTGCCAACAGCACATCAATTTGGCCTCAAACTTAACTGATTAGCATACTGTGCACATAATTAGCATAAAGTGCCACAGTATAACACCAAAATATAAAGGCTAAATTCTCAAAAACTATTTTACAGACAAATGGCTAGTATGACATATAGACAAGCTGAGGTAATGACCAGTCCACATTAACCATCTGAGTGCCATAGGGTTGTGCAATATGTTGCTTCTCAATTTGCTGTACATTTCTCTGGCACTCAGATGGTTACATTTTATTTTATTGATTTATTTACTTACTCCCAACCTAGTTCTGTCTTTGGACATCAATATGTATATTGCTACAGATAATTAACATGTGTGAATAGAAATCCTTAGTGACCCTGTATGTCATACAACCTTTTAATCTGGTGATGGTGCAATACTTTTGTTGTTACTATTTACTGACATTGTCTTTTCCTCCATTAACTTGGTTATTTCTGGGACCTGGTGATCTACTTGAGCTATACATATTGCCTTGGTACTACTACTGTTTAGCACATACACACATAAACATTATTATACCTGGGAACTGACACATGCACCATGGAGATGTCTATTTATTGTTAAAGTGGAAGTACACCCTTGTCAGGATCCCTTTCAAAGAAATGTTATATGCCTCACAAATAGAGAGAATTCAAGGCTGGCAACACAAACACTTAGGACATTAATTTCAAAGAGGGTTAGAAAAATGCTGGTATGGTTGTATAGCCCACAGATATTCTCAGGTCTATATAAGGTAATCTTCTTTATGCAACTCAGTGCTCAAACCTCAATATTGATAGTAATAGTGATTCATAAAGCAGACAAGAAAAAAAGAATAACGAGGTTGGCATTTACCCGGTAAAAATGCTTCCTTATTGAGTATGTTCTATGTATGATATGGCGTTAACAGGGGTAGCTGGCATTCCCACAAAAGCTGCCAGCTGCTTTGTTCCTTACAAGGCACAGATGCCTTGACAAAATGCAGATAAGGTATAAAACAACTATCGGCTTTTTGTGGAAACACTACCTGTGTTAACTACATATCGTACAAAGAAAAAGCTGAGTAAAGGAGCATTTTTTTCAGAGTGAGTGCTGACTTTGTTATTCTTTTTTTTCTTGCTTTCTTTAATTTTATATGCCATAGTTAAGGCATCTGATTCCTGCTTCCCTAGAAATGGATCCTCTTATTGGAGCCCAAAGGAACAACAGTGTCTTCTATGGTGGCTGGTTTTGTAAGCTCTATGCTTATGCATGCACAAGTCTGTCTTGGTATGGAGGAGCAAAACAAACACAGAACCACAACACCATGGGAAACATGGTGAGCTCTGTGGAGCTTGAGAAGAGCATCCATTTCTAGTGAAGCAGTGCTAGGCTGACTATGGTCTCCCCTGCATGTCACATATGTGCTGGATAATGTAGATTTCAGGGAATCTTGTTAAAGCAGCAGTAAACTTTTTATGAAAAGAAATATCTTGTTGCACTTTTCCTGCTGAGTAAAACAATGTTACTCTGTCTGCTGAAAGATGCATTTTTCCAGTGTTAATAAAGTTTCATCTCTAGGTGTTCTACACTAAGAGTGCCAACTAGTGGTTATATTTCAGTTAGTTATTCTTTTTGCAGTCAAAGGAAGAAGTGAGTTGCCAGAAAACAGTCTCCATAGGTGACAGAAACTGTTGAGTCATGGGGTCAGGTTGAACTTCCTTTAACCCTTTGAGTGCCAGAGGTTCGCAATGCATTGCGTACCCCTCTGGCACTCAGAAGGGTTAAGTAATTATTTTACTTATTTCCTGACAGATTCATCAGTTATAACTTTTGAAGAAATAAATGACTTCAGTGGAAGTACACTTGTTCTGTTCATCAGGAAAAACCCTACCATATATGTTTAAAAAAAAAAAAAAAAAAAAAAAAGTAATGCTTCTTTAAGGGTATAGTTACCTTATAAGTAATGGAACATTTCCTCTAACTCCCCCCCACACACACACACTTAGTGGTTGGTCCACCAACTCTCTGCCCCTTCTGCCTACTTTTGCCCCACCCATTCTATTCCCTTTATTTAAGCCTTGTCCCATTTACAGCACAAATTGGATCATTTGGACACTTAAACAATGTAAGTTCTCTGGGGACACTAAAACCTAATGCCCCCAGTTTTGTGCAAGGGCATCTTTCTATATGTTTCACTGTAATTCTGGTTTTAGATAATGTAGACCCAAACTTAACCCCTTGAGTACCAGAGGGGTGTTCAACACATTGAAAAGCAATGTGTTGCACATTCATGTGTTCCTAAAGGGGTTACTTTTGACATAATAAATGGCTGAGACTATTAGCGATAATGTCAACAACAAGAGAAGAGTTGAGTGTTACATTGTGGCTGTTTCTGTAGTTGCCTCAGACTTTGCTGTCCTCGACCCTTTTATAGAAAACTAGCTGAACAGCCCGTTACACGGGCCAAAGTGCCACTGCCACCTGGTCGCGGGACAGTCTTCGGAGCGCCCAGCTCTGTATCAGCCGCGGCGCGGGCAGTCTCTACTGCGCATGACTGCAGCACGCGCAGCAGTGTCTACTGCGCATGACGCGGCGTTACACACGATTTAGCGAATTATTATATAGGATGTTCAGAACAGAGTCCTGCTGGAGTCCAGAGCAAGGGACAATTACTACTAGGGAGATTAGCACCATAACATTCCCCAAATTGGGAAAACCTAGGGCTTTACCCTCCTTAGCCAGTGCCTAGCAATGCCCCTGGACTACAGGCTTTCCACCCATGAATTGGTGTAAATAGTGGCCCTGGGTGGGTCATAAAATGATTGGGGTCATGGCCTTCGTGGCCTATTCCTTTCTTCTCATGTAGACTTGCTCCATCCTTCACAAGGACACAAACAGCACACAAAGAGAAAGGCCTTGAACTGCATTAACGTTTCCTTTAGACATATTTATTCAGGTCATTATATTGTTTCCAAACTACACAAAGCAAGTACACCCTTGGATTTAAACCAGTTGCATCCAATTAAAGGAAAAGTAAAGAAAACAACTTTGGCTTAACTAACATGAACAGTTCCTACTCTTTACTTTTACCAATCTTTGTGTTATGTGACTTGTATAAGCATATATAAGTCACTATTATCGGGTATCCTGGGGTAGATTTCGGGGGTCATTAGGGGAAATGTACTAAGAAGAACTGGAGAAAATCAACAGGAGAATATCATTATTTTTATTATTATTGTTCATTTATAAAGCTTCAACATTTCCCGTACAGATGTAAGGAACAAATAAACGTCCAAAGTTCCCATTGAATTCATCAGGGCTTTTAACCCCGCAAATTTTAGAGAAGTCTCAAAAGAATTGCTTTGTGAAATGTTGGAGACCTCTGTACCATTCAAGTGGTTCAATTCACCTGACAGAGTTCTCCTGTCTGTATGGTGAATTGATCACCTATTATGATGAATAAATCAATTTACACCTTGGAGCTAGTACAATGAGATATATTGTGGCATTGTTGAGGATAATAAAGGGGAACTAACACCTTATGAGAACTAAAGCTCATCAAAATCAACTATCTTTTATGTTTTCCATTTTGTATTTAAAACAACAGTTTTTGAGGCTATTCAGGCAATCTGACACACACATATGCCAGTACATACGGTCTAATTTGAATAAATTGACAAATAAATAAAACTAAATATCTCATAGACCATTGGTAGCCAACCCTGGTCCTTGAGAGCTACCAACAGTGCAGAGTTTCAGGGTTTCCATTAATGATCACAGGTGGACCATTTAAAGGGAATGAGCCACTAATTAATCCACCTGTTCTCCTGAAAACATGCACTGTTGGTAGCGCTTGAGGAACTATTGTTTTAAATAAAATAAAAAATGGGTACCATAAATATAGATGATTTTGGAAAATCTTTCAAATAAATTCCACTTTAATGTTACTCAGAAAGATATTCTGTAAGTCCCAGTTCTTTATATTTGTGGAAATAAGTAATTACTAACATTAAAGCAAGATCAATTAATTTTTTGCTGTACCACATACACTTTTTGGATCTGCTCCTTAGTCTGCAAGACCTTCAGTTAAATCAATAAAAAAAAATTCCCTTAAAGGGATAGTATTACTTCAAAATTACTATCCCTCATATTGTAGCCCTTAATAAACTGAGTTAAATGACACCAGCGGCATCTCTCAAACCTTAAGGGCTACAATATGAGGGATAGTAATTTTGAAGTAATACTATCCCTTTAAGGTCTAGTTGGTTCCAGTTCCTCTTAGTACATCAGGTTCATTATGGATTGTATTCCACTACTGGAAATAAATGTTAGTACCAGTTTGTATTACCTGCAGTGAGATTCAGCTCTCCGTTCTCAGCTGACTGAAAATTGTTTACAGTTCATTACTACAAGGTTGTCCGTAAATATTAGGAAAACAAGATCAATGAAAAAAGGTCTAAATGCTGACATCATGATTATCCAACATTTTACGAGCAATTACATCATAAAATAGACTAAGTGATGTATTAACAGCTGAAATAAATTCCCTTTTATGCCCCCCCAATTGAATCAGATGTATTTTAGAAAGGCAAATGTTTATCTTCTAAAGGTGTCCCCATCAGGAAATAAATATTGTACCGTTAGCCACCTACAAAGAGATGCCTCTACTGGAGTCTAAAGAACAAGTTAGACAAACACTGGTGATAAGACTTTCACCTCCAGCAGAATCAAATTTAAAAGAATTTGCATGAATGTATAACCTGGCATGTATTTTGTATTCAGCCCTGAAGAGACCTAAGTTGTCTCGAAAACTTGCATTCTAAAGTTGCTCAATTAGACAATAAAGGTATCAGTTTTACTCTACCAGTCTCCTACTTTTTCACGGGCTAACACGGTACCACTAACCTTCATAAGACAGTCAGTTATATGCATTTGGATATATTTTGCATTGAATCTACAGGTTCCTGTATTTAATGAACCCATATAAGGTCTGCATTTGGTTCATACCTCCTCACAAAAAAAAAAAAAAAAAAAGACATATACCCGACTTCTGTATAAGCCAGCTACTTGGGTAAGAACTTCTGTTAAACCTATTAAGATATACTTATTACAGGTTTATAATTCCAAGGCAAAGAACACCTTTTCCATTGGGGGTAACCAAATATTTGTTACTTTAATGGAACGCAAATGCCAAAAGGAATAATGAGGTTATTTAAACTTACCCTGTAGCCCAAGCTAACTTCTTAAGAAATGTGTTACACCTGAGGCCCAACATATCTTAAATATACCTTGATGGGGTATCCAATCAAGCTTTGTGTATGTTCCTAGAACCCGATTAGCATAGCAACCTTGATAGTATCAGAAGCACTGTCTGTTAACTACCAGAGCTATGATAACAGCCTATATAGAATAGATATGGGTAATTTTAATTATTTAAATGCCTTCATTCTGATCACTCTTAGCAAGCAATCACTGGTTATATAGAAAAGACTTTTTATATTAGAAAGGCACATTTTATTTACTATTTCAGGGATCTAGAATGAAATAGCATCTTTTACTGATGATAATGTAACCCTCTGAGTGCCATGGGGTTACACAACACATTGGGTGCTAAACACTGTCCTCATACATACCCCAACAGATCATGTTTACAGGATCTTCTCAATTAAACACTCATGGATGTTAACTCAGGCAGATCCAGCAGAATGACTGAACCACTGAATGATCTACCTGTGTTGATGTGAGGAGATCCTGAAAGCCTGCACCAATGGGGAGGGGGCAATCTCCTCTGCACCTTCAAAGTACATAACAAGAAACAAGGCTTAGTGGAACAGAATGCCCCAAAAGCCCATATACTCTCCCATGGCATTGTATGGAAAAGACTGCCTACATTCCGTGCAAAGCAGCACATACAAATGTTGCCGGCCTAAAAATGTCACCTGCACAACAGAGGAAATTAAAATGTTGCCAGGTCCATTAGGGTAGAGTAAGAGGTATGTGTTACTTTAAAGTTTATGGATGCTTACTGTTAATGTTCGGTAGTAATCTCTAGCATAATACTGAACTCCACCAATACACATCCATAAACTTTTAACAGTAGAACGTACTCGGAGACATTTTAAACTCCACTATTGTGCAGGCACCATTCTTAGGCCTGCGGCATTTTTAATGCACTGTATTGACTATAAGTTAACCTTTTGAAGCTCAGATGCGTGTGTAATGCATTTTTTCTCAATGGTGTTGTCCACCCATCTGGCCCTAAAGGGATTTACCTCTTGGGTGCCTGTAATGTCTCCAACATGTTGTAAGGTCTTTAGCACCCAAGGGGTTAATTAATCCTGTCTGATTTATTTTATGATGCTTTCCATGTAAAGTCAGAATTCTTCCAAACATTGTAACAAATTCTGACAAACCTATCAAGCCCCTAGACCAGGAGTAGACAGTGTGAGGCCCTCCAGCCACTGCCAGACTACAACTCACAGCTGGCAATTGTAGTCTGGTAAAAGCTGGAGGGCATCAAGTTGCCTGCCTCTGCCATAGACAGTTACACCTGGGAACCTTCTTGTCCCAACTCTCCTGAGGTCCATTAAGGTCTGGGAGTGGGAGTGTCCAAATGATACGATTTCTGTTATTAAGTGGGCAGGGTTCGATTGGGGTGGGTAGGACTGGCAGGAGGGGAGGCAGGGTTTGCCCTTAAAATGGGTGGAAGGTGGGAAGAACAGGATGAAGAGTGACTGGAGCTTGGAAATGAAGTAGGTGGAGTTACAAGGGAATTCACTGGGCCCTGAGAATCAGCTTCTGTCCCCATAGACCTAGGAATTAACCCTTTGAGAGCCAGAGTGGTACTGTTGCATACCACTCAGGCACTTAAAGGATTAAGTATTAAAACCAGAGGCAAAATTGTATTGTGGAATTCATTGTAACAAAACTCCTTCTCCATAGGGAACCAAAAAATTCCAATTGATTTCAATTGAGCTTTTACTGCAATGCGTTTGAGACTTCTCTAGCATTCAAGAGGTTAAAAGCTCCATTTAAACCACTAGGAGTTTGGAGAGTTTTCTTTTGTCCTCTAAGGAGCAATTGGTTTACCCATGAATTGCTCTATTTCTTTGTACATATGGCAGTTATAAGTGTAGGATTTTACACCCGCATATGCATGGAAACTATAGATTGTTCGTCACAGTGTGACTCACCAGCTGTTTCTGAGCTTCAGTTTTCCATAATCCTTAGCAGCCAAGCTCACCCTCCATGTATTACATACATGTATGTGTATGATATAGAGAAACAGTGTCGACACCAGACACACAATTCTTCACACCAGACTGATAAAACAGTAATATCATTTTATACTAAATGTCTCTACTGATAAATGCTTCAGCTGTGGCTTTAACAGTACCTGGAGAAAATACAGTTTGTGTCCCCTTCAGTGGACTGCATGTGTTTTTCACCAGACTTGCTGCTGCAGCAGTTGCCTATTCACACACGCTTGTAAGAACATTCTGCCCTCTGTGTACCAGCAGGGTTAAAGGGACCGTTTCGTTCACATATATATGTATCCAGCCTGAACTTCCCTTTCATTATCTCAGTGATTCTCCATATTTTCATTTTATAAAGGATCGCCTGCTCGACCCTTTAAGGACTAGAGGGGTTGCATACACATCTGGTCCTTAAAGGGTTAAAAGTGCAATGAACCCAGCGAGTGAGGGACGGGTGAGCAGTTTTATAGATACTGCTGTTGGGGAACATTGGACAATGTGCCTTTAAGATCAGAGCTTCTTCGTCATTGTCCTCAAGTACCCCTAACAGTACAGGTTTTAAGGATTTCCTTTCCTGTACACAGGCAGATCATTATTGGATCACTCATTCTGATTAACTTACCTGTTCCCTGGAAGGGTAGTACCTAAAACCTGCATTGTCAGGGTTACTTCAGGAGTGCAGTCCAGGAACTCTGCTTCTGATTGATGTAATATTAGGAGTTTTATACTCAGTGATTCCAGGCCAGGGTAGACAGGGTGAAGGGTTCAGTGTGGGCGTTGCTTCTCTTCTGTTTGCACCCTTCTGGTTTCAGATGACTGTGCCTGCCCTTACCTGTCCAAAGCTACTAGTAAAGAAACTGCAGTGTTTAGGTAAAAAATTAAAAAAAAAATATATGAAAAAGGAAAGTTTAGGTATGAAGTGGCACACCACTCTTAGAGAAGCCTTACTTCAGGGGTAGTCAACCTTTGGGCTTCTGGATGTTGGCACCTACAATACCTATAATCCCTACCCATCTGGATGGTGGGAGTGGTAGTTTCCCAACAGCTGAAGGTCCATATATTGACTGCTTCTGCCTTCCACCTTCACTGCTCTTGTTTGAACGCTTTGCTAATGCAGTCAATCCTTTTTAAAATAAAATTGTATAGAAAAATGAGGAATGGAAAGGTTTAACATATAGGTACATTTTAATAGTGCGTATAAATTAATCTCTTGAGGACCAGGAGTCCTCAAGGTTAATAATTATATTTTGGTGATACATTGTCCCTTTAAATCAATGAACTTACTGCGTGCTCTGTAGTGAATATAATCTCTGAATAACCCCTTGCATGCTCTTGAAATAGGCAGAATATTCACTCTGCATCTTAATTTCCTGACCCAGTAAATGTAATGCTAGGTTACGTTAGGCAATGTAAGTAAATACAATATATACTAAAGGTATACAACCGGTGGCCTTCCTGCTTCTGTTGGACTACAACTCCCACCATCCATCATCCTATAATAAGAGGGCTACAGTTTGGCCAATCCTAGTATACACACACATATACCAAACCTGTTATATTTTATATATATATATATATATATATATATATATATACATACACACAAACACAGCCTAAACACTTGCTTCTAATTAACCACAATGGGCCCAATCTCAAGGCTTCTGTCCTCCCTTTTACTACTAGGCTATTACCTTATTTTGCATTTTAAATGGCAACTAACAAGAAAAAAAACATATGTTATATCTAATTGATTTACTAGTTATTGTGTGCTGCTCCCATCTCTGTCGGTAATAGAATTGTAACTTTACAGTCCTCATTGCACAGGTCCAATCAGAGCTTCTTGCCCATCCTCCTCCAAGAGCTGAAGCTGCCATTGGTAGTTGTGATGTCACAGCAGCCAGTAGACATAATCAGATGCCTTTCTGGAGCTCCCAGCACCAGCTCTGGGTAGAGGAAACCCAGTTGAGGTCCTTCACCCCAGGGACTGAAAATTATAGTGGCAATAGCAGTGACTGACTAGTAAAATACTGAATTTTAACATATGTAGTTTTTGTTACTTGCCCTTTAATATAATTTTTACCTTGTTATCTCAGCATTCATTTGCTATGGTGGTGTGCTGTTTGCTGTAATTATCAAATAATTCCTGTCTTTCCTGTGGCACAAATCTTGCATGACCGGTGTTGCCTTGTTGCATGTGTTTTGATTTTTATTCAGTCTTCTCGGATCCATTTTCCCAATGCCGCGTGTAATCTATGCTATGGCGGAGGATGGGTTGCTTTTCAAATCTCTAGCTCAGATCAGTCCAAGGACGAAGACTCCGGTAATTGCCACCCTGTCTTCTGGTGCAGTGGCAGGTGAGATTATTCAGGTGGAAACCTTAAACAAAAGTCATATAACCGGACTGTTTCATACAGAATGTGTACATTTTAAGATTAAATGAAATGGATTATGGTGTTTTTTCTTCATTTTCAACTTTTAAAATCATTTAACAACCTGACAAAACCATTTATTTTCTTGTATTCCCTTTGAAACATGTAATTTCTTTATCATTACATTATTATTGACTCCTTTACCGCTGAAACTCATCTTTGTGAAATACCTATTGTTGTTTATAGAGTTGTTTTGTTAAAGGGACACTAATGTTGAATACTTGTAGCTTTTACATATGATACAGAATACTACTTTGGTTTATAAAAATGAGTTTTAAAATGTTTTCTATAGCAGGTGAAATAATTTTAATTTAAAAGACCAGTTCTGTATTGTTTAAACTAGTAATGTCATACCTCCCAAGCGTCCCTCTTTAGGTGGGACAGTCCCTCTTTGAGACCCAGTTCCCTCTGTCCCTCTTTCCCACCCTGGTGTCCCTCTTTTTATGAGATCAGACTTTGTGTTGTATATATTAGGGACTCACATTGCTCCACAACAATAAAACTTGTTAGTTTTTATGTAAACTACAGTATATGTATGTAAATGGGTCTATAGTAAAATAATTTGGTCTTGCTCTAAATCATTTATTCAGTTACACAAAGAGGTGTCAGTAGGTCATGATCTAACCTAAAAATTCTCGGAAATGCCCCTCCCACTAGCCACTCCCCCAACAACAATATCCAAAACAAAACAGTCCCTCTTTTGCCATTTGAAATGTTGGGAGGTATGATAACATTAAAACAAAAATTATATGAAAAATGTATTGCAACCATGATGTACAGTTTTAAAAAAGCAAATATTTAGTAGATCCTATATTTTTCTCAGCAGTCTAAGGGATATAGTTTTTCTTTTTTTTAACTCTTGATGTCCTGGTCAGGAGGATGTACTGTACTGTACTGTGTAAAGCACAACAAGTGCATAGGACATCTGTAAGTGGTACCCCAGCCTGCTGATCAATAGCACATGTAGTAACATAGCAGTTTATAGCTATGAAGGTTTGAAAGCCTTCAATTTTATCTCTGGATTTTAAAATATACAATTTCATAAAATATGAAGCTATATTTTAACACTATTGTTCCTTTTATATCAGAACCACAGACTCAAATGAATCTACATATGTGTAACATTTTTATATTAATATATTTGGGTAAAAGAGTTAATAATGCAGCTTCTCATCTACTCTTTCTCAGCTTCCTCATTTTGAGCTTGCTAACTGTACACCCTCATAGATCTTAGCGCTAAACGCAACTTTTCACTTGAACATCCATGATTTTTCTGTTCTAGCCTGCTGGGCTCTATGTTCCCTCTTCCCCGAATTCTGTTTGCCATGGCACGAGACGGTTTACTGTTTAGATTTCTTTCCAACGTGAGTGAACGGCAGTCACCAGTTGCTGCCACGTTGACTGCAGGTGTGATTTCTGGTAAGATGTGAAGAAAAGGACTTCTGGGACATATCTCCTGGACACTTGCATGCAGGTTTAGTAATGGTGTCTGCTTGATAGTCTTCCTCTTCTAACGCTGGAGAGATGTGCTGCCTTAATTTAAGTTAAAATATCTGGATTGTAAGTATGGTATAAAATTCTGGTGCTGGAACAAATAATTCACTGTCCTAGATTCTTCAAAGTAAGATGTTTTTGAGTTATGTTTTTCTTGAGTTTAGTCAGGCTGGAAATTATACCAAAAATTATTGATAAAAATGACTCTCGTGCCACATTGTTTTTGATTATGCCAATAATTTGCTTTTTATAACCAAACACTCCAAAATGAATCAAATACTTTAAAAGCAAATTTATCATCAAAAATATTCGAAGGACACTTCATTCTCTCTTCACATAATCGCAGTCTGTGAGCATTCCTACCAACGTTTTAACTCTTTGAGTGCCAGAGAGGTATACAACATGTTGTGGAGCAATGTGTGGCGTACCCCTATGGAACGTAAAGGGTTAACCCTTTGAGCGCCCGAGGGGTACGCAACTCATTGCAACATAATGAGTTGCGTACCCCTCTGGCACTCAAAGGGTTAATACATTTGCTGACAAACAAATGTATGCTCTCAGAATTCTTAGCCTGACCACCCTGAACGAAAAGTGCATTCCCCAAAAATCAATGTCTTTTACAGAGAATTTACCATTAAATGATATAACAGTATTAACATCTATATAAAAACTATGACTTGGTCATTACTGATTTTAAAAGCTGGTGTATATTTTATAGCAACTTATGTAAAAAGAGTTGAGCAGTCTCCGGTACACTGGCTGCTTCAGTTTATTGGTCAGCAGCAATATCCAGGACTGACTGAGGTTGTTCTTTATTGGACAAAGGCACAGAAGCAAAATTCATAGGGCCAATAGGAAGGGTGGTGTTATTATTAGGAGTAGTTACTTTTGTTTTAATATAACTGACCATGAGAGCCTTATTAAAAGTGGAACGATTACCTTAATTCAAGTTTGCATACTTGAAAACTGCCTATATGCCCAGTTAGCCAAAATTTCAGCAGATATATACTTTAGGAGACGTTCACACTTTTATTTCTGGGAAACGTGAAAGTGAACATTTCCTGGTACTGCACAAATCTTCATTAGCATATGATACTTCATTGAAGCGTTCATTAACCTATGACATGACACTGTAAAGGCTTCATTAGCATATGAAATGTCACTGGTGCTGCATGGGTGCCACAATTACCATATGGTAACAAGTATAGATATTTCCTGAACTGTACATTTTGGCTAACATGACAGGCAGTTTTTAAAGGGACAGTAATGTCCCATAAAAATTCTTGTTTTGTAGAGTTTAAAAAAATAAATTATGTGGCACAAATCCTCTCTGTCAAACCTTTATAACCTTAAATACAATTCAAGACTTGACTCAAGAAAAAAAGAAAATATCTTGCAATGATGAATTTAGACTCTATTTCCCTATGAATAAATTAATTTATTTTTGCATAATATTGCAACTACAGCTTCAAAACATGGAAATATGTTAAAAATGTTGTTTTATGTGACATAATGAATGGTTTAAATGAGACAAAATGAAATGTATACATTTCTTTTATGTTTTTAATATAATTAATAATGAGTAAGTTGATATGTAAATACATTTCATGAACTACAGATAAAATTAAACAAATATATAAATAAATAAGATGGGCCTAAAATCTCCATAATCTGGGTTTGTGTGTTGGTTTTAATATATCCAGTAGTGATTGCCACTATTATTCAAAGGAGTATTCACAGTGAGTCTCGCAGTCCCCCCCCCATCTACTACTGTCAAAATCATTACCCTGTGGTGATTCACCGGGTGCCCACCACCGCCACCCAGGGGAGGGATGAACAGTGAACCAGAAACAGTTTTGATAGATAGATTATATATATATATATATATATATATATATATATATATATATATATATATATATATATAGATCAATAGTAGGGCATACAGCACACACTAATTTAACAATATATTAATATAGAATATTGGTGCACGTCCCATAAGAGATAATATAAATATACTCAGCCTGGGTACTCCAAGGATGTAGCAAGAGACAGCACTCAAGTAGATTGAAGTTATTCAAGTTATTTATTGCAGCATCTTATAGTAGCCAAACGTTTTCGGTCCTCTCAGGGACCTTCGTCAGGGCAAAGGTCCCTGAGAGGACCGAAAACGTTTGGCTACTATAAGATGCTGCAATAAATAACTTGAATAACTTCAATCTACTTGAGTGCTGTCTCTTGCTACATCCTTGGAGTACCCAGGCTGAGTATATTTATATATATATATATATATATATATATATATATATATATATATATATATGTGTGTAATATATACGGTAGCCCATATAATATAGGCTACCAGTTGAAGTATACTTGCATCAAAGAGACATTACGCCCATGAAATAAATGTTTCTCTTAATTTGTTTAACAGAAGGAGTTACCTACGACTACTAATTGTATTAATTTAATTCATTTATAAAGCACCTACATATTCCATAGTGCTGTACAAACAGGGAATGCTCATTACAAACGCATGGCACACTTAAACAAATATAAGTAATGGAGAATAGTTTAAAATCTAGAATAAGGCTGTCCAAGTTCAGTCCTCAAGGGTGACTAACAGTACAGGATATAATGATTTCCCTGATTAAGCTCTGGTGAGTCAGCCCAAATTAATGAGCCGCTGATTAGCTCGCATGTGCTTAATCAGGGAAATTCTTACATCCTGGCCTCTTGTTGGCCCTTAAGGACTGAACTTGGACAGCCCTGATCTAGAATGTATGTACCTTTCATATAGCAATCCAGTACAGGTTTGTGGTTGGTTCTTTTTTTGTAGTAATCTCTGTAGTAATCTGTAACTGTACAGTAGCACTATATGATGTTGAAAATATCAATATTATTCAAAAGGACCATGGGTGTGCACTTTCTGTATGGTCAATATCATTCAGAATGATAAAGACTACTGTTTATTGTGAGGAAATAAACTAAATACAGATTGTAAATGGGATCATTACATATAAACTATTGCAAAACAAAAACCCCATATGTATAGCTATAATGGGCTACCATATGAAGGACTCGTCCATGGGTACATCTTTCTGTTAAACACATCAAGAGATACTTATACCTGTAGTTTATGGGCTAAGTGTGATCCTCCTGACTCCAGGCCGCAGCCCGTCTGAGATTATTTTTTTTCCCTAATTAACTAGCACACATAAACTAGTAGGCCAGTAAGACCTTATCCCCTGCAGTATCAATATTGTCTTTAACTTGATCAACAAATAAATCCATGTTATTGAACAGCTGACTCTATAATTCACCATTGTTATCAATTATCCACTTAAGGACCCATGACTTACCAGGACTGTCATGGCTTAAATGATAGCAGCTTGCCTCCGTGCAATTTCTGACCTGCAATGATGCCTTTTTTTTTTTTTTTTTTTTTACAAAAATATTTTATTTAAAAAAAAAATAATAATCTCATTAAGCAATTTTGGAAGTGTGATTGTTGTGGAGCTATGTAATACACTTATACACACTGCCAAATGTCACGGATAAAAAAGTGTCAAAATAGGGTGGGAAAAAGGGACATGGGGATTTTCACCCAAGGGGAGGACAGTGGCCACTTTAAACTGCACATTTTGTAGGTATGACTGACCGGTCATACCTTTCATGCAGTTCCCATAAAAATTTAACCCTTTGGGCCGTATGTTCAAAAGGATAACGACAAAAAAATGTTGTGTGAAAGACAAAAATAAGTAATTGAATTCATGAACGACATATTTTCTATAGAGCATACGATAAAAAACTAGTAATGTCCGTTGTGTACGACACAACTCCAGAATTGACGTGTAAAGGGGCGTGGCTAGGGCGTGGCTAAACTATTCTCCAGTGTCGTATAGAGGAAAAGAAAATTTGTCATAACTAACGACAAAAAAAATGTCTTTCAAAAGACAAAATTTGTACGTTAAGAAAAAAGTAGAGGGAATGTGTTCTGAATGTGAGAATTTTTGTCTTTACTTAAGACATTTTTTTCGTTAGTTAAGACATTTTTAAAGACTTTTTTGTCATTCCATACAACAATTTCAGTCAGGACAAACGACATATTTCCAATCACAACCGGCACTCTCTGAAAATATTAATGATCCCAACGGCACTATACTTTGAAAAGTCGTTACAAACGACAAAAGCTATTTCGCTACTTCTTTGAACTCATAGCCCTTTGTGTCCAGTTGATCCCAAGAGAAAAAACAAAAATGTTTTTTTTTTTACATTTTTTTTTAACTTTTTTTAAAATTTTAATAGAATAAATTGTGGGTTATCCATATAAGTAAGGTATCAAATGAAAGCCCTATTTGTGCTCAAAAAACAGTGTATAATTTATGGGGGTGGAATAAAAGATTTAGAGGGAAAACACTGTTGAACAAAGACATAGTCAAAAAGGTCAGAATTGCTCCGGTCCTTAAGGGAAAAAACTCAGATTTTCCCGGTCCTTAAGGGGTTAAAGGGATAGTAATGTTTCACAAAAACAGCAGCTCCAATTAATCTTCAAAGTATTTGAGCCATAGAGAGCATTATTTCAATACTGTCAGAGTTGTAGTTTAAGAGTAATTGAATGCTAAAGTTTTCCCTGCCCCTTTTACCTAGTGTACGCCACCTCCCCTCAGATGTGGAATCTGGTCCACAGACCAGACAGTTCACAGCAAGGGACAATCTTCTTACTGTGAGAACAATGAAATCCCTGCCCCCATTCACAGGTTTTTCCCTTATGTTAATTGAAAATTGTCCCTCTCTGCAATCCACTTGGACACCACACTGCTGCTCTGAGCTGAGTAGTGTTACATCAGTAAAAGGGGCAGGAGGGGGATACTTTATCATTCAATTACTCCTGAACTACAACTCTGACAGTACTGAAATAACACTCTCCGTGGCCCAAATACTATGAAAATTAATTGGAGTTGCTTTTATTATGAAACATTACTATCCCTTTAAAAAAATAATGCAGCCCTCACACTAATGGCTTTCTGAGCACGTGGCCCACAATTAAAAAAAACTTGAACACCCCTGCTATAGTTATAGCTCCCCTGTAATATAGTCTGATTTCTTATTGACTCCCCTTGTTCAAGGTTTACTGTGTCTCTTAATGGTGGTGGAAAACACTAAAATGGTAGTCCCCATAGCAAGTTGATAATAAAACTTGCAACTTAACTTGGTACTGTCATTTAACACAAAAATGACTGTGTTTACAGACTATGACCAGCTAATTGATTTTTTTCATGAAAGGACATGTAATATTTACAAATATTTTATGAAAACACATCAATTGTAGGGCTTTTCGTGCTGTGTAAAATAAGGCTACTCCCTCTGCTGGGAAATGTCTTTCCAAATTTATTACAGTTTATACTGTTTTTTTACATTTACAGTGCCCTCTAGTGACAAGAAAGGTCACTAACAGTTCATCTGGCGTTCAGTCAGTTGTTCTGTTGCATTCTATTGGAGAGGCAAGTTACTGACAACAGTTCTCTGTATAATATGACAGTAACAACATCACTTACTGATGGATTGTCACAACTTTTGAATAAAACTTCCAGCAGCTGGAGCTTTTACTCAACAGGAAAAGTCCTATAATATATAGGTTTTCATAACAATATACCTCTTATTTAAGATATTATACTGCTTGTGTTATTTTTGTCAGGATGAGGAAAGCTATATACCTCTGAGGATTTAATTTCATTTTGTACTTTATGAAATAGTGCCACCTCGCCAGGAAGTGAGTATTGTAACAAGACCTGCAATATCGATTTTCTTATGTTCTATCAATGTACAGGAACCATTACATACTATACAAGTGCGAGTATACACACCTTCATAGAAAAGCAAAGGTTATTTCAGTAATAAGGTTCCTTTAGAGCAGGGTCATCCAAGTTTTTTCAGTCATGGGGCCACATGATCAGAAAACAGACGTTTGAGTGCCGCATTATTATTATTTTTTTAATTGCTAATGATAGTGAATTATAGATTGTCAGCTAATCAAAAATATGGATTTATTTATTGATAAAGTCAATACAAATACTGATATTTAGCAAACATCTATTCTTGAACTGTAGGGTACTAGTAGGCCTAATAGTTCATGTGTGCTAGTTGATTTTGTAAAAAAAAAAAAAATTAAACCTTTTTAAAAAATTTCAGGCAGGCCTTACCATGGGATCAAGCAGGCCACATTTACAAAGTACTTGTATACAAAAAGCTAGACATGCCTCTAAAATAAAAATAATACTTTCTTTTGAATACTTTTACCTTTTTATCCTGTCTTTTTTCACAATTTTTTTAACACAATAACACTCGGATGTTTTATATTTTAGGACATAATTTCCTTTTTATCACAAAATGTTTATAATTATGTAAAGTCATATTTTTAAATGTTTTGTCAAAAAAGTGACATGATTTACATGAGTGGTGGGAGTGTGACACCCTCCACCTGCTGCCAAACTACAACATCCATCATCTCCTGCCAGGCATTGGTTTGTGTGGCACGATGGAAGTTGTAGCATGACAGCAGTTGGAAAGCTTCATTCTGCCCAACACTGCCCTAAAACAATCTGGTAACAAAAATACAACACGTAGCATCTTTCACAGGCCCAGACTGCAGTGCAGGTAAGAAATGTTATCACTGGATTTTATCTCACATATTCCTGTTTAAGTCTGAGGAGTTTTGTAGATAAAACAAGTGGGGGGAGGTTCACTAAGCTGTGATATAGAGGTGATAAAGTGGATATGACTTCTCCAGTTTCACTTTTCCAGTTCCTATATTATTCAATAGAGGCTATGCATTAAGATCTTCAGAGTTCAAGAAATCTTAGTGCCTAGGCTCTACAGAGAAGTGATAAACTGGAGAAGTCACCTCCACGTTATCACCTCTTTATCACCGCTTAGTGAATTTCACCCTTGGTTTTCCAGGCCATATTTTAATAAGGGCAAAGAGTGCTTCATTATCTCTGTATTACACCAATATCTCTCTCTTCTGGGTTAAATACTTTTAAAAAGAAGCTGTAATTGCAATATCAGGACCCATATTCGTTTTTATTGAATAACGTTATTGTAAGAGCCTATGTAAACTGATGTAACAAGAGAAGATGTGAGCAATAATTGTATCTTTTGTATTAAAGGAGCAGTGACTCCTACTTCAAAAATGTTTTTCTTAATAAAAACAGCATTATGGACCTTATTCCTGACACTCCTATGTATTTTATTCTAATGCCATATACTAATATGGCTCATGTTGCTGCTTTAAATTTCTTTTAGTGGACTTGCCTTTGATGTCATCAGAGGCAGGTCTAGAGGAAGAAATGGACACAAGTATTAGAAGGAGAAGACAAGCCAAATGTTCTAGATCCTTACAAATTCAGGAACTGTCTCTGAATGTGTCAGAATCTAGTAAATGTGGCTTGCCTCCTCCTTCTAATACTTTGCCCAGAACTGTCTCGGAATTTGTCGGGATCTAGTAAATGTGGCTTGTCTCATCCTTCTAATACTCCTGCCCAGAACTGTCTAGGAATTTGTCGGGATCTAGTAAATGTGGCTTGTCTACTCCTTCTAATTCTCCTGCCCAGAACTGTCTCGGAATTTGTCGGGATCTAGTAAATGTGGCTTGTCCACTCCTTCTAATACTCCTGCCCAGAACTGTCTCGGAATTTGTCGGGATCTAGTAAATGTGGCTTGTCTACTCCTTCTAATACTCCTGCCCAGAACTGTCTCGGAATTTGTCGGGATCTAGTAAATGTGGCTTGTCCACTCCTTCTAATACTCCTGCCCAGAACTGTCTCGGAATTTGTCGGGATCTAGTAAATGTGGCTTGTCCACTCCTTCTAATACTCCTGCCCATTTCTTCCTTTAGACCTCCCACTAATGACATCAAAGGCAAGGCCACTAAAAGAAATTCAAAGAGGCAACATGAGCTGGGTGAGATTTCAGACATTGAGCTTTATTAGCTCAAGAGGGATTGAGAATAAACCTTCTCTACCTTGTCATAACAAAGTTTTTAGTTATTAAAATACCCATATGCACATTTCAATGTTATATGTTGCAGAGCCTTATGTCTTCCACTGAGTGAGTCCAGTGTAAATTATAAATGCCATGACTCCTACAGAGGTCTCTAAGGTGTGGAAAGCAATCCTTTGAATAGATCCAAGTGAATGAAATAATCATCTTGTCCTTTTTTCAGTTTACATTTGCTCATATAATTCCAAAATAATTCATAATCCCTTTGGTGATGGCTAAATAAAGGTTGTGGGTTGTCCACTTCAAACACAGGATGACTCCTAACTTTATGTGCATGAATATTGCTTTTTTGAATTGGTTAAACCCTTTAGGACGAAGAGTGGGTGAAGTGTATAGCTTCACAATGGTTTGGGTACCCGCTCAGGTCCTTGAAGGATTAAGAAGTATATACTGTAACATTTTAAAGGGGGACTATCACCCCTATACAAGTTTGGCTCCTAATGATCTTTTTATAGAGATAAGCTGTAATAGTTGTTTATTTTCTTTTACAATGCATGCTATGGTGAAATTTAAAGTCTTAAAAATGAGCAGGGACCTTACTTGTGGACAGACTGCGGTTACAGGTCTGCACCACAGCTTGTCAGTCTTTGTCTGTTCCCTCCCCAATTATTGTTGCATTCCATCCTCCCCCATTGATGGAGGATTTCTCCTTCAGTGAGGGAAAAAATATCTGATCCCCTGCTGATTTTGTACTTTTACCTACAAAGAAATGATCAGTCTATAATTTTAATGGTAGGTTTATTTGAACAGTGAGAGACAGAATAACAAAAAAAAATCCCGAAAAAACGCATTATAAGCCAAACTTGTATTGAGGTGATAGTTCCCCTTTAAGTATTGTACCAGATTTTCATTTCAATCTGATTGTTCCACCGACTGAAATGTCAATAATATCTTGTGCTGACACCACTATTTGTTCAAGGTTCAACAGGTAGCGGTAATGATGAGAGCTGTAGTTTAGCAGCAGCTGGAGGGCCTCTGGTTGCCCATCAGTCCCTCTTATGATAATGTGCTATCATAACAATGAATATAGGGAATTAAACCATGCTTACCTCTTACAGATATGGAAATTATACACCCATCTAAAACAAATGTTTCACTGGAATAATATATTTCTCTTGTATTTTAGTTTGGTAAATAAAGTATATGTTAGTATTCTTACCCTTTCTTTTCTTTTTTTTCCCACAGCTATTATGGCATTTCTCTTTGATTTGAAAGCTCTTGTTGACATGATGTCCATTGGTACACTTCTGGCATACTCCCTGGTGGCAGCCTGTGTCCTTATTCTCAGGTACTGTACACTCATGCCTTTTATCCAGAAGTGAGAGTGCTTTATTGCGTGTAAATGGCCTGGCTTTTGAATATAAAAGAGTTGGGCACTAATCTCAATAAATGACCTGTGTTAGCATTTTTCTTTTATTGGAAAGAAGACAAAACAATTAACCAGAGTGTCTCCATTGGACAGCCTGCACTGCATTAAAAAGCAGGTTTAGAATTATAATTTAAGGATCTAACAAAATAAATATTTTTTATAGATGCCAAATGTACAAACATTATGTTTAAAGCTATATCAATCAATTTAATTTTTAGGTATTATTGTTCCATTATAGTGTTGGCCTTTCCTTAGAATTATGTTATTTAAATATTCTGGTTACAAGACTTGTAAAGTGATTTCCACCTTTTATTTTCTGTTGGCTACTGTTATAATTTAATTTCAACTGATGTACTGTATGTGTCTGGAGTTTTTTAAATATGTTTTTGCACAACTGTATTGCATAATGTGAAGCCAGAGGGGAGATTCACTAAGCGGTGATAAAGAGGAGATAAAGAGATGACTTCTCCAGTGATAGCACTTCTCCAACTCCTATGTTATTCTATGGAGCCAGTGCACTAAGATTTCTCTAGCTTTGGACAGCTTAGCGCATAGGCTGTATAGAATAACATAGGAAATATAGAAGTGACATCACTGGAGAAGTCATCTGTACTTTATCACCTCTTTATTACCTCTTAGTGAATCTACCCCCAGGTGTCTATAACCAAGGTGGTTATGTTTTCGATTTTTAGAAATCATAGAGCGACATATTGTTCAACCAGTGTTCTGAATCCTCTTTTGTTACATTATGTGATCTTCCATAACTACCAATTCTTTTGCAAGAAATTACAGAATTAGTTGCTTGGCATTTTCAAGTCAACAAAATATGTCCCCTATCTTGCATTAAGTGTTATGGGCTTGTGAATCAGAGGCTGATCCCTGGCACAGAATATTTAAATGAATCATGTTCATAATGAAACTTGGAAAATATTCTGACTTGTATCTTTGCTTTTAAGTTGTTAAATATAGAAACAGTCTATGTGCCTGGATTTTTGAGTGCAATGATTCACTTTATGGTTCATAATGCTAATATCCTTGTATCAACAATCATGACAGTTATAAAAGCAGTTAATGAACTGCTGTACACTGATCATAAATCAAACTCGTTTTCTGTGTGATAAACTGGTTATTTTAAAAACTTTAGTTGAAGAATCCCCCCCTTCTTGCAATTTGTTTACACTTTATAGGTGTAATAGGTCAGTAATGTCTGTAAACCATAAGCGATAACAGCATTTATGAATCGAAGAGGGGTGGGTACTAAGTTTCTACTTTAAATCTAATCCGTCATTATATGGGCTGTAAAGTTTTATTAATAATAAAAAACACATACATTGTAGTATTGTACATTTTCCTGCTAAGTAAAACATAGCTCTGCCACTGGTGGTAAAGGATTCATTCAAAAGTTACTATAGCTCAAACTGTCACAAAATGGTAGATTTGTTACCGTCAATAGAAAAACTATCCAGACACCAGATATCATTGTTGCTAATCGTTTAAGATTTAAAAAAAAAAAAAAGTTTGGCCTGAAGTAACCTTGGTACAAAGCAGCTCCCAGAAGAGTGAATGCCCTTGTTTAACACAGCAGGAAAAGCCTTAAAACATTTGTTTTTCATTATGAAGGTTTACTGCTTTTAAGTGACCAAACATTGGCTGTACTTAACAGGAGACCAGATTTCCACTCAAATTTAGGATAACATTTTAGGGATTTAGAACAAAAGAAATATTTTTTCACTGCTGATATTTAACATCGATCACCACATTTCATACCTCCCAACATTTGAAATGGCCAAAGTGTTGTTGGGGGCATGTCTGGTGGGTGGGGCATTACCAAGAATTTTTAGGTAATTTCATGACCTATTGAATAAATAAAGTATTTACACAGGCTAATTTTTAAACAAATATACTGAAGTTTAAACACATATTAATGTTAGTTTTATTGCTGTAGCGCAATGTGATACACTTATATACACACCACACAGTCTGATCTCCTGAAAAGAGGGACATCAGGGTGGGACAGAGGGATTTGCATCTGAAAAAAGGACTGTCCCTTCTAAAGAGGGACACGTGGGAGACATGCCATTTTAATTTTATTTGTAGACTCTCTATAATGTTAACATATGTATTTATTTGTGAACAGGTACCAGCCTGGCTTAGGTTACGAGAAGCCCAAATGTTCTCCTGAAAAAGAGATGCTGTCGGCATCAGAAAGAGAGTCAGTTATGAACGAATCCCAGATTAATATTCTGCAAGAAAAGGGTTTCAGTTTCCACCGTCTCATGAACCCTCACAGCGTGCCAACAGAACAATCTGCCACTGCTGTTAGTTTCTTAGTGTCACTGCTGGGTAAGAGCAGTTTCCTTTCCTCTCGATTACACTTGGCAGAGACTTTGCATGTAATGTATTGTCAGGGATGGTGTAAGGGTACTTGGTAGCCTAGTTAAACATTCAGGTAGGCGACCACTTAATTTATTCTCTGAAACAACCCACACTTTTTATCCTTCTGAGAGCCAAAACCGTATCCAAGGCATTGCATTAATACCTCTCCGGCACTCAAAGGGTTAATTGTTTGAGTGCCAGAGAGGTGCCCAACACATTGCAATGAATTGTACAACACTCATGCACTCAAAGAGATAAAGGAGATGTATCACCTCTATATAACTTAGGCTAAATAGTTAGGTTATATAGCGAATCTGACTAAAAGTGTGTACTTTTTTTTTTAAGCTTTATTTTGTCTAAATGTAAGTTATAAAGACTTCCCTGCAGCTACTTCCACATAGACTGCGGTTACCAGCTCTGTAACCGCAGTCCGTCACTCAGCCTCTGCTCCCCTCCCTCTATCCAGCCTCCTCCCATGACGGAGGCTTTCTGCCTGTTATCTGGAGCGATCTCATTGGCTAGATATCAATCTCTGCCAGTGAGACAGCTCCAGCTTACGTGACAGACTGCGGTTACAAAGCAGGTAACCACAGTTTATGTGGAAGTACTTGCATGGAAGACTTTATAACTTACATTTAGACAAAATAAAGCTTAAAAAAAATAACACACTTTTAGTCAAATTCGCTGTATAACCTAACTATTTAGCTTGAGTTATATAGAGGTGATACATCCCCTTTAATAAGCTTTTAGGCATAAAATGTGTGTTGGCATGAATACAACTTCTACAATAATCATGACATTGTTTGTTTTGTTTGAAAAAACAGAATATAGGAAAAAAGTCAGGGTGGGGAGGGGTATACCTGCCAATAAAACCAACCCTGTTCTTGTTCCATATAATTCTACCATCCTTGGTGGCTGCCTAACTTGCCTAGTGCTTACACTGGCGCTGTGTTTTGCCCATAAAAATAAAGACACACTGGCCCTATTTATAAAGTTGGTAAACCAATTGCACCATAGCAGACAAATACAAATTTGTGTTAAATGAAATTGTTCTTAACCCCGTAAGGACCAGTATGTGCGGCCGGCATTTGAGGACCACAGGGCATTTTTTTTTATCCGATTCAGGGCTCCCTGAATGGCGTGCAGCCGCCCGTGGAGCCCTGAATTCCATGACGTGCCAGGACCGTCACTGGTCCTTAAGTGCCAGGCAGCCGTGACGGTCCTGGCACGACATTGGACATTAAGGGGTTAAATGCTTTTCTCTTTTCAAGTGCATTGAAAGTTAGGAACTTTCATTTACCGCCTATGGTGCAATTGTTTTACTCCAGAGAAAGTCCAGTTTGCTTTTATAAATATAGGCCAGTATATGAATACAAATAAATATATTTTTCAGGGCCTGTCCTGCTAAGAAAGCAACTCTCAAGTGCAGAGAGATGTTTTATTTAAAAGTTATTCCCACTCCGACTCTTTGCATTTGTTTGGGTGATGTATCTACATTGCAGTGGTGCTTTTGGTACAACAGCCTATAGAGTAGGAGTAGCCATACCTAGTCCTCAAGAGCTACCGAGAGTGCATGTTTTCAGGCTATCACTGAATGTGCACAGGTGGACTTATAAGTGTCTCTAATTCACTGATAACATGAAAACATGTACTGTTGTTAGCGCTTGATGACCTGGGTTTGCTACCCCTGCTATAGAGGGTTATTGTAACTGACTATAGCTGTCTATAATCTTCTGTAGCAACAGCTCTACAATAACATTTCAGGGCATGGAAACATTGCACCCAAAAATACATGTTTTATTTAGTAGGATAAATTTAGACAAAATATTTTTCCATATTACATGATACTATCCGATTAAATGTAACATGAATAGAAGAGACTTCTCCAGTGCATCTTCAAAAGGAACAGGAACCTTCATATTGCAGCTCCTAAAACAAATGAAATGTGACCATGGATTGAATTTTTTACATTCAAATCTGTCATATCCCTGCTAGATCTTGTCAGACATTTGGTTTGTTTCTGTAGAGGAACACAAATGCTAAAATGGGATTCTCTGAGACGTGAAGGTATAATATTGTTAGGTTGTACATCTTACTTCCTGCTGTGTAATAAAACACAATTTCCTGACCAGCAAGGCAGAATTGCAAATAGAAATCACTTCCCCCTGCCTGCTGAAAAAGCACAAACAATATCTTATACAATTTTCTATCCTGTTACAGAAACATTTCCATATATAAATATATATGTGTGTGTGTGCCTGAAAATCATGTTACCATTTGTATTTTACCATCAATGATACGTAAGACGGGTATTCCCTTCTGGTTTTGGATAATGGGAGTTGTAGTCCCCAGTATCTGAATTTCCAAAGAGTGACTACTCCTGGTTTAACCCTAAAGTATATTTGGAAGCTGTCAGAATTTGTCAAGAAAACTCAAGCTTTAAGTGTTCAGTACTTGGTTTCTGGAGATGAACCTCTTTCTCCAGATCACTGAGCTTCTGATTAGCCCAATCCCCCCCCCCCCATCCACTATGCCCACGTTCTGCCCATTTCTGGCCACTTTGTACACAAAGGCCACATACTCCTCTTATTCATCCCACACTATTTTATGACACAGTTTTTACCATTGCACACTCACACACTAGCATTTCTTAGTTTCCCTGGTGTTAGGTTTTCCTGTCTATGCTCTTTGGAGGTTAGAAACATTTTCAGCAGAGTGCTTTACAATGCATTGGAGATATCTCTAACATTCTGGAGATTAAATGGACACATTACCTAAAGGAAGCACTGGTGATTTTGACAGAGCTCTCAAATCATGTTATATTATCCATTTTTCATCTAGAAGCTAGTTATTGAGTTATTTGAATTTATATTTTAAGCTAATTAAGTCATGCTGAATAGTCACTTCCTGTTTTAGCCCCTCATTACATACCCGCACTCAATGACATTTGTCAGCAATGCATTGCCTTTCTTCCGTACTACAGAAAGGGTTAAATGCTAGTGAGTGGGTAGTGTAGGGCTAAGTCAGGAAGTTCCTGTACTACATGCTTTAATTAGAATAATCAATACAATCAGGGCTGGTGCAAGGATTTTTGCCACCCCCTTGGCTTCACCCCTTGTGTCCCACCCCGTTATACCCTGCCCACTTATAACTGCATAGTTATCAATTATACCTTTCATTATGATAATTTACATTAAAAATGGGAAGGGTGCCCTGAAAATTTTGCTTGTTAAGGGAGCCTTGGGTGAAAAAAAAAATTAAGAACCATTGATCTAGAGGAGCATTAGATGTCAAATAGAAAGAAATGTAAAAAAAATGTATTGTCAACAGAAAGGCAAGGCTGCACCTCCTTCGATATTAGAGCGCTGTCAAATGCCAACTCCTGTCTGTTAGCAGAAAAATAAACATACCCCCAAACTATATAACACAATGTAGTGTATGACTTATACTGTTAACCATCAATTCAAGTGTGCAGACTTATTCCAATGTAAAAGTGAATCAAATACTCTCTGGGTATTCAAACAAGGACCTCCAACTTTATCCCACTTGACGGTAGTCTTGGATTAGTCACAGACTGAGGATCTCTCTAGACTATTTTGGACTATTATCTTACCCAATTCATAGAGGCATTAAGTATATGTATGTGTCTGTTGGATATATGTGATCAATGATTCAATCATTTATTACATATATCCAACAGACACTTATATACTTATTGCCTCTATGAACTGAGTAAAATAATAGTCCAGAAATTCAGCCAATTTTGTATCCAGAATAGTTGTTTATATCCTTAGACTTTGAAGAGATCCTCCAGTGATGATATAGCTTTATCGCCTTTAAATCTAGAGAGATCCTCAGTCTATGACTAATCCAATACTGTCTTCAAGTGGGATAAAGATGGATGTCCTTGTTTGAATACCCAGAGAGTATTTGATTCGCTTTTACAGTTAGAGTATTCCGGACTTTTGATGGTTAGCAGCATATATTTTATTTAATATTCTATAATATTTGTTGTGGAGTTTTATTTTCATCCATACAATTTTTTTTTAATTTATCCTCACCAGGGGACACATATATTACATTGGAACTTTTTCCAGTCTTTCCTTTGATGTCTAAAACATAGGAACCACTATTAGGAAGATTTATTGAAATCTAATGTTTATCTATATATTATTGAAAGGGCGCTTGGATGTCCTCTTTATTTTAGTTTGAACTTAATCATGTAACTTTACTTACCCCAACTGACAGTGACGCTGTCCGAGGTCCCTCAGGTCCGGCGACACGGAACGTGCGTCTCTCTCCTCTGTCTGCAGGCAGCAGAGGCACAGCCGCCAAGGTGCACCACCAACAGACGTGTGCCCTAGGCCAGCACCTACCTTGCCTATAGGTAGCGCCAGCCCTGAATACAATTAAATAACACAATGAGTTTTCTACATAAAAATATCCTAAAACACATAGGGGATCTTGAAAGTATTTTTATTTGATAGAGTCCCTTTAACCCAAGTTTTTCCATTCATGTGCCATTTGATCAGAAATCTGTGTGTCTGAGGGGATGCATAGTTTTTTTATTGATAACAATGGTGAATCATAGCCTATGAACTTCTCAAAAATGTGTTTTGCCTTTTTTTATGTAACATGAAAGCAGTACAAATCATCTTTATTCACATAATAGTGCACAGTTTCAGGCCTAGCACTAGTAAATGAGCATACTCATATTTAACCAATTCATTGGATACCTCTCTGGCACTCAATGGGTTAACTTACACCAGTGGTAGTCAGGTGGTTAGGCCTCTCTAGCCTACTAGTTCATGTGTGCTAACTAATTAGGTAAAAATGTAAGTTTTTCGTAAAAATCTCAGGCTGGCTGCATTTGGCTCTTGGACTGTATGCTTCATCTCTTTAACCCCTTATGGTCGAGTGAAGTGTCAGAAACATCACCTCTGTCCTTGCCTGCTTGTCACGTATTTTTTACTCACAGCGTTCCTGCGGGAGCACTGTGAGTAGAGGGGACTGAAATTGACTGCTTCAAGACCGGAGCGGTCATGATCAGTCACCCGTGTGGCTCGCCAGCACACGTGATCATTCACGTGTGCCGGCGAGGGCAAATTCCCTATGTGGTCCTTAAAGGACAACCACCCCTGGGACCGCTGGTCCTTAAGGGGTTAAGGACCAGAGGGTTCCAATGTGCTGCACACCCCTTGAGGGCCACGTGGGCTGTGGGTGGAGCCCTCTAGAGAATCATGGCTGCATTCTAGGATTGCAGAGTGGCATGAAGCAAGGTTGCAATCCCAGAATTCCATGATGTTCTAGGACCGCCACAGATTAAAGGCTTAAATTGCATTTCAGATCAATCTAGCACTAAAATGAGTGTGTTATCAATATGGATACTGAAAATCTGGGTGTATTAAATAATGTTGATTTAATTTTTTTGTTTTATGTTTGCCTACCTCAGCTTTACTCATTGGTGCATTAAGCATTCTCACAACATATGGTATTGAGTCAATAGCTAATATGGAAGCGTGGAGTATCGCCTTGCTTGTTGTGTTTATCGTACTTATCTGCCTGATTGTGTTCGTGGTGTGGAAGCAACCTCAGAACCAGCACAAAGTGGCTTTCATGGTGAGTAGTCCCAGTGTGCACTTGGCCCAGTCTCATGAACAAATTTGTGCAGTGCCTATCCCAAAAATACAATAACCAGCATAAAAAGGGATTAAACTGGACCTGTCACCAAACAGATTTGCATGTCTTTAATTTTACGGTCTCTTTATCTTTTTGCAGGTGCCATTTCTACCTGTCCTGCCTGTTGTTAGCGTCCTGGTAAATGTTTACTTGATGGTGCAGTTAAGTGGGGATACGTGGATACGATTTAGTGTCTGGATGGCCCTTGGTAAGCAGGATGATATTTTACAACTCTGCTTTAATCCTTTGAGTGTGTTGCATACCCCTATGGCACTCAAAGGGTTAAAGTCGTGATTTATCTTTATACGAGAATATCAGTTTGACAAATAAACATGAGGACAACAATTAATCAAAGAAAAACAAAAGCTGAGAGCAAAATGAACCTATGGTCTACTAATCTGTATTTATTTTTCTTAGGTTTACATTTTTTTATCTTCCTGGAACTTTTTTGTGTGGAATCTCTTAAAGGGATAGTAATATTTCACAAAAACAGCAGCTCCAATTAATCTTCATAGTATTTGAGCCATGGAGAGTGTTATTTCAATACTGTCAGAGTTGTAGTTCAAGAGTAATTGAATGATAAAGTTTCCTCTCCCGCCCCTTTTACCTAGTGTAAGCCATCTCCCTTTAGACGTGGAATGCAGTCCATAAACCAGACAGATAACAGCAGGGGACAATCTTCTTCCTATGAGAACACTGAAGGCCCTGAACCCCTTGACAGGTTTTTCAGGTTTTCCCTTATCTTAACTGAAGTTTGTCCCTCTCTGCAATCTACATGGGCACCTCCCTGCTGCTCTGAGCTGAGCAGTGTTATATTAGTAAAAGGGGTGGGAGGGGGAGACTTTATCATTCAATTGCTCTTGAACTACAACTCTGACAGAATTGAAATAACACTCTCCAAAGTCCAAATACTATGATGATTAATTAGAGCTGCTTTTAGTATGAAATATTATTATCCCTTCACAACTTTGCTTAAATCTTTCCTTAGCAATGATAACTAATGGAAAGTGTATCCTTTAAAAAAAAAAAATCAGACAGTTTGGAGACAGTGCTAACCAGATCTGTACCATAGTCTGACCTTCTATCTAGCCTCCTCCGATGAAAGAGGCTATCTGACTCTAAACTGGAGCATTCTCATTGGCATAGATCGATTTTTGGCCAATGAGAGCACTCCAGCTTAACCCCTTAAGGACCATTGACGTGGCAGGACCGTCACGCTGGTCCGGCACAAGACCGGAGCGATCTCTTCCAGTGCCCCGTTTGACGTGCCGCCCCACGTGATCAGTCACGTGGGACGGCACGTCAAAGTTTCCTATGTGGTCCTTAAGGGACGGCACGCCCAGGGACCGCTGGTCCTTAAGGGGTTAAAGACAGACAGCCTCCATCATCGGTTGAGGCTGGATAAAAGCTTAGACTATGGTACAGATCCTGTCAGCACCGTCTACCAGAAGAAGGTACAGAGCTATACTTAATCTTTGAATTTCTCCAAACTAGCTGATTTTTTTTTTAAAAAAAAGGATACACTTTCCATTAGTTATCATTGCTAAGGAAAAGATTTAAGCAAAGTTGTGAAGGGGTTAAACATCCCCTTTAACGCTAGTGTGTACGTTTCCTACCATATTGCCCCTTTCTACTTCAGGCTGGATATTTTGTGATCCATTGGTCTCTCCATGATGAAAACTATGCTCCCAAAACAGATTTAAATAATAGCAGTGAAAATTTTTTGTTTAAAGGAATAGTAACATCTACAATAAAGTTTCTTTGAGTCTTCTCTATCGTAAACACTTTGAGCTATGTTTAATAACTTACTGTTCAGTAGCTCAAAAGATATTCAATGTAAAAGGATCCCCCCTTTTTAATATAACTGTAAATACCATGTGTAGCATATGCACAAATTAATTGATTGTATGTTACTCCCTCAAATATCATTTTGAACTTGCTTTTAATGCCTGTGTAAATTGTACTGTCCATAGAGCCAGTTAACTGATTGTGAATATCGCCCCCTGCTGTTGGATTAGGAAAGGTTGTTGCCTTATCTCATTTAGAGATAAATCCTGGACAATCAATTTGTCATGGATAAGACAGGGATGTCTGCTCCCACAGAGCATAAGCAAAACTAGATTATAGATCTCAGAAAACAATGAGAATTCTGTAAAGATGTTAGCATGAAACACATGCTATTTAAAGGAACAGTAAACTTTTTTTTATGAAAGAACCTATATTGTAGGGCATTTCCTGTTGAGTAATATAAGGGTGCTCCCACTGCTGACAGATACATATTTCCAGAGATATTACAATTTAAACCTGTGTTTATTTACATTAACAGTGTCCTCTAGTGATCAAATTCTAATTCGTTCTCCTGTTACATTCTAATGGAGAGGAAAGTCAATGACTTACAGTTCTCCATAGAATGTGATAGAAACTGCCTGTCACTTAAATGCATATTCTATTTTCATTTTTGTTCTTAAAGGGTTCGTCATTTACTTTGCTTACGGTATAAGAAACAGTGTTGAAGGCCAACCCAAGAAGGAAGAGGATGATGGAGATTCAGAAAACAGTGGAACAGAGGACGAGAAAAATGATAAAGAAGAGGAGGAAGACAATGCAAAAGAAAGTGACCATTTTATTTTGCACGAAAAGACAAGTGAATGCTAGGTGAAATGGACATAGAAGAAGCTTTAAAGATGTATCTGAAGCAGTAAACTGTACCTGCAAACTCACAATAAGTCAATACTATAAGGACCAGAGGGATGGGCAACGCATTGCTTTGTACTCCTATCTGGTCCTAAAAGGGTTACGTTTTAATATGCTGCAAAAAGTGCTATCCACAAAACGTAGGAAACACAGCAGAATTATTTAGTAAAACAGATGTATTCTGTGGCTCTTTCCGTGGTCTCAAAATGCTATGTATAACAAAATCACTTGTATTCATGTTAGTTATTTTTTAGTTCAGTCATTAGTTTGAGATATATAACTTTATATGTTTGTCAGTTTATTCATTGATACTGGCCAACAGGAAGTGATCATGCAGTGCAGTGTGGAATGTTCTTTTCTTTCTGGCGGCATGCCAGGCAGAGAAGAACATTCCACACTGCACTGCATGACCACTTTCTGTTGGCCGTTATTATCTCAGTTAACCCTCTGAATGCCAGAGGGGTACGTAATGCATTGCTTTGCAGTGTGTTGTGTACCCCTCTGGCAGACATTACCAGATTTTCATTAACTGGCAAATAAAGCTAAATATCTCATAAACTAAAAAAAACAGACTAACACATTTCGTTCAGCCCCATTTTGTTTTACAAAATGACAGTCCTACTTTAAGAACATGAGAGGTGATGTAAGTTATTGCTGCTAACCAAGTATAAAGAGTTATATCAGACTCTGCTTCAGCCTAGTTAAGATCATGGGCCTTATTCACAAAAGAAATGAGGAATAAACCAACTCCACCATAGGTGACAAGTAAGAAGACTCATAGACTTCAATGGGGCTTTTGGCTTTTTGAATGCAATAGAGATCTTGCTTTGGAGACCACTCTAGCATTCTAGCACCAATGGGAATTTGGGGATTTTTTACTTGCGTCCCTTGATGCAGTTGTTTGCTCCAGAATTGCTCCTCATTTATTTTGTGACTAATTACCCATATGTACAAAATCAGGAATTCGGGGAATTCAGGGTCACCATAGGGGACAAATAAAGTTTCCATTTATCTAAATGAGCTATAATCCTTTAAGTGTAAGTGAATGTGTCCAGTAAATTGCGGAGTAATGGACACCCTTGTGACTCTCAATGGGTTAAAACATTTAATGCTAGACATGTCCCCAGTGCATTGCAAAGCATTCAAGGGTTTAAATTATTCCTAAAAGGGATTCAAGGATTTCGAAGTTTGGAGTCCTGCAACAAAGAGTCCTATCTGCCACCATTGATGGAATATACACTATTAACCCCTCTGGTCCTTAACGACCAGCAACATGCCAGGACTGTTACTCATGTCTGAACGTCATGGAATTCTGGGGTCGCAGCATGGCTATATGCTGCTCTGTGATCCCACAATGCACTGCGGTAAAAAGAAAGTGGCATGGTCCTCTAGGTCCACCCACTCCCGGATCGAATAGTTAATGTGTTAAAGGGTTAAAGAATATATTTAGAGAACCAACCCACAAAGAGCTTTTTAGTAGTTTCCATGAGGTTATTCTGCCCATATTATAGTTGGGGATTATTAATGAATTAACTGGGCTTTAAAAATGCTGTGCAGAACAAATAGTGATTACGATTTCCTTTGTCATATTTACTAATAATAGAAAGTAATTTTGTGCCTAAAAAAAATCACATTTCTTATTAAAAAAAGAAATTAGCAAAGATTATAGAAAAAAAATCTCATTGCTAATAAATTTGGCATTGCTTCTAAAAAAAAAAAAATTAGCAGTGCCGTTAAACATTTTCATTGTGCTATAAAAAAAAAATAGCAATGCTAATAATAAAAATTATCATTGCTCCTAAGAAAAGTGAGCTAGTAAAATGTTTAAAACTTCTCTAAAGCTACATGTAATTACATTCATATTATTTTTAGAAGCAATGTAATTTTTTTAGCTCAACAACAAAAATACAGTAAGATGCATTAACAAATGACGTGCCTTACCTATTTGCCCTGATATTAACAGGTGCAGTTTTCTTAAATAGGCCCTCATGGGTTGTCCAGGGTTGCTTTTCTACAGTCCTGCTGATTTTAATGGGGCTTTTAACCCCTTGATTGCTAGAGTGGTATCTAATGCTTTTTTAGCAATATAGGGAGACCTCTGTACCACGCAAGGGGTTAAAAGATCCATTTAGTGGATAGTAGCACTTGATGTGGAAATAATAATAATAAAAAAAAAAAAATATATATATATATATATATATATATATATATATATATATATATATATACACGTTTATATCGGGCTGTGTAAACTATGGATTTTATTCAAAAGTTATTGCAACTCAAAATCATATGTTTTTGAGGGCAGTACTTCCATGGCCTGAATTGTTATGGTGGTGCTGTTGCTACAGCAGCCTATGGACAACTATTGTCACTTGACCATAAACCTCCATAGGATATTTTATCAGCAGCACCACTGTAAAATGTCAGGCAATGGAAGTACTGCGCCCCAAAACAATGTAGGTTTGAGGTGTAATAAAACAATGTAAGTTTGAGGTGTAATAACTTCTGAATAAAAATCCTCCAAAGTAAGGCTACCCTTGTTTTACTCAGCAGGCTACTCCCTGCAATATATATGTTTTCAATATTGAGCAATGATGTTATTTTAACCTTTTGAGTACCAGAGGGACATGCAAGACATTGCTTTTCAATGTGTTTCATATTATTCTAGCACTCAAAGGGTTAAATCAAAAGGTGGTGGTGTTGGTTTGCCCCAGAATGAGTCCAAGGTGTCATAAGCTTCACAATGCATTTTCACCCTGGGGGTTAAAGCCCCATTAAAATGATTGGGAAATGTTATTTGTTCCCTGTGGCTCAACTTGATTGGAGTAGAATTGCTCCAGTTCTCATACAGTGTTGCCCCTAAGGTGAGCAACTGAGAGTGGCCCAGAACAGAAAGAGTTAAAAGTAATTAAAACATGGTGCATGTCTAATTTTAGTGCAGCTCTGTATACACTGGCTTCTTTAACTCTTTCAGACCCGGGTCACTCACCTTTGCTGACCTTAGCCTCACTTTAATTTTCTGGCTCTAGAGACCTATAACATGTTGGTTTTTCTAATGCATTTCAGGCCTGAGAAACTTACAGTCTATTATAAAGCAATATATATTTCTACAAAGTCTAACACTGTTATAGTAGTAGCCTAACACAGTAATAATTATAGTTCAGCTATTTAAATAGTTTTATAGATCTTTATTTTTAAAGCAAGATATAACTAAACGATAGGGACTTTTAAGAGGGTCTTATTAATTTGTGTACATTCTGTTAATCCTTCTTTTCTACCTGCATTTGTTTACTTGCAGGGTTAGGTTAATTTCCATTAAAATATAGGGAAGATTTATAAAACTGGAGTAATAAAAAAAAGTGTCTGTAACATTGTCGCAAAGCAACATAGATATGTATAATCATTTTGCAACATTTCCTCTAGCTAACTTCAGTCAGTCGACTTTTTGGAAAGTAGAATAAAAAAGGTATTGTCCATGTAAGAACTGTTTGGCAGGGTATTAGAAAGGAATTCATTAACCCCTTTGTGTCCAGTGACGTACCCGGACCATCTCCCTGGTCCAGCACTTAAGGATCAGTGACGGTCTTGGTACGTCACATACTTTTACTCACCGCGCTCCTGTAGGAACGTGGTGAGTAATACCAGGGACAGAAGTTGATCGCTCCAAGACTGGAGCGATCTCTTCCAGTCCCTCGTTTGATATGCCAGCACACGTGATCAGTCATGTGGGGTGGCACGTCGAACTCGCCTATCTTCTTAATATAGAGACGGCTAGGTTTGGAAAAATATTCTTATTATCGAATTGTTACAGACATATTTCTGTATAAATAAGACAAGTTGTTGCGAATTTTAGCAACAGTTCTTAAACACACACAAACAATGGTTTTTATACATGTCACCCAATGGGCCTGATGTATAAAAGTAATCGGGAGCAATTCTGGGGTCAAATCATCTGCACCGTAGGGGACAAATTAAAATTCACATTGATCTAAATTGTGAATTTAACCCTTTGAGTGCTAAAGGGGTATTCAACACATTGATTTGCAATGCATTCTGTACCCCTCTGGCACTCAAAGAGTTAACGCCTTGAATGCTAGAAAGGTCTCCAGCGCATTGTGAAGTGATGTGCTGGAGACCTCTGTTCAAAGGGTTAAAAGCGGCAGGTAAATCAGTGGACATTTTAGGAACGTTTATTTCTTTCCTGCGGTGCCGTTGGTTTGGCCTCGAAGGTTTCCAGTTTACTTTTATACATAAGGCCTTGTGCACAAAAGAAATGCAAATCGGTCCTGAAGGAAACCAACTGCAGATGGTGGAGACAAAAAATCCCCAAATCTCCCATTGATTTAAATTGGACTTTTAACCCCTTAAGTACCAGAAAGGTATTCAATGCATTGTGTCACAATGCATTGGCGGCCTCTCAAGATTCAAGAGGTTATAAGCCCCATTTAAATAACGGGAAGTTTTATTTGTACCCCATGGTGCAGTTGGCTTGTTCCAGAATTACTTCTGTTTTGGCCCATATTTTGTTTGTTCCCTGCTCCAGTTCTCGGCACACACCAAAAGGGCAGGGTTTAACCTTGTGAGTGCCAGAAGTGCATCCAGCTCATTGCAGGGCAATGCTTTTGGATACCTCTCTTGCATACTTAAGCACAGGTAAATCAATCAAAATGAGTGAACCACAGATTATCAGAAAGCGATCAACCTGGGATATCCTGAAGCAGAGCTGGATCACCCATTATAGCAACCTAGACTATTGCCTAGGGCCCCAATGCAATATGAGGGGCCTTGGCTGCAAGTGATGGGTCACAGAGAGAGGCCCTGATGTTGCTGCTGCTAACACCTTATGTCAGATGCCCCTTTTTGTTGAAAGACCAGCATCATCCAATTGTACCCACTTCCATTACAGTGACCAGTACCTTCTAGCAGCACTTATGTCAGAAGCAAAAGATGTGGGGCCCTAAATTGCTATCTTGCCTAGGGCCCTATGGAGCCTTAATCCATTGTGAGTGTTCTGGGGCAAACCAGCTGTAGTGTAGTAAACAATAAAAGTTCCTCATTAATTTAAATGAGCTTATAAATACTGGAATGCAAGAGAGGTCTCTGATGCCTTACAGAGTCCTCACTTGCATCCAAGGACTTAAAAAGCACCATTTAAACCAGTTGGAATTTTGTGAATTTTTATTTGACCACTATGATATGGTTGGTTTACACCACAATGCCTCCAGTTATTCTTAGTACGTTAGCCTCTCAGTTTATCCATGTATATGGAGTGCATGGACCCGCGACTACCATTATTTCTCATAAAGCTCGCTTCCTTCTATCAGTATAGGGCTTATGAGCATATCTGTCAACATGTCACTGATTCAAAAATAGGTTACAAATGTGCACAGTTAATATACTAAATAGGGACAAACTGTAAAATCTGTGACTCATGAGACAGATCAAACGTAAACTCCTAGAAAATACAATGGCGACCCTTAATGACACAAAGTATCTATTAAAAATAGATCAAGAAATAGACAAAATATCCCTGATTGACCACAGTTGAGTTATTCAGTGACTCATTCATTTTGATTGTCACACCTTTGCTTAATTTGGGAAATCCTTAAATCCTGGCCTATTTGCTTCATTCAAGTCCCAAACATCAGTGCTTTTTTCCTAAGGCATCCATAGCTCACATGCAATTCTTCTTTAAAGCTACTTTTTATGGACTCCAAATACTGAAAAGGAGCTTTTATTGACAATAACATTTTATATGGAAAAGGGAGGTTAACCAGCCATTTCTTATAAAGTCCCTAATGCTCATTATCTACAGTAAACTTTATATAGTAAGTATATGTTTATTGGAGAAATCCTATTTTAAAATTAAATCACTATTATAGATTATAAACTTGACTTTACGCTGTATAGCTATACTTATTGTCTTCACCTTGTTGGGCTCCCTTCCTTTTATATAACCTGCTCAGAATAATAGCAGCAGATATAATATAACCTGGGCATCTCCTTAAAGGCACAGTAATGTTTTGAATAAACTCACTTTTAATCAATATGGCATGGTATAGTGAGTAATACTAGTCACTCCCTCTAAAACTTTGTTGTTAATGTATTAAAGTTTTATCCCCTCTCTCCTCTCATTACCTTACTTCAGCTCCTTCTCAAGTGAAGAGCTAACCTGGTTAACTGCATACCTAGAACTCAGTGATATTACCTTCTGCATATGCCTTATCTCTGCATTCCGAAGAAGAACAGTACTTTGATAGCTACTGCTGCAGCTCCACTGAAAGCTTAGACATGTAATATCACCCTTCACTCTAGCAGTGTAGTTGTCCTACTGTCACTTAGAAGGAGCTGATGTAAGGTAAGGGGGATAAACCTTTAATAACCTGAAACTGTCAAGGTTTAAGAGCAAGTGACTGTTGTCAGTCACTCTCTAAATCCTTGCTCAATTGGATACAAATAGTGTATTTAAAAGATTACTGGTAAAAGATTGTACTGTATTAGCCATGAAAAAAGCAAGAGACTGGTAGAGACAAAATGTTATCTTTATTGGCTGAGTAGCTTTAGAATGAAAGCTTTCAAGACAACTTATGTCTCTTCATTAGGTATGTTAACAAGCTGATGAAGTTGTCTTGAAAGCTTGCACTCCAAAGCTACTCAGCCAATAAACCTAACACTTTTACTCTTCTAGTCTCCTGCTAAAAGGATACTCTCTTTTTAGCTGACATACATATAAGTGAAAATACTAGTATGCCATCCTCTTTAAAGGAATAAATATGTTTGCTTAAAGGGATAGTAATACTTAAGTATTACTAATCCCTATAGTAAACCTTTATGATTTGAGAGATAATCGCTCCTAAAGTTGCCCTCTCCCTCCCCCTTCCCTGAAGTCAGCGTTGTAGCTGACAGAAGGAAAATCCAGTCTTAGATCATCAGGCGGCTCTGCAGCAGAGCCGCGATCGTGTTAATAAAAAACAAATATTTCACTAAAATGGTCTTCTACATGTGCTTGCAAACCAAGCACACGTAGAAGACCATTTCAGTGAAAGTTTTCTTTTTTATTAGCGCGATCGCGGCTGTGCTGGAGAGCCGCCTGAAAGTCGTACAACTTGCTTCCCTGCAGTCAGCTAGAACGCTGACTACGGGGAAGGGGAGGGAGAGGGCAACTTTAGGAACAATCATCTCTCAAACCCTAAAGGTTTGAGAGATGACACTGGGGGCAATATATTTATTTTTAATAGGACGTTAATATAGGGATTAGTAATACTTAAGTATTACTATCCCTTTAAAATTCAGAGATGGAAAGAGAGACTCATTGATGCTAAAAATAACTGGAGCAATTCCGCAGGAAACCAGTATCTCCACAGAGAAAAACAAAAATTCCCCAAATTCCAATTGACCTATATGGGTCCTTTACCCTCTGAATGCTTGAGAGTTGCTTTTAAATGCGCTGAAGACCTACCCACCATTTATGAGGTTAAAAGCCTCATTTAAATCAATGGGGAGTTTAATCTATCCTCTGTAATGTAGTTGCTGTCCCCAGACTTGATCCAGTTTTCAGCATACATCGTCCAGACACACTGCTTCTGAGTGATACTGGGCAGCCAATTACATGTGGGATGTAGAAGGGACTAATTAACCTTCTGGCAATCAAAGGGTTAATGCTGATATCAGTCATTAGGAAAGGAGGTCAGTTGAAATTAAACAGAAAAAAAATAAAAAGTTATAAGGAAGTGTAAATATAAATAGGATAGTAATATTAGTTTTTACTTTAATAATTAGGTAGTTATAGTCATTTTTCAATTGGTCACATTTAGCTGAATAGGTGTCCAATTTATTTGTAAAATGTAAATATTGTTTTATTGTTACATGTAATTTTCATTAAAGAAAAAAGCACATTCTGTGAATATTGTAATGTAGCGCAAGCTTTAATCCTCATGTTAACATATCAATAACCTTTCAGTTCCAGAGAGGTGTGCAGTGCATCACATATCCCTCTGGTGCTTTAAGGGTTAAACCGTAAGCTATCCATCGCATCACGTTCTGAAGGTATTTTTGTTGCAAGCAGTGAAAAATTAATTTAGTTGAGAGAAAAAAAGATATTGTAAATGTTCTAGTGTAGATTGTGTGTATATTCTATGGGAAGTTATCTATTCAAACAACAATTATTTTAATTCCATTTCCTTCCAAATGTCTTCTGTCTGACCGTTTTCTACTGGCTTCAGTGTTCTTGTTTGATAGTCTGTAACTTTATTAATACAATGAGAGTAGGGAGGACAATTATCACTTTAATAGGGCTCTTCTGGAAGCTCACCTGCTGCATTGTGCAGCCCAGTAGTTCCACTGGAGATTTAAATTGGGGGTCTGAATACTATTACAGTATTACTAAACTGGAGGCAGAAGCCATTTTGAAGTAAATCAGTACAGGCTCTGGCTTTTTTAACTGTACTCCCAAAGTCGTATGCCCTTTGAGCAGTGAGAGCAACAGAAATCAATATGCATCAGGGGAGATGCTGACAATTTCCTGTGGTCGCTTTACGTACTGCCCATATGAGCAAGATAATGAAAAGTTAACACTACTAGGAAATTGAATACACGCCAGAATACTGCTTTGACTATAGCTGTACAGCATATTTATCTCACTTTAGTGATGCAGATGCTACGGATATCTATTCCCAAGCACAGAATACACTAACATGCTACATGAACCGGTAGGCATACCATATATAGGTATTTAAACCTTGCAAGCCCCTGGAACAGTGAAGACGTAGACCCAAATATTCATTCGTGATTTTCATTTAGATTAAAACAGATACCTAATCTGTAATCTACCTCTTCTACCTCATTCACTGTTTTTAGTTAACCCTTTCTTAAGTTAACCCTTTGAGAACCAGTGAGGTATGAAATACATAATGAAGCAATGCATTGTACACCCCTTTGGTCCTTAAAGGGTTAAACAGAACTGTTAGACATCAGTACTATTCGGAGTATAATCTCATTTTCAGGATTGTAGAGTTTATATCTAGTATGCATGTCAGTTGACAATAGAATTAGATTATTTTGTACATTACCTCAGTGTTCCATTAGCTGATACTAATCACACCCTACTTTACCCCTCACTGCAGTTCATTTCCTATTAAATAACTTTCTCCTTTGTAAATTTGATAAGGGGATTTATGGAGTTTATGCAAGTGCATCAGTGGGGGTAAATAAAAAATCCCCTTTGATTTAGCTGGGGTTTTTAATTAATTAATTAATTGAATGCTAAAGAAATTCCAGCATTTTGCTTTGCAGTGCTCTGGAGGCCTCCTGCATTCAGAGGGCTAAAAATCCCATTTAAATCAATGGGAATGAGCGAAATTTTCATTTTTCCCCTGTGATGCAGTTGGTTTGATCCAGAATTGCACCTGTTTAGCTTATTCAATATAGCGCTTTGTTCTGTGTTCTAAGTGAATTATGTCTTATTGCCATGATTGTTTTTATATGCTAAAAAAACGAGTGAGCAGGCTGTAGTTTTCCCGTTGCTTTATATATCTACAGTGCCCGACATCCTCAGCTGGCCAATGTCTGGGGGAGGATGGTGAGAGCTGCAATCTAGCAACTGCTGGAGAGCTGCAGCCTGCTCTGTGTTAAACTAACTACTGTTCAATAACTGTCTCGATAAAGTATTATTTCAACTGTTTTGATCTTTCTCAAGACAGAGCATTAGGTTGAAGTTACCTTCCTATGAGAAATTGTGTTTTCTCCGTTGTGTGACATGAGTATTTGTGTTTATTTTATTTTATATTATTCCTTTAAAATGATTAGACTTACTGAGACCTCATAAAATAAAACTCACATATTTTAATATACAGTAAAATCTGCTAATGTCTTGCACTAGTCAAAAGTACAATAAGACTTATATTGATACTTAACCTCTTTAGAACCAGGGGTTAATATTTTATTCCTCACCACATTTCATGCCATTTCATTTCTTTGTTTGGCCTTATATGCAAATTAGATTATTTATATATAGTGCTATGCAAGGAGAGGCAATAACATTGCAATGGGTGGGGTGTCAGTTAAAAGCTGAAATATAATTAACCCTTTGAATGTTGTTGAGGCATTCCAGGGGTTAAAACTACTGTGCATATTTCCTAGCATTTATTCTAGTGTAAGGTATATAGACACTTCATAATTCTTAATTGTTCCGTTATATTTGATAATATATATCTGTTGAAAAAAAATGTATAGTGAGGTCATCACTGTAACCCTTTGTACACTGGTAAGAAGGATGTTCAAAAAATGAAAATACCTTACCTTCCCAGGTAAATCCTTCTCTTGAATAAATTAAGAGCCATTTATTTCTATAGGTGTAGTTATGACTTTGAAATTCAATATGATTAAGTAAATTCTAAAAGTATATTAAGCAATATTAGGAAAAATAAATGAACCTAAAGATATTACAGTTCAAAATGGTGCTTAAGCAACCCTTTGTTTTAAACCAGTAACATGTATCACAATTATATTTGCTGTAACCAGTTATATAAATCTGACAATCAACCCAATCAGTACATTTTGATTTTATATTAAGTTGTTTTTTTCAGGGCCTTTTATTTTGTAATTACAAAAATGTATGTATATATAAAGACGTATATATATGTGTAATGCTTTAATGTATGTCTGTCATTTACTTATATATATATATATATGTATGTATGCAATGCTTTTACTATTTCTTTTGGTTTAAATACACTGTTATTTTGTATATGTATTTTGGTATTGTTTTTTATCTCCTAACTTGGATGGTAGAGAGGTTGTCAAAGCTGTGCATTATTTCACAAGGGGTGTTATGCTTTAAGGCATGATAAAGAGGTGATAAAGTGGAGATGACTTCTCCAGTGATATCACTTCTCCAGTTCCTATATTATTCTGTGGAGCCAATGCATTGAGTTTTATTCATCTTTGGAGATCTGAGCACATAGGCTCCTTAGAATAGCATAGGAACTGGAGAAGTGATATCACTGGAGAAGTCATCTCCACCATTTCATCGCTTTATCATGCTTTAGTGCGTCTGCCCCAGTGTGTTGGAGACCTTTCTAGCTTCCAAGTGGTCAGTTGACATCTGGTTCTCAAATGCTGCAATAGGATTTAAAACTATTTTTGAGCACAGATGTATTAATCCGTGGGTCAATGTCAAAATAATCCATGGCACAATCTGCTCTTGAGTAACTAATGTCCTAACACTTTCATTGGGATTATGAATAAGACAACTGTGATCAATGCTGGAATACATAGCAATCAGTGACTCCACCCCTCAAGATCCATCACCCTTGAGTCAGTAGATCAGTCATATTGATATATCTATGCTCAATCAGAGAATATCCTGGTTTGGCCCTTGAGGAGTAGTGTGACTCTCTCTTGATTTTAATTGCTTTTCATATTGATTGCACCTACTGCTGTACCCAACCCTGTTCCTGCTGAAGATGCTACTGTAAAATGCAGACATTTATGGCATCTTAAGATAATTGCAGTGAGATTTTAGAAAGAAGCTTGCCGTGCTTCACCATGGGGATATTATTTGTGGTGACCCCCCCTTTTGTTGACCATATATGTATTATTTGCAAGTCATTTGAAAGGATATTAAGCCATATTAGTTTTGTGTCAACTCAGCTTCACCACATCCTATAAGGTTCGAGTCTCTTATGTCATCAGTCCTCTGCTGTATTAAATATACTAAAATATGGTGGGGGGGGAGACATAACAAACTGATACTGAACAATATACAAGAGTGGATGGACTCAGGTTGTTGTTACTATAATTCAATTGCCATAATGCTGACCTCCCACAATATCAGTGTTTACCTTCAGAACTAGTGTGAGTAACTAACTTGTGCCATAACAATACTCATGGGCCGTATGTTCAGAAGAAATGTGGAGGTGTTCTAGAACAAACTAATAGGGGAGAACTAAAGATTTTAAAAAATCCCTTTTTTTTTTTAAATTTTAGCCCATTAAATGCTAGAGAGAGACTTTTCTAGCATTCAAGGGTTTCAAATCCCCAATTAAATCAATGGCATTTTTAAATTCTCCCCTATTGTGAAAATGGTTTGCCCCAGAACTCCTCCACTTTCCTTTTGAACATACGGCCCTTAAATGAAATGTGTGTTCTTCAAATGGTATGTATAATAACATTGATTAGGGTTTCTATATACTGCTGTCAAATATTTGTCAAAATGTAAGCTATTTTTTCATATTGTTATATATGCTTAATAGATGTTGTCCTGTATTCTTTCTGTATTTTTTACAATATACAGTAAAAGGAAAAAAACATTGTCCTGTCAGATTCATCCTGTGTGTTATCTGTCTGCTATGAGTGATGCTTTCAGGAATAATTCCACATAAGTCAGGTTTTTATACAAACTGAAAAAATGGTGGAGAGTCCTCTACTCGGTGCAGAATGATGGCCTTTGCAGTACAACAACATCTGGAAGTCTGAAGGTTACCTACTGTAGAGGGAGAAAGAGGGGAGCAAGTGAAACATAAAGTATATTACAAAGGAGGATCTGTAGAGTTACACAGGTTGTGTTAAATTCAAAGTTTGCTCCTGGTGGGATTCAATAATTATAAAGTGAAGGTCTAGTTTGCCAACTGCGTGGTGGAAATCTAATATCAGTTGGAGCATTAGCTTTCAAACTGTATTCAGTAGATACTTGTAGTTAATTAAAGAAGAGCAAGGGGTTCCCAGAGCAAATGTAAGTATAGGGAAGAATGCTGAAGTGGTACTCCATGTAAGCATGGTTCTTAGACTGCCAGTGGATCAGTTGAAGATTGGATAATTTCACTTTCAGTTTTGATTTGTTGCCTTATGCTAGTATTAAGCAGAATACCCTAGTCCCCTCTAGCAAAACAATATTATAAAATAATTATATGAAATCTTTGGCCGTTGTATTTTAGCTTATTAATTTACTTGTACCAGCTTGCATCCTAATATATTTAATATTTATACTATGTTAACCCATTGGATGCCATGTGCTGGAAAACTGTCGTCCAAGATTAAAGTGTTGATTGTAGGGGTTCCACAGAGATATTTAAAAAAAAAGGGGGGGGGGGCACCACTGCAAAAAGTTTGAGAACCTTTAAAGAGGATACAGATTTGACCTCCAGTTTAAATACCTGTGTCTTTGGGAGATATGCACTATGTAAAAAAATAAAGAAGATCAATAAAATAGCTGCAATCAAAAATGAAACAAAAAAATCAAAGAAAACTATATATAAAGTAAGCAAAAAATTATTTATTAGACCAAGATATAATACATGTCTGGAGAAGAGACAAACCTCAGCCATCAAACACTCCCATCTGTCTTCTCCCAGTTAAAGGGTGAGTAATGCCAGAAATAAACTTTATTCAGTATGATTTAACAAAAATAAAGTATTTGGAGAAAGTCCTATCTCTCAGACCTTTATGATTTGAGAGATATTCGCCGCTAAAGTTCCCCCTCTCCTGATATCAGCTGTAAACCTCTAACACTCAAAGGGTTAAGGAGGTGCTCTCTCTATATTACTTGTACATGTCCATTTTTTGGTTGTATTTCGCACTACAACTAATAGATTGCAGCAGCCTCTTTGCTTTTGAAATATAGAATTTTATCATACTTGTCATTATATGTATAAGAGACCATTGCTTATTATTTTTTGATACACGTGATGAAATAAGGTTTTAGCGCTTTTTATTTAATTATATTATTATTTGGATATATACGTCTACATATATGTAAAGATATATACCAGTTTTTTCATATAATATATATTTCTCTGTCGTGCAATACAGGTTACTGGTAACTTTGGGTATGCGATCCGCCCCTTTAAGTAGGCAGGAACAATTCTAGAAGTGAATGCAGGGAGTGGAGACTACCTTTCCTCCTTGGTTGCAGCTAGGCAATCAGCTCCAGTAAGATTTGTTCTTTGGTGAAGACTCAGGCAAGAGAACAGTTCTGCTATAGTTTTAGCTCATTTTTTATTTTTCTGTAAGATATGGAATACCACCATTAGGCGGATTACCATAACTGACAATGCCCTTAGATGTGGCTAGCTCAGTATCCAGGTGCTTTTTGTGGACCTTAAGCCCTGGGGGGAAAATCTTCAGTTCAAGTTCTTTCCTCAAGAGTTGCCCACTGAAGATTCTTCTTAATACATGGTAATCTGAAGACAGAAGATGTGCAGGAAAGGTGAGCAACCCCTTGATTGGGGCAGGTCCACATGTCCCACAGTGCCCCTCCGCACAGGGGGTTTTCCTTTGGAGTTCCTGTTGCACACTCCTGCACTCATTGGGTTTATCTGTATGTCTGTTGGGTGTTTTGGAGCAAGTTTCTGTGGTAACTTAACCCTTATTGCCACTTTCCCTACTGTGTTCAGTGTTTTTTGGGTCTGCTAACATGTTCTAGTGATGTTTCATGTAATTTTTATTCACAGTTTCAACTTTGAAAAATCTGTGTTCCGTGCCTTTAAGGCATGCTTTACCACATAGACACCATTGTTCCATTCTCTTCTATGTGATTGTACAGTTTGGGACATATTTCTGCAAACACTCAACATAGCCACTTCAGAGATGGCTCATTTTAATTGCTCTTTCTCTGTTATACGGTTAACATTTTATGTGTGTTGGGGGGCTCAGGGGGCTTCAGGCACTGTTGGTGTATTTTTTCAGGGAAAACTACATTTCCCATGAGTGCTTGCTTTGCATGCTCATTTCTGATTGGCTGCCTCCACTCAAGCCATTTTGTGCCTTTTCCTGAAGGAGTGTCCTATGCAGTCCAAACTCTCCTCTAGGGATTAACCCTTCACCTGCCAGATAAGTGCATTTTAGCAATTTCTGGGGTGAAATTTTAATCTTACAAACTGTATTTGGGTGATTCCTTATACTTAACCCTTTGAGTGCAAAGCAATGCATTCTGTACCTCTCTGGCACTCAAAGGGTTAAACGTTTTGACACTGTGAGTATGTCTAATCTGTTATAGCTTGGGGTCAGGCCTAAGACTAAGGACGCTGGGGTCTCTGTGTCCCCTATTGCGCATTGCTCCTCATGTCATTCTGGGTTACCTAGAGAATTCTCAGGTCATTTATGCCCAGCATGTTCTGATGTCCCTGAGTCTCTCCCAGGGACCTCCAGCATTAGAGCTAGTTTGGGTGCAAGAGTTCAGGGCTGATACTAGAGACCTCCGGTCTACATTGCAACTCTTTCCATCCCAGTTACAGGGGGTCTTCCACTCCTGGCAGACCACTTCTTCTGTCAGATCTTTCCTGCCGAAACCGCAGGGAGTACCTGACGTATCAGATTCCTCTGAGGAGGAACTGTTGGTAGATTCGGATGTTGAGGAATGTTCTGCTGTGGGCTCCTTTCAGTTTTTGAGGGACCCCTTTGAGGCTGGTCCTGACCCCTTGGCTGAGGGCTTGATCAGAGCTGTCTTAACTACCCTAAACATTCCCTTAGTTCAGGAGGTTTCTTTGGATCTCTCTGATTTATTTCAGGAGCCTAAAAGGCCCGATACTTGTTTTTCACCTAACCCCACTCTTGACCGCCTTGTGTCTGATAAGTGGAACTCTCCGGATAGGAAACGTTCTGTTTCCAAGAAATTTGCCAAGCTTTACCCCTTCTCTGAGGCGGCGCTTTTTTGGATCAATCAGTGGCGGAGCCTTTACAACTCCCTTTAGCTCGATTCAAGCCACTCATGTGTTTACTTACTTTCTTCTTCATGTGAGGGATCTTGGCCACCTACACTACATGGCATATTTTCTATTTGGCGACCATGAAAAGGCAAGCAGTTGACACCTAAGTGCGTGACATCAAAATGTCTCCCTTTTGATGAAGGTGACATTATGATCTCACCATTTTCATGGTTTCCAAATAGAGGGCAACATTTCAGTAGTAAACCCACTATCATGATCCTTGCCCAAGGCCTACCAGTGTCTTAAAGCAGCGCAGCCAGTCTAAAAGGCACACAGGGAATTAAAGTGCTGATCTTCCCCTCAATATGACCAAATGGATAGGTACCACCGTTATTTTCAGATAACTCAGGCAATAGTCGTCAAGAAGGAAGACCAGAGTAGTGATATAAAAACACTATTATTTTCTAAAAAGTAAAATGCCAAACAAAAATTATCAAAAAACCTCAACGTGTTTCATTGTTCCGCTGACCATTTCTTCAGGAGGCATCAAACTGGTCTGCTCCATAAACTAGCCCTTAAATTACAGATGTGTCTACACCAATGGCACTGATTGGATATACACAATACAATTAATCAAATTAACTAGTCAATCTAGATAAAGCAGAAACAACTACAAGGGTAAATGTTGCATATTGACCAAACATGTATAATAGAAGAATTCCTAATATATAACTGTAATGTTAATAATGTGTGAATTTTTCCAGTGTTAAACTAAAATTAACCCAAAGCATATCTAAATGTAGCTCTGCACTGCTCATGAATGAATGAACCCAGTGACAGGCTTCACTACTAGGACTACTGGAGCCAGCTTAATAGTGACTCCAGTAGAGAGTAGACATGTGCGAATTCATTCGGAGACATTCGGATTTCGTCGAAAATGGGGTCATTCGGAGACATTCGGCCAATCCGAAACTCAAGGGTCATTCGGAAAAAATGATCCGACTCCGAACAGCCCAGGTCCGAAATTCGTTGAAACTTTCGGAAGTTTCGGCAATCGACACATTTCCAAAAGTTTTGACCAGGACATTTTGTACTTCCTGTGCGCGCTCAATTACTTTCCCTCCATAATTTTCCCTCCATGTCTCTAGTCCAATTGCATTCTCCGTTTCATGCACTACTTCCCTCTTTTGTCTCTATTCGAATAGCCTTCTTCGTTTCATGATGGGGGTTGGACTAATGACACAGTCACACAGACAGACAGCCTGCATTTCCTCATTGCGTTGTTGGAGCTCAGAGAGAGAAGAAGAGATTAGAGAGTGTCCAGTTGTTGTGTAGGCAGGCAGGTAGCATTAGGCTAGGCATAGGTAGGCAGCCAGCATTAGTTCCAGTTATTGCCACTGCAAGAGCAAGTAATATTTGTTCCTGTGCAAAATATAAAAAAATATTAGGTATTTGTTCGAATACAGGGCCGGCCCTTACATGGGTCCCAGTGGGTCCATGGACCCATGCGGCACTTTGACAGGGGCGGCAATTTACCGTCCCATAGCATGTTTATTTTGTGCTCTTCCGCCATTTCTGTGTTGCAGGGTGTCCCATCCCATCAGTGTGACTGTCAGCAGCCGGGCAGCCCTATGCTCACTCAGTGGCGATGCCTGCTGGCTGCTTCAGTGACGTGAATTATGTGATAGTGAAACATTATGCCTATTTTATATTGTTTATCGCCCACCTAAAGTCAAGACTTGAGTAAATAGGTCTACCGTCCCAGATTTGCTAGAGAGGTTTTACAAATACAGGAGGGTGCCCCCTGTACAAAATGAGTCTAAACATTTGGGATCCCTAGTATGAGTGCACAACAGTGCATGATGTGTCCTGAACAGGATTGCTGTGAGGTGTCTCCACCCAGAAGGTGCTGGCTTCAACATTGCGACAAGTGACCAACTAAGAGCACCGTGCCATGCAGCCATAGCATCACCCCCTCCTACTCTCCGGGTCCCACTGACTGGCAATAACAGGTGAGTCACTAAGAGATCTGAAGCCTTTCTGGAAGTCCTTTCACTTGGAAAGGGGCTAGGTATTACTTGGGGGAGTTGCCTCGTGTGTAAATAATTTCTAGGTGGGAGATGAATGTGCATCACTTATGTGTTTCCTAACAGTAGTTAGAATACAACTCCCATCATCCCCTGATTATGACATTGGGAAATGCCCAGCAATTATTGTAGAGCCCTGTATTGCACACTCACGGAAAACGGTGATATTGCTATACTAAGACAATGCTGTGGACCCCTCTTCAGTATAGATGTCAAGCATTTTTTTTTATTTCTCTCCTGTGTTGCAGTTTGTTCACAACAGAATGTCTAAATTTTTCTTTTTAACCCTTTGAATGCCAGAGTGGTATGCAACGCATTGCTTTGCATTGCGTACCACTCTGGCACTCAAAGGGTTAACACATTACATCTATCACATTACAATCATTGATGTTTATTCTTGATGTAGTATGAAACTCTACAATGTATATACACATAGAGTTATCTGATATGAGGGGAAATCAGGATAGGAAAACGAGAGAGAGGAATTTGGGTACTAAAGAGGGACAGTAGGGTAGGAGGCTGGTACCAGAAAATGAAACCTTAATCTTTACCCATGTACTAACATAGAATGTGACATGTAGTTTGTCCATGTTCGAGTCGACCACTTATGTTGAGTAGGATGTGACAGGCATGGGTTTTCGATGTCGAGCATATGCTAAATTGAATGACAGGCATGAGGTTTCGATGTTCGAACATATGCTAGATTGAAGGACAGGCATGGGGTTTTGATGTTCGAACATGCTGAATTGAATGACAGGCATGGGTTTTCGATGTTCGACGTTTGCTTTGTGACTGGCATCCCATGCTAGAGTAGAGGTGACATGCACAGACTTTCAATGTACGACAATGTCCATTTTTGGGATGGATCTTTTTCTAAATGCACACCCTGTCTGCAAATAATGATAGCAGCGTGCACGGAGGCGCACTGCTATAATTTAACCCATGTTAAATTCGGCCGAATAATTCGGAATGGATCAGAATTTCGTCCGAATCGAATAGGCCCGGTCCAAAATTAAGATCATCCGAATTAGAAAAAAAAAAATTCGACCGAATTCGAATTTTACCGAAAATTTTGCCCGTGCACAAGTCTAGTAGAGAGCAAAGGAAGGCAGCAAATGCCTTCCTTGCAACCCACATTGATCACCTATCTTACTGGATAGGTGATCAATGATAGGGGGGTATCAGAAGGGGTCCCAATGCCGCCCTCGAGGTCTGAAGTATATTTTTGTAATAAAATAACAATTATTACATGAAAAAATGTATTACGCAGCCGCATACCTTTCCTATTAACCCTTTGAGTACCAGAGGGGTAGCAATCACATTGCAAAGCAATGCGTTGCTACCTCTCTAGTACTCAAAGGGTTAAGTATGCAATGCATATACAAGGAGGCACTATGGATGGGAGCACTATATGTCGGATTTGACAAGCGTAAGTGTTGGATTACAAAGGAAGTGGTTAGTATGTTGGAGGAGGAAACTCAATGTCGGATTTTTAACATGTTGTGCAGCATGGGGAAAAAACACCCTTGTATGTTAACCCTATATAAGATGATTACAAAATATGTGGGGGGGGGGGTTTCACAATAGGAGTTTGCCATGGATGTTTCCCAACACTCTTTCCACTGAGTAAATAAAGAACACTCCTGCTGCTGGAGATACTTAACAGAGAGTTACGCGATGCATTGCATTGCAATGTCTTGTATACCCATCTGGCATTCAAGGAGTGAATTGAAATGTTATAATAATCAGTGGTGCAAATCGCTTCCACTGAGTGCTATTGCCTGTAGTATAATCTGTATTAACAGCTTCTTTATATAGTATGATATTGGGATAGATTCGGACAGAAGTACACTACATAAAGAATTTATTGAAACAGATTATAATATACACACTCATACACATGACTCAGTGGATGAGCAGGTGTAGGGAGCAGGCACTAGTGAAATGAGCCTACATAATCACTAATGTCTGAGGGGATCTTGGTGTGTTTTGGAAATTCAGAAATGTGGGAAATGATGTTTCTTCATATACTGGAAGATCCAAAACCAGGCAAAATGAACTTATAATCAGTAACTTTTTTCGCCCCTGGAGAGGGCTCAAGGGCTGGGAATGGGCATGTCTAAATTTTGTGAATCGTAGCTTAACATGTGTCTTGCTTAATAGGGTGGATGGGTTTTAAGCAAACTGAAAGGAGGAATGTCGGGCTTTAATATAAGAATGGGTGGGAAGTGGGCAGAACAGAATGGGAAATAGAAAGAGTGGATAAGTGGGTGGAGTTACCCAGGAAAGTCACCAGAACCAGAGAATCAGCGTTTGTCCCCAGAAAACTGGTAATTAACTCTAAAAAACAGAGTCTCCAGGGCAGACCCAGAGAGTTTTCAGAAATGCTGATTTACATCCCAGGCACTCTTAGGCAAGGCACTCTATGTGCCCTGAGCTCTGCCCATGGCCACACGCCCATTTCTCACATGACCTGGTCCCAATCACTGGGTGGGAAGGAGTAGAGGCACGGTAATGCATTCTGAAAACCGGAGTCCCTGGGGCAAATCCGGAGAGTTCCAAGGTATGACTATTTCCTGGCACAGAAAATATCCTTGTCCTATAACAAGCAAGGACAAGAAAAAAAAAACAACTGTCACCCCTTGGTTGGTAGAGGCATCTCCAACCCATTGCTTTCCAATGCATTTAACATATCTTTATCATCCAAGAAGCAAAAAAATAGCCTAGTAACATATAGAAACCTGGCGCCGGCGCAGGGACATTGAGATTGCTCTGGTCACACCCACTATTCAGAATGTAGTTGTTGACAGCACTGCTGAAGCACCCCTCCAAATTTGGAGCGCTTGACAATTGCCTACTCGGCTTATTGAGAAACCTGGCCCTGCTTACAACCATGCAGCTGTTGAATTACAACAACCATCATCTTCAGCTTACTAATGGCTGTAATTTGCCCACCTCTGTCCTAAATATTCTATTGCTCTATTAAATATTTAAATAAATAAATTACATATTTGTCCAAAAGGCAAACATTTCTAAATAGAGTAATATAAGGGGGACGTTTAAAGGAGGACTAAACCTTTTTATACATTTATATTTATTATAGCAGTTCATTTGCTTAGTAAAACAAGAAGTTTAAAGAGATAGTATTACTTCAAAATTACTATCCCTCATATTGTAGCCCTTAATAAACTGAGTTAAATGACACCAGCGGCATCTCTCAAACCTTTATGGTGTAAGAGAGAGCCGCTTTCAAAGTTTCCTCTCCCCTGCTGTCAGCGTTCTGCTGCTAGTAGGAGAATCCGGTCTCTGAATCAAGCGGAGGCTCTTCAGCAGAGCCGATATCTCGTTATGGAAGGAAAAATGATCAATTGAAACAGTCTTCTACGTGTGCTTGGTAACCAAGCACACGCAGAAGACTGTTTCAATGAATCATTTTTCCTTCCATAACGAGATATTGGCTCTGTTTAAGAGCCTCTGCCTGTCCCGGGACCGGATTCCCCTGGTGGAAGCAGAACGCTGACAGCAGGGGAGAGGAAACTTTGAAAGCGGCTATCTCTTAAACCATAAAGGTTTGAGAGATGCCACTGGTGTCATTTAACTCAGTTTATTAAGGGCTACAATATGAGGGATAGTAATTTTAAAGTAATACTATCCCTTTAATTCCAGAGTCATTTTGCTCTTTAACAGTTGTGGCATTGTTTTGCGTTTAGACAGTTCACCTACATCAGTTAGTTATTCTGTTGATTTCTATGGGAGAGGTGAGTCACTGACAACAGTTCTCCATAGAACAAAATAGTAACAGCTTCATGATTTCCTAACAGTCTGAACTTTTGAATCAACCAAAATGTCAGTAGTAGGAGAACCTGTTGTGCAATGGGGTGAAATCTGAGGCTGGACCCCCCACCCAGTTGAACCCCCTTCACCCCAACATAGTCTGGAGCAAGTATGAATAATGAGTGCCAACACAGACCTTATTTAAAACCCCAGTGCAAGTTTGAATTAAATGCCAGACAGATGTGATGGGAAATTCACCAATGGAGGATCTCAGTAGTTCTCTGCGTGGTGGGGCAAAACAAAGAGGAAAAGCAATGTGTTTATGGCACCAAGAACTTGCTGCATCATGTTTCATCATCCATATGCTGACAGTTAACCATTTTAGTGCCAGAGGGGTGTCCAGATATTTCCTTTGCTTTGCTTTGGGGATATCGCTGGCAGAGGCCATGCATGATCAAGTCAGTGTCCACCACCCTAGATAGGAAATAAGTCTGATTGTAAAGGGTTACAGGATAGTGAAGAGCCAACTTTCTCTTTGTGGCGTTGAACATATCACCTAGGCTCTCAATTCACCCCTACAGTATGTGCCTGTATGTATACACATCCGAGCAGCTTGCGCTATATTTAAGTTCTGCAAGCTGCTCGAATGTATATACATATGTGCACATACTGCCAGCATTCATAGGGTTAACCCAACTACGTAAAGCAACATTGCATTACAAGTAACAAATACCATTAATCCTGATGTCCAGCAGAGTATTCAGCATGTTGGTCATTGGCCCATGCAGGACAGGAATGGAGACTGTGCCACGCATCACTGTTGCTGCCTCCGCAGCCTCACACAGTGGCGTAGACATGAAACATTTAAGCTACACGTTTTGTTATACATCTGTATATGGCATTTTAATCATGGCATTTCTGGCATTTTAATCAGACGGACATAATTAATTAAATGGAGGCATATTTACATTGCTTTGCATACCCCTCTGGCAAGGGGTTAAACTACGTATTGGTGTTCCGGTTATTTCTGCATTGTATACCTATACATATACCTTTCTTTTTTTTTACAGCAAGAAGACTGAAGAGAAGAAAGAAGAGAAGGCTGAAGAGAAGAAAGAAGAGAAGGCTGAAGAGAAGAAAGAAGAGAATACATCATTGAGGGAGAAGGAGACAGACAGTAGATGACAAGTAAGTGTAACAAATATAAGTTAACGATCGGTGCTTAGCAGTATGTAAGGCACCGATAGTAAACTTTTTTACTGTTAAGCTCCCAATATCACTGCTGTTTAGCGGCGTTTTGGGAAATTAACGCACAAAGCGGAAGTTTAGCCAGAAGACCATTTCTGTGGCCTAATGTCCATTGTGCTTTTAGCTGGTAGGGCCTTTAAATGCCGGGTTAGACATTTTATGATGTTGGCCGGTATTCACTTTGGCCCTACTGGCTATTTAAATTCAAACCTTAAAATCTGGCCCTAAATGTGGTGCAAAAGGTAAAAAAAAAAGAAAGGTGTTAGCTGGTATATGTTACAAACCACCAAATATTGATGAGAATGTTGAAGCCTAATTGCTATTGCAAACGAGGAAAGCTGCGCAGCTTGGGCATACTATAATTATGGGAGATAGTAACTATCCAGATATCAGACCTGTCAGAGTGATAAGGGAAGCAGATTTGTAAGCATGCTTCGGGAAAGCTACATGTCACAAATGGTGGAAGTGCTGACAAGAAATAACAATGTATTGTACATAGTGATAATGAATAACATAGAAATGGTATCCAAAATTGAGGTAAGTGAACATTTGGGAAACAGTGATCGCAACATGGTTACATTTGAGATCAGTTTGGAAAAAGTAAAACACATAGACTGGGATAAATTATTTAAAGGCAAAAATACTGAGGAAAAATTATGTGCAGAAATGTACTCAACAGTATATACCATTTGTGAATAAATGCAAAAGAAGTAGATCATAGCCATTATGGTTAACTGCAAATGTAAAGAAGGAAATGGCAAGGAAAAAAAACATTTAAACTATTTAAGTCTGAAAGAACTGAACATTCTTTCTTCAAATACAGGGAGTGCAACAAAGATTGCAAAAAGGCAATTCAGTTAGCAAAAATAGATAATGAAACTCGAATTGCAAGGGAGAGCAAGACTAATCCACTAAAGTTTTTCAAGTATATAAATAGCAAACAACTTAAGAGTGAGTGCATTGGACCTTTCAAAATTGAGATAGGTGAGTTGATTAGAGAGGATAAGGAAAAAGCCGATGTTCTAAACACTTTCTTTGCATCAGTTTATACAAGGGAACAAGGAATGCCTCATCAAGAAACAAATAACACAAGAAAAGGTCATGGGAAGACTGAACAAAATTAAGACTGACAAAGCACTGGGTCCTGATGGTATACATCCAAGGGTTCTTCAGGAACTCAGTGCAGTGTTAGCAAGATCCCTCTATTTACTATTTAAAGAGTCTGTCACCAAAGGCTCAGTGCCACAAGATTGGCATAGAGCCAGTGTAGTGCTTCTGTTTAAGAAGGGAACTATAACATTACCTGGGAATTATAGACCTGTGAGTTTGACCTCTGTAGTGGGAAAACTGCTAGAAGGGATAATAAGGTATTATATTCAGGATTCTACCACCAAAAAGAAGATTATTAGCAGGAATCAACATGGTTTTATGAGAAATAGATCATGCCAAACTAATCTTTTCAACTTCTATGAAGAAGTAAGTAGCAACCTAGATAATGGTAAGGCAGTTGATATCTAGATTTTGCAAAGGCATTCGATACAGTGCCACACAGAAGGCTGGGGTATAAAATAAGGAAACTGGGGCTAGGGGATAACCTTTGCAATTGGATAGAAAACTAGTTGAAGGATAGGGAACAGTGTGTGGTTGTAAATGGACAATTCTCCAATTCCACTGCTTTTTAACATGTTTATAAATGACTTGAAAACAGATATAGAAAGCAAAATATCAATATTTGCAGATTACATTAAATTATGCAGGGTAATTAATTCAGAACAGGATAAGTACTCTCTACAGATGGATTTACATAAAATGGCAGATTGGGCAACCAAATGTAATCTGAAATTTAATGTGGGAAAATGTAAAGTCATGCATTTGGAAGAAAAAATCCCAGTTCTACTTATGAACTTAATGTTATCATTTTAGAGGACTAGTTACTAGAGAAAGATCTGAGAATCCTTGTAAACTACAAACTTGGAAACAGTGACCAGTGTCAAACAGCAGTAGCAAAAGCAAACAAAGGGGTAAGCAAGAGCGGATAACATCATTTTGCCATTATACAAATCATTGGTAAGACCTCAACTTGAATATGTAGTGCAGTTTTGGGAACCAGTTTTAAAAAGGGATATTTTAGAACTGGATAGGGTACAATGAAGAGCAACTGTAAGCCAAATGATAGGAATAATAAAAACATACTTAACGCCCTAATTCCCATCTCTCAAACCATTATGGTTTGAGAGATGTAAGAAAATAAAGGTTTCCGTTCCCTTCCCTTTCTGCCAGACGAGCTGTAAAGCTGTCAGAGGCAGAATCCGGTCACCCGACTGTAGGCGGCTCTTCAGCAGTCATCGGGATATCTAACTCTAATTACTTCATTGGTATGGTCTACAACGTGTGCCTGGCTTACAAGCACAGGTTGTAGACCATTCCAATGAAGTAATTATATTTAGATATCTCGATGACAGCGCTCCTGAAGAGCCGCCGTCTGGTCCTGGAAACAGGATCTCATAATGTCCACTATACAGCGGACTCATGAGAAGGGAGATGGAGCTGAGGTCTTTATTTTCTTACATCTTTGAAACCATAACGGATTGAGAGATGGGAATGAGGGCGTTAAGAATCATTTGGCTTACAGTTTTTGGGGGGGTTTACTATCCCTTTATCATATGAGGAACAACTAAACAAACTTGGTTTATTTACTCTAGAGAAAAGATGACTAAGAGGAGATCTTATCACAACGTACAATTATATGGAATATTAATCTCTGTGGTGAGCTATTTACTCCAAGGGCTGATCAAATGACCAGGTGACACCCCTTGAGATTAGAGGAAAGGAGGTTTAGACTCTGGGTTATGAGGCAAGGGTTTAAACTGATGGATTTGTGTCTTTTTCCAACCTAATTTACTATGTTACAATGATTTGATTATACAATGATAGAGTGAGAAATATCAGCTGTCTGTTTTCACCCACTGTTCTGCCATGGTGGTATGTTTTTGAGAATCTTGTCCTTCTGATGCAGGTGCTGAAATGAGCGATGCTTAAGCCAGCGACATGACAATCTCGCCTTTTTGATGAGGGTGAAATTCTCATGTCACCTTTTTGAAGCCGGCAACATATTTAATGTGCTGTTTACAACTCTTTCGATATGGTTATAATATAACAATATAATACAATATGTTTTTCACCCCCTCTAAAACACAAAATGTTCATCTGAATTTTTCTTTCGCTTTATCAAACATAATTTACCGTAGGCATTGAGAGCCTGAGCTTTGTGTTTTTCATGTCCAGGTGTCGGGGTTTTTTGTCACCAGCTTTCTTAAAAACATTTGTAAATGTTGAGTGCCATCTAGTGTTCAAAATACATAATTTTGTGACAACTTCATAATCCTAGATGTTTCGCTACTAATAGAGTGTCAGGGAGGTTCACTAAGAGCATGCGGGAGCTCTTCTAACTTATAGCTCTGCCACCATGTGACCAACGATGCATATCCCTCCTTACCCCATATGTGCACATGTTCCAAGAGAACAGGAAGCGTCCTGACACATGAGCACTTCCACTGAGTGGGTCTGGCCAGCCGTCTGCCTTGGAGATTAGTGTATGTGTCTCCAATATAATATATATATAATATAATGGGACAAAACATCTGGGGGCCCCCCGAGTCTGGTGGGTCCTTCCCCAGGCCACCAGGGCTGTAGGGGCCACTTCTACACCTCTTGGATTAAAGCGGAACTTTCACATTGTTAATACTGCCCCCCAATCCTTTCCTAAAGTAGCGATATGTAAAGCCATATAGTTATTATGATGTAAAAGTCCGCATTATTACAGAAAGCAAATGTCTTCTGTAGGCATCCAAGGCACAGAGCTTACAAGAGATGCTCTGTGTGCCTGCACCTTCAGCAACTTCCGTTACCTTAAGGAAATGGAAGTAAGTCACCACCAATCAGGGCAGAGCACGAGACACACAGCGCAGAATCAGAGGACCCTTACCTTACCACCCTTTCACCACCAATACACATAAAATGATATTTCAAATTTACTTACCTCTAAGATGTCTGCGCTTTTGTCCGCTGAATGCCTACAGAAGAAGAGGCTTTACTTAATAACGTGGACGTTTTCATCATAATAACAATATGGCTTTACATATTGCTACATTAGGAAAGGATTGGGGGGCAATATTAACAAGGTGATAATTCTGCTTTAACAGGAAGGACTGGAGGTCGGAGTATTCAAATTATGCGAATCTCATTATAATGTGGGCTGGGTTTACTTAGAATGGGGTGATTGGGAGGAGGAGAGGTAGGGCAGAACTGATTGTAAAGATGAAATGCAGTGTATATATATATATATATATATATAACCAAAAAACCAGGGAGAGCGTTTTTGAGATAAAAAATCAATACAATATTTATTTCAGAGTAATCCACTAAATAACCGCATCAACCTATATTGTTTATGGCACCATAAACTAAATACACATATCATTAAAAGGATAAAAAGAATCTAAGTCTAAAAATACAATCGGACAATGTAGACTTCCAAACATATACACTGGAACACTTGTAGATTCATATGATATAACAAAAAACAAAAGTCAATGTGAAGAATGTATCCAAAACAGGCAACAACCGATGAAAATGTTGCCAATGATTCACTATCCTCCTTCAAGTGAGTGAAAATATGTCCATAAAATAGAGAAAACCTCCCCCGTCTAAATGGACCTTCGCGGGCAGAGAATACACAAAATAGCACCTCCAATAAATATATCCAGGTATCCAAGTGGAAAATGACTTACTGTTGCGTTATTCCATCAGTTACCATACAAATTCGGAGCGCTGAGATGTAGTTTACCTCTCCCGTCTTTGTATTCCGTTTCGCGGGCAGAGTAATTCAATTAGAAGGCAACGGTCAGATGTAACTCACCTCTCCCGTCTCTGATACTAATTCGCGGGCAGAGTGTGTGACCAATTGTCTGACGATTCTTCGCTCAATGGACTGATAGGGTAATTCATATATCCAAAGCACATAGGATACTGTTATCTTGGATCGCTTGTGTCCACAAGCGGAGGAAATCTCCAAAGCTCTGAATCAAAAACTGCTATATATTCTTCTCTTTGAAAGTGTAAATGATCTTTCAATAATTGCAAATTTTATAATGTTCCTGTATATGACAAAATCAATAGCAAAGTCTTCTATTATCTCAATTGATTTAAATACTCAATGTGCATGCAACGCTGTTCCAACGCGTTTCGTATTTCTCAGAATACTTCATCAGGGATGGCAAACTGCCATTCCAGCGTTGTTTTTAAATAAAGGCGCTAACCACATAGCCAATAAAATCACAAAACCATTTTAACCCTTACATCTAAAAAATATATAGTACTTAACATAGCAAAACTACGATCTCATATTCTCATTCATAAAATAAACCAATCTACATATACAAATACTATATAAAATAGTATGAAGCCACCAATTTATATGTAAAATAGGAAATAAAAGGAACCAGTCAGAAGTTCCCTATCTTATATAAAAATAAATGATACTTATACAAATGAACGAATGTGTTCAACTAATGTGTGTATATGAAAATAAATCAACCACCCTCTACTATATGATATCCAAAAAACAACAAAATTTAACCCCTATCTAATACATTTAAAGATAGGTGGTGACATCCAATTTGTCATTATGACCAAAGGGTACCAAAGTATTACACATATATATCCAATATGATTCCCTTCGGCATAATTGATCAAATCTAGCACCACCAGGCATAGATTTGTCTATAGTTTCCAAAGGTAATAGGACAGTACCATCCATGTCTTTATTATGTTTCTCTATATAGTGTCTAGCTACCGGATATTTAACATCACCCGTAAGGATAGCTCTTCTATGTTCTAAAAATCTATCTTTTAATCTCCTTTTGGTCCTACCTATATAACTAAGATTGCATTTACATGTTAGACTATAAATCACATAATTGGTATTACAATTAATATATTGAGATATATTGTACTCTTTATGATTATCACCCTTAAATACCTTAATATTATTGGCTATAAATTTACATGTGATACATCTAACACCACCACATTTATAACTACCTTTTATGTCCAACAAACGCCCTTCAAAACTATTCTCATTGATCTTAGGTTTATGTTGAGTAAGAATATTTTTCAAATTTTTGTTTTTTGTATAAATAATAGAAGGTTTTTCCTCTATGCTGTTCTGTAATAATGGATCCACCTTTAATATTCCCCAATGTTTCTTAACTATATTCCCGATTTTTTTAGCAGAACTACTATATTTAGTGACAAAGGAGACTACATTTCTATCATGATATCCCTGTTTTTTAGATTCTTTATTATCGTTATATAACAAGGTATTTCTATCCTTGTTATTAACTTCATTATAAGCTTGTTCTATTAAATTAATAGGGTAGCCTCTCTCCTGAAAACTCCTCTTCAGATTACCAGCTTGTGTTTCAAAATCTTCCTGGTTTCCACAGTTCCTTTTCAACCTAGTAAACTGCCCTTTAGGGATATTGTTTTTCCAAGTCTGACTATGGCAACTAGTATAGCTAAGATAATTATTAGTACTAGTAGGTTTAATATATGTTTTAGTTATAATCTTTCCTTCATTATGCATCAACGTCAAGTCTAAAAAATGTACCAATTCCCTATCTATATTATATGTAAACTTCAATCCTTTGTCATTATTATCAAAACTGGACAACATTGAGATAAATTCATCTTGTGTTCCATTCCAAATAAAAATGAGATCATCAATGAAGCGACCGTAATATACCAACTTCTCCCCCAGCCGCGCTCCCCACACATGGGTCATTTCCCAATGACCCATATATAGATTGGCATAGCTGGGGGCGAAGCTGGCCCCCATCGCTGCTCCCTTTATTTGTTGGAAATATGATCCTTCACTAACAAAATAATTATGATAAAGTATAAATACTATTAATTCTAATATAAATGTTTTCTGAATATCCACCAACTGTTCATCAAGTTCTAAAAAATACCTAACTGCTTCTAATCCCTTATCATGAATAATATTAGTATACAAAGCTGTAACATCTACTGTGGCCCAAATATATGAACTTTTCCATTTAATACCTTCCATTATTTGTAAAACATGTTTGGTATCTTTTATATAAGAAGGGAGTTTAATTACATATTGTTGTAAAAAATAGTCCACATATTGTGAAGCATTATAAAAGATACCAAACATGTTTTACAAATAATGGAAGGTATTAAATGGAAAAGTTCATATATTTGGGCCACAGTAGATGTTACAGCTTTGTATACTAATATTATTCATGATAAGGGATTAGAAGCAGTTAGGTATTTTTTAGAACTTGATGAACAGTTGGTGGATATTCAGAAAACATTTATATTAGAATTAATAGTATTTATACTTTATCATAATTATTTTGTTAGTGAAGGATCATATTTCCAACAAATAAAGGGAGCAGCGATGGGGGCCAGCTTCGCCCCCAGCTATGCCAATCTATATATGGGTCATTGGGAAATGACCCATGTGTGGGGAGCGCGGCTGGGGGAGAAGTTGGTATATTACGGTCGCTTCATTGATGATCTCATTTTTATTTGGAATGGAACACAAGATGAATTTATCTCAATGTTGTCCAGTTTTGATAATAATGACAAAGGATTGAAGTTTACATATAATATAGATAGGGAATTGGTACATTTTTTAGACTTGACGTTGATGCATAATGAAGGAAAGATTATAACTAAAACATATATTAAACCTACTAGTACTAATAATTATCTTAGCTATACTAGTTGCCATAGTCAGACTTGGAAAAACAATATCCCTAAAGGGCAGTTTACTAGGTTGAAAAGGAACTGTGGAAACCAGGAAGATTTTGAAACACAAGCTGGTAATCTGAAGAGGAGTTTTCAGGAGAGAGGCTACCCTATTAATTTAACAGAACAAGCTTATAATGAAGTTAATAACAAGGATAGAAATACCTTGTTATATAACGATAATAAAGAATCTAAAAAACAGGGATATCATGATAGAAATGTAGTCTCCTTTGTCACTAAATATAGTAGTTCTGCTAAAAAAATCGGGAATATAGTTAAGAAACATTGGGGAATATTAAAGGTGGATCCATTATTACAGAACAGCATAGAGGAAAAACCTTCTATTATTTATACAAAAAACAAAAATTTGAAAAATATTCTTACTCAACATAAACCTAAGATCAATGAGAATAGTTTTGAAGGGCGTTTGTTGGACATAAAAGGTAGTTATAAATGTGGTGGTGTTAGATGTATCACATGTAAATTTATAGCCAATAATATTAAGGTATTTAAGGGTGATAATCATAAAGAGTACAATATATCTCAATATATTAATTGTAATACCAATTATGTGATTTATAGTCTAACATGTAAATGCAATCTTAGGTATATAGGTAGGACCAAAAGGAGATTAAAAGATAGATTTTTAGAACATAGAAGAGCTATCCTTACGGGTGATGTTAAATATCCGGTAGCTAGACACTATATAGAGAAACATAATAAAGACATGGATGGTACTGTCCTATTACCTTTGGAAACTATAGACAAATCTATGCCTGGTGGTGCTAGATTTGATCAATTATGCCGAAGGGAATCATATTGGATATATATGTGTAATACTTTGGTACCCTTTGGTCATAATGACAAATTGGATGTCACCACCTATCTTTAAATGTATTAGATAGGGGTTAAATTTTGTTGTTTTTTGGATATCATATAGTAGAGGGTGGTTGATTTATTTTCATATACACACATTAGTTGAACACATTCGTTCATTTGTATAAGTATCATTTATTTTTATATAAGATAGGGAACTTCTGACTGGTTCCTTTTATTTCCTATTTTACATATAAATTGGTGGCTTCATACTATTTTATATAGTATTTGTATATGTAGATTGGTTTATTTTATGAATGAGAATATGAGATCGTAGTTTTGCTATGTTAAGTACTATATATTTTTTAGATGTAAGGGTTAAAATGGTTTTGTGATTTTATTGGCTATGTGGTTAGCGCCTTTATTTAAAAACAACGCTGGAATGGCAGTTTGCCATCCCTGATGAAGTATTCTGAGAAATACGAAACGCGTTGGAACAGCGTTGCATGCACATTGAGTATTTAAATCAATTGAGATAATAGAAGACTTTGCTATTGATTTTGTCATATACAGGAACATTATAAAATTTGCAATTATTGAAAGATCATTTACACTTTCAAAGAGAAGAATATATAGCAGTTTTTGATTCAGAGCTTTGGAGATTTCCTCCGCTTGTGGACACAAGCGATCCAAGATAACAGTATCCTATGTGCTTTGGATATATGAATTACCCTATCAGTCCATTGAGCGAAGAATCGTCAGACAATTGGTCACACACTCTGCCCGCGAATTAGTATCAGAGACGGGAGAGGTGAGTTACATCTGACCGTTGCCTTCTAATTGAATTACTCTGCCCGCGAAACGGAATACAAAGACGGGAGAGGTAAACTACATCTCAGCGCTCCGAATTTGTATGGTAACTGATGGAATAACGCAACAGTAAGTCATTTTCCACTTGGATACCTGGATATATTTATTGGAGGTGCTATTTTGTGTATTCTCTGCCCGCGAAGGTCCATTTAGACGGGGGAGGTTTTCTCTATTTTATGGACATATTTTCACTCACTTGAAGGAGGATAGTGAATCATTGGCAACATTTTCATCGGTTGTTGCCTGTTTTGGATACATTCTTCACATTGACTTTTGTTTTTTGTTATATCATATGAATCTACAAGTGTTCCAGTGTATATGTTTGGAAGTCTACATTGTCCGATTGTATTTTTAGACTTAGATTCTTTTTATCCTTTTAATGATATGTGTATTTAGTTTATGGTGCCATAAACAATATAGGTTGATGCGGTTATTTAGTGGATTACTCTGAAATAAATATTGTATTGATTTTTTATCTCAAAAACGCTCTCCCTGGTTTTTTGGTTGTATTGTTTTTTCCAGGTTTATGCACTTCTGGACATTGGGATAGTAGCTGTTTTTGAGATTGTTTAGAGGGGTTGTTGATAACAATTGGTTCCCAGACCTCATTTGGTGTTTTTATATATATATATATATATATATATATATATATACACACACACACACATATATATACCAAACAATTGAGTCCTCTCCAAACCATGTGCAATAGCCTGGGTGACAATTTCTGTGCAAAGATACATACAGTTTGTAGTTGAAGAACCGCACAAAATGTGCGAGATTTATTATCAACGTTTCGGCCCTCCCTTGGGCCTTTGTCAAGATAAGTTGACAAAGGCCCAAGGGAGGGCCGAAACGTTGATAATAAATCTCGCACATTTTTGCAACATTTGGAAGTCCTGTATATATATGTGTGTGTATATATTCATGTGTTTGTATATTTGTGTGTGTGTTTGTGTGTGTGTGTGTATATATATATATATATATATATATATATATATATATATATATATATATATATGTATGATTGCTGGACATCAGGATTACTGGCTGTTAAGTTTTTATTTTTCAGGACATGTGCTAACTCTTGATAGATTAACCCTATCAGTGCCAGTGGCATATGCAAAACTGCACAATGTGTTACATACCCCACTGGCACTTATAGGGTTAATCTTTTTTTTTTTTTCTTTCAACCACGAGTGTGACTGGAAGCCAGCTTTCTAACACACATCGGTGGGTTCACAGCACGTTTGGGACTCTGTTCCTCCTTTTCATGGTACAGTTTTTTCGCCATGAAAAGTGCGGTCCTTAACATTCAGTAAAGCCACCGAATGGAACAGAATGGCAGATTATACTTATTTTACGTGATGTCCAGTGAGCACATATTTTGCTCCCATTGGACATTTTTGCACAACGGAGGTTGTTGACAGCGCAGTTAATAGCATAACAAACTGTCCTGTCAAAACCACCTCAGAAGCTTTTAAAAAATAGCAGGGGTGATAGTATCGAGCACTCAGTGTGTCTGAGTTGTAAATCAGTAGCCACTGACCAGCACTGGCCAGCAATGCCTGAAGGAGTGTGACACTTAAAGTGCTAGTAATGTTTCACAAAAACAGCAGCTCCAATTAATCTTCATAGTATTTGAGCCATAGAGAGTGTTATTTCAATACTGTCAGAGTTGTAGTTCAAGAGTAATTGAATGATAACCTTTCCCCCTCCCTCCCCTTTTACCCAGTGTAAGCCTCCTCCCCTCAGATGTGGAATCCAGTCCACAGATCAGAAAGCTCACATCAAGGGTCAATATTCTTACTGTGAGAACAATGAAAGCCCTGCCCCCCTTGACAAGCTTTTCACGTTTTTCCCTTATCTTAAATGAAGATTGTCCCTCTCTGCAATCTACCTGGGCGCCTCCCTTCTGCTCTGGCTGAACAGTGTTACATCAGTAAAAGGGGCAGGAGGGGGATACTTTATCATTCAATTACTATTGAACTACAACTCTGACAGAATTGAAATAACACTCTCCAAGGCCCAAATACTATGATGATTAATTAGAACTGCTTTTATTATGAAACATTACTATCCCTTGAAGGTTTTCAGTTGCAAGTGACTGTGTATATTGCTGCCTGCTGGAAGTGATGGACTTCTCCATAAGAAACAACCTGGGAGACCACAGAAACCATATCTCACTGTCATCCTGATTTCATGCAGTCTTTCAACATCATTTCTCTTATAATATTAATGGGCAAGAGTGTGCTCCATTAATATTATAAGAGCCATGATGTGGACAGACTGCAGAAGTGGCCTCCAAGTAGGGTCCTGCTCACTCCTGTAACATGCATTTTGCATTGTTTTGTACAACCTCCTGCATTTAAGGAGTTAAAGCCAACTGTGCAGTTGCTTGAGTGGGATGTTCCACTTTTCTAAAGTATGAATGACAAATAGGGCAGAATCCAAACACAAACATCTTCCTTGTGCACTTGTCCTCCCACCTGTATTTAAACTAGTATTTCGTATATATCAGACTGTTAGAAATGTACATGTTCAGTGCTACGTAGATAAAGACCAGTGGTGTAATTACCACGGTCACAGAGGTCGCAGCTGTAACCGGGCCCATCACTCTAGGGGGCCCGGCCACTCAGTCAACCTCAGCAATGCAGCCTGAGCCTACAGCAGCGCAGAGTCGATCCTGATACGGTTGACTTTGTGCTGTGCAGCGCGGGCTGTGCAATATGAAGTCAAAATCAAGATGTACTTACTATCTAATAGAAACACTGGATGCTGCCTCCAGGCAGTGTCTCAGTGTTTCATTGGATAATGATGGGCTGGCTGACGCCAAGCTCAGCCGCCAGGTGTGGCCAGGCAAAGAAGGATGCATTATAGCAGTCAGTGTATGCCTCAAGTCTGGAGCTGTTTGGGGGCTGGTCTGGTGGCTTGTGTTGAGAGGCGGGCACGTACAAGCAGGCATCTATAAAGCAGTGAATCCTAATGTAAGCTGTTTGTGAAATTACTTCTCCTTACTGTGTTTTACTAGGTGTAAATGTAACATATCAGCTAGTAGTAAGGTAGAGGAGTGAGGAGCAGTTCCAGTACCTTAGTTCTGGCCATGGAGCTTGGTCTTCTCTAGTTCTAGGTCCTTCTCATCTAAAATAAAAATGATCTAGCTCAGCACTGCCTGCAGGTCTTGTGACTGGATTACAAGCCCTGAATGTGAACTGTATGGCCAATACAACTACGAAGCACAGATTAGTGTTGGTAATTAAGCAAAGCATTTGTTCTTGCCCACCCCTCTGTTTATGGGAGAGGGCATGGGGGAAGTGATGTATGGGAGAGGGCATGAGGGGCAAAGATATATAGTAGATGGTATGGGGGCAGTGATGTATAGAAGAGGGCATTGGGGTGCAGTGATGCATGGGAGAGGGCATGGGGCTGCTAGTTATAACAACATATAATATATAAGTGGCACTTCTGGGGTGGAGATGCATGTTGGGGTCAGTGGGGCCCCATGGCAATTTCCGCACCAGGGCCTGGTAGTTTCTAGTTACGCCTGTGAGAAAGACGGATGATTTATTATATTAGAAGTGTTAACTCCACAATTGTATTTTGTTGCTGGGCTTTGTAGCTACACAATGTACCACCCTGCAATTTGTATTTGCATTAAAGCCGACCTGTAAGGTAAACATAGAAACATAGAATTTGTTGGCAGATAAGTACCATTTGGCCCATTTACTCTGCCCATTTTGCTACTGTAAAAACCTCAAACCTTATTTGGTCTTTGGTCTTGTCTTATGTTCAGGACAGTCTTATGCCTATCCCAAGCATAGTTAAATTCTTTCACTGTATTAACTTCTACCACTTCTGCTGGTAGGGTATTCTACTTATCTACTACCCTCTCAATGAAGTAAAACTTTCTTACATTACATCTAAACTTGTGTCCCTGTAGTTTTAGACAATAGCCTTGTGTCCAAATATTTTTACTCGTTTGAATTGTACTTACCTCCTGCACTTAGTTGAATACCTTTATGTAACTGAATGTTTCTATCATATCCCCCTCTCTCTTCTCTCCTCCAAGCTATACATGTTCACATCCTTTAGTCTATCCTGATATTCCTTTTACTATAAACCAGTCACCATTTTAGTAGATCAACGTACAGGATGGTGACACTCTGTAATAATCTTGAGCCAAAATATAAAATCAAAAAGCCTTATTGATATTTAAAAAAAAAAAAAGCAAATTGGCTCTTCTAACCAGCTGAGATAAGGCAAGAGATACTTGTCAATAGTACAGATCTTCCAACATTATCTAACGTGTTTCGCGCTTCAAGTGCGCTTACTCATTGCTAGTGGTAACAGATCCTTTTTTATAAAACATAATTAAAAGAAACCTAGGAACACCTGTTATTGTTTCAAACTTACCCACAACAGCCTATCGGAATGGAATATAAAAAAACTACCGTAAACGAGGCGGAAAATTTTTACCCATTAAGTCTCATCAATGACAATTACAGATCTCCATCACGAGTATATATATATATATATATATATATATATATACACACATAATCTTCACTAAATGAATAACAAGAGAGATTCTATAACTCACTATAAATGTATCACAAAATCTTCCTCTTGACAGAAAAATGTATAAAAAGCTATCAAAATCGGCAGAAATTGTCCAACGCTATAAACATATAAGGGACATGAAAAAGATCCCTCATTTTTAACTCCAACGTGATCAATGATAAACACAGGATAAATATTACAAAATCATGTGTGAACCATTTAATCAATCGGAGGGAGGCACATGAATCCAGCCGCTTTAGTTAACATTACCAATATCCCACTCAGAATTAAGATCCAATATGTCTCCCTGTGATTGACAAGCCCCAAGATGTCACCACCCCGGGTGGGGGGGGAGACTAACTGTCTCAATTGCCTGAAAACTACAAGCTCTTTGATCCCCATCATGTTCCTGTCATATATGTTTGGCCACTGCAAAATCCTGTTCCTTCTTATGAATTTGATGCAGATGTTCCCTAATGCGATGTTTTAAGGGGTATACAGTGTGGCCCACATGCTGTATTGAACATGCCACACAAGTAAATAAATAAACCACATAACGTGTGTTACAGTTTATGAAGGCAGAAATGGAAAATTTTGCCCCATCCACTGAGCACACAGATTCTTTTGAAACTCTAGCTACTTCACAACACTTGCAGGAATTAGCAGCACATTTATAGAAACCCGGGGTATCCAACCAAGTTGGCATAATCCTCCTAGAGGAATACAAACTCGGGGAGATCATATTGCCTATAGTCATCCCTTGTTTTGCTGCAAAATCACTCCATTGCTCAATATATCTGCCAGAGCTACATCTGTTTTCAACATAGGTAATAGAAAACGGCCATTAAAAAAGTGTTTACAGATGAACTCTGCTTAAAGCAGTTCAGTATATAACGATTATTAAGGGTACTCTTTAATATACCACCTTTGTAAAGAAAATTTTAAGTATGACAGTAGACACAGAGACGGCAATGTTTGCCCTAAGTGATTTCTTGAATGATGAAGAAAGGCAACAGAAAGCTCAATCGATATTTTTAGAGGAATCCATGGAGTCAAGTAACACCATTGAAACATTGGACATTAAATCGTTATTTAGACGTCTGTAAAAGGAAATGAGCCGTGAACTAAGAACCTGGTGGGATATCATCACATTTGAAAAATATCTACAGGAAAAACGAATCCCCAGAGGTTTGCGGCTCAAGAAATTCCCTACTTTTGAAATAAAGGACGCTAATTTCATTACCATATGGAATTTGATACTTGGTGACTGCTCCTTTAAATTGATGGACCTAATAGTGCAACATAAAAAACAAGAACTTTCCAATCTAAAAGAGGATATTTTGAAAACACAGACAGTTCTAAGACAACAAATTACATCGGCATCGTTCAAAATTTTTGATAAGCTGTTAAAAAAGGCATTGGTCAAGCTTGACAAAGAACTGTTTAAACAGAAGTTTATTAATGATAAACAAGACTACGAACGTGATATAGTATATGTATGGAGATGTCATTCATTTAGATCAACACCGGTGAAGTCTATTATAAAGCATCCAGATCGCTGGGTTAGTTTCTCACAGTTTGATCCCCACAATAATGAAGGGACAGATATTGATTCCTATGATATAAGTGATATTACATCAAGATCGGAATCTATGGTTCTGTGTTCATGGGAGCAAGATTCCCCAGTGGAACCCCCAAAAACCCACAGAGGGAAAAAGAAACACAGGAAAAGGAAGCCTATTCGGTCTACAATAGAACATGGAGGGGCGGCCGGAGGTCAAGGGGTCCTGAGATATCAAACAAGACAAACTATGGCTGCAAACAGCCGTTATCTGTTTTGAATTTGTCCCGAGAAGTCCTGACACCTTACTAAGTTAGCGTTTTGGAATTGGGACTTAACTTTGAACCACAAAAGAAATTTATTCTCTTTAATACAATCCTTGATGCCAATCGCTTTGGATGGAATCTTACAGTGAAAAAACTTTTTTGGAAGAAATCAGCAGACATTGGGACATATGAAACAGTAGACAATAATGTTTCTAATTCATCAGCTAATTGCTTCAGTTTATTTAAGGATTTGAAAGCGGTTAATGATATACAGTGTTTACAGAGAGAGTCAGAACTGATAAGTTCTATTGATATAAAGATTGATTCATTGACCACTGGTCTTAGACCAAAATCTATTTTTTTCCAGTTCATATGAAAGGAAATCAATTAGAGGTGTTTCAGAAGACTCTGGAGCAGGAGTTAGTTCGCCTCCACGCTAGTCCTACAGGTGTTCTAGGCCATAACCTGACTATATCACAGACGGAAGCTCTTATTCAGTTAAAGTCTAACCATAATCCAGTAATCAAAATATCAGATAAAGGCGGGTCGGTTGTGGTTTTGAATACTGAGGACTATCATGGGGAGGCATTGAGACAGCGAAGAGATGCATCTACATATATGGAACTGAAGTGTAATCCTAAGAAAAGCCCTAAGAAAATAATAAAAATGCCCTACTGGCCTAATGCCAGCAGGTCATGTTGGCCAGTGGCCACTGTCAAATGTTCTCCTGAGTTGCAACTGCTGTTCATACTGCTGCTGCTGAGTTGTTTAAGCAGCAGGATGATTAGGCAGCTGAAAGGGAATGGGATCAACAATAGCAGTAACATGGAAGATGAATGATGAAGGTTCCACTTGCCACGACTGGCTCTAGTGATGAGTCTGAGGCAGTAGCAGAAGAATAAGTAGCCTCCAGTATATGTGGAGAAAAGAACAATTTAACCATTCAATCTTTTCCACCTGCCCCTCCTCCAAAATCATTATGGGTGCATTGTTATTAGAATATATATTTTTCCCTTGAGAACAGGAACTGTGGCTTCCATCAGCAACTGCAATGTGCACAGTGTGTGTGTGTGGTAAATAACATGTGGAGGCACAACTGCATCCAAGCACCATGACACCTGAAACCAAGTACTGCCGCTGTCACTGTACCCCTTGTCCAGACCCCACTAAGGACACATAATAACTTGATGAACCCTCCCTGCCAGAATCCTAGCATATTCTGCAGGATGGAATCTCCTCAGATGCCATCTGATGACCTGGTATTGATTCTCCTCCATCACACTGGCATGTGTGGTCAGTGCACCACACAGTGTGCAATGGGTAGAGATGAACTGCCATATCCTAACATTAACAGAGTGGCTATCATTTGGCGGGGGAGGTAACAACGAATGAGGTGGATTGGCAGGAGCTGTACTTGTTACCCTAGAGGAAGAAGGTGATGTTGATGGCGAGTTAGTTGTTTCGCTCATCATGGAACTTCCAGTGTCTGTCTGGGTTTCTTTATTCTTCCTCCTCTTTGATCTCCACCTTTCTGGAGAGTCAGCAGGTACAGTAACAGTGGTGGTAGATTTCTGTAATGGGTGTGTGGCTTTAATATGTTTGGAGTAAATGTCATGGTGTCTGTGTTTGATGTGTTTTATCAGGGAGGTTGTGCCAAGGTGTGTTCCCTCCTTTCCCCTTCTCACCAACTTGTCAAAAATTTTGCACTGTACCGTTGTTGATGATGACTGCACTGTGCCAGTCGGAAGAGAATAATAGTCCCATGCCCATGACTTCTGGGGGGGGGGACAGGTGGAGAAGAATGGCCTTTTTCTTCTTGTCCTCCACATATCCCTTCACTTTCTGTGGCAGCGAATAATGTTGCTGCTGTTGCTGCTAGTGCCTCAGATTTAGCATTGCAACTAGGATCAGAAGGATTATTGCTACTGCTGGCAAGTGGAACCTGTCCTAGTCCCACATTACTTGTTGACTCCATTCCCACTGTGTCCACAATGGTCTGTGGCACACTAGCCTGCTCCTCAGCACCCTGCTGCCCTTTCATCTCAGCAGCAGCAGAAGTTAGAGCAGTTGCAATTTCCACTAATTTCAAAAGCTGACTGCTAGTGGTGGTGATACATATCCTCATCCCTGTCTCCAATTCCTTCTCAGTTTATGCTAAAAAGGCCATCAATGTCTCTTCCACCCCAGCTTCTCCAACACCACAACCACCACTAGTCCCTACGTGCTGCTGCTCTATTCCAGACATCTCACTGCTGCTTGGAGGAGATGATGAGCAGTGTGACAGAGGGTCCCCTGCTGTCACACATGGCATAATTTCCCCCCCCCCCCGAGTACTACAAGAAACACTAGCAGCAGGCAAAGTATTGGTGGCAGCAGGTTCAGCACTGGTAGCAGGTTCAGCACTGGCAGCAGGTTCAGTACTAGCAACAGGTATAACACTAGTGGCTACATTTAAATAAATTGTGGCACTGGCAGCAGGGGCAGCACGTCTGGCAACAGGTACAACACTAGTGGCTGCAGTTACAGAAATAGTGACACTGGCAGCAGGGGCAGCACGTCTGGCAACAGGTACAACACTAGTGGATGCAGGATCAGAAATGGTGGCACTGGCAGCAGGGGCAGCACGTCTGGCAACAAGTACAACACTAGCGGCTGCAGGTACAGCAATGGTGGCACTGGCAGCATGGCCAGCGCATCTTGCAGCAGGCACAGGCAGCTGACCTGTCCTGATCTCACTAGTACTACCCTTTTCTCTCTCCCTTCCCATTCCCTTTTCTCCCTTCCTCCCCATTAAATTCCCCAAGATCCCTTGGGGTGATTTAGGGGGACTGGACAGCATTGTTACAGTAGTGGTCCCTTCCTCCTCAGACTCAGTGGACACATAACGGTCCTTCCAGCTTCTCCATTGATTATTTTTTACCCTGCACATAGTGATAGGAGTCACTATGAGTCTCTCCTGCCTCACTCTTTGCAAAATATCACAAGAGAACAGCACAGCACGTCTATCTCGCTCTGTAGCTACTTTTATTGTGTCTGCCTTCAGCGAAAGCATCATGTTTTTATAGCGGAAGTGCAAAAACAACGTAAATCAATGGGTGGAAACTTTCTAGCCATTGAAAAAATGGCAAAAAATGTTGGCCAACGGGCGAAAAATGCGAAAATTTTACCCCTAGTTTTAAAGCAGATTTTCCCTGAAAAAGCGGATAACAACGTGGTTTTCGCAAAATTTCCTGCAGGAACACGGCGACAACTTTCGCCCACCCCTACTCATGAACTGTAACACACTTTTTGATTTATTTATTTACTTGTGTGGCATTCTCAATACAGTATGTGGGCTACACTGTACATTCCTTAAAACATCGCATTAGGGAACATCTGTATCAAATTCATAAGAAGGAACAGGATTCTGCAGTGGCCAAACATATATGTCAGGAACATGAGGGGGACCAAAGAGCTTGTAGTTTTCAGGCTACTGAGAGAGTTAGTCTGCCCCCCCAGGGTGGTGACATCTTGTGGCCTGTGAATCACAGGGAGACATATTGGATCTTTCAGCTAACAACACGCATACCACTGGGTCTTAATTCTGAGTTGGATATTAGTAATATCATCTAAATGGCTGGATTCATGTGCCTCCCTGCGATTGATTAAATGGTTCACACATGATTTTGTAATATTTATTCTGTGTTTATAATTGATCACGTTGGGGTTGAAAATGAGGGATCTTTTATACGTTTATAGCTTTGGACAATTTCTGCCGATATTGATAGCTTTTTATACATTTTTCCGTCAAGAGGAAGATTTTGTGATACATTTATAGTGAGTTATAGAATCTCTCTTGTTATTCATTTAGTGAAGATTATGTATATATATATATACTCGTGACAGAGATCTGTAATTGTTATTGATACACTCGTTTAGGTTTTTTATATTCCATTCCGATAGGCTGTTGTGGGTAAGTTTGAAACAATAACAGATGTTACTAATTTTCTTTTAATTATGTTTTATAAAAAGGGATCTGTTACTACAAGCAATGTATCTATGAGTAAGCGCACTTGAAGCACGAAACATGTTAGATAATGTTGGAATATTTGTACTATTGACAAGTATCTCTTGCCTTATCTCTGTTGGTTCGAAGATCCAATTTGATTTTTTAAGAATATCAATAAAGCTATTTGATTTTATATTTTGGCTCAAGATTATTCTAGAGTGCCGCCATCCCGTACGTTGATGTGTTAAATCACAGGATTGGAAAGCCTGTTTTGAAGCTGAGCACCTGGACTGTCATACAGTGGTGAGTCCCTTATATTTATAATTCTGCTGCTGGTTATAACATAATGCGAGTTAGCTCTAACCTGTTTCTATAAGTGTATTCTCACCATTTTAGTAGCTAAAAGCAAATACACAAAATATTGGTGCACATCCAAATTTTCATCACCATTAACCCTTTACTCTGCGGCATTATGCCTGCATATCACTACTATATTAAAGATGAGGATTTAGTCACATTATATGGCCATAGAATGCTAAGCTTGCCACCATTGCCAAGGTACCAGCATTATACATGCACACTGAGGTGTGTCTGCTAGTCCAGGACTATACATTCACACTACGGAGCTTCTGCTAGTGTAGCACTATACAAACATCTGCAGTGCATCTGCAGTGACTTGAACTAGGCCCAGGGAAAACAAGACACACCAAAAAGTCTGATTTTCCCAATATCCCTAATTAACCACATATTAATTAAAATGACTGAGCCACTGATTACTCACCTGCAATTAGTAGGGATATCATGAAAACCTGACCTATTATTGTGTTCTGAGGACTTTAAAGGAATAGTAATGTTTCACAAAAACAGCAGCTCCAATTAATCTTCATAGTATTTGGGCCATGGAGAGTGTTATATCAATACTGTCAGAGTTGTGGTTCAAGAGTAATTGAATGATAAAGTTTCCCACTCCCGCCCCTTTTACCTAGTGTAAGCCATCTCTTCTCAGATGTGGAATCCAGTCCATAGACCAGACAGATAACAGAAGAGGACAATCTTCTTCCTATGAGAACAATGAAAGTCCTGCCCCCCTTGACAAGTTTTTCAGGTTTTTCCCTTATCTTAATTGAAGATTATCCCTCTCTGCAATCTACCTGGACACCTCCCTTCTACTCTGGCTGAGCAGTGTTACATCAGTAAAATGGGCGGGAGGGAATACTTTGTCATTGAATTACTCTTGAACTACAACTCTGACAGAATTGAAATAGCATTGTCCAAGTCCAAATACTATGATGATTAATTAGAGCTGCTTTTATTATGAAACATTACTATCCCTTTAAGAAACAGTAAGCTAAAGTCTTGGAACTGACCGCACAGAACATTCAAGAAGTAAAATTCCGAGGCTTCCATTCTGGGCCAACAGTTCATATATAAACATAAATACACAAGTACATTTGTATAGGACATTACACATGCTTGTAGTTTCCATTCACACAATTCCTTGTATGCATGTGTCTTGTGTATTCCAGATATAGCCTGAGCAGACTCTGCTCTAATAAACAGATCCAGCAATTAATACATGGCTTTATTTTTATTGAGGCTCAGCTGTGTGGCTCTGGGGAATTGAGTAAGCTGAGGGAAAGAAGTCAATGGTTACTAACCAGTAAAATGGCAACCACTTGAGTGGCAGAGAGGTATCCAATGCATTGCACTAAAATACATTGGATACATTGGTGTAACTTTAGGGGTGCAGTTGGTCAGGGGCCCTGCATCCAAGAAGTCTCCATCTGCTCCAGGATCCAACAGATACAAGTTATGACTCTGTGAATGTATTATTGTGTATAAGAGGGCCACAAAAATATTTGTACCAGAGCCCTTCAATGGCTAGTTATACCACTAGCTGGATACCTCTCTGGCACTATAAGGGTTATGTTTTATTAAAGGAAAGTATCTGTTCTCAGACACACGCACACATATTTACACTTATGAATGGAAACATATGGCATACTAAGGGCGGCATGCAAGAAACTGAAACATTAGGTCTTCTTAAAAGCCTTAAATGTGCTGTGATTTACTACATTTTGATGCAAGTAAGATACTAACACCTTGATGCTGAGTAGTAGTCCCAGTTAGCATATGCACGTAAATTAATATCCCAGTAAGCACATGCTTTTCTAAAAAAAAAAAAAAAAAAAAGTACAATTTTAATCCACCCCTAGTTAACTCTAAATTCAAGTCCCAGTTAGCATATGCACGTAAATTAATGGCCCAGTTAGCAAATGCACCTAAACTAACGGCCCAGTAAGCACATGGTTTTTTTCAACTTTAAAAAAAAAGAAAAAAAAAGCTCCAATTAATCTTCATAGTATTTGAGCCATGGAAAGTGTTATTTCAGTACTGTCAGAGTTGTGGTTCAAGACTGATTGAATGATAAAGTATCCCCCTCCCACCATTTGATGAAACTCTGCTCTCCTCAGAACAACAAGACTGTCCAGATGGATCGCAGAGAGGGACAATCTTCAGTGAGCATAAAGAAAAACCTGTCAAGGGGAGCAGAGAGGGATAATCTTCAATTGAGATAAGGGGAAAAGCTGAACAAGGTGTCAAGGGGGGCAGGGCTTTCATTGTTCTCACAGTAAGAATATTGACCTTTGATGTGAGCTGTCTGGTCTATGGACTGGATTCCACATCTGAGGAGTGGGGGCTTACACTAGGTAAAATGAGTGGGAGGGGGATACTTTATCATTCAATTACTCTTGAACTACAACTCTGATAGTACTGAAATAACATTCTCCATGGCACAAATATTACGAAGATTAATTGGAGCTGCATTTTTGTGAAATATTACTATCCCTTTAAAGCAATATTCCAGGAGCTAATGAGGAATAATTAAAAGGAAACCAGCTGCACCATAAGGAAAGAATACAAATTTCCACAAATCCTATTGATCTAAATGGTGACTTTCACCCCTTAAATGCTAGAAAATGCAACACGGTGGAGCACCCTAGCATTTAAGTGATTATAAGCCCGATTTAAATCAATAGGAATGTGTATTTGTCTTCTATGGTACAGATGGTTGGCTTCAGAATTCCACCTCTTTAGCTTCTTGAATACGACTCTGGCCCTATAACAAAACTGGATACTAGAGAGGTCTCCAACACATATCTCTGCAATATGTAGGAGTCCTTGCTTGCAGATAAGGGGTTAAATAAGATGGCCAGTAAAAGGGCCACATAAATTTGTAAGCAATGAGTATCCCCATGCCACTGATAATACATCATCATTTTATTTTTCACCAATCCCTGATGCCCCACATGCTACTTTATTAAAATTAAATATAGACATATATTTATCTACCTATCTCTCTATAATCAAGGTAGAATAGGACATGCACAGGTCTTGAAATTTGAAAAAAATATAATTATTTACATAGTCAATATTTAGATCCAATTCTTTGATATTTTTTTGAAAGACCTGTGAGTGAAGGAGTCCACATTAGCTAATACAACAGATGGTGTTCTCAGATACCCAGGCAAGCTGAGGGTATGGATTGTAATCTGCCATGCTGGTGGGTTGGCAGAAATTTGACGCTGCTGGGGACTAGAGGTCTGAGCAGATTCCATAGTTGGTGCGCTAACCAAGATATATATATATATATATATATATATATATATATATATATATATATATATATATATATATACAAATACATGTATATAGCTTTGCAAAGGTGGAAGCACTAACTGTCCAAAATTCTACTGCCCAGGTGTCCAATCCCAAATGTACAAAAATATACAAAGAGAGAAAGGGGCAGCACTTGTGGATCTTTGTAAAAAAAAAATAAATAAATAAAAAAAATAACAGCAATTAATTTTTAGCCAGTGTTTTGGTCCGTACTGAACCTTTATCTATATGTGCTGCTACTATCAAAGGTGGAAGTAGCAGCATTTACTAGAAAAAGACTGAGCTTTAAAAATATATTAATACTTTCTTTTTTAATATTTTCTAATATACTAAAAATGTAATTTATGTCAGTAACACTTTTAATGCTTATTATTCTAAAAAAACTATCTTTAATATTTAATATACTCCAGTGAAGTGGCTGAACCCTCGATCAAGGGGTTACTATGACAACTTGCATGGCATTTTCTCACAGGGGAAGTTGTCTTTATGTAGCAGTTTTAATGTGCCCTGAGCACTGACTAGGTAGTAGTCAGGACCCAGGATGCAATAAAACGTATCTCATGCAGACAAATATCTGTATGTGAGTACCGGGTCAGGTTTCCATGGCAACTGAACAATGAAAACATACATTGATCAAGCACTGCTTCTTGATCAACAAGATTAGTTGCTTCACTGGAGAATAGGGACAGTAATGTTCCAGAGCTTAAAGGGATAGTAATGTTTCATAATAAAAGCAACTCTAATTAATCCTCATAGTATTTGGACTTTGGAGAGTGTTATTTCAATTCTGTCAGAGTTGTAGTTCAGGAGTAATTCAATGACAAAGTGTCCCCCTCCCGCCCCTTTTACTGATGTCACACTGTTCAGCCACAGCAGATGGGAGGTGCCCAGGTAGACTGCAGAGAGGGACAATCTTCAATTAAGATAAGGGAAAAACTTGAAAAGCTTGTCAAGGGGGGCAGGGATTTCATTGTTTTCATAGGAATAAGAGTGTCCCTTTCTGTTATCTGTCTGGTCTATAGACTGCATTCCACATCTGAGAAGAGATGGCTTACACTAGGTAAAAGGGACGGGAGGGGGAAACTTTGCTTGTGAATATCTCATAAACCGTAAAGGTTTGAGAGATAAGACTTATATCATTCTTCATGTTTTTTTAATGCCTACAAAATAAAATAAAGTTAAAACGAAGTATTACTATCCCTTTAAAAGATAGTAAAGGTTTAAAGTTGTAATTGTTTCCTGTAAGGCCACTTGGCAGTATTCACACCAGAATTTTTACTTTGTTTTTGCTGTAAAATAAATTTAGATATACATAGATCCAGGTTGCTGCTATATAAACAAATGTATACACACATACATACATACATACTAAGAAGAGTTGGAGTAATTCTGGAGCAAACCAACTACACCACAGAGCAGTGATTCTAACATAGTAACATAGTTGATGAAGCTGAAAAAACATGAGTCCATCATGTCCAGCCCATGCAAAATCCTGTTGATCCAAAGAACGGCAAAAAAAACAAAAAAACATTGAAGCCCCAAGTGGATAAAAAAATCCTACCAGACTCCAAATGGCAATCAGATAGCTCCCTGGATCAACAACCTATCTGCTTTGAAGCAACTGTCATAATTCTCAATATTGTTCTGTGCTAAACAGGTATCCATTACTTTTTTGAAAGCAGTTACAGTATCTGCAAATCCCAAGGCAAAGAAGTCCATAGCTTTACTACCCTTACTGTAAAAAACCCTGCCTCAGTTTTAGTCTAAAATGCCTTTCGTCTAGTCTTAATGGATGACCTCTCGTTCTTAGCTCAGGTCTTTGAGTAAATAATTCATTGGAGATATGGATATAAAATAGGTGAGAGCTGTAATGTGATCAAAGTGCAACAATTTAAAACATACATTCTTCACAAAACATAATTGTTGGATATAAATCAATCAATATAATGTATATACTATATGTAATAATAGATGATGCCTCCAAACAAACCTGGATCAGAAAAGTGCTCTATATTGATTTTGGGACTTTCAATTGTTTGTTTTATATACACGTATCAATTCCCTATTTACATGGACAGACAAAAATAGAAATGTGTTCTCATCTATGTATAAATTATATATGTGCCCTGTAATGTGCATATATAATATTTTTTAGTAAATAAGTCAGATTTTAGTATTCAAAAATTGGCCGTGGGTAAGCTTGCCACTGCGCCAAGGTATCTCACTATAGGAAAGTCCTACTCTAATTCATCTGAAAAAAAAAAAAATAGAATAGAATTTTTCTTGTATAAATATTTTATTAATATACTTATGCCTTGCATACCCCTCTGGCACTCAAAGGGTTAGGGATACACTGACTAAGCACAGGTGACACAATAACAATTACTGAGCCACTGATAACTCATCTGGTAACAATACTTTGAAACTTTTTCTTCTGGCCTCCCTGGAGGGTGAGGCCTGTGGTGCCATTGAGGGAGACAAATGATTCAATGTGTGTCAAAAGGGGCGGGGCTTAATTGTGACTAGGGGCGGGGCTTCAGAAACATGTTAAAAATATAGGCAATAGGCTGGGGAAGGAGTAGTGGGCAGGGAATGGGTGGAACTGACAGAGAAGGAGCACCAGTGGGCAGAGCTTCTTAAGAGACTCTGCCCCGGAGACCCGGCAATGCAGAGTCAAAACTGGAGTTTCCGGAGCAAGTCCGGAGAGTTCCCAGCTGTGCTGGTAACATGCAGGAATATATTGAAAGCCTGCACTGTTGCGTGTCCTGAGGAATAAAGTGGAGAAACACTTCCATAGGTGACAGATCCAAATTCCCAATGATTAAAATGCAATTTAAGTCAATGGGAAGTTTGGGGATTTTTGTTTGTACCCCATAGTGAATTTGTTTTCCCCCAGTTTGTCTTAACCCTTTGAGGACTATAGGGTTGCACTACGCATTGATGCTTATTACATCAGCCACTATAATTACTTGAGCAGTGTAAACCACATTAATTTCCTTCCATGCAGCCAGCAGAGAGCAGACAAGTTTCACAAATTTTTAGAGATTTTTTTCTTTCTCAGTATTTCATGAAACTTGATCCTTTAGGAACTTTCACTTCATGCTTTAGGAAAATACAAATCAGCAGTCTACATTCCTAACTGACTTTTTTAACCTCATCTTTTTACTGACAGCAAGCAGAGATTTCAATTTCTTTGAGTGAAGAGCTCCTTTGGGGGGGACACCAGCCTACTCCGTAAAATGAAGTTTTGGTTCATTATCAGCCTGATCCTTGTGCACGAAGCTCTACAAAATGGTGAGTTTACATTTTACAGACTCTCATTAAGAGACCCTCTGAACACAGTGCAGCCTTTGGTAGCAAACAGACTCTTGCACTTCACAACGTGTTAGTGGGATAATCCTGCCCAGAGACCAAAAATAAATAAATGAAATCATACAGGGAATGTGTTATCAAGGGCTCGCATTGTTGACATGTCTGGGTCCAGATGAAATTATTCATCATTGGATTCATTGTGGCAGGAAATTGTTGCTTGTACTTAATATTCCATTGATTTATGTTACGTTCAGTGATTAACCCCTTGGATCCTAGATAGGTCCCAAAGCATTGCAAAGCAATGCTTTGGAGACCTCTCCAGCATTCAAGGGGTTAAAAATTTTTGGTGAGTTTTAGAAAATGTTCATTGCACTTAGTATTTAGTTGATTTTCGTTACATGCAATGATTGTACAGTGCTGTGGAATTAGTTGGCGCTATATAAATAAAGAATAATAATAATAACTCCTTGGATGCTAGTGCATCATGAATCAGTGTGTTGAACACATCTCTAATAGCCAATGGGTTAAACACAAATGGCGTTACCTTTATGCATATAATTCAGCCTCTGAATTAAAGTGTAATAATGTTTTATTAGGATATATATAATTGTAGGGCTTTTCCTGCTGAATGAAACAAGTACACTCTTTTGCTGATGGGAGATGATTCATTCAGTAGTAGTATGGTAAATGATCACTAGGTGATGCTGTTTCATTAGTGTCTATGGACAATTTCTGTCATTAACTGCAAAGCTCTCCAAACACTGAATCACATAAACAGGCAGAAACTTGCTGTTATAACTTGCAAATAAAGAATCTGTCAGCCTTATGAGTACCCTTGTTTTTCTCACCTGGAAAAGCCATATTTTCCCATAAAACACATTAAAGAGTCAGTAATGCCCCATAAAAAATTGTAATAGTTTTGGAGAGGTTAAAAAATGAAACTAGGTGCTACAAATCCTATGGTTTGAGAGATATTCACTTTCAAAGATCCCCCCTCCTTCCCCTTCTTCTGACGTCAGCGCTGTGCTGACAGCAGGAGATTCCGGTCCAAGGACCAGCCTGCGTCTCTACAACAAAAAGAATAACTTCATTGGAAAGGTCTACAAAGCTAGCCTGGTTTGCAAGCACACTTTGTAGACCGTTCCAATGAAGTAATTATTTTTAAATAAAGTGATTTCGGCTCTGCTGAAGAGCCTCCTCAAGTCAGCCGACTTGTATCTCCTGATGTCAGTTGTAAAGGAAGGGGTAACTTTGAAAGTGAATATCTCTCAAACCATAGCGGTTTGAGAGATAGGATTTGTATCACATAGTTTCATTTTTTAACCTGTACAAAACCAAAACAATTTTTCTCTGTGTCCCAATACAGGTTACTGGTAACTTTGGGTAGGCGATCAGCCCCTTTAAATTCTGAGAAGTGACTGCTGGGTGGAGCCTACCTCCTCTCCTTCGCTTGCAGCTAGCCAAGCCCCTTACAGTAAGATTTGTTCCTTGGTCAAGACACAAGGCAAGAGAACAGTTCTGCCGTAGTTTTAGTTTTTTATTATTTTCTGTTAGATATGGGATACCACCATTAGGCAGATTACCATCACTGACAATTCCCATCACCCAAATGTGGATAGCTCAGTTTACCAGGTGCTTTTGTGGACCTAAGCCCTGGGAGGAAAATCTTGGCTGCAAGTTCTTTCCCCAGGAGTTGCCCACTGAGGCTTCTTCTTGATATATGGTAATCTGAAGACATAAGATCTTCTGAAAAAGGTGAGCACCCTTTGAGTGCTGAGGTCCACATGTTCCATGCTTCTTCTCTGCACAGGGGTCTCATTTTGGGGTCCTATTATATACTCTGCACTCATTGGGTTCATCTGTATGTCTGTGGGGTGTTTGTAACAAGTTTCTGTGGTAACTTAACCCTTTTGCTGCTGGTTTGCATCTTTTGGGGCATTGTGGGCACTTAACCTACTGGAACTAGTGTTTATTGGGTCTGCTGACTTCTTCTAGTCGGCTTTTGAGTGGTTTTATATTTTGGTATTCACATTGTTAACTTTGTGTTCCGCTCCTTTAAGGCGCGCATTTACCACATAGACGCCATTGCTCCATTCACTTCTATGGGGCTTTACAGTTTGGGACATATCTCTGCAACTGCTCCATGTAGCGAGGTCAGAGATGGCTCATTTGGTTGGTCTGCCCTTGCTCTGTTATCCGATCAACTTTCTGGGCATGTTGGGGGGATCAAGGGGCTTTGGGCTCTGTTGGGGTACTTATTCAGTGAAACTACAATTCCCATGAGCGCTTGCTTCACACGCTCGTTTCTGACCGGTTCCCGCTGCGGCAGCCATTTTGTGCCTTTGCTGATCGAGTATCCTGCACAGGACTTGGACTCTCCTTCTCTCCTCAGAAGTGTAACCCTTTGCCTACAAGATAAGTCTAATTTAGCGTTTCTGGGGTGATTTTATTTATCATACACACTATTTTGTGGGTGTTTCTGATACTTTAACCATTTGATTCTATGAGAATGTCTACTTCGTTAGACCATGGAGCTAGGCCTAAAACTAAGGATACTGGGGAGTCTGTGTTCCCCATTGCTCATCATGTTACTCAGGGTTACCTAGAGAATACTCAGGTCTTGTTTGCCCAGCATGCGTTGCTGCCCCTGAATCCCCTGAAGGGGCCTCCAGCCATGCACTAGAGCCAGTCTGGATGCAAGAATTTAAGGCTACTATCAGGGACCTCCGGTCCACCTCACAGCTCCTTCCATCCACCTTGCAGGGGGTCTTCCACTCGTGGCAGGCCCCCACCCCTATCAGATCTTCCCTGCCTAAACCACCAGGTGTACCTGATGTGTCTGATTCCTCTGAAGAGGAATTATTGGTGGATTCTGATAATAAAGACTGCTCTGCTGTCCCTTACTCTCAGTTTTTGGGGATCCCTTTGAGGCTGATCTTGTCCCCTAGGCTGAGGGCCTGGTCAGGGCTGTGTTGAACACCCTGAACATTCCCTTGGTGCAGGAGGTTTCTTCTGATCCCTCCGATGTGTTCCAGGAGCCTGTTAGGCCCCATACTTGTTTTCCACCTAGCCCCACTGTTACGGTTTTTAAGACACTCAGACCAATAAGTGAAAATAAAACACACTTTATTAAAGTGAATGATGACACTTACGCCCTCTAGAGGCGGTAGGTAATACACAGATAATGTAAACTGAGATAAGACAAGGAAAATAGATATAAGGACATAAATGCAAATCAGTATGCACTAGGATGACATGGGCCCCCAAAGGGGTTAAAGTCCAAATTAATGATACGGGCCCCCAAAGGGTTAAAGTCCAAATTATACTCAGTCTCAGATGTGGAAGTTTGACACGCCCTTGATGTTAAATAGACTGTGCTGTACAGACGAAGTTCATCAGGTGCTGAGGAACGAGCTGCCTTGCCAAGGTGGTAGATGATAAGCAGACTGGGTAACAACTAAGCCCCCACGGGCGTAGCTACAGGGACTGCTTAAGTATGTGCAAGTGCGAATAGCCCCTTAGGGCAATATGGAAACCGGCCTGCAATGCAAGAGCTAATAGCCTCCTCAGGTGTAATCGAATGCAGTAATACTAGAGCCAGAGCCACTAGCCCCCGCGGGCGTAGTACCGGATAGCCAACACTGAAGCCTTTCTGCCAACACTCTGGGTATATGATCTCGTCGGTAACCAACACCGGAGAGCCTGTAAGCGCCCAAACGGCCCAAGCTTTGTGAACACTCTGCAACGTTAGACTAGAGTTGCCGACGGAGAGCGGCCAGCTCAGCAGCAGTATCACTTGTAACAAGGCTCTTACTGGAGATAGAGAGAGTGAATAAGAGGCAGCACTGCAAGATTTAAAATGCACGTTTACTTGAGGCTTCAGCGCTACTGCAAGGCTCTGTAACGTTACTCGAGGCTTCAACGCTATCAGGCTCTGCAAGGAGAGGAAGGCCCACAGAATACACACAGCTCTGCACTAGAACGAGGCACAGCACTATCGAAGGAATCACCAGACTAGGCAATGGCACACTCGTGGGCAGCAGAGACTGGAAAATGTCGCGACGGCGACAACTGGAACGCAGGTCACTGGAACAAGCTGGAAGTCGATCTTCGGAGCAGGAAGTCAGCCGGACCGGGTCATACACAGGCAGGAACGTCAAACTAGCCGGGTCAGGATCCAAGGGTGGTCCGCAGACGAGCCGGGTCATACACAGGCAGGAACACTGGAGAATGGTCAGGACAAGCCGAATCGGTACACAGGAACTCAGAATACAGGAACACAGCAAAAGCACACTGGCTCAGGAACACCATGAAAGGGCAACTGACATAGAGATAGCCAGGTATAAAAAGGTCATCAGGAGGCGGGTCAAACTCAGTCAGCAAATCAGTGGCATCCACAACAGAGAGTGACAGGAATCACAGGCACTGTGATAGTACCCCCCTCTCAAAGACCCCCTCTCCTAGCCTGAGGTTTGGGTTTCAAAGGATATTTAGAGTGAAAGCTGCGTACTAATCTTGGAGCATGGAGATCCCCCTGATCAATCCAAGAGCGTTCCTCAGGGCCATAGCCCTTCCAATGAACCAAATATTGCAGCTTTCCTCTAAATCTCCTGGAGTCAATAATACTCTGGACTTCATATTCCTCTTGGCCCTGGACGTCCACCGGCCCAGGAATTACTGGCATAGTAGTATAACGATTGCACACCAAGGGTTTCAGAAGAGACACATGGAACACATTATGAATGTGCATAGAGGGTGGAAGCTCCAGAGCATAAGAAACCGGATTAATTTTGCGTATAATCCTAAATGGACCAATGAACCGGGGAGCCAGTTTATTGGATGGGACTTGTAAGTTGAGGTTTCTGGATGACAGCCATACCCTGTCCCCCACTTGAAATGAGACCGCTGGAAGGCGTCTACGATTAGCGTGCCGTTGCTGCCGTCTGAAAGACTGACTGAGGGACCTCTGAACCTGTGCCCAAGTGGAATGAAGTCGTGCCAAATGCTCGTCTAGAGCAGGGATCTGCTGTGCCTGAAAGGAGTCTGGGAGCAGACAAGCCTGGAACCCATAATTCACGAAAAACAGGGAGCTCCCGGACGATGAGTTAACCGCACAGTTCCTGGCAAACTCTGCCCATGGCAACAGGTCAGCCCAATTATCATGATGATCGGAGACAAAACAGCGCAGGAACTGTTCCAGTCCCTGATTGGCACGCTCAGCGGCCCCATTCGTCTGGGGATGGTAGGCGGAGGAAAATGACAATTGAATGCCCATCTGACCACAAAATGCCCTCCAGAACCTAGAAACGAACTGGCTCCCACGGTCAGAGACAATCACTCTGGGCACTCCGTGCAGACGGAACACCTCTCTGGCAAAAACTATCGCCAATTCCTGAGCCGATGGAAGCCCAGTCAGAGGCACAAAATGTGCCATCTTAGAGAATCTGTCGACCACCATAAGAATGAACTTGTAACCTCTAGATGCCGGTAATTCTCCCAAAAAGTCAATGGATATATGTGACCATGGACGGTCTCCGTTAGGCACAGGTTGCAATAAGCCCACAGGGAGATGCCTAGGGGTCTTGGCACGGGCACAAGTGGTACAAGCTGCCGTAAAGGCGGCGCAGTCAGCTCTCAACGTAGGCCACCAAAATAGTTGCGAAAGAGACCATACTAATTGGTCCCTACCAATATGCCCAGCTGCTTTAGAGGCGTGATAGGTCTCCAAGAGACGGGTACGGAATGACTCTTCTACAAAACACTTCCCCACTGGGGTTCCTGGAGGTGCCCGTGATTGTGATGCCAGTATCTCCTCCCCCAGTGGCGAGGTTATAGTAGTACGAATAGTAGCCAGGATCCGATCTGGCTGAATGATGGGTACAGGGACTTCCTCCCTCTCAGTGTCAGAAGCGAACTGACGTGACAACGCATCTGCCTTAATATTCTTAGAACCAGGAAGATAGGATACTAAGAAATTGAACCGGGACAGAAACAGCACCCACCTGGCCTGTCGAGAAGACAGTCTTTTGGCCTCTGAGAGATAGGTTAGATTCTTATGGTCAGTAAGAATTAGTACTGGAGTCTGAGTGCCCTCCAAGAGATGTCGCCACTCCTTAAGTGCCAGTATGATGGCCAACAGTTCCCTGTCACCAATCTCATAATGACTCTGGGCGCTGGACAATTTCTTAGAAAAGAACCCACACGGCATTAAAGCTCCACCTCCCACAGGACGTTGGGAGAGCACCGCCCCAACCCCAACATCAGAAGCGTCAACCTCCAAAGTAAACGGCAGGGAGGGATTGGGGTGGGACAGTATAGGAGCAGATGCAAAGGCAGATTTCAGGGTAACAAATGCATTTTCAGCTGCCTCAGACCACTGAGAGGGAGAAGCGCCCTTGTGAGTCAAGTCTGACAATGGTCTTACAATCGTGGAAAAGTTCTTGATGAACTTCCTATAATAATTCGCAAAACCTAGGAATCGTTGAATGGCCTTTAATCCCTTAGGCCGAGGCCATTGCAGAACTGCAGCCAACTTCTCCTGATCCATGGCAATGCCATTTTTGGATATAATGAACCCCAGGAATGGTACTTGAGAAGTATGGAATTCGCACTTTTCTAATTTACAGAATAACTTGTGCTTGCAGAGTCGGAGTAAGACTTCTGATACATCTTTAATGTGTTGGGCAAGGTTGGCAGAATGAATTAGTATATCATCTAGATACACAACCACACAGGACTGGAGCAAGTCTCGTAAAATATCGTTAATCAATTCCTGAAATACTGCAGGCGCATTGCATAGACCGAATGGCATCACCAGATATTCATAATGCCCTGTTCTGGTTAAACGCCGTTTTCCACTCGTCACCCTCTTTAATTCTGACTAGATTATAGGCGGCTCGTAAGTCAAGTTTGGTAAAGATCGAAGAGCCCTTTAATCTGTCGAATAATTCTGTAATAAGTGGAATGGGATAGGCGTTCTTGGGCATCAGCTTATTCAACCCACGGTAGTCAATGCAAGGCCTGAGTTCCCCACTTTTCTTTTTTACAAAAAAAAATCCGGCACCAGCCGGAGATGAAGATTTTCGAATGATTCCCCTCTCCAGGGCATCTGTGATATACTCCTCCATTGCCCTATTTTCCTCACAGGACAGTGGGTAAGTACGTCCCCTAGGAGGCACGGCCCCTGGAGGTAAATCAATGGCGCAATCATATGGCCTATGGTCAGGCAATGCGCTGGCCTCTCCTTTGCTAAACACGTCACTGAATTGTCCATATTCTGTTGGCACAGCTGGAGAGGTACACATAATCTTAATAGGGAGAGAAAGACAATTCTTGTTACAATACTCCGACCAAGAGTTAACTTCACACCTTTGCCAGTCAAATTGGGGATTGTGTGTTTGCAACCACGGGAACCCCAAAATAACTGAATGATGTGGGGAACGAATGATCTGGAATTGTATCTGCTCCCTGTGACAAGCCCCCACAGTCATAGACACTGGGATAGTCTCGAAGGTAATGAAAGCAGGATCCAGGGGTCTGCCATCAATGGCCTCTATAGCCACAGGAGAGTCCTTCTTGCATAACGGAATGCCCTGAAACTCAGCAAAGGACTGATCCATGAAGTATCCGGCTGCCCCGGAGTCCACCAATGCTAAGACTTCTATGACCTTGTCAGTCCAGGCAAAAGCCACCTGGATGGTGGGTTTAGTGGTGCAAGTCTCTAGGGACTGTTCAACACCACCTAGGGCCTGTCCCCCAAGGTACCCTAGGTGCGTTCGTTTCCCGGCCTTACAGGACAATTGCGTAATATATGACCTGGTTTGTCACAATATAGGCATAAGCCTTGCCTTCTACGATACAGCCTCTGCTCTTTCGTGAGCCTAGTAAAACCTAATTGCATAGGTTCCGTGCCGTCAGCTGTCCGCTCAGGCAGAACGGGTGGAGTGGGTGGGTTAAGGAACTGGTTCTGGCCATAACTCTTTGCTTTGGTTCTTTTAGCCAAGCATCTCTCCCGGATGCGAGAATCTATTAGCATGACATAGTCAATGTACTCGTCCAGCACGCTGGGTACATCTCGAGCTGCTATCTCGTCCTTGATCTGTTCAGCGAGACCCTGTGTAAAAGCAGCAAGTAAGGCCTCATCATTCCAGCCTACCTCTGCTGCCAAGGTCCGGAATTCAATAGCGTACTCGCCCAGAGTGCGTTCGCCCTGCTGAATCTCCATCAGCCTTTTGGCAGCAAAGGCAGACCTACCAGGAACCTCAAACACACGTCTGAACTTCACCACAAGTTCTCTAAAGTTCAGTGTGCAGGGTCTGGCACTCTCCCATATCGGATTTGCCCATGCCAAAGCTTTGCCCGTCAACAGAGATATCATAAAGCCGACCTTGCTACGGTCGTTAGGGAATGCCTGGGGTGCCAATTCCAAAAATATCTCCAACTGGTTAATGAAACCTCTGCATAAGGAGGGTTCGCCATCATATCTTAGGGGTAACGGTACCTCTGCCGATAACCCTCTTGTGTTAGTACTGAGAGGTACAGAGGGATTTTCCGGTGTCGAGACTGGGGGGACCACCGGATTCGGACCAGACTTGTCCAAGTGTACTGTACGTTCAAGTAACGTTTGTAGAGCCAGTGCCAATTGGTCCAGGCGCTGCTCTTGGACATCCATTCTCCAGTGGATGTTCAGAGGATTACTTTCACCCTTACTGTCTGAGGTCATGGCCCTTTCGTACTGTTACGTTTTTTAAGACACTGAGACCAATAAGTGAAAATAAAACACACTTTATTAAAGTGAATGATGACACTTACGCCCTCTAGAGGCGGTAGGTAATACACAGATAATGTAAACTGAGATAAGACAAGGAAAATAGATATAAGGACATAAATGCAAATCAGTATGCACTAGGATGACATGGGCCCCCAAAGGGGTTAAAGTCCAAATTAATGATACGGGCCCCCAAAGGGTTAAAGTCCAAATTATACTCAGTCTCAGATGTGGAAGTTTGACACGCCCTTGATGTTAAATAGACTGTGCTGTACAGACGAAGTTCATCAGGTGCTGAGGAACGAGCTGCCTTGCCAAGGTGGTAGATGATAAGCAGACTGGGTAACAACTAAGCCCCCACGGGTGTAGCTACAGGGACTGCTTAAGTATGTGCAAGTGCGAATAGCCCCTTAGGGCAATATGGAAACCGGCCTGCAATGCAAGAGCTAATAGCCTCCTCAGGTGTAATCGAATGCAGTAATACTAGAGCCAGAGCCACTAGCCCCCGCGGGCGTAGTACCGGATAGCCAACACTGAAGCCTTTCTGCCAACACTCTGGGTATATGATCTCGTCGGTAACCAACACCGGAGAGCCTGTAAGCGCCCAAACGGCCCAAGCTTTGTGAACACTCTGCAACGTTAGACTAGAGCGGCCAACTCAGCAGCAGTATCACTTGTAACAAGGCTCTTACTGGAGATAGAGAGAGTGAATAAGAGGCAGCACTGCAAGAGTTAAAATGCACGTTTACTTGAGGCTTCAGCGCTACTGCAAGGCTCTGTAACGTTACTCGAGGCTTCAACGCTACTATCAGGCTCTGCAAGGAGAGGAAGGCCCACAGAATACACACAGCTCTGCACTAGAACGAGGCACAGCACTATCGAAGGAATCACCAGGCTAGGCAATGGCACACTCGTGGGCAGCAGAGACTGGAAAATGTCGCGACGGCGACAACTGGAACGCAGGTCACTGGAACAAGCTGGAAGTCGATCTTCGGAGCAGGAAGTCAGACGGACCGGGTCATACACAGGCAGGAACGTCAAACTAGCCGGGTCAAGATCCAAGGGTGGTCCGCAGACGAGCCGGGTCATACACAGGCAGGAACACTGGAGAATGGTCAGGACAAGCCGAATCGGTACACAGGAACTCAGAATACAGGAACACAGCAAAAGCACACTGGCTCAGGAACACCACGAAAGGGCAACTGACATAAAGATAGCCAGGTATAAAAAGGTCATCAGGAGGCGGGTCAAACTCAGTCAGCAAATCAGTGGCATCCACAACAGAGAGTGACAGGAATCACAGGCACTGTGATACCCACCCTTGACCACTTGGTGTCTGAGGAGTGGAAGTTTCCAGACAGGAAACTGTCTGTCTCTAGGAAATTTTCTAAGCTTTATTCGTTCTCTGAAGCGGCCCTAGCTCAGTGGGTTCATCCTCCCAAACTGGATGCCCCTGTCTCCAGGCTTTCTAAGTCCACTGCCTTACCTGTGTCTGATGCACCTGCTTTGAAAGACTGGACTGACAAGAAGCTTGAGACTGCTTTCAAGGCTATTTTTGTGACGGCTGGTTCTGCCCTGTGCCCCACTTTTGCTGCGGCGTGGGTGAATAGAGCTGTGGCTGTTTGGACTGAACAGCTCACTACAGCTGTCCGTCAGGGGGCTCCTACTACTGACATGTTGTGGCTTCTTGCCAACATCTCTGAGGCTCAGAATTATGTTTCTGCTGCCCTTTTTGACACTGTGCATATGGTCGTCAGGGAATCAACTGTGTCTGTGGTAGCCAGATGTGCTCTTTGGCTGAAGATCTGGTCTGCTGACACGACCTCCAAGAGGGCTCTCCTGTCTCTCACTGTTTGGGCCAGATCTCAAGGATCTGATCATTGAAGCCACTGGAGGGAAGAATACTCACCTGCTAGTGGTCCAGAGGAAGAAGGTGTCTGTCAAAATGAATCAGCTTTTTCATCCCTTTCAGGCTGACTTGCACCAGGCTACTCAGGCTCGGCGCTCCTCATGCAAGCCTAAGCAGCAATGGAGGCCCAAGTCCTCCGCTAAGCCCAAGGCTTCCAAACCTTCTTCTGCATAACTCACCGAATCCAGGTCCCCACCCGCAGGTAGGTGGCCTCTTACACCACTACCTCTCGGCCTGGGAGGCCTCTGTGGCATTCCCGTGGGTTTTGCAGGTGGTGGCTATGGGGTACAAGATGCTCTTCACCTCCCTTCCTCCTTAACGGCCCTTCTCTTCTCGCTCGCCTCTGGCTGCAGAAAAGCGCCATTCAGGCCCTTCTGGACAAGGCTGTCTTGGAACCTGTTCCTCCTCAGGAACGGGGGTTGGGGGTTCTCTTTGTGGTTTCCAAGAAGGAAAACCACATCGTTGCCATGTCCCCTGGGGAATTTCTGGCCTCGCTGGATCTTCAGGATTCTTATCTGCACATCACCATTCATCCAGAGAGTCGGCAATATCTTCGCTTTGCCTGAGACCGAGGGCATTTCCAGTTTTCAGCTCCACAAGTCTTCAACAGAGTCCTGGGAGCATTGATTTCAGTCCTCCATCGGGACAGCATCAGAGTTACCCCGTACATGGATGACCTCCTTCTGAAGCCATCTTCTCCACAACTCCTTCATCAGCAGGTGCAGGATTGCATTCATGTTCTGTCCCATCATGGGTGGATCATTAATCTGGACAAGTCAGACCTTGTTCTTTCAAAGAGGATGGTGTTTCTGGGCCTCCTTTTCAACACCCAGAGGGGGATGATGTTTATCACGGACGAAGTGGCTCATCAGATAGCACTAAAGGTCCAAGCGGTCCTGTCTCAGGATCCAGTTCAGCCAAGAAGTTGTCATCCCTGGTGGGTGTAAGGGTTTCTGACTGCTGTACCTTTTAGGATGTCAGTCTATGTTTTCAGTGTTGCTGATTGGTGCTCGGCTAGTTATCTAATCGTCGCTCGATTATTCGTGCCTGTGAGCTGTTTCCTGGTGGTTCCGGTTGTGTTCTCCTGGTCCTGCCTGTCAAGCTTTCTCTTGTTTTTTAGTTCCTGCTCTCCGGCTTGTCCTCGGATCTCTCTCTTGGTTCGCCCTTGGATGTCCCAGTTGCTCCCGGTAAGACCCTGGCTTGTATTTTGACTTTGCAGTTTGTCCGCTTCTGACCTGCTTGCTCTCTGCTCCCCGGCTTGTCTCGATCTCCCGGGGATTGGGCGCCTCATTTCTCTGCCAGATCGCGCTTCGCTCTGACCTCTCCCCTGGTTGTGATTCCGCCTAGCCTTCCTCCTGTCTGTTCCCGTTTGTTGGTGATGGGTGGCAGAGGAGGATTGAGTGCGTTGGCCCTACCGCTGGCTTTAGCTCCCCTCCTGTAGCTGTTTTAGGCTGGAGCTCATCGCATCCGGTCTGTGCAGTATCGGTACGGTCAGGATTGCGGCGGGGCTGGCCTCCTTGTTGGGTCGTCAGGGTAATTCTGATCATTGCTGCATACTATTGGCGGAGCCTCTGAATCTCCAGACCATCGCCGTGGGGAAAGCCTCTCTGTGGCGGTTACCTTGGACAGCGGCTTCTGTGTCCTCTCTCCGCCTCTCGGTTCATCCTCAGGTGAGGCGGGGATCTTGTCTCCTCTAGGGGTTGAGGTACGGGATATCGCTTGCTGTGTCCTTTAGCCTCTGGAGTGGTGCAGGCTTCTCTATCCCTGTTAGGGGGTCTTAGCCTGTGGGTTCCGCCATGCTACTCGCTCCTTAGTTTTTGGGAGGAGGTCTAGGTTTTGTTGCTGGACTAGTCTTACACCAGGTCTGGGGGCTCGTGAGTTCTATGTTTAGACTCCTCTGGGTTTCCTTTAGGGTACCTTGGGTAGTTCTCTCTCCGCTTGTTTATTCCAGTCCAGAATATTCTATTCCTCAGCCTTCTGAGGGGTTCTTGTCTCTGCCTTTGGATCCAACTGGTGACAGAAGTCCAGAAGTACAGAGGTCACTTGCCCCTATCCAGGTCAGGGTCCCGGCTCAACCGGGATCGGGCATCTGGCTTCACGGCCAGCACCTTTACCTACGGCTTCGTCCGCAGCAAGGGGGTAAGTGTCGCTGTCACCATTCCGGAGAGTCGCACCCTAGCGTCGCACCCTAGCATCCACTGGACTTCTCGTCAGAACGTTACAGCTGGTGGCGGAAGTCCAGGAGTACGGTGGTCACTTGCTCCTATCCAGGTCAGGGTCCCGGCTCAACCGGGATTGGACATCTGGCTTCGCGGCCAGCACCTTTACCTACGGCTTCGGCCACAGCAAGGGGGTAAGTGTCGCTGTCACCGTTCCCGAGCATCGCACCCTAGCATCGCGCCCTAGCATCTTACTGGACTTCTCGCCTTAACGTGACAGTGGGGAAGTTCATTTCCACCATAGAAGCGGTTCCGTTTGCCATGGCTCACACCAGTGGTTTCTAATCCTGGCATGCAGGGGTCGACCGGATCTCCTGGAGAGGTCCCTATCTCTTCCTCTTCATGTGGAGCTGAGCCTCTTGTGGTGGCTCAACCTGAATAATCTCCTGAAAGGCAGCCCCTTCCTGGTGCCATTCTGGACAACAGTGACGACAGATGCCAGCCTCTCCAGCTGGGGAGCAGTCCTGGGGCACTTGAATGCTCAGGGCCGGTGGTCCCAGGAGGAATCTCTCCTTCCCATCAATGTCCTGGAGCTTCAGGTGATATTTCATACCCTGTGTCACTGGACACGTCAGCTGGAGGATTGCCCGGTCAGAGTACACTCGGACAACGCCTACATCAACAAGCAAGGTGGCACAAGAAGTCTCGCAGCTTGGCTGGAGGTCAAGGCTATTTTGTCCTGGGCAGAGAAGCATGACCCTGCCATTTCCGCAGATCATATTCCTGGCGTAGACAGCATTCTAGCAGACTTCCTCAGTCGACACACAGTGGACAGCGGAGAGTGAGAACTGCATCAAAAGGTATTCGGCCTCATTATCCAGTTGTGGGGTCTTCCGTGCTTTGACCTGATGGCAAGGTTCCAACATTCTGCTCTCACTGGGCATATCCCCTGGCTCTAGCAGTGGATGCCTTGTCGATTCTGTGGAATTTCCCTCTGGCATACATCTTTCCTCCCATTCCCCTGTTGCACAGGGTGCTGCAGTAACTGAGACTGGAGTGCTGCCCAGTCATTCTGATTGCTCCGTACTGGCCTCGGCAGGCTTGGTTTCTGGAGCTTCTGGATCTCTCAGTGGCAGAACCTCTTTGGCTTCCCTCCCGTCCGGATCTTCTTCTACAGGGTTACCTGTGGAAGGAGGATGTTCATCGTCTGGCTTTGACGGCATGGAGATTGAATCCTCAATTTTGAAGAAGAAGGGATTTTCTTCTGGTGTGGTGGCTACTATGATTAGTGCCCATAAGCCGGTTTCCTCTAAGGTATACCATCGAGTTTGTTCTACCTTTCTTGATGTGCTGATAGGGACCTGTCTCAGGATTTTGATCTTCCTACAGTCCTTTCCTTCCTCCAGGATGGTGTGGATAAGGGTCTCAGTCTGAGTTCTCTTAAGGTTCAGACTTCTGCTCTCTGTGTTTTCTTTCAGAGGCGCCTTGCTATTTTTCCTGATGTCAAGGTTTTTTCAAAGGCGTTGCTCATACCCGTCCTGTGTTTTAGTCTCCCGCTCTTCAGAGGGACCTTAACTTGGTTTTGGGTGTCCTTCAGCACCCTCCCTTTGAGTACTTGGCCACTATTTCTCTCCATCTGCTGACGTGGAAGTTTTGCACAGCTGCATGCCCTGTCTTGTAGGCCACCCTTTTTGGCGTTTCACAAGGACAAGGAGGTGCTTCGCACTTCGCCGGAGTTTCTCTCAAAGGTGGTTTCTGAGTTACACATTAATCAGGAGATTGTGGTTCCTTCCTTCTGCCCTAACCCTACTTCTGACAAGTAGAAGGATCTTCACCTGTTGGATGTTGTGCATTGTCTTAAGTTCTATGTACATCGCCCTGAGCCATTGAGGCAGTATGACACTCCTTTTGTCATTCTTGAGGGTCCCAGGGCAAGGAAGCCTGCTTCCAAGGTAATCATTGCTTCTTGGATCAAGTCCACTATTCGTAAGGCTTAAGAACTTAGGAAGAAGCCTGTTCCCTTTCTGGTCACGGCTCATTCTAGGAGGTCTATTGGGGCATCCTGGACCTACAAAAATCAGGCCTCTGCTGATCAGTTGTGCAAGTCGGCCACTTGGTCGTCTGTGCGTACCTTTTCTAAACACTATTGTGTGGCTGAGTTGGCATCGGCTGATGCCAGTTTTGGGAGGAAGATCCTGGAGGCAGTCTTGTCTGTCTAGGATCTCCTTCATCTCTTCAGTACTCTTTCACTTTTGAGCCCTGTTGGATCTAGTTCAGTGTGCTGTATAACAGTTCCTGGGGTCTGTTTTTACCCCTGTTCGGTGTTCGTTGACACTTTGCAGTTATTGTTGAGCTATTCATGATCTGTTGGTTCATTGGTGCTCGGGTGACTTTGCGGGCCTGCGCCTGGTCCTTGCCTTTCTTCCCGCCCTGGGGAACTTAATGGTTGGACACCCCAAAGTTACCAGTAACTCGTATTGGACGACAGAGAAAAGAGGATTTTAGTCTTACCTGTTAAATCCTTTTCTCTTAGTCCATACAGGTTACTGGTCTCCTACCCTGTCAAGGGACCATGCTTGGCAGAACGTGCGGGGTCCTTTTGGGTTTATGCTCACAGGAGTCTTCCTTTACCTTCTTACTGCCTAGTCAATAGTTAGTTTTCAAATCTTACCGGTTGGGGATCGGCTAGCAGCAAGCTAAGGAAAGGAGGTAGGCCCCACCCAGCAGTCACTTCTCTGGATTATTCCTGCCTACTTAAAGGGGCTGATCACCTACCCAAAGTTACCAGTAACCTGTATAGACTAAGAGAAAAGGTTTTAACAGGTAAGACTAAAATCCTCTTTTATGGGACATTACTGTCCCTTTAATATTCCTTTAATATAATTGTATTTCAGTTTTCCAATTTTTCCTATGTATTGTGTGTTTCCTATTATTGCGGGTGTACACTGCATGTTAGGGAGTTTACAGAAATGAATTACATAATGAATACACTTGTGTCTTTTTTGTTTATGGAACCATATCGTTTGACAGCAGATAAGAACCAATTAGCCTAGCAAGTTTGCCCTATTCCCTATCTATTTAAAAAAGCTCATACTTATTTAACCCCTTAATAACCAGCGGTCATGAGAGCGCTTTCATGCCAGTCGGCAAGCCTGCACACGTCTGATAGTGACCACTCTGGTCTTGGAGAGGTCAGTTTCAGACCGCGCTAGTGCTCATATTGCTCCCGCAGGTGAGCTGTGAGCAATAAATACATGACATGCTAGGACTGTCATCGGTCCTTCAGGGAAATTTACCTGTGACGTTCCTAGCATGTCACGAGTAATTAAGGGGTTAATCCTTATAATAGCCATATACAGTAACTGTTCGGGGTTCTTACATTTGTTTAAAGAGATAGAAGTGTTTCACAATAAAAACAGCTCTAATAAATCTTCATAGTATTTGGGCCATGGATAGTGTTATTTTCAATACTGTCAGAGTTGTAGTTCAAGGGTAATTGAATGATAAAGTATCCCCCTCCTGGGCCTTTTACGGATGTAACACTGCTCACCTCAGAGCAGCAAGACTGGCTGGATGGATTGCACAGATGGACAATCTTCAGTGAGCATAAGGAAAATCTGTCAAGAGGGCAGGGTTTTCCTTATGCTCCCAGTAAGAAGATTGTGCCTTGCTGTGATCTGTCTGGTCAAGGGACCAGGTTCCACATCTGAGGGGAGGTGTCTTACAGTGGGTAAAAGGGGCAGGAGAGGGATACTTTATCATTCAATTTATCTTGAACTATAACTCTGACAGTATTGCAATAACACTCTACATGGCCCAAACACTATGAAGATCAATTGGAGCTGCTGTTTTTGTGAACCATTACTATCCCTTTAAGCTTTTAGCATTTAGCACTTCCACTGGGAGCCTTTACGCAGCATATACTTCAGTGAATATTTGCATTAAACTTTATGTTGTATTGTGGTCACAATTGGTATCAAAATGTTGTTTTTAGGTAGGTTCAAAATACTTTGCTGACAGTTTTCCAAGAGATACTGGGGTCAAAGTACAAATCTGCAAGATTAGATGCACTGGTCTAAGTTTCAAAAGCCAGTGGCTACATGTTCATACCTGTGTCTTCCTGAGCCTCTGGAGAGGCCTCATATGGTGCCACTGGGGGACAGAAATGAAATGATTTGCATCACAAAGGGGAGGGGCTTAATTGTGGGTGGGGTGGGGCTTATTGTCCTGTGTCATAAAGTGTGCAGGAAGTGGTCAGGACAGGGTGGGAAGGAGGAGAAGTGGGCGGAAAGTGGGAGGAAGAGGGGAGAAGGAAGAGAAGTGGGAGGAAAGTGGGAGGAAGAGGGGAGAAGGAGAAGTGGGCGGAAAGTGGGAGGAAGAGGGGAGAAGGAGAAGTGGGCAGAATTTCATAAGAACTCACCACCAATGGAGACCCGGTAAATAACTGCAAAATCTGGAGTCTCCTGGGCAGATCCAGAGAGTTCCTTGGTATGTACATGTCAGGGTACACACTGCAGTGTATGAGTGCTATAGTGCCATACCAGTGAATGCATTCCTCTGTCTTTAATGACAGCAGTCTCCTTAGTCCTTTCCAGTGGCGTCACATTCTACTGTGCCCCCCCCCCCCAATTTTATTCACCTCTCTTTTTGCATTAACCCTTTCAGTCCCATAGGGGTACGTAATGCATTCCTTTGCGTTGCTCTCTGCCACTGCCCTGCACTAAGCACCTTTCACCCCAACTCCATGGTCTCTTTGTCATTCATAAATCATAAACTGATGGGTGATGGCATCCTGCACATGGTACAGTTACGTGTCCTGCCTAGAGAAGACATTGCAGCATGGGGTGGGGGGGCAGTCCTAGAAGCACACACACCATAGCCTTCTATATCGCGCACAGGAGTCACCATATATATGTGTGCTTTTGGACTGTCTCCCCCACCATGCTGCAATCTCTTCTCTGGGCAGAACATCTGCAGGATGCCATCACCCATCAATTTTCTTTGTACAAGAGGCATTTTTTACCACCTGTTAAGCCCCGCCTCCACTCGGGATTAAGCCCCTCCCAGTTTCAACTCCAGTCGTGGCATTTCACCCCCAGCAGCACCACATGACACCAGATAAACTTCCCAGGTATTTTCATTTTTCAAGCCCATATGGAGTAACATTTCTAATGCAGCCTATCTGTTTAACCCTTTCAGTGGCAGAGGGGGTATGTACCCCTTTGGCCCTCAAAGGGTTAAGACAACATGACAGGTTCCTCTGTATTTTCTTTGTAATTCGCATTCTCTGCGCAATGCAATGTAAATTTCTCTGCTAGTTTAAGAGTGTAACACTACTTCTACTGCATCCTTAATACTAAACTCTTACAATGTTACTATCCCCAGACACAAAAACTAACCCTAAGCCAGGGATACTTAAATGACGCTTCTCATTATACACCCTCAAAAAATAAAAAACATATAAAATTATATAGCATATCTTTCACATTAGCCATCCTCACATGCATAACATCCACATTAATCACATCATTCTCACATTAGCCACAATTCTCACATTAGGCACGACTTCTGCATAGACTACCAAAAGGGCCACGTTGTTGCCTGTGGGCATTAAGTTATTTAACTGCTTGAGGGGGTATTCAACGCAATGGTTTGCCAACGTTTGCAGCACAGAAACGTTTCACTGTTTCACAGCCAAAGAGGTATTCATGCAATCTGAATGTGTTCCATAACTCTTTAGCACTCTAGGGGTTTAAAAAAACCTAACAAAATGTCCAATGTCTTGGGTTCCTTCCGTGACAGAGGCAACACCTTCTACTGCACGGATACATTTTCGCCTTCCCAACACTTAACCCTTTCACTGCCGCAAACATAGCCAAACCACTATCAATCAATGTTCTATAATTGCCCCCCTACTTTTGTCCCTTGCCCCCCATGTGCCCCCCTGGAGATGCCACTGGTTCTGTCCCATAGCATGTAAATGATAAGAATGTAAAATTACCCCACACGACAAAGGCAATGTATGTAAACATTGCCTTTGTCAGTGTTCTCTGCCTTCCTCTCTCCTGCTTACTGTGATTGTGAGGAAGAGAGAAGCTGAGAACAGAATACTCAGTGCCTATAGCAGGAAAAGGTTAGGCAATTTTGTTGAGCGGGGGGGGGGGGGCAGGACTGGTGGGGAGAGCTTAAAAAAAAAGTCTATGACATTTTGACCCATGATTTACTAATTTATAAGCATATATTCTGAAGTTAAAAAACACTAATGCGAGTTTTATTGCTGTGGAGCAATGTGATACACTTAAATACATACACACCACACTGATCTCCTAAAAACAGGGACAGTAGTTTGGGAAAGAGGGACATAGGGATTTTCATCTCAGTAGGACAGTTTTGTTTTCCAAAGAGTGCTTATTTCTGTAATTTTCTAGCAAACCGTTGCTATTACTGTCTGTTTTCAGAACTGGTGTCATGTTCTTAAACTTTCCAGTCTAAAACATTAAGGCCTCAATTCAATTAACTACCACACCAAAAATAACAGCTTGGTAAGTCATTCAATTAGCCATCTTACGAACAGCTAATGGCTGTATTAAAATGACAACGGACGTTAAGCTTTCGGCCATAGGGAACAAAAGCTATACCCAGGAGCCATTCTATCCGGTGCGGTAGTGCCAACGAACGATAAATTGATACATGTAACAGGTGAAATTCTGCACCCAGTTTTTCTAGCCGTACAGCACACAACAGACAAAAAGAAAAAAAAAAACGTTGGACAAAAAAGAAAGCAGAGAAAACCAAGCAACCGCATGGAAAATGGACATGCCCTACAAACAAGTCCCGGGTAAATAACAAAAATCTATCAACACCCAGGGATAAGGGGTTGACAAAGCTACCCAACACAATCCCCACACCATGCCCGGAACAACAGGGGTAACATACAATAACACATATGTACACACAACGCAAGACACACACCTGCCAATCCCAAAGCAACCCAAGCTCTCCTGTGCAACATGACCACCCAGTGGGGACACAATGTGCACCTGACAACCTCAAGCATGCACCTGATAGGCACAAAGCAATTACAACAAATCACGCAAACAAAAACAGCTACACAGCAAAACACTTACCTGGACAACACACACCTACCTTCCTGTTGGTAACTCCCTACCTGATGAAACCACCACTGTCTTAAAGGGACATCTCACCATCATCAGACGTGGTGTGTTAACAGTGACATGTTTGCATATCTATTCCTGGAAAGACACTTGAGATGAAGGCGCGCAAGAGCTAGGGATCACCATCAACCCCAAGCACACCAGCTGAACAGCCTCAGTTTTATGCAACAGTTGATGCTCTGGCTGGAAAGCCAGACAGGAGCCCATCTCCACCTGGAGGACCACACCAGGCAGCAGCACCTCAGCTGCCGCAACCAGGTCACCCACAGCTACCACAGGGACCTGTGGAGTAGCACAGGGATAACAGACGGCCACACAGACCCTTAATAGTCCGCACAAAGGCCATGCTCTTCGGAATAATGAATGCTGAAGTTATAGACTTCTACAGGTTGATGAGGCACAGCATCATCGACTTATAGGAGGTGATCAAAGATGACATCGACCCCATATTCATCACCAGCCGTGCCCTATATGGCTTGCATAAACTGATGTGTGCCATAAACTCTAGGTGCTAGAGTATATAACCCATGCAGCAGCTATTCCATGGATGTGTCATATTGAGGGTGTGAATTCAACTGACATCTGCCATTCCTTCAGTCAAGATGTCATTACCACTTCAAGGATACCATCCATCCCCCTTGCGAACAAAGATACACTACATTGCCCATGTTCATCATATCACGAGGTGTTAAAGTGATATTGGAGTTAACATGAGAACAATAGATGTCCTATACCTAATGGAGTAGAATAGGGATGGATATACTGTGCTAGTGTTGGCTAAAGCATCAGAGTAATTATTTGGGAGTCAGGTTGCAAGGCCAACCATGCTGACCTGCTTATGTGCGTGAAGCAAAATGACAATGGCATTCCAACACCCTCTGTTTTGCAGGGGTTGGTTCATATACTAGATGACATATTACCACAATGTCCCATTCACATATACATATGGCTGGTTAGCATCCCCTTGTTCCTCACCAGATGGGTTCCAAAGCAATGGCTTGTCTGTGCCTCTGGAATGCAAAAGGCTAATGTGATAATGATAGTTCAACTTTGCATAACAGACAGACGGTGCAGTTTCAAATCCTGTCATCTCTTCCCACAGGCATCCATGGCATGACCCATCATGGAACAGAGGAATGTCCAAGTGACCATTGTGAATCATTGACTCTACTTCCATGAAGCTCAACCTTTGCAAAACCTTTCACATATTAAAAAAACTTCTTAATTATATGTGTATGAGATGCCTAAGATCTAGGGGAGATAAATCTTTACAGCAGTACTGCTTTTTCTGCAGAGTTCAATGACCTCTTGGAGAACATATGAGCAGCTCAACTTGGTGTGTTCATTAGGGTGTTTTTATGTTGAACATACCCTTTGGGTGCTTATATAAATTGTGAATAATGCATTTTGGGATAATACAAACATGTTAATGTTTTACTGTATTGGAACACATATTAAAGGAAGCCTATCACCATCAAGAATATGTCAGTTGATTTTGAAGTTGTATTAGTCATCTCTCCAGATAGCAAAACAGTTTTGAGTTATGTATCAGTTCTACTTATGAAGGCACGTCTCTTATCTTAGGGGTCTATGAATTAAACAGGGAGCATGACTGGAGTTTGAAATGCTGGAATGCAAAGAGACGTCCTGTCTGCATAGTGTAATCAATAGATCTGACGAGTTTTAGTTAGGAAAAAAATGACAAATGGGGCTATTTGATTTTTTTTTTTTTTGGTGGGGGGACTTTGGAAAGGGCTGCAGAGGTAGATGACCTCATGGATTGTCTAGTGACTCTGGTTGTTCTGGGGGCTGGTAAAGGGGTCACACTGGAGGAGGAGGTTATTGCTGTTGACCCCTCTGTGGATTGCTGAGCCCTATCCATCAGCAGGATCTCCCTCCAATTGCTCTACCTCATTTCCACCAGCATCTGTGCAATCATGTCAAGCATCCCAGTCCTAAATTGGTGTATCTCAGTGCTGAGGATGGCTTACTGAGATTCTATTGCATAGGTGTTCCTTTCAACATGCTGCTGCAACCTCCTCAATTACCTTGTGGATCTCATGGAGTCCCTGAGCTGCCTCCTCTGGATGCTTACACACTCCAAAGCACTACCTCTTGCAGCAGATGTGGGAGAGGATGGTGGAATTTCTGGTGCTGAGGCTGGCTCTCCAGGTTCCTCTGCCTCCTCTGTTGGCCAATGGGTTCCACCAAATTTTGTGCTTCTTCTGCTGGGGCAGTGAGGTGTATGGAGGGGCAGGTGTCAGGGGGCCAGCATGTGAGGACCTTGGAGATGCCTATGCCCCCACCACATCTATGGAGTCTGTACTTGCCACAGATGGTTGGCTTCTGGTTCCATCTGTGGTGGTGGTCTTTACTCCTCCAGTGGTTGTGGGCACTGTGGCTCACCATTTAGGCCCAAGTGTTCATAATCCAGTGGCCTTGGTTCATACCATGGTCACTGATATCCGGTTCCTTCCCAATTCAGTGTGGAGTCATAGATGGGCTCCTGCTGAGGCTGCATCCACAGTGATGGCTGTGGTCATGCAGTGGGGCCATATGCCCCACAATGTGATGTGGTGACCATGCTTGGAATCCAGTGCTGTCTCGGTGGTAGTGGTGGTGGTTGGGCCATCAAATATTGGCCTGCGGTGGTCGGAGGCATCCACCTTCAAAGAGGCATCCAGTCTGAGGCGGTCGTGGATGGCAACCTGAACTCCAAGGGTGGTGGTGTTGATGGTTACCTCCTGCTTGTGCCCTCTCCTGGCTCCTCATGGGGTATGTCACAGGAGGGATGTCATATGGATCCTCCTCAATGTTCTCCTGCTGTGCTGCAGGATGTGTGGTGAAATGAGATGGTGTGATTATTCACCTGAGCAATGACAAGAGGAATTCAAAACACTGACATGTTAATCCTTTAGTGCCAGGGTGGTATCCAATGCTTTCATGGCAACTTCTCCCATCTTGTGCTTCATACACCTCATGCAATCACCTCAGTGCTTCTTAATTAACTCCATGGTCCACTTGCAGTGGACCTGATGCCAGGCAGCCTTCTTCTTAGCACCCAAACTACTGACTATCTCTGTTGGGTACAGCATACCCTCCCTCTCAAGTTTGCCCTGTACGAAAACCCTATTCTCCTTGTAGGAGTACTTTGGGTCCTGCAGCCTTTCCTCATCAGCACCAACCCGGGACGTGTCAGAGCTATGGCATTCAGACCCTGCCTGCACAGACCCTGACTGTGCTCTTCAACATCTACACCTAGTCACGCTGGCAATGCTGCCCCTGTCCTCTGTGTGCCTCGCCTTCCACTGGTACCATTCCACCCAGCTGGTCTCCCTCTCCCACTCCTTACCTAAATGGGGATGCCCTGCTGACCTTCCTCTCCTGCTCCTCTACCCATCCCTCTATCCTCCTCTCCTCTCCCTGCCATCTCACACCAACTCACTCTCAGGCACTCACAAAGGCCTTCAGAGGCATTCTTGATCACACTCATTCTCTGTCACTCCGTTATTTTGGGGTACATATATAGGTGTATTTGAATGTAGTTGATATTTTGGTGTGTTGCGTTTGGCTATGAGTTTGAACCAGTGTCAATATTTAGCGTTGCTAGATAACGCTGACCATTATCTTTTGGAGCTACGTGAATATTTCGGGCTCCTTAGTCATTCTTGTAGACTGTTTATTGAATGCTACGTAAGTCAGACATGCCTAGCAAGCCTTGCCTTAGCAGTGGTTTTACCATACTTCATTGAACCGAGGCCTAAAACTGAATATAACATAGGACACTTTGAAGTACAGTTACAATCCAGGACATAAGACAAAATTGTTAAGTGCTTAATCACATAAGTATAAAATTGAGAAAAGTATATAACCCAAAGAGCATACAATCTAATTATTGATAATAAAGCACTATGAATTGTTCAGTCAAGTAAAAATGTTAATGGCATTTGAAATGTAAATAATGTAGTTATTTGTGTGAAAGCTAATAATTGTTTATGTATTGAATTCAGATGATAAATAGTGAGATAACAGATTTAACAGAATCTGCAGCATTTGTCCAAAAGAGCTAAAAGTATCATGTGGTTCTATCACTGTTCCCCCATTAACCAAATCGGCGTCTGAAATAATAGATGTTATTATTACCCAATCAATGGTACTCATTTATCGACCTTGGAAGGATGCAGGGCTGAGTTCACCCTGGCAGGATTTGAACCTGCAACCTTGAGGTTTGAATAGGCTCTGTAGTCAGGGAATTTACCACTATGCTATCTCACCAGCATTATGTTAACGAACAGGATGGTCACATGAGGAAAATGATAATGTCAAAGATGATGAAAGGATGAAATGAAAACGCTCAGATAGTATATGTCCATGCAGTAGTATCAAAGATTAAGCTTCCTTGTCCACTTAGGAGGAAAGTTATCAGCAACAACTATGAGAAATCAGGGCAAACAGAGAAAAAAGAATATCTAATCAGAGGCTAGTAGCTTATTTGATTACATTATAGTAAAGGATAAAAATATTGTATTCACATTTGTCCTACTTGGGCTTTATGAATCTCCAAGTTCCTTTTTCTTACAGACAATCGATCTGTGTCCCTGTTTCCTCCTGCCTGTGCACCTGTCTGGGACCTGTTGTTACTGTATGGTGCTGTAGCTGTCCCTGTTGATAGATTTCCATGCAGCAGATATGAAACAATGTATCACGTCTTAAGACTGATTAAACAAATGGTCCATATAGTTTGATATATTGTAGGAACACCTATAAGCCAGTGGAGTACAGGCACTCCACAATCAACAGGTTAAATGCCCCATTTAAATCAATGTGAATTTGCATTTGTCCGATATGGCGCAGCAGGCTTTCCCTAGAATTGCTCATCTTTAGTTTATTCAATTGAAACATGCATATATAAAAAATTCTTCATTCATACTTCTAGTTTCTCAGCACATGTTGGAAATTAACACGTCACCACTGATGAACACTGCAACAAAACAGAAACACAAGTGGTTTTGATATATCTTCCTAATGGTTAAAAGCTTTAACACAATTGGGAAAAATGAAATCAGTTTGTTTAACTTTGTCATATTAATGTAACATCCTCCTATTCACTGTGACAATCCCATTCCCTATATTGAGATGCATCTAAATGGTTCATACTAAATGATTAAGGGGCATTCAACAAAAGATTGACTACGTCCTTGTAGACCCCTTTAAAACAGTTCCATGGTAAATGCACTGAGGCTGGTGTATTAAGTAGAAGTGGAGAAATTCTAGGGAAAATCAACAGGTCCATAGGGATGTGACCAGGTCTCCGTTTTAATGTGGGACAAACACACACTGCAGGTTGAACTGGTTCTGTGTAGTCTTGCAGAGTGGAATTTTAATGTGTCCCACATTAAAATAAAGATCAGGTAACATTAGCCATAATTAAGGAGATAAGTATCCCTCCCAATTCAGAACTGTTATGAAACCTGAAGTCCTGCATTTTAAAGGGATATCTTGTCACAGCTGTAGTGAGAATGAGAATGCCCACTGATAAAAATTAAGAGCCTATAAGAAGTGCAGTTCTGGAGCAAATGAATTGCACCATAGGAGTTAATTGCAAAATTCTGTAAATTCACTTGAATTGGGCTTTTATCACTTTTATTGCTTGATAGGTCTCAAAATCAAAGCTATGCATTGGAGACCTCTCTAGAATTCAGTGGGATAAATCCTATTTAAATCAAGGGGAATATTTATTTGTCCCCTGTGATACAGTTGGTTTGTTCCAGAATTGCGCCTCATTAATGTTGATGTATAAGGCCCTTAATCTCTTGAATGATAAAAAAGTTATTTGACAGGTCACCCTGTGCTCAGTTGAAGATACCCTGTATACTTGCACTGCTTGGTAGGCTCCAGGACACGATTGGGACCCAGATATCATACAAACATAGGTAGCAGCTTGTTAAGATGTGTGAACTACATAAAGGAGGAAGAAAGCCTAAGAAAAGGGATTCTTATGCTAATGATGGGTACAGAGGAAGTTGAATAACACTTATTTTGAGCAAGAGACTGGTAGAGTAAAAGTGATATGTTTATTGTTAACTGAATGACTTTGAGATGAAAGCCTTCAAGCCAACTTAGGTTGATTCCTCAGGCATATTTGGAATGAAGGTTGAATACAAACTACAGAACAGTGTGTTAATCCTTAATTCTAAATATGCCTGAAGAAGAGACCTACATTGTGTTGAAAGCTTCCATCTTAAAGCTACCTTTTACATATATTGAGGGGTGGGGGAGGTTGATGGTTGCACAAGGAGGGGGTACAGCTTAGCTTGGTATACGTAGCAATCCCACTAGTCCTTAAAAAGTTAAGGGATTTGATGGTGAGGAAGGGCTGATTGTCTTTATCACAGGGATTGGCATGTGTGGGTTGAATAATGGTTGGTATTTATTGAAATGGAGTTATACATTTAAATATGTAGGTATTCAAAGCTAACATCTGTTAAAAAAATGTTACTCTGTGATCCCTAAAATCTAAAAACTAAACTTGATTTTTAATGCATGTGTAGACTGTTCTGTGGGCTACTGTTTCATTATATTTGTATTGTAAGCTTGTCATGAGTGACAGTTACAGAGTTGTAAATGGAATAATTTCAAGTTTGTCTGAAGTTGAAGCTTTTTAATTTGTTTATTAATGATCCTAAAGTGCGTTATTGAAAGTAATGTTTCAGTAATTGTTAATGACACTAGCCCATTAGTTTTTCTCTACAGAATGATTTGGATAAATTTTGTGAATGGGCACATGAGCATTAAGGGATAGTAATACTTTGTTTTATCTTTATTTTATTTTGTAGGCATTAAAAAAAACATGAAGAACGATATAAGTCTTATCTCTCAAACCTTTATGGTTTGAGAGATATTCACAAGCAAATTTTCCCCTTCCCGCCCCTTTTACCTAGTGTAAGCAATCTCTTCTCTGATGTGGAATGCAGTCCATAGACCAGACAGATAACAGCAAGGGACAATCTTCTTCCTATGAGAACAATGAAAGCCCTGCCCCCCTTGACAAGTTTTTCAGGGTTTTCCCTTATCTTAATTGAAGATTGTCCCACTCTGCAGTCTACCTGGGCACCTCACTTCTGATCTGGCTGAGCAGTGTTACATCAGTAAAAGAGGCGGGAGGGGGATACTTTGTGATTGAATTACTCTTGAACTACAACACTGACAGAATTGAAATAACACTCTCTAAAGTCCAGATACTATTATGATTAATTAGAGCTGCTTTTATTATGAAACATTACTATCCCTTTAATATAGGTAAATATAAGGCTATGTATTTTGGTTTCCAGAAACAAGCATGCAAAATATACGCTAAATGGGAAATTACTTGGAGAATCCTTGTTCGAGAAAGATTATTAGAAGTGTAGGACAAGAAATGATGTGGATTTAAGTGATGTATACAAAGATAACTATTATAAATTCTCTGATGGTAGGAGGGTACAGCAAGTGACGCATGAGGGTAAAATTAATCCACAGTCCTCTTCAGAATAATACATATTACCTGGGTACATTTATTGTATATTCATGATAGTTAAAATGCTTGATTGCGGTGGTCTAAAGAAATCCTCCCTACCAAATAAAAATAATAAGTGTCACTCTTAAATATATGTTTATTTGCTTGGCACATTTCAGATATCTTGACACAGCTGTGTAAGGAAACTCAAATAACTACCAGACTCTCACTTTTAACTTTTACAGTAAATCTGGTTCCTATTTTCTGCTGTCTTTGGTCATGGCAATGTCAGACAGTTAATGACTATCTCATCCAGTCATGAAAATCCATATGGCTGCATGTCTTAAAAGCCCAAAGATCTGTGTAAATATGTAACTTTTTACTGTAAAATCTCTCCAGGACGTAATTGAAAATGAGAAAAATCTCAAAGTATAAATCTGTAACGATGGCCGAATTGCATGCTAGCTAATTTACCTTGAAAACAAATCAAGCATGTTTTTCAAAGAAAGTTACTTTAGAGGAATTATGTTCATAATTTGGAATGATGTATGTGTCTTTAACATTTTACATTTAATATGTATGCGCGTGTGTGTGTATATATAATGTCTACACACCCCCAGTTAAAATGCCAGGTTCTTGTGATGTTAAAGAATGAGACAAAGATAAATCATGTCAGAACTTTTTCCACCTTTAATGTGACCTATAACATGAACAATTCAGTTGCAAACCAAACTGAAATCATTGATGGGGAAAAATAAAAAACTCAGAATAACCTGGTTGCATAGCTGTGCACACCCTCTTATAACTGGGGATGTGGCTGTGTTCAGAATTAACCAATCATATTCAATCTCATGTTAAACAGAAGTCATTACACACCTGCCATCATTTAAAGTGACTCCGATTAATCACAAATAAAGTTCAGCTGTTCTGGTAGGATTTTCCTGACATTTGCTTAGTTGCACTTCAGAGCAAAATCCATGGTCCGCAGAGAGGTTCTAAAGCATCAGAGAGACCTCATTGTTGAAAGATATCAGTCAGGAGAAGGGTACAAAAGAATTTCCAAAGCATTAGATATACCATGGAACACAGTGAAGACAGTCATCATCAAGTGGAGCAAATATGACACAACAGAGACATTACCAAGAACTGGACAGCCTTCCAAAATTGATGAGAAGACGAGAGGAAAACTTGTCAGGGAGGCTTCCAAGAGGCCTAGTGCAACATTAAAGGAACTGCAGGAATTTCTGGCAAGCACTGGCTGTGTGCTACATGTGACAACAATCTCCCGTATTCTTCATATGAATGGGCTATGGGGTAGGGTGGCAAGACGGAAGCCTTTTCTTACAAAAGAAAAACATCCAAGCCCGGCTGAAGTTTGCAATAACAAACATCAAGTCCCCCAAAAGCACGTGGGAAAATGTGTTATGGTCTGATGAAACCAAGGTTGGTGCAAAAACAACACTGCACATCATCCAAAGAACACCATACCCATACAGCATCATGCTTTGGGGCTGTTTTTCCTCAGCTGGAACCGGGGCCTTAGTCAGGGTGGAGAGAATTATGAACAGTTCCAAATACCAGGCAATTTTGGCACAAAACCTTCAGACGTCCGTTAGAAAGCTGAAGATGAAGAGGAACTTCATCTTTCAGCACGACAACAACCCAAAGCACTACAACAACCCAAAGCACACATCCAAATCCAAAAAAGCATGGCTTCACCAGAAGAAGATTAACATTTTGGAATGGCCCAGCCACAGCCCAGACCTAAATCCAATTGAACATCTGTGGGGTGATCTAAAGAGGGCTGTGCACAGGAGATGTCCTCACAATCTGACAGATTTGGAGCGCTTTTGCAAAGAAGAGTGGGCAAATATTGCCACGTGAAGATATGATATGCTAATAAACTCCTAACCAAAAAGACTGATTGCTGTAATAAAATCAAAAGGTGCTTCAACAAAGTATTAGTTTAAGGGTGTGTACACCTATGCAACCAGGTTATTGTGAGTTTTTTATTTTTCCCCCTCAACGATTTCAGTTTGATTTGCAATTGAATTGTTCAAGTTATAGGTCACATTAAAGGTGGAAAAAGTTCTGACATGATTTATCTTTGTCTCATTCTTTAACATCACAAGAACCTGGCAATTTTAACAGGGGTGTGTAGACTTTTTATTTCCACTGTATGTGTATATATATATATATATATATATATATATACACACAATAAATGTTGAGAATAATTTTTCCGTAAAATGCCAAGTTTATGGCTTTGAATTAAAGGCATAGTAATCCTTACGATGTAAAAAAATATATGTTGCAGGGTTTAATGGCCCCAAATAAAACAAGGGTACTCCCATTACTGAAAGATATTTTATTAAAAAATTATAACAGCTCAAACTTGAATTTTTTAGGTGCATTATCAAAGTGGCCTGAAAATTTACAGTGGCGCTGTTGCTACACCATCCTATGGAGATTTATGGTCTACAGACCAAAACAGTCCATAGATAGTAGATAACACCATCTGGCTGGTGAATTCATACACACCCCCATAGATCTGTTTTTTGTTATCTGTTGTATTTGCTAGGCATTTTGTTTTTATCTTTGGACATTTTCTTTTAGTTCTTGGTCAACCAGCTTCTAAGGTTAAACGTCCAAAAGAGCCAGGAGAGAATAAAATTAAACCAGCCATCAAGAAACTTAAACCCAAAGTTCCCAAACTGAAGGAGTCGACAGAAACAACATCAAAGCTGCAATCAATCATGACCCAAGTGTTGGATAAAGGACGATTCCATAAGCCGCCAGCCATGATGAGTATGTCAGCAGGACAAAGCATGGAACTGAGATGCAAAGGAGAGAAAATCACATGGACCTATCCTACCTATCTAGACACATTCAAGGACTCCAGACTCAGGTGAAACTTGTATTGGAAAATGTGATAATATTTAATTACAGCAATTCTTCATTTTATGTATGTGTCTGAATATTCATAGTGATACAAGTGCATTTAGGGCTGAATTTTTTTTTGTCCATCATCATTTCAGCATTATCATTATTGTATAACCACATAAAGATGTCCTTACAGTGATAGTAACGTTTCACAAAAAAACAGCCCTGATTAATCTTCATAGTATTTGGTCAATGGAGTAGTTAAAGAGTAATTGAATGATAAAGCATCCCCCTCCCGCCCCTTTTACCTAGTGTAAGCCACCTCCCTTAAGATGTGAAATGTGGTCTCTTGACCGGACAGATCACAGCAAGGGACAATCTTCTTACTGTGAGCTTAAGGAAAACCCTGTGTCACGGACACCAAAGTAAATAATACACACGACACAGGTACAGTGAAGTTTAACCAGTTTATTAAGATAAGCAAGAGTAAGTACAACCTTAGTAGGAACAGGCGTGAGGACAGTGCCGAGTCCACTCCTCAAGGATTGACACTGAACTGTAACCGATTCTCAGTAGTCTATAGAGATAGATTGGAGCAGAACCAGGCTTGGTTCTATACCTAGCAAATGGAAACCTGGAATGCCAGGTAATCTGATCACTGGAGCGACAGCTAAACTCCCAGACACGAGACAGATGTCTCGAAGTAGTGACTCTACCACAAAGTGGCAGGAGGAGCGAGACAGAGTAACTAGTACTCCAAAAGAGTCATGGAACCGGTCTACTAGGTAGGCAAAGGGTGGACGCAAGAGAGTGGAACATAGCCAGCCACAACACCGGTAAGTATGAGAAGGTAATAATGTACGTTGGCTACAGAGCGGAGGGTTACACAACAGGCCCAGGAGACAATGGATACAGTGGCACAGGATGGGGGCAACAGAGCGAGAGGCAACCAGCAACTCTACCACAGAGGTAGCAGTTGCACTAAACTGATGGAGCGCGCCCACAACTAGCCCAGACAGGTGGTAGTCAGACTGGAGTGAACGACAGCACAGAGCATAAGTCAGACAAGCCACAGTCGAGAGCCAAATCGGGTAGTCAGCCACAGCCAAGGTCAAAACAGAGCGGGTAGTCGGACAAGCCAGGGTCATACACAGATCGGGTAGTCTGACAAAGCCACAGGATTGATCAGGAGCAAACACGGCAGCTAAGCAAGGGTCAAACGAGAGCAACACTGAAGAAACGCACAGATACACCATGAAAGGGCAAAAAGTCCTAGCCTTAATGAGGTTTATAAAGCAGCAGAAGGAGGCAGGACCCAATTAGGCCCAACAGAATAGGCCCATAAACAGGCATCCGTGCCAGTGCCTGTAACATGACTTTAGCAATGAGGAAGTGGCCGACGGCCATACAGAGGTAAGAGCAGAGGATTGCTTAGGCCTCAAAGGGAGACTGTGATACCCTGCCCCCCTTGACAGGTTTTTCCTTATGCTCATTGAAGATTGTCCCTTGCTGCGATCCATCCGGGTATTCTTGCTGCTCTTAGGTGAACAGTGTAACATCAGAAAAAGGGGCGGGAAGGGGATACTTTATCATTCAATTACACTTGAACTACAACTCTGACAGTATTAAAATAACATTCTCCACAGCCCAAATACTGTGGAGCTTTTTTGTTGTGAAAAATTACTATCCCTTTAACATAGTTGTCTTGTATAGTTATTTTTATTTATGTATTATTATTTATTTATTTATGTATTTACTTTTTTTTCATTAAAGCTCTGTTCTAGTGTATAGCTACCTATTAATCTATATGAAAAGGCTTAGTGTTCTAAAATATCATGTGTGGGGTATTTGTCTAAACGAGTTATCATTCAAACTGTTATATCTTGTCCAGGGGAGTGAACGAACTATAGACCAGAAAATACAGGCAACTGCAGAGACAAAAATGTTGGAATGGATCTACCTGATTTCTGCCTAATATTTTCTCTTAAAGGAGTACGATATGCAATTATGAATATATAATTAACTTTTTTTTATCAAACTAAAAGCAACAGTGTTTTTTGGTGATCAGAGAGCAACATGTATTTTTCTAGTTCGGTCTATCTGAATGTATTGGACCTGGAGAAATTCAGAGAAGGTTAAAATTATCAACAACTATCATTGCATTTTTAAGATTTGTAGGGCCTTTTAGGAGTATCAGAGATTTGCTTACCAGTCCTGTGTGTGTGGGGGGGTTTCAACTAGGAGGTACTGCAATAAAAACAAATGATCTATATATTATTTTTTCCTTCATTAGCTATTTTAATAATTTTTGTTCCATCAAATGACAGCAAAAATCTGTTCTTTAGTACAAATTAGAAGGAGGACCACAAGGAGAGTTATTTTTCTGTATTTTCCAACAGTTATAACATTTCCTATTCTACATGCTGAGTAGGCTGGTTTCCCATTTGCAATTTTCAGATCTTAGCATTTCTGAAATTCCTTTTACACATTCTCCCTCTGGTTGATCTTTTCTTATGTCAAAGGTAATTTAATTTGCAGTCTCTGTTTTCAAGGTGGTGTGTGCGCATGTGTGCGAGTGTGCATGTTTGTGTGTGTGTGTATGCGTGTGTGTGTGTGTAGGGTTTAAGAGATAAAACCTTGGAACAGGATATTGGTTCAGAATCTAAATGAACTCAAGACAGAAAAGGTCTCCTTCAGTGTAGTTACTGTCAGGTGCCAGAGTATTATGGAAGAAGTATGGTAATGTCTCCAAATCCCTAAGTATTTCTACCTGACGAAGCCAACAATAACTAAAGAGAATCAACTTGTCCATATCCAGATTGTGTTTTCTGGCATATTAACATAATTACATAATTATAATATTAACATAATTACAAACTAGTGTTTTCATTTTTAGTCATAGGCCAGACAGTTTGAAAATAATCTACTAATTTCAACATAGTGTAAGCAAAAGGCCTCTGTCCTCCTCAGTATTTGTCTTGGGGGCATTTTTAAGGAAACACATTTTCTAAATTTTGCTGGCACAGTTGGCTAAATTTTCATGATGACAAAAAAAACTGACTCTCTTCTGATCCTGTATATTATTATTTTACACATATATACAGATTCTGAGCCTTTGAATCCTAGTGACACCAGTGTGCTAGAACACTTGTATTTGAAATAATTTGCCGGGTCTTCAGGAAAACTGAAGTTCATCAAATACACACATAGGGAATACAGAAGGGCTTCTTGTTGGAATGTTTTTATCTTCTGCCAGCACTTAGCAGAACCATGCAGTTTGAGGTAGTAGACTGGGCTGAGTTTAGACAATTTAGACAAGTTTCTGTTTAGCATATGCTTTTCATTTACACAGCTTTCCAATGGTATGAGCAGCACACTTGGAATGTTATGCCATTGATGTGAAAGTATGCATAGCGTTCAACTGGAGAGAGCCACATAACAACACAGAGGCTGATGTACTAAGAAGAACTGAACAAAAACAACTTTGTTATAGGGGACAATTTAATTTAAATGGAGCTTTTAACCCCTCTACTGCAAAGCAAATACAATGCGTTGGAAACTTGTCTAGAATTCAAGGGGGTTAAAAGTCTCATTTAATCCTTTGAATGTCAGAGAGGTATCCAACTCATTGCAACACAATGCTTTGCATACCTCTCTGGCACTCAAAGGGTTAGATGAATGGGGATTTTACTTGTCTCCTATTGTGCAGTTCTTAGAACATCCACCTC